>OU795042.1:39296560-40496560 GCA_917208275.1 Patella pellucida
TTACGTTGCGTAACAAGGCTTGGTTTTAACACGAACGTTAATTTCTGATTCTGACCTTGTTTTAAAGATATATTTTTTTCACTATGGATTGGGAAAATATCTAAACTACATGTATTATATATCTAACGTGGTCGTTATTTTTCGGGACCATATACGATTTTGTTGGAACATACACACTTAAGATTTCTATAATTCCGTGACTAAGTCTCAAAGTAGTGTACCAAAATACATCTGGATTAAACTGAAAAGTATACTCGATTGATTTAAACTATAGGACCATTAATTCCCTATCCTAAAGATGACGCAGGTAAACAAATGATTCGGTATTTTGGCGGTACGCACGAGCGGTTTTCTTTGAGCGATATAATTTGATTGGATTCAGTAGTACATGTGTTACTGAAGCCGTCCAAAATACCTTTCCGGAGTCGGATTACTAGCTCTTCTTTTCCAAAAATAGCTATATTCATTACATTGACTACCATACCATAGCTAATGTTGGCATCAAAGCATTATGTCATATAACGGAACTTAATTTACTAGAAAGTAAAAAACCCAAACCCAATTACATACTCGAAGCACCAGTTAACACCAGTTATCTATCTGAAATAACTAAGATAAAAAAAAAGGTACACAGAAAGGTTAGAAAGTGTCTGATAGCGATACTTCGATGAAATTTGATACAATTATGTGCGGTTTAGGGATATTATGACTGGATAATATTAGTGGTCGTCTGCATTATACCACCAGCTCCTTGTACGGTTATAAATAGGATTAAACATATTTTCACTACTTGTTTTAGTGATATCACTTCGCTACACGTGGGTGAGTGAACTGATTAACTGTGTACGAACAAAACCTAGAAACATCTATCATATTCTTGAACAATTATCCGAATTAATGTTCATATATACAAAGTAGCACAAGAAACATCAGGTTTGGATTTTACTCTGAATAGGCGCATTGCATAAAGCTGGCATAATGTTTTTTATTGTATATTTGTGGCATCTCCAGCTTTACTTGAGCAAAAGGGTCCCTTTCCAAACACAGAATTGAACTCAGGAAATGTTCTCAGCCTGACTTCTGAGATGGTAATGTGTTCTCCTGGATTTTCATGTAACTCGAATCCTTCAACACGTGCTGTTTACCGGGATCAGCCCTTTTAACTGCGCCCCCATACCTGGTTGAATTATTCACACTACAACGTCAGAAGCATGCTACAACTCACGACAGCTCAGAGGAACGAGACGCTTGGGAGACTCGACGCTGGCCACATTGCCAAAGCTGTCCCCAATCACTTCCAGGTCAAAGTTTTGACAATCTCCATGCTTCATCAACGCTTTCGGGCAATCAACTTCACGGATGATCCCCCCCGAACGCGAAGAACAAGACTTACCACAGTGCGACAAGACCGCCATGTTGTGCGACAGCACGTGCAGAATCCCTACACACCGGCATCTGAGACAATACGTCAGACAGTGGTAAAACACGGAAGACCAACCAGTACCGATACAGTGTGTCGACGTCTCACCAGAAAGAACATCTATTGCCATAGACCTTACCGTGGACCGATTGTCACTCCTCGCCATCGACGTGAACGTCTACCGTTTGTCCAACAACACCAGAACTGGTGACATAGACAATGGAGAACTGTTCTATTCACAGACGAGAGTCGGTATTGCGCATCGCCCGCAGATGGCAGGACCAGAATATGGCGTCGTCGTGGCCAGCGTTATTCTGCCCAAAATATCATGGTATAATGGTTTATGGTGGAATTGGCCTGAACCAGAGAGTGGTGGTGTTCCAAAATCTTGGTCGAGGGAGAGGAGGGGACACCACAGCATTGTGCTACATCGATCAAGCTCTCAGACCCCACGTCATACCACATTTCGCACGTCATCGAAACAACGTTTTCGAACATGACAGCGCCCGTGCCTACACCGACAGAGTTACTCGTGACTTTCTACACCAGAACGACGTGAACGTTATTCACTGGTCAGCCATTAATCTTGACTTCAACCCGATTAAACATCTCTGGGATGAAACTCAGAGGAGACTTAATAACGCTCTACCGAGACCAAACACAGTCGATGGATTGCGGCAGGCTTTTCTGAGAGTGTGGTTCCAGGTGCCAATGGCGTTCATCAATCGTCTGGTCCACTCCACGGACACACCAGATGCTGATGTATAAACTGTGTACATACTCTAAATCATCTCGCAATGTCGTGGAATTGTGATGAATTAATCACTAATGTGTCAACATATTGTTGACATAAAATTGCTTTGATCCATTTAGTAAGTCGTTTGTTAGAAGGATTTGATTACAGTGTCTCTGTGATTTTTAAATCGTACTGAGTTTTTTTTTTGCTGTTTAGTATATTTAATATATAATGTAGATAATTATTATTATTGTCCCCTACCATTTCCGAGAAAAGAGTTTATGGAAACGGGTTTGTCGGTCTGTCATACATCTTGGAACAATCTAATCTGTCTGTGATTGACGTAGATTGTTCAAACTTGGAGAATTTGTTCATGAGGTGAATATCTTGATTAAGGTCGATAATGAACATCTTTTATTAGCAAGGCAAGTTGATTGCTCCATGTGCATATAATTTGATTGCTCCATGTGCAAAGACAATTTGATTGCTCAGTGTGCAAAGTCCTGAGATCCAGTCTACATACATCGGTAGTATTCTCCCATGGGGTATGTTTAACCATGTTCACTGAGTCGCGTCATTACAAATGCCACTCAAAAGCATTCTGGCCCGATGCGTGTGCTTATTTTAGAATATTGATTTTGTCTCAAATATTGGATATCATTAGCCCACGTTTAAATAACAACATATATGTTGATTTAAATTTAAAGTCATGTTTGCATTGTCGAAGACTGAGAATAATACTCTAAATTTGTCAATGTCGTACTATCGTCTAATCTGTATTCAAGTAAGTTCTAAATTGATACAATGTATAATACAATTCAATTTATTTGCTTGTTCAACTCAACAATATGGGGTTTATAAATATCTTTCAACCATTTCATTATAAAGTGACATTCTTGTTAGCATTCGGCAGAATATAAATATCGACGTAATGGTTCGGACCAGGTGCTCTATCACCAAACTGAGCATGCAGTGGCGACACCAAACGTCTTTCTAAAGGTTGTTGCTAGGTAGAACTCTAAAATTGTTCGATTTTTCCGTCTTAATAATAGAAATAACATGAAATAAAACATGGGAATGTACAGACTATCTATTTTCTCGTTTCACCTTATCTAGTGACATTCAATTATTTTTTGAATTATCAGATATCCTCTCACAGCCTCAGTCTCTGAAGGAATTATTAGTAAGCAGAAAGTCGCCCGTTTATCAATCGTCACTTCAGTCATTTATATAGAAGGATAACTCGTGTTTCCTTTTGCATTCGTCACTCCCCTGTTTTGAAATCTCCATAGCAATGATCTTTGTTCTAAAATTATATTTTGGAACGTGTTTAACCAATTCTATCACACGTGATAATGACTGACACCAATAATGTGAACATATTGGAAAGTGGTTGTGGTAAGATTTGGTGGGAAGCATTGTGGCCATGGGATGATTCAGCGCACCGCAGGTCCGCAGCTTCCACATAGCAGTTATGAACACATTTTCAGATAGAGGCTAGTTTATATTGGATTCTTTTCAAATTTGGTGACAAGCGTTAAGGTCAAGAGAGCATGCAGTGGCGACACCAAACGTCTTTCTAAAGGTTGTTGCTAGGTAGAACTCTAAAATTGTTCGATTTTTCCGTCTTAATAATAGAAATAACATGAAATAAAACATGGGAATGTACAGACTATCTATTTTCTCGTTTCACCTTATCTAGTGACATTCAATTATTTTTTGAATTATCAGATATCCTCTCACAGCCTCAGTCTCTGAAGGAATTATTAGTAAGCAGAAAGTCGCCCGTTTATCAATCGTCACTTCAGTCATTTATATAGAAGGATAACTCGTGTTTCCTTTTGCATTCGTCACTCCCCTGTTTTGAAATCTCCATAGCAATGATCTTTGTTCTAAAATTATATTTTGGAACGTGTTTAACCAATTCTATCACACGTGATAATGACTGACACCAATAATGTGAACATATTGGAAAGTGGTTGTGGTAAGATTTGGTGGGAAGCATTGTGGCCATGGGATTATTCAGCGCACCGCAGGTCCGCAGCTTCCACATAGCAGTTATGAACACATTTTCAGATAGAGGCTAGTTTATATTGGATTCTTTTCAAATTTGGTGACAAGCGTTAAGGTCAAGAGAGGATGGATGAACCATATCGACATTCGAGTACGCGACTTCCTATACCGGAGTTATGTCCCGCTTTGCCGAAAACCCTGTGAACGCGATAAAGGCTTTTTTTTAGCAGATTATGTTCAAACGTAGTGTGAAGCTTTCAGGTAATGGAAAGCTAAGGAACCAGATTGTTACCCCCGTTTGCCCCAAACGCACGTACGCAATATTATAGGCCTATTTTAACAGAATGTTTTTCAAGTTTGGGGTTATGCGAGGGCGAAACCTTTCAATTTTCAGGAGTCTGAGATTTACAAAAAAACATTGGGGTCATTATAGGTCAAATCCGATCGATAGGCGTTTCTAAGAATATGAAATTGATCAGCATGAAGCTTGCACAACTAATCAGTCTAAACATTGCATATTCAAAAGAGGATCTTGTTCCGTATGAGGGGGTTGGCGAACGACAACTGAGTCCACCACTAGCGTTACTTTTTTTTTGATTTGATGATGCTATTTGTACAATCTATCCGGCCATTGACATTTAATGTCAATTCGTGGGTGTTCCTTCATTAAGTGTGTTTTCTCAAATAATGTCTGCTATTGCTTTGACATGGTTATCAGATTTCTTTTTATCAACCTAACATAGGATGGCGGCATGCTTCCTGTGATAAATCATAAGTTAAATAACAGCAAAAGAACCGTGTAAAATCATTTCTGGTCGTTTTGACAACTCGTAAGTAGTGATGACAGATTTGAAAAACGTTTGAGACTATTTACGCGTGTAGCAGAGATCTAAATAATTGGGGCGATGTAAGTTCATATAGGGCGTTAATTATTAGGTTCCCAAAATCCGAGAATTAGGTGAGTATTATTAATAGAGATCTCATTCCCATTAAAGTTCCTTAAAATTGAGATGCATGGTTCACTTTGTATTTTTTAATGGCAACGATCATTATTCCGGCATGCGGACTCACTTAGCTGACTGATAATCTTCCTCAAGTCAAACTGCTGGGTATGTGGTTGTCCACCACAGGTAGCACGCCATATATGTTATATATGTATTGTACATAACCTTTGGTGAAGATTAAAAGGAATACTAATACAGTATACCTTTTAAGACAATGAAGTTGATCTAACAAATCAAAATAGACGGATCTCTGATTGCAAACACTGCAGTTCACGATCGATTCTTATTTATACAAAAGAAAAAAAAACAACTCATGGTCGTTCCATTGTTCTGTTTAAGCTTAAGTGAGCAAATCACTAATGTGTAATATTTAGCTTATTTCCGAGTACGTGTGTTTACAAAACGTTTCATCAATTTGCCCAATTATTATTGCAGGAAATGCGTGGTTGGTGTAGTCACGTCACAAACCGAGATCGAGCATGACGTACGGTACTTGTGGAAATGATGTATCGAATGGAGGTGGAAACCTTTTAGAGATAAATTTTCTATATTCATGAGGTGCTATAAAACTATTTAAATGAATATTAGGCGTTGTAATGCCCCTGTTTTCTTACCGAATTGCATCATAATTTTTATATTTATGACAGTTAAGTGTGTTCGCAAACATAGTGGATTATTTCATTGTAGACTACTAAACATCAAGGATTTGGTTGCATCGTGACACTTATTATTTTTAAGATTATAGGTATATTACTACATCGAGAACAAGCACCGCTTTTCCTCGAAATTATGAATAATTTGAATCTGACCGAAATCCTACTGCAACACAAACAAAATAAAATAGACAAGATACCTAAATTGACCGTAAAAGTTAAAAAAAATTAATGCCACACATACATACCGACAATCACAACCAAATTGCGTTAATTTGAATCATCCTGTTTGAGAACAAGATTTCGATAATATATGAAAAATCCATGGATAACCAGTCAAGAGCCCCATCATACTTGACACACCACGTGCATAAAAGAAAAAAAAAGTGCTGCCAAAGAACGAAACTGTGACTATCATTAGCTTATTCACCCGCCCTGTTTGAAAATGGGGAGCTTTAACGTGTAGTGTGTTGTCATTGGACTATATCTCTAAGTATCGAACTTATTTTAATATTTTATCCGTAAATTTTAACATTCCGGTGTATCTGGAATGTGGTTTAATTAAAAGTTCTCATGAAAATTTTTTTATTAACGTTATTCATTATTGGGATTATGATGCAATGTGAATGTATATAAATAAAATTATCTGTAAAACTTGATTCGTCATAATATGGAGGCTTATGGGTGTCATCGTAGATATTCAGATGTTGGATTTTTTAATTGATAACATCTTTGTTGAATTTGGAGGGGAAATATATCAGCAAGTGGTTGGCATCCCCATGGGCACCAACTGTGCACCTTTGCTTGCTGATCTGTTTCTCTATTCGTACGAAGCCGAATACATACAGACGCTCGTAAAAACTAACAAACGATCAGTCAGACTTTTTAATTTCACTTATCGATATATTGATGATGTTTTATCTCCTAATATTCCCAAGTTTGGTGATTATGTAGAAGTTATATATTCTGATGATTTCGAAATTAAAAACACCACTGACAGTGACAATTACGCTTCCTACTTGGATCTGCGTCTCGATTTTGACAATGGCCATAAACTGAGTATTAAATTGTACGATAAACGTGATGACTTTGACTTTCCGATTGTTAACTTTCCATTAATTAGTAGTAACATCCCAATATAACAAGCTTATGGAGTGTTTGTGTCTCAGCTAATTCGTTACGCGAGAGCTTGTTCATTCTATTCTGATTTTTTAAGTAGATCGATGCATTTTTCATCTAAGCTTCAACTACAGGGATACTTACGAACTAAACTTATTAAAACATTTAAAAAGTTTTATGGTCGACATATTGACTTAGTTGGTTAATATAATATATCTCTCTCAGCTATTATTCTGGATATATTTAATTGACACATATACTATCTCCCTGATAATGTCTGTTGACTACATCGTTAACACTGTTCATCATGTGCATTTTGCATACCGATATTTCATTGTCCAATCACGCTATTTTACCTAGATTTCGCTTAATAGTTTGGATGCAGTTATGGCGGGTGTGGCTAGCCAGACAGGGTAAGCTTACTCTTCCGCACACCTGTTACCACGGTTTGTCGTGTATTTTGTACACGGGGAGCAGTCTATTTGCTGATTACACTATTTTGCTTGAATATACTATTTTCCCTATAACGTTTTTTTAGGACTTTGAATTCCGTCTTACGGTTTGGATTGTTCGTTCGTTTTATTTTAAGTTCACTGATCTTTGTATATAAATTAATAAACACGATTTTATTATGCTTCATAACGACTTGTTAAACCGTCGCAGTGAAATAAGCCATAGTAATTGTTATACCTTATGTTTTTGATACTATTCTGATTGTTACAGATTGATTGAAATTTGGCGTTTGAGTGAGCTCATCAGAGATATAAACAATACACACGTGCCACAAAACACGCAGATATTCTAGCAATGGTTTTATGTAATCCAATGAGAATTTATCATTTATAAGAGAGAGGTGGGGTTAAACGTCTACTCGACATAAACTAGGTCATTTCGGCACTAACGTGGTTTAATTTTATTTCAGTAACTCGCTTGCCCGTAGGGGTCTTTAGCAGTGGGAGGAAACCGGAGGTCCCGGGGTGAATCCACGAGGTTGGACAGGCGACCCTAATCCTTGTCATGTACAACAGGGGATTCGAAACCACGCTAATAAACTAATTGACAGGCTTCACGATACAGCACGCACGTGCTAATCATTCGACCATCCAACCCCCTATTTATCATATAAATCAGGCACCTTGCGATATTACTTTATATAACTGTCTTTCTAATCTAACTTGACAAACATACCCAAAAATAATAAAATGAAAAATTGCACATTTATTATTAAGCATTTGTTTCCAATTACGCTTAAAATGACAATAACACTCTTGCTGGCTTGACAGCTCCCCAAAAAAATAATAGCCTTATTAGATGTTAAAGTGTCCTATCTGTTGTGTAAATTATCCATAACATCCTCTTTACTTGTCCAGAGGGTTCGAAAATATTTTAAAACAAAGTCGCATTTGAAGAGGTTTACGTAAGGCTTTTCAAATAATTTAGTAGAATTTTTCCAATTTTTTTAAATTAGGTGTATTAAGATGAAATTGGTATCATCAATTAATTGGTATATTGTAATATAGTACAATTTGTTAACCAGCATAAAGTTTGAGATATTTTATTCAGTTACAACAAGAGTGGTATTGGGCCTTTAAAGCATCGTTTGTTTCCGTCGGGGTTTGGTTTCTTATATGGCCTGTGTTCCTAATACGGTATCAAGTTGGCACTGTGATGGGATTAGTGACTTTTAGTGTAGCTACATTAATTGGCTATATAAAAAAATGAACATAGAGACATTCGCTATCTAAATAAGTAACCACCGATTTGAAAACGTATCCAAGCTAGCTTGTAAAATATATTACAAAGGAAATTAGCTTTCGATTATATACAAACTTTAACGTTTTATTTAATGTGAACATTCTGAGAAATTTGAGCCTTTCTGTCGCATTTCCGTGCCCAATTCAATTAACATACATTTTGCTCGCACACGATAACATCATGTTATAAACTAATAAATCAGGGGAAAACTTTTAAAATATCAACAATCAAATCCGAATTGCATTACAGGTGATATAGATCCTACATAATGAAAGATCAGGTGGTATAATGGAATTAGCAACCTATCTTACCGTTTTATAATTTTTATTGAAAATAGAACATGATCACATTTGTCTGCGATATCCCCCTCGGTCGAAGTCTTGGAAAGTTTTAATGACGCCTGGAACTTTGACAGTTAAACACATTTTGATTCGGTGCAAGTATCTCAAAGACACGAGATTACAATCACTTCATCAGTTGTTTGCCCAACTGAGGCTATATTGTAAAGCGCTAGATTTTTTTAAAAGAGACAAATTTTTATAGAAAATTCTAATTGTATATTTCTGATTTTCTTTTTCATTTTTTAAATATATATACATAAAGGTTATATTTATTTATATATACTATTAAAAAAGTAGGGGATATTTGATTTTGGGGGCATAATACTAAAATATGCAAATGACTACGAAAAAAGTCACTATAGAACCTAACAGAAGAAACATATCCAGTTACATGTGACGCCCAAGGCACCAATAGCTACCGCATGGAATGCAGGTGATGCTTGGGATCATCATGGGGGTTCAACCCAAGATTTGCACGACTCTGACTATGAATGTTACAGTCATTGTGGCATTGAATTCCAGGGTGGAAACATCAGTTTAATTGTTTTAGTGACCAGAAAACAAATTTTGATATGCGTCGGCTTACCCAAAATGAAAGGTTACGTGCCCTTGGCATGCTACAGATCGGCACAACGGAGAAGGTTGTGGCGCGGACAATGAATGTTTCTCAGTCTGTCATAAGCAGGCTATGGTCCAGATACCGTGATACACAATCTGTACAGGACAGACAACTCAAGCCCAGGATCGATTTATCCGTACCTTGGCCTTGAGAAATCGTGTCATCACAGCAAATCAGATCAGCGCTCGTCTTCAAACAGACACTGGTGTGAGAGTGAGTGGCCAGACGATTCGGGATCGACTGCATAGGGGTCACCTTCGCGCCCGACGTCCTTGCGTGATCCCTTGTTTAAGATATCACATTCAGGCAAGACGTCGTTGGTGTAGGGATCGTCAACACTGGGATAATCGACGCTGGAGCAATGTGATGTTTTCAGATGAGTCAAAGTTCACTGTTGACTTTTTGGACAGACGTAGGAGGGTGTGGCGTCGTCGAAACGAGCGCTTCCAAGACGTTAAAGTCATCAGACATGATCGATTTGGGGGTGGTTCTGTTATGTCGTGGGGAGGCATCACTGTTGCTGGAAGAACGGCTTTACATGTTGGCAGTCCATCTTGTGCCGTTCGCACGACGTCATGGCCGCCGTTTCATCTTCCAGGATGACAACGCAACATGTCACAGGGCCAGGATCGTTATAGGTTACCTCCAACAACAGAACATCACCACATTACCTTGGCCAGCACTGAGTCCCGACCTCTCCCCCATCAGAGGTTACATCAACGTCAACAACGTCCTGCCAATGTCCAAGAACTTGCTGCTGCATTGCAACAGGAATGGAACAATCTGGACCAAAATGACCTTAGACGTCTCATTAGGAGTATGCCACGTCGGATCAATGCTTGTTTGGCAAACAGAGAAGGATTTACCCGTTACTGACTTTGTTGTGATGCTGTGGTAACTTTGCTGTTTGACCCCGGGTATCCTTTTACCCTTAAAATGGTCAGTCAGTGCCTTACTTAGTCTAACGATCATTTGGAATAAATCGATGAATGTGAACTTCATTTCATTTTGTCATTTGTTTCTTCGCCAGTTTCATTAGGTGACTTTAATAACACTTAAAAATCAAATAGCCCCTACTTTTTTTTAATAGTATATATATATATGATAATACTGTGATAATTTGATTCTAGTTTGTCTCGGAAATCACCGTATGTTTGGCGCAATATAGCCCGGTTGGAGCGATTGTGCCATTAAATAACACTTCGTTCATTCTCGTGATTTAGATTGAAATAAAGTGTGCTAATTTAGACCAATCGTCTTAATTCGATTAAGATCTATCATATTGATTCGACCAGTGATAGGACAGTCCATTCTATTAAATGTTCTTGTACTATACATGAGTTGTAGTTGAGGAATACTTCCCGGCCAACCCCACAAAAGGAGGGAAAAAAAGAAGAAAAAAAAAACCCACAGTAAAAACAGGGCTTTACATATAACCACCACAAGGTCAAAGTAGACCCATTGTAACCTTCACTTAAAATAAACATCTTTTATGATATCTTTTTTTAGGGACATGCAATCCTTGATTAACATTATTTCATACATGATCATTTACAATGATTTACACAATGTTAAATAATATATCACCAATGTTTTATAACATTCTCGTTTGATGTATTTAAAATGATGTGGTATAAAGAACAAACTCGATGTGCAATTTATGTTTCTGTGTCTTTTGATTTATCCTTTAGAGAAAAAAAGATCTAAAGAAATGAGATCTTGGAAAGATGTATTCGGTAAAATTACCTCCATTATTTAAGTAACTGAATATTAAAGAGCACAGCGGATGTGATTAGTATTATTTTCTAGATGGTTTGACAAACCTGAACATTGGCAGTAGGAATTTCGATCAGTACCATATATAGGCAAAATCGTTTACATGCAACTTGTTGGTCAGAAAAGATGTACTTTCGTCTGTTTCCATTAATTAAAAAAGATAACCTGGATGAGAATCGTGAGGAATTGCTGCTCTGAACGTAGGTCTCTTTACACCCACTCTGTACATTCAGGAACAGGCCTATTGACGCCTTGTTGAAAGTTGTTCAGTTCTCATTAAATTTAACTGGGCATCTTTTATATGCTAAATGGTCGCGTATTACAATTAGTCCCCGTGAGCGTTTAGCAGTAAAAAATTGCCCAGTCATATTCACTGGAGACTACAATATGTTCGACATGTAGTAAAAATAGGCCGGTTCCTGAACGTACAGGGCGAATTTAACGAGAAGATACGCCATCCAAAACTATACGCCATATTACCAGTGATCTAACTCTGACAATGAATTAATGAGTGACTTCCAGTGTACTTCCAGTTCACAACGGTATCATTACCAATACGAGTTTAGACAATCGTGGAAGAAGTTTTGCTCATATGTTTTCATACAGTGGACAATGATATCCTTCTCCATAACCTCGAATCTGAGTATAAGGAAATTCTGACATGTGTTCAAAATATCCTTCACAAAGTGTTATTATCAATAATATATCACCAGCTTCCTCACTTTTAGCTCGAGGAGTCCCTTAAGGTGTTACCCTGGTGTCATTTTTATAGTCTGTATACCAAGCCCCGCAGTCAAATAGTGAGAAAACCCACTAAGTGGGTAGGGCGCTGGCTCGCTAGCGTAGAGGTCGAGTGCTCGATCCCTGCATTGGCCGAGAAAGTATATCTCGACTTTCCCGTGTGGGTTCCCCTTGTCAGTGATGCAGAACGGAGGACCTGACAAGGACAACTGTCTAGTCGTTCAGATGAGACGAAAAACCCCGAGGTCCCGCCGTGTACACATTGGTATGCACGTAAAGATCCCTTGGCAGTTGATATTCGATATAAGTGTAGGACGTAGCGCCGCCGTTGGGCAAAATTTCCCTCATAGCATACTGTATGGCGTATGCCCGTCTTCCATTCGCCCAGGTTAGGTGCATAACAGTAGGACGTTAAACCCCATTTTATTTCATTATCCAATTATACATAAAATTAGACTCAGAAGTACAATTTTCTAAATTCAGCGAAGATAAACTATGACTTTATATTCGTGCAGGAGGCTGCTCGACCTAGCTGTCAAATTCATCAAGCGCGTTGGCAATCTCGTTCCCAGGGTCAGCCGCGGGGCCGGAGGCCTCTGGGGCCAAAGACCGTCCATTATCTTCAGATGTTTTAACGCGTAAGCCCCGTCCATGCTGACCTCTGATTGGACAATCTTATTTCGTTTTTTTTCTCGAAAACAAGATGTCGGATCGTCGTTTTGTTTGCTGTGAAATGATTCTTGAGTCAAAGTCAACTCGCTGACATAACAAAAGTGGATCCTAAATGTAAAATTTTAAGTTTTCGTAAAGATCTATTTTTCTACGCGTGTGTATATTTTTAAGTGATTCGGTCATCCGGAAACGTAAAATAAATACATGTCACGTGACAGTCGTGTGATTCGTCCCTCCCGGGAAAATGTCTACCCAGTGTCACCAGAGAAATGTCTTTCTCCAAAATTTTTCTGGTTCGAGATTGGCGCGTTGGTTTAATATTTTTTTCTTACTTGTATTTGAATAATTATATCAATATCATTTGTTTTTTATTATCATCTCAGAAACATTAGCCGAATGCGAAACATACTTGTTAGTTGGTTACTTCTCCTTTAGATTTCGTGGACTGATGATTAACTGGTTCTGTGAAAAAAAAGGTGAGATATTGGCATAAACACAATCAGTGAATCAACAGGTTTATGAATTAAAACAGATGCGCCCCCCAAGATTAAATTGCCAAAAAACACATAGGCTTTGTTTAAAATTGGGGTCCATTAACACTCACAAAATTCTATGTCCACGTTCACCAATAGAATTCCTGGATCTGAGTCATATGATCTTGTGATAAAATGGCTGATAAGGAAAATAGGCACCTTAAGACGACTTATTTTTGGAAAGAGTTTTAAGGGTTCGTTTGAAATAGTACATTGTATTAGTTAATTCTCGTTCACACATGTATTTTATGTGCATGTAAAATGTACACAGTTTATGGAGATGAATTGCCTTTGGTTGCCGGACGTGGAGAGTTCTCGACACAGGCTATTTTCATTAGAATGCCAGACACCGAGGGTGTTCGACATGAGTTATTATTGACTACAAAGGCTCTGCATTTAATTCCGACTACCACTGACTCTCATATTACCTTTTTACACCCGTTTCGTTTCAGAATTTTCGCAAATTGACATGAAATGGGGCCAAAAATGTTGTTTTCATCCCGAAAAGTCGTGATATTTATAAAATATTACAACTATGTGATTCAGACCTTTTTGGGGCACAAAGTTCTATCTCCATGTTTCTGACAAATTCTTTACATTTTGTATAACCATAAAGTCCAATCTCAATTTATCGTATTGCAGTTAGACCAAATTAAATCACACTGCATCAAGAAACACCACAAACTCTGCTAGCTTCTTATATTGATAGCTTCAACTGTTAAAATATGGTAAAAATTCACAGAATTTCAAAATACAGAGATGCCAAACTTCATACCTATTTTTCTCGCTTTAACAAAAAGTGGACATAGAACCTGTTAATCATCCTCACCCCACGATTTGTTTATGTCTCTTTTGTCGATATAAAACATTTCTAAGGTGTTATATAAAATAATGATGAGTCAAGCTCGATATGATTAAATATTTGTTGCAATAGATTAAGTGGAATTGACAATTTTAATTTAAATGGTGTGTTTATTGTCTCGACAATAGACTACAGAAGTTCAAATCTAGTTAATATTCAACGAAGGCAGGCTGCCATTACTAGAACACTAATCAACACATAAAATCCAAAAAAAAGTCTTAGTAATTTTAAATATATTTTTAGTATCGATGGATGTATTTAGGACCAAGGCTGCCAATGTAATAAATATATCTTTAAATTACAAACGTTGACATTTAAAATACCAATAACCTGAAAACCTCTGACGGCACATTTAATTCTAGACTAGTTCAATAGAGATTTTACATTTAATGCTCTTTATTTCCTTCTTTAGTAACAATATAATCCATAGACTGTATAACATGAAATTTGTGACTATAAAATTAACTATATGGACTCCACAGTTTTATATCTCCTAATATAACTATTTCATTAATAATTCAAAACCGCGTGAAAAAAACTTGTCCAGATAAGGGTCAAGCTTGTTTTGTATGTAGCTCCTTATGGGATGTTTAATGATAGATACTATAAAAGTCCAACACCACGTCAAACACTCATGAATAAAATATACCGAAATATAAGTGACACTAAATTAAGATATATAAAAACATTCTGACGTGTCATTAAATACCAAATGACAAATGGTTACAAATCCTTATTGACATTAGACATACGGCTGCTATTAGTAATGAAAGTAATGTTCACCGGGCAAAGAACGATATTTTGAACTACATTTTCTGCCAAATTTACACAGTTGTTTTTAACAAACCAAACTAATATCTTTAGCTACAAATGTTCCGAGTCTAGAAGTACGATATATGAATATCGCGCCAAATAAACTATAACGCGATACAAACTTACTTTAAAGACCGACGATCCGGGATTGAACCACAAACAGTACAGAATATCTGTATCCCATTTTAAAATCATTGATCGTTTATCATTAATTTGGTTTGTGTAAAAACCGGTTTTGACGGTCATGGTAGTCCATATAGTACTTCTTACCGTTATCTTATTTTATACGTTATATATATGTCTCAAGAGAAAATGTGGTGATTATTTTGTGTCACTTTCGTAACGATTCCATTAATTTCTTACATATATGTTCAAGCAGTACTAACGTACGCGTCTGAGCAAACCACAAACACCTCCCACTGTTTCATTTGATTAGACCTAATCCCACCTAAACAATGCCGTACTCGCCGCGTAGGCTGTCCCAAATTATGACCGGTTAGCAATCCGATCAACAACCAATATATCACTTTACGTACCATAGTCAATCGGGTTTAACCAGAGCTTTAAACATGTTACCATACCGTGTCTAGTGACAATCGCGGCTACAATACGTCCTAACGCGCGAAAAACATTACGCTCAATTAACTAGTGCATAACAGAACATTGCAGAGAAACTAATTGTGTGGCAAACGTAGCTCTTTAATATAGCTACAATGTAAAATTTATGTAATCGCACCGCATTTGAAATCTTTTTATCATCTCTTTTTATCATATAATATTTTAACCACGTTTTAATGCATTTAATTAATTGTTCGAAGACCCCAGAACAACGAACTCAACCTTCATCAACGTGTAACGGTTAATTAATCAAACGTATTTTTAAATCGAATAATAATTGTTACTTCCAGAGAGACCACAAGCTAAAAATGACATCAGGGGCCATAATTCAGGAAGTTACGATCCGATATATCGAAAGGAATCAAGAACTGTGGGTAATAAACATGCATTTCAAATTTCATCAAATTCGGTTCAAAATTGTGACCTCTACCGTGTTCACAAGCTTAAAATGTAAGTTTTCGTACAATCAGGGGCCATAATCCATGAAGTTACCGTCCAATATCGAAAGGAACCTCGATCTTATGGTGATAAACCTATATTTTAAGTTTCATTGAAATAGAACCCGTAGTTTGTTCACAAATAATTGTGGACGGTCCCGGACGTCCAGGGGCGACGACAATATACGTCCACATGAAAATGTGGGCGTACAAAAATGAATAAATATTGTCGAAAACGTAAAGGTAGGCAGTAACAATTGGTACAAACATACACGTTTATGAGCTTTATTATGTTCCAATAGCGACGGCCAAATTTACTGAATGTGAATATCGATGTTTGCTTCCGATGCATCCAAGGGTACAATTGTTCTTGAAATCAGCACTAATAAACACTGTTAAACGATCAGTCACAAAGAATCCCTTTATTTTTTTATTGTCTCGGAAAAGATTTGATTGGACGATGAGAATGAACACACTTCGTCAAAAACTCAAGTTTTCAGTCCTAGAACAACATGGTTAGAGCGGGATTTCCCGGGCCATTGCTTAAGGAATGAGAACAAACCATTGACCAAATACATCAATATTAATAGGGGTGGCTTAAATATCTGTGTTACCATCGAGTTAAATCAAGTAGGAATAAGGAACACGTTTCCTGATGCCTTACGTTTTTCCCTAACATGAATAGTTCTCTGCATTTTAAAAATAGACAAAAAATGACATATGGTTGTGTTAGCCCCATATATTATTACTTCCATTTTCAAAGACCCTGTTCCATAACATTTTGAACAGCATGACCGCCATATTTGATTTTTAGAAAAAACACTCAAATTCAGCCGCCATTTTAATTCCGATTTCGAAAACATTTTTATGTATTGAACCTACTCCAAATGGCAGCAATTCTTAGGGAGCCGATTTTTGAATTTCGAGTTTGTTACTTCCAGCTTCACTTTGAACTTTGTTCGACTTTCCATCTTCTAGATGCTGACCTAACCTTTCCATAACCCTTGAACATATGACGACCCTGATGTCTACTAACAATTAATATCAAATAACTTCCATAAGTATTTGATCTTACTTTACTCAATTAAAAAATACATGGTGTAACTTGATTGTTGACGTGAAATGGCGTTCTAAATTTCTAATTGATTTTTGCTTTCTATTTGTGTGGTGCATTTCCTTTCCACAGAGGATTATGAAAGACATCACTGTAATATTAAGATGGACTAAAAAACTACTGGATTTGCCTTTCACTAACGCTGGAGACCCGAGATGTTTCGTAACCCCTCAGCCGAGTGTACGCATGCAATCTGAAGGTTAGTATTTTCGAGCTACACAGGGAATATCTCAACAACGTTTATGATAGGCTACTTAGTTATTTAGATGTCAATTATCGTAAAAGTTTACCGTTATACCACGTAAAGGCCATTGTGATATTTGAAACTCGCGGCAAACAATGGTGCTTTTAGTAAAAGTGTCAGCAAATGGAAATATGTTCGTTTAATTCAGCCTTCAAAGATAATGTAGTGTTGATTTTCATATACAACTTTAAGTATTACTAATATCAGCCCATTTCCAACATCCCGAACTTTGATTTTTAACGGATATATATCACACATCAATCCCATCTTAATTTTTTTTCACTTGCTCCGAGTGCGAGAGAGAATAACATTTAAAAACAGCACCAAAATATCTTAAGAATGGCTTGACACACTACCAGCCAAAAAGGTCACTGAGATCCTAGAATAAACTTTTGTTAGATGTACCGGTTTATATAAAAAAAAGAAATTTGGTCAAGAACTTTTCAGTATATATAAGGCATCAGTTCTATGGAATTCTCTACCAATGTCCATTCGAAAATGTGACACACTGTCTATCTTTAAGTCAAGTGTTAAAACCTGGCTGTTTAGGCACTATAATTAACTCATGTGAACACTTTCATGCGCCTACAGCTCCCTAAGTGGGATGAACTGTTGCGCAATATAAATTTTGTTATTAGTATTATTATTATTATTACATATGAGGTCATTAGTTAAAACGACCCCATACACTGTTTGGGTGTCCGACGCTGAACTAAAGAGCAATCTTTGCTGGTAACTACCCGTCCCGATTAACCTTCATTACATGCTATATTTTACAAGATGGGCCCATTTAAATTATACCAATTTGGTTCATGGGTTCAGTGGTATTTGTTTGGAATTTGTCAGGAACAGAACAGTCTATAGAAACCACACTCATCGCTGTATTTCGTTTGATTAGACCTAATCCCACCTAACACTGCTGTAACTGAATCAAATTTCTATTCCAAATGAAGACTGGCCAATAGTCAGTTCGCTAGCCTGGAGGTCGGGTGTTCAATCCCTGCATTCGCCGAGAAAGTTCATCTCAATTTTCCGGCGTGATTTCCCCTTGTCAGTAAGCAGAAGGAGGGCCTGACAAGGACAGCTGCCTAGTCGTTCGGATTGGACGAAAAACCGAGGTCCCGTGTACACATTGGAGTGCACGTAAAAGATCCATTGGCAGTTGGAATTCGATATAAGAGAAGGCCGTAGCGCCGGTGCCCGGGCAAAATTTCCCTCATAGCACACTGTATGGCGTATGCCCGTCTTCCATTAGCCCAGTCTTTCTGAAACTATGACCGCTATTTCTCAGCCAACAGATTTAATGAATTTAGTAACCGATATTAACCCCTATGATCATCTCCAATGCATTTTCACACAGTATGCAACAAAAAGCGTAAAAAATGTATGATTGATAAGTCTGTTGTTATTGACTTGATCCCTCATATACCCGTCATATAATTCACTATGTATGAAATTAACTTTTATTGTGTATAGGCTGTTGCTCAATCCTATCCGGGCTTTGACTAAAATATTGTTTAAAATTAAATTATCAAGTGGGAGGTTTAAATGGTTTATATGGAAATTAATATCCGCATATTGATTTGTATGTTTACTGACCTCCTATGTTAAATGATTTAATCATTTTAACATAGGAGGTCAGTAAACACACAAATCAATGACATAAGTTGAGTATGGGCGTGTTATGCGTTCAAAACAGGTATATTATCTAAAGTTTTATGTACTGTAAATAATACATAAAACCAAGCACGAACAATCGAAACCATTAGACAAAGTCCTAAACATACGGTATAGGAAAAATCAGACAAAATAGTGTAATCAGCATGGACTGTTCACCGTGTACAAAATACACGGTAACAGGTCTGGTGTCCAGAGCTTCCCCTGCCTGGTGCCACACCCGTCATGCTGTGCACGATGCTTTTACTTTTGTAATTTAAAGAATTGTTAATATTGTATTGTACAATTTCCGTTCTATATGTGATACGGGCACCAGAAACAATAGTAATTCTAAGCTTCACGTATTTGAAGGATTATTTGTGCATTCAATTTTTCAGGTAATTTTTCAAATGTGTATTTATGTTTTAGAGGGTATACCTTTAGCGGAGTATTGTTATCACATTGCTATGAATAAAGATGAACTCGTCAAATGTGTATTTACGAACACTAACCATCACCATTACCTAGTAGATACAGTATTTATAATATAGAATTACAACAACCCTAACCTTACCACCAAACGCTCCAATCTGTACTCACTCAGGCAGCGCCCCCCAGGCCAACAGTTGGTACCCGTATTGAAGAAAAGCCTTTTCGGACAATTTGATCCAGCGCAATTACCCAAGATTGCCCCGACTCTCTGTTATCGATATGTTAAACACGAATGCTGACTACAGTAATATGTGTATCCGGATGCTTACGCGGGTATAAACACATGCTGAACCTAGGCATCCGCATCCCTCATAGCACACTGTATGGCATATGCCCGTCTTCAATTAGCCAAGGTTAAGTGCTTAAGCGTAGGACGTTGAACTACATTTCATTCATTCATTAAGTCGCATCGATGTCATCCTTATTAGTGATTGTAGCGGCCTAGCGAAAATTCACTGCTGATCAGTGTGGCGCGGTATATGGATACAGGTCACCAAATATTCCAAACGTAGCAAATATTCATGGGCCGTCATCCTTTTTCCCCCCTTTTGCATGACGATTTTTGTTGACTTTTGGTGTAGAATCGAAAAAAATGGTTTGAAAATACCTTTTCTGCAGGTTTTGATCAATCTTCATGATTTTGAGGCGGAAGGATACAAGAGTTGCGAGGTTGGTTACGTTGAAATGTGGGGCCGTAAATTGCATGTTTATTTGTCTCTACTTTCAGCTTGTGTATTTCAAGTTTTTCATGGTGAAGCTCATACATGCATTTGGGCAAGAGTTTGCCACCTGTTGCTCCATCTTCATGTCAGAAAGCGTTCTAACCAACAAATTGGGAAAAAGTTAGAGCCATATGTATAGGATATTAACCTAACTTCACATGGCATTTCCGATGATGACGTAGTATGATGAATTCAATTCTTTCTTCATTAAACTCTAATAGATTTTATTTTTACTTGAAAATACCTTGGAGGTATTTTGATTTTGGATTTTAGCATTTATAGATCGACACAATTGATTAATTAAGAGAAATTGAATACACAGCCGACTACTAAGCGTCTTATTTGTGTGTAAATTGTTGTTTACATGCTTGATTGTGGATAAGTAGGTCAGCGCATGTGTTTGTTTTGAATTGTAGTGTCGTCAGTCATGATCGGGGGTTTAGACAAGTGATTTTTAACAATGTGGCGGGATCACTTATGTTGCGTTCACACTGGCCTTTAATACGTTTCCCAAAGCGCATTGAAGCTTTAATACGCTTCAGGTGTTCACACTAGGAACCCGCTAATGCGCATTGAAACCGTATTAACAAATACGGTTCTTAATGCGTATTCTATTCCGCTTTAACTACTTCGAATTGGGTTACATCGTCTTGTCACCGCAGTGTGAACAGGGGCCTGTTTCACGAAATTTTAACTTAAGATAAAATCCAAATTTTAGTACATACTTAAATCTGATTGGCTAAGCGCTAAAATTAATCTAATACTATCCAATCGAATTACTAAAATCGGATTTTATCTTAGTTAAAATTTCGTGAAACAGGCCCCAGCTTAATACGTATGAAACTGGAATCCCGCGTTACGCATGCGCAGTTGAGTTTTGCCCACCTACTTCCGTTTTACGTCGTGGGGAAAACGTGTTGACATAAATATGAGAAAAATTTGCGGATTATTTGATCTACGGCGCCGATTCTATTGATAGTGATGGCTGGTGGTAAGAATAAAAAGGTTGCGAACCGTGAGTCGAGGGTCAGTTGACAGGAATCTACCACAATGCACATATCTATGACTGTGTATCGGAGTTGCTGCTCCTCCGTCAGATACAACGAACGGGTGAGCAGTGTCGCACGAAATTAAAAGCCATGAAGGGCGATTGGGGCAAGACTAGGGCCAACCTTTCCCGTTCAGGAACCTCCGGGGGCAGGAACACTGGTGGCTACTCAGAAGAGGAAATGTAGATCATGGACGAGACCCATACACAACACTCGCAATATAGTAGACACAATGGCTAGGCCTAGGCCTTATGATGCCCAAGTTGATAGTGATGATAACGACTGGTCGGGGGATGAATACCCTGGTGATGACGGTGCCTATATTGATGAAGGTGATAGTGCCGTACCTGAGCAGGAGCAAATGCCTGAGGAACCGTCCAATGTGTCTGCTGGCAGTACATCAAGTAAGTAGGCCTAGGCTAGTGCGACATGATCTGTCTTATGCCGAATCCAAGAGACACCCTGGCCCTGGACCAAGCCCGCGAAGCCAAAGAATACGTCTGTAAACTTATAGTTCAAATCACAAACTCCTTACAAGAGAACAGAATGATAAAATTTACGATTGTAGTAATGGACAGGGTTGTCTCTGGGTGCTTTGATAGGAACATGCATCCCGTCTATCGCTCCTACACACTGCGGGAACCCCCAACGCTGGTCATAACCTCGAACTATACCATTCAGTCTCTCACCAGTAGGAAACCGCAGGTATAGTGGCTTAAGAACTTCACATATGGCTCGACGGGTGGCGTGTTCAATGTAACAGATGGCTGACCTACCAAGCCCAAAAACTCTGCCCGAGACTCCGATATTCAGTTGGTGTAGCCAATTTCGATAAAGCAATTGCTAAGCGTTCATGGTGCGGCACAGGCCTTCTCAAAAATGTAGATTGGCGTTCAAAAGCAGGTCGTAAGTGGTCGCATATTTTCTAGAATGTAGAACGAGACATTCGGAAATTTTCCCTCCAATCCGTATCTTCCCATAAATCACCATTGTGCATTTCATCCCAGTAGTAACAAAGGCGGCGTTTTACCCACATCCTTCTTGGCGCTGGTGGATAAGGTACCTGCAAAGATTATACAAAACACGTTTTACCAATCAAGATGATAAGTTTTATCATCCCCAATTTGAGAAGGCGCTGATGCGACCGGCCGGGGATGGGGGGCTGGTTTGCGGGGGGGGGGGGGCTGATACGCTCAGGCCTTTCCACATAACACCTTCATTAGCCTTATACATTGTAAGGGTCTTGCATATGCATAATCATGTAGCAATCTTCTTATCCATTTATTTTGATCACTATAGGCCTATGCATGTATTATTTCGGTGCATTGAACATGCTGTCAGATAGCTTCAGGACCATGCATACCCTGTCTGGCCTACCCCCGGTGCCTACCAAATGTAGGCCTTACACGCGGGTAGATTGGACCTACTCTGTCTAAATGTAGGCCTAGGCCTGATCAGACACAACGTAAACATACCATTTGTAATGTGAAAAACAATACTAGCAGATCAGGGAGTCCTGTCTCCTGTGATTTGATCTGGTTTAGTTTTAATATTTTCGAATGTTTTATAGAATGACATTTATTATCACTTCCAGAATGTATTACATTAGGGCCAGTACTCCCTCGTCACCCGACTTACACATGGCAGGTGAACAAAAGTGTTACTTAAAGTAGCTAAGTCCGTAACTCAATATCATCCATAATCTTCGAAAACACGACCTTTTTAAAATTAAACTAACATTGGTATTGTGGTCTTACCTGGAAAAGATGGGCTTCCGATATCCAATATTTAAGAGAAAATAAACATTTTACCATAATGCGTTTCGGCGACATGTGTAACAAGGTGCTCAAAGAATGAGGTTAAGCATATTTCACAAGTCATGTCAAACGGTGATGACATAATTTATATTTTGCAATGTCTATTTTCCGTCTTGTCCGCAAGTTTATCTTGTATATTTTTGTTTTGCGTGTAGTGCGGTCCCCCTACACTTACTATTAGAGAGCATAAGAAATAAATACCATCGGTGTTGACTGGAATAACCAGAGGCTAGAAACTGTCTTTCAGTTTAGACTTCTGGCGTATTTCGCCGAACATAACTGATGACAATTTACAGTAAAATGGAAACGATTGAATGTAATCAGTTTATATAATTAATATTACATTATTATATGTTTTGCGATCCATTTGTGCCAATTTAAGGTCCAAAATATTAGCGATTTAGCTCCTTTAACAAAGATTATTTCAGTTATGTTTATAATTATTTAATTATTCTCGATTTATTTGCAATGGAATAAAGAAATGCTTGTGATGGTTTTGTTTTGGGTATTGAGAATAGAGGTTAATGATATGCTGGCCTAATGAGTTTGAATGGGGGTTCGGAGGATAGAATATTTTATCAGAATATTGCTCCCCAATACTTAATACTGCTGGAAGCTGGAAGAATCTAAAGTCAGTTGTACTGGTGGACATGAGATATATTATGCACACTATGTCTCTCCTTTTAGTCGATTTTTCCCACCCACGGTCTTTCAGTTATGTTGATCCTCTCGCATTCAGATTTATCGCAATATTGCACCACAATACTAAATTCTTCTGGGAGCTGGATGAATTAACATCCTGGGGATTGGTGTATACCCGGGGTTGATATGATAGAGAACACTCGGGCCAAGTTTATATCCGACATATACAACGCAATAGTTTTAATCAACCTAAGATTAAATGGATTTTTTCATTCATAAGTCAACAATGATTGGATAATTGTTCCGCCAAATAACGAAAATTACCGAACATAGTGATTCCAAAAATAAATTCACTGCCATCAAGATAATTAAGATGTTGAATTTTTAAATTGATAATATATATCTTTGTTGAATTTAGAGGAGAAATTTATCAGCAAGTGGTAGGTATCCCCATGGGTACCAACATTGCACCTTTGCTTCCTAATTTGTTTCTCTAATCCTACGAAGCCGGTTACATATGCACTCGTAAAATCAAATAAAAGAGTAGTTAGACATTTTAAGTAAGGGTTATCGACTGAGACAGTGGGGTTCAAGTTAGATGAACACCCTAGATCATTCAAGGTTGTACACTGAGACGCCCTTTATCACACAAAACAATTTACCAATTCGTCTATAACACGTCATATATTGTTGTTTACTCAGCAGACTGGGGATTGGGTCAAAAACCTGAATATCGTCAGTGTAAACATGTTTTTTTTACGTTGCATACAATTTAGATCATTCCAATGTCAGGTTTTTGAAATACAATTTTAAGGAATGCAGATTGGTATAATTTCAGGTTTTCGCCAATTTTGTCATACGCCAACATTTCGTATAATGTCGTCGCCCCCGTCCGCTTGTCAGGTGTTCAGACCATGGCCCTTGATATTTAATGTTTTGAGTATTCAACTTCTTCAGTACAGGCCAGTATTAGAATCCAAACATGTATAACAAATACTTAATGGGTTTTTGTCAATCGTAATCATATTTCAGTGTGTTGTAAAGGGTCGAGTGTGTTATTTCACTTATCGATGATGTGCTGTCACTGAATGATCCGAAATTAAAGATAGTAAGCTTGCAGTGCCAGGCAGGATACGCCAACATTTTCGAGAGATGATAGAAAACAAGCAATACCGAAAGTGATAACAAATACTTAATGGGTTTTTGTCAATCGTAATCATATTTCAGTGTGTTGTAAAGGGTCGAGTGTGTTATTTCACTTATCGATGATGTGCTGTCACTGAATGATCCGAAATTAAAGATAGTAAGCTTGCAGTGCCGGGCAGGATACGCCAACATTTTCGAGAGATGATAGAAAACAAGCAATACCGAAAGTGATTTTTCCTACAGGCCATAATTCATTAAGTTACAATTTGATATGCGCAAATATCGAAAAGAATCAAGATCTTTAGGTTATAAACATGCATTTCAATTTTCATCAAAATGGGATTAATATTGTGACCTCTACAGGGTCCACAACTTTGGTATACCATATTTTTACACTATTCGCGTACAAACGGCGGCCATTTTGTCTGGCATTTATGGTCCGATTTTCGAGAAATTCGAACTCCGCCTTCCGTAGGGTGCAACGGTGATAGAGTCAAACGTTTTTGTTCTAAATCGGATAATAATCATGACCTCTATAGGGGATTTTAGGACAATCAGGGGCAATAATTCAGGGAGTTATGATCCGATATGTGCAAATAACGTAAGGAACCGAGATCTTTGGGTTATAACCATGCATTGCAAGTTTCATCAAAATCAAATCTTTGGGTTATAAACAGTGTCCCCAACCTTGATATACTTTTTTTTTAAAACAGTATTCGGATAACAATTGTGACCTCCAGCTAAAAAAGGTGATTTTTCGGACAATCAGGGGATATAAGTCAGGAAGTTACGTTCCGATAGGCGCAAATATCGAAAGCAACCAAGATCTTTGGGTTATAAACATGTATGTCAAGTTTCATCAAAATCGATTAAATATTGTGACCTCTATAGGGTCCACAAGCTAAAACCGTGATTTTTCGTACAATTAGGAGCCATAATCCATGAAGTTTTGATCCGATACATGCCAATATCAAAAGCAGTTGAGATCTTTTGGGAATTAACATATATTTTAAGTTTCGTCGAAATCGGGTAAGAATTGTGACCTGTAGAGAGACCACAAACAATTGTGGACGGACGGACAGGGGCGACGACATAATATGCCCACATGAAAATGTGGTCGTATAAAACACTATTGACAGTGACACTTACGCGTCCCGCTTGGATTGACTTTCCGATTGTTAACTTTCCATTTATTAGTAGTAACATTCCAATATCACCTGCTTATGGAGTGTTTGTGTCTCAAATAAGATGTTACGCGAGAGCTTGTTCATTTTATTCTGATTTTTAAAAGTAGATCGAGGCATTTGTCATCTAAGCTTCAACTACAGGGATACTTGCGAACTAAACTTATTAAAACCTTTAAAAAGTTTTATTTTGCCTATACCGTTTTTTTAGGACTTCGAATTTTGTCTAATGGTTTGGATTGTTCGTACTTGGTTTTATTTCATTGCCGTTATATTGACTTGATTTGGTAAATATATCATGTCACTCTCGACTATTATTCTTGATTGGTTAATTTGACATGTCAACTATAATTTTAGACATATTTAATTGACGCGTATACTATCCCCCTGTTAAATGTGGCCACTACATCGTTAACACTGTTCATCACGTGTATTTTGCATACCGCTAGTTCATTGGCCAATCCCGATATTTTACCGAGATTTCGCCTAATAGTTTGGATGAAGAAGCTATGGCGGGTGTGGACACCTGTACCACTGTGTCGTGTACACGGTGAATAGTCCATATGCTGATTACACTATTTTGTCTTTAACGTTTTTTAGGACTTGGGTTTTATTTTATTTGACTACGTTAAACTCCAGAAACGAAAAAATCAGATGAATGCATTGTTTATACTGACGCCATTTTGGGAGTTAATATAGGTTCAATTGAATTGAAAGCAAAAGATAGTAAGCTGGCACTGCCAGGCAGGATACGCCCACATTTTCGAGAGATGGTAGAGAACAAGCAAAACCGAAAGTGGTTTTTCCTACAATCAAAGGCCATAAGTCATTAAGTTACAATTGGATATGCGAAAATATCGAAAAGAATCAAGATCTTTAGGTTATAAACATGAATTTCAAGTTTCATCATAATCGAAAATAAAATTGTGACCTCTACAGGGTCCACAACTTTGATATACCATATTTTTACACTATTCGCGTACAAACGGCGGCCATTTTGTCTTGCAATTATGGTCCGATTTTGTCTAAATTCGAACTCAACCTACCGAAGGGTGTAACGGTGATAAAGTGAAACATTTGCTTTTTTTTAAATCGGATAATAATCGTGACCTCCAGAGGGACCATAGGGGATTTTTCGGACAATCAGGGTCCATAATTGAGGAAGTTATGATCTGATATGTGCAAATAACGAAAGGAACCAAGATCTTTGGTTTATAACCATACATTTTAAGTTTCATCAAAAGCGAATCAAAATTGGGACCTCTACAGGGTCCACAACCTTGATGTGCCATTTTTTAACAGTATTCGCGTGCAAACGGCAGCCATTTTGTATGGCAATGATGGTCCTATTTTCCCAAAATTTGAACTCAACCTTCCTTAGCTTGTAACGGTGATATAATCAAACGATTTTTTAAATCGGATAATAATTGTGACCTCCAGAGGGACCACAAGCTAACCAAAGGCGATTTTGCGTTTAATCAGGGGCCATAATTCAGGAAGTTACGACTCAATATGCGCAAATATCGAAAGGAACCGAGATCTTTGGTTTATAACCATGCCTTCAAGTTTCATCGAACTCGAATTCAAATTGTGACTTCTACAGGGTCCACAACCTTGATACACCATTTTTTAACAGTATTTTCGCGTTCAAACGGCGGCCATTTTGTATGGCATTTTTGCTCCGATTTTCCCGAAATTTGAACTTAAAATTGTGACCTCCAGAGGGAACACAAGCTAACCTAAGGCGATTTTGCGTATAATCAGGGCCATAATTCAGGAAGTTACGATCCGATATGCGCAAATTTGATAGTAATACGTGCATGAAGGAGGGCCTGACACGGCCAGTTCACTAGTTGTTCGGTGGAAGAAACACCAAGGTCCCGTGGGCATATTTGCGTGTCCGGGCAAAAAAATCCCTTATAGCACACTGTATGGCGTACGCCCGTCTTCATTAGCCGAGTTTAGGAGAAGATTATTAGGACGTTAACATTCATTTATGTATTTGCTTTGTATATCAATATGTCAATATTTGAAGGATATGGGTCACACACGTGTCACCAAGCCTTGAAATAACTGCTAAGGTGTCAGGCTGAACAGATTTTCGGCCGGACATTCAAGATTTTCAGCCTGACAATTTTTTTTATAAAATATACTATACTATACTGAAAAACTGTTGAAATTTACTATTTTTAATTATACATACATTTATTAATAAAATAAATTAATGACTCACAACCTGGAGTTTTGTTTTTGGAAGGGTGACAATCCGTCAACAACACCAAGAAAGTCTTAAATTTGAAAGCATTTACATGACGAAGACAAGTTACTTCACCTATAAACGTTAACAATAGTAAATGCAGGAGGACTGCACTACATGCAAAACAAAAACTAAAAATCTACAAGATAAACCTGCGGACAAGACAGAAAATAGGCATTGCAAAAAGTAAACAATTATCAAATCAAGTGATATAATAACAATAATAACTTTATTCAGTATTCAAGGCCTCCGGATCATAGTACATTGTGCTCAAGAAATATATTTACAATAGCATTTTTTAATTAATAGTAAAATAACAAAAAAAGTGATCATTATAATTTACATTTAGGGCATAATTTAGATAATATTTCACACTTATGACAATAAAATATACTAATCTCAAATCATGTTGATTAAATACAATGTCGTCATGTCATTTAGAAATTATTTCATATATTTAAAGCGAGAATATATTATTTTCTAAGAAAAACAAAACATAATTATTTCTATGTCTTTTGCTCAATATGTTATCAACTCACTATTATACGACCATGGGTATTATTTTCCACCCTAAAAAATCATTGACACAGGAAATAAAAACACAATTACCTCCCTTGTTGTCCTATTGCCTCCATGCATTAGCTTCCTTCAAACATTGGAAATTGAAGTTGAAAATTATATTTTTGCCAATTTCTCAGCTGTCAATAGTGAATTATAGGATTTAAACAATTATTCTTTAACAAGAAAGGGCTGTTCATAAATATCATATATTTTAAAGCTTTATTCTAATAATTTTTTACAAAATATAACAATATAACTTAAAATTTTGAAATTGTAGCTTTAAACTTTATTAAACTGTTAAGTTGTTTGATTCACTTACGGGTGCATTATAGAATGCACTAACGTCATTCATCTCTGTAGTGGGGCTAGGGACTAAATCCTAAAAACTCTGATCCAGATTCAGAGTTAAATAACGGATAGACATCTTGAGTTGTCATAAATGGTTCAACATCTGAACCTTAATCTGAATCAGATGTGTTGGAAACAACAGTCACGTCAGTCACAATATCTAAATTCGTTTTTCTCATTATTTTTGGGGATTGTCTTTTTGAATAAAGTTTACATTTTTTTATTAGGTCTCCTTAGTTTAGCCTTTCTCCACAAGTCAAAGATGAGATTTATATCGAGATCACAGGGAGGTGGTCCTTCAGCAAGTATCCTGAGATTTAATCTTTGAAAGGCATTTAGCGACTGAACATAATATAACACAACACAGTTCTATGGATAACAATCACTATATTATAAACACACGACGTTTCGACAAGAATTCACTGGTCGTTATCAAGCATACAATTACAAATGTGGAAAGAAATTGTGACAGTGTTATATATAGGTACATGGTTTGTAAGACGATGTTCCCATAATGAGCATCTGGTATCAGTTTTTGTTCTTTTGAGCAATGCGAACAACCATTCAAGTTTAGCATTTGAAATGGGAAATGTATATAATAGTTCAATAATTGTTAAAATATTATTCCATTTTTATTGAGAATGGACAGATTGAAAGAGATATTTCCAATGTTTTATTGTATTCATTTCTAGCAGGATGAAGAAACCTATCATGCCATTCATCTGATATTTCAGAAAAGATTCAATATTTTTTTTCAAAATGTTTGTAGATAAATTGTAAATCATCATCAGCAAAACTAATATTGTCAGAAGAGATATCTTATTCAACCTCCCATGCAGAATTATTTAAGATTTTTGTTGCCTGGTCATTATCACTTCATCTAAATTGTCATCCTGATCAAATCCTCTATTTATAGCACTGAGGAGATTTTTGTTTATCTTTATATCCCTTAAACAGTTGTCATAATCTGCTGTTAAAAATTGAACACCATTATAGTCTACTGAACAATTTTCACCCTCTCCAGTAAATATCACAGCAGATAAGAACTTTCTAACTGCAGGCAGATTTTCAAATTCACAATCTGCTAAATTCTTCAATTTATCTTTAGCACGTTTAAGGCAGATAGAAAAGCTAACAGGGTCAACACTTCCAGTTTGAAAACATTTAGACAAATTTGAAGCAGGGGTATGTATGTCAATAAATAGGGGCATCTGTGACAGGATTTCACAGTTTTTCCTCATTTTCAGATATCCTTTTCATTTATCTCTGTCTGAACAGGAATTGTTAACTATCAAATGTTCTAGATGCTGGATATATACAGCAAATTTATCTAGCACTAACTTGAGGGCATCAAGTTTAAAAGAAATCCAGCGTATTCCTGATGAACGTTTTGGACGAACAGATTTACTGTCATAATCAAATGAATCCTTTATTACGTCAAATAGTGATTTCAGTTCAGCAAGTTTCTTGGGGGATCTCAATCTCGTTCCCAGAGTCAGCCGCGGGGCCAAAGACCGTCCATTATCTTCAGATTTTTTAACGCGTAAGCCCCGCCCATGCTGACCTCTGATTGAACAATCTTTTTGGGGTCTTTTTCTCGAAAACAAGATGTCGGATCGTCGTTTTGTTTGTTGTGAAATGATTCTTGAGTCAAAGTCAACTCGCTGACATAACAAAAGTGGATCCTAAATGTAAAAATTTAAGTTTTCGTAAAGATCTATTTTTCTACGCGTGTGTATATGTATAAGTGATTCGGTCATTAGGAAACGTAAAATAAATACATGTCACGTGACAGTCGTGTGATTTATTAACGCGTAAGCCCCGCCCATGCTGACCTCTGATTGGACAATCTTTTTGGGGCCTTTTTTCGAAAACAAGATGTCGGATCGTCGTTATGTTTGTTGTGAAATGATTCTTGAGTCAAAGTCAACTCGCTGACATAACAAAAGTGGATTCTTAATGTAAAAATTTAAGTTTTCGTAAAGATCTATTTTTCTACGCGTGTGTATGTATAAGTGATCCAGTCATTAGGAAACGTAAAATAAATACATGTCACGTGACAGTCGTGTGATTCGTCCCTTCCGGGAAAATGGCTACCCAGTGTCACCAGAGAAATTTCTTTCTCCAAATTTTTTCTGGTTCGAGAATGGGGGAATCTGCGATAAATGGCAAAAGGTTTAAATAGCAAATTGTCCAGTTTGTTAAAGTGTAGGTCAAGATAATATTTGAGAGCAAGCTCTTGTCGGTGAGCTATGCACCAATTAAAAATCAACCATGGAGCTTCTTTCTGTAATAGGCCTTTCACGCCATTTTTGTCCCCTCTGTTGACTGTAGCCCCACCCGACCTGAAACCAACAAGTTTGCTGTACAATTCTTTGGTTAAGATTACAATAGATTCAAAAACTTTTGTCTACAGCTGACTTAACACCAATAGCATCTGCTTTGGGAAAATCCTTTAAGTAATGAAAAGCCAACTTCACATCAACTCTGTCAGGGTTTGAGACGGGGTCGAAATATAAAACATAGAGATGACCTCTTTTTCTATTGTTGAGTTATCCGTTGACCCATCAGTAAGGACACTATAAAATGTTGCTGAACATAAATCTTTCTTTAATTTATCGGTCAAGTATTCTCCATAGTAGTCAATAAAAATTCCACACTCGTTACTGTTTATATAAAGTGGGGGACAGACGAGCGTATTTTTTCGCCCGATTATTAAAATCGCTCGAAAAATACGCCCGTGTGCCCCTTTAGAGCGACGACGATTCTGTACGCCGAACCATTCGCCCGATCAATAGCATGTTAGATATTTACGGCCGAATATTTTACGCCGGCGATCAAATTCACTCGTCTGCCCGTGTCCAGCGTATTTTGTCAGTCGATTCCTTTATATAAGCCATTCATCGACGTCGTTCATATCACATGATCTCAAAATGGCTACCTTCACTCCTGAATCGCGGAGTCTCATAAAAGAAGAAGTATTTGTTACTCTTTGAAGTGAAAAGCCTCGTCTTTTTGACATCACCATGCCTGAATACCGGGATCGCGTGGCTAAAGACAGAAATAGCTGGAAAATCGCTATGACTGGTAAAAAACGGACGAGGGAGTGTGAAATATTGAAAACCTGGAGAAGATTGATACCGTACGCTCTTGACAAAAACGCTACGTGTGCCCGTTCGTTTTGGGCCGTACAAAATCGCAGCCGTATTTCAATCGCCGCGATCGGTCGTAAAAATACGCTCGTCTGTCCATACCTTAGGTATCCCCAATATCAACATTATGATGCTTTTCCAAATTTATTATTTTTTCATACATAGTATGCAGTTCATTCTTTGCAACAAAATATGACACTTCCATCTTCTTCTTAATTTGGGCCTCTTGAATAGCAGAATATTGTGACAAACTTTGTGTTATTGTTTGTTGAGAAGAATCCTGAACACCAGCTTCACTCCCTACCAAACTATTTCCAGAAGCCTTCATTTCATAAGAATATAGTTCGTAGGCTCGTTTATGACACATAGTGCCAGAATGGTCAAGTGGATTAGACAATCTAAGGTTTGAAGTACCATTAATCCACGCAGTGGAAAATTCTCTCATATATTTGATATTATTATAGTACTTGATACATAGTTCACATTTTAGTGTAGTGACAAAATCATTGTCTCCTTCGTATGTTAACCACACGTCAGCATTCGATTTTGCCAAGACATTTTTTCCCCCTCATGTCTACTGTTTTTTTGCGCAATTTTCTAACTGTTGTTGACGGTAATGGCCCCCCCCCCTTTAGCCGTGTCTTTATGGGAGACATTAGCAGGCACAGTACCACTAGTGCCAATCTCTAAATTAGCCGGGATATCCGTTTCCGATGGTTGAGTAAAATAACAAGTTATTTTATTCGACATGTTTATCTTTTCAAGGTTTGTTGACCTTCACATCGGAAGTGTCCAACAAAGCGAGATATTTTCGTATAAAAAGTCTGTCCCTTGTTATATCCATAGTAAACTTGAATATTTTCTTGTAAACTAATTAATAATCATATTACTTTTATTACTGATAATTTATATAATTACATGTTATGTTGGGTTAAAATAAAAACCAAGTACGAACAATCCAAACCATAAGACAGAATTCGAAGTCCTAAAAACGTTATAGGCAAAATAGTGTATTCAAGCAAAAAAGTGTAATCAGGTACACGACAAGCAGTGGTATCAGGTGTCCGGAAAAGTAAGCTTACCCTGCCTGGCGCCACACCCGCCATAGCTGCATCCAATCTATTAGGCGAAATGTCGGTCAAATAGCGTGATTGGCCAATGAACTATAGTATGGAAAATGCACGTGATGAACTGTCTTAACGATGTAGTAGACATTATCAGGGGGATAGTAACGATATACGTGTCAATTAAAAATATCTAGAATAATAGCCGAGAGAGACACGTTATATTTACGAATCAAATCAAAATGACGGCCATAGAACTTTTTAAAGGTTTTTATAAGTTTATTGCGCAAGTATCCTTGTAGCTGAAGCTTAGATGACAAATTTCTCGATCTACTAAAAAAATCAGAATAAAAGGAACAGGCTCTCGTGTAACGAATTAGTTGAGACACAAACACTCCATAAGCTGGTGAAATTAGAATGTTACTACTAATAAATGGAAAGTTAACAGTCGGAAAGTCAGTCATCCCGTTTATCGTACAATTTAACACTCAGTTTATGGCAATTGTCATAATCGAGACGCAGGTCCAAGTAGGAAGCGTAATTGTCACTGTCAGTGGTATTTTTAATTTCGAGCTTATCAGGATATATGAAGTCTACATAATCACTAAATTTAGGGCTAAAACATCATCAATATATCGATAAGTGAAATTAAAAAGGTGTGATTTAGAGCCATAGGATATCTATTTTTAGAGCTAATGAAATACGAAAGTAACGCCAAGCTAGCTACCACTGTACTAGACTTGAATAACCAGTGTAAAAAGAATTGATTCTCAATATTATCATTATTTTATCTTCACGCGGCCGAGATACATACATTGTATAAATAGTAACATTTTTACTATGACTCGGGTCGTCGATATAACCAGCGAGAAAAGCAGATTCTAAAAATTATTTATTAATTTTATCTGCACGCAGCCGAGATATAAATAGTAACATTTTCACTATGACTCGTCTCGGGTCGTTGATATTTTTGGGCCTGGATTTTCGAGTCTAATAATAATTAGCAATTGACTCACATTCGCGAATGGAGATTAGTTCTTTGCTTTTTTGGCTTAATGTTTAACAGAAACTCGGTCGGACAATCAAGTCCGGACGAAAGGCAATTCGGCCTGTCAAAGGGGGTCAATTCGCCCGGACACTGTCAAGTGTCCGGCCGCTTATTTCAGCGCTTGCGTGTTACGCTTACTTGTGTTTAGCTGTGGTTGACTGATTAGGATTTTTTGCCATCTCTACCACGGTAATAAATGTCTGCTTGTCTTTATTAATAATTTTGGGGAAGCCTGTTAGGACGAAACACCGAGGTCACGTGTACACATTTACGTGCCCGTGCAAAATTTCCCTTAAAGCACACTGTATGGCGTATGTACGTCTTCATTAGCCCAGTTTCAATATTTGAAGGATATGGGTCACACACGTGTGTTTAGTTGTAGTTGACTGGTGAGGTTATGTTGCCATCTCTAACACGGTAATAAATGTCTGCTTGTCTTTTTTAAAAAAAAAAAATTGGGCGAGCCTGTTCGGCTTTGTTCTGCAAAAATAATTATTACATGGAGCATCCACTGTAGTGTCAACAAAGTAGACAGTTTTATCTGTAATAACTTCTGTGAGCTGTGTTCAACCTTGTTCCGCGATTTAACATAGAATGAATAAATGAAAAGGGGTTTTACGTCCTACTATTATGCATCTAACCTGGACTAATGGAAGACGCGCATACGCCATACAGTGTGCTATGAGGGAAATTTTGCCTGGGCAGCGGCGCTACGGCCTACTCTTATATCGAATTCCAACTGCCAAGGGATCTTTTACGTGTACTTCAATGTGTTCACGGAACCTCGGTTTTTTCGTACCGAACGACTATGTAGCTGTCCTTTTCAGGCCCTCCTTCTGCATCACTGCCAAGGGGAAGTCACGCCGGAAAATCGAAATGGAACTTTCTCGGCCAATGCAGGGATCGAGCACCCGACCTCCAGGCTAGCGAACCAGCGCCTTAGCCACCGTGATCCCCGATTCAACATGGAACACAAAAAAGGATGTCGTAATTTATTTCAACTGTGTCGGCAAGTAACAGAGCGAATGTTTTCTTTAAACATGTTGAGTGAGCCGACTCAGCCTTGCTGTTTCGCAATGTAACATGAGACCAGTGATGGCATTCCAAGACAACAACCTGCAAATATCGCCGTTTACATTAGCTCGAAAACACATTTCACAATTTCATTGTAATGATCTGTTATTTTCGTATTACCAATTTAAACTAATTTAATTCCTAAACGCCAAGAACCACTGGGGAATAATTGTATGGAATGGGCAAATATTATAATAACGTTAAACCATATAGGCCTACCCCTCATTTGTCAGTCTGTATTCATTTTTGATGTCGTGACAATCGAAGCTGTCAAAATGGCTGCCAGACGCGGGACTTTTGTGGAAAATGAACACGACAAAGCGAAAGCAGGGCAATTTAGACGGCTTTATTTAAAAGCAGAAAAATAATAATGGTTCGAAAAGTATTATTTAGAAATAACATGTGTTGTTGTTATACTATAGAAGTATTGGCTACCGAGTACTGACACAGCGACAGGAGGCCTACGTCGATGGCTTAGCTACACCACTAAACGTGCATTTTCTGTCAGTTACATTCCTAAAAATGTCAAGTTTAATTTGAATTGTATACAATATGCATACGTGTCTTCTAGTTAGTCTTTACTGTAATTACCTAGCATTTTCTACATTGCTGTGCATATTGTGAATACACTGTGGAGTAAAGAAAGGCTGTCAACAAAACAGACACAAGAATAATGCCAATGTGACCTAGTTATGACAGACATCAGTTGATTTCTTACGTATTACACCACTACTTTATTGTTGAATTGTGATATTGTTTTGTTTTCTATTTTATGTAAAGCTTTTATTGTGTAATATTTTGTTTTTTCAACTACAGCTTCAGTTAAGAATTATGGTAAATATTTTTCCTTTTTTATTTTAGTCAGTTTTTGTCATAATAGTATTAGTAGGCTACATTTCATTCCATATTTTATAATTTGTTAAATGTATCTGTTTATTGAATTAATAAATAAATTTTTATTTGTTCGTGTCTATATTATTTCATTATAGTAGTAGGTAAGTTCTCCTAGCAAGTAAACCAGTTCATATTACAGACATCTAGAGATATGAATAATTCTTTGTTCCTTTCAGATAGCATCAATCCACCACCTATTACCCCATCTTGAACTACAACTTTGCCTTCTATTAGTACTCATGTTACCAATACAAATACTCAACTATTTCCGCTTGGCACTAACATCTCTCTGTCTCCTCAATCTCAGCTTAGCACTAGTACTAACAGCTCCCATCATGCCATCCCTGAAACCCAGTTTGCGACGAGGAGCACCCAGTCAACAACACTTATGACCAGTGTGGCCAGCAGCACCCAGCTAACAACAGCAATCACCTAGATATCAAAACTGCAATACTGTCTTTGTTTACCAAAAACAACCCCCTCCACAATCATGTTGTCTGTTTTGGCCATTGTGCAACCTTATCATTAAATGGAAACCCACGTCTTGCTTCTTATAAAGATAAATTTCACCATGATTGGCTGCATGATAAACAAACATCACTTTCCTACACCGAAAATGGGAGCATGTTCTGTTCTCTATGTATAAAACATAAATGTTCTAACACTCAAAATACATTCACAGCCTTTGCAGAGACACCCTCAGTTAGTCTTAAAAAATCCGCCCTACAAGAACATTTAAATAGCAAAAAACAAACCAGAGCTGTGGAAACGGGAACTCTCAAACCGAGTTTCGTACTTCCAGATTTTAATTATTGATTGGCAGTTGCAGAAATGTGGCATGCCCGGGGAAGTTTTTTTCTGGGCGAAGCAGCCAGCCATGTCTTCAGGCTTTGACTAATACACCTGCATCATCAGAGAACAACTACGGGCCATTTAGATTGGTTTGAAAATGGATTGCATTATATCATTTTTAAAAAATCTTTTTCTAAGGCCAGTTTCAATTAATTTCATTTTGCTGAAACTTCTCTCTGGTCAGGCATTAACTACACACGATCTTCAAAAAGAAAGTGTCTTAAATAAAGTTAATTCGTTTCCTTGGTTGATAAAATAATCTATTGCCAATGAACAGATAGGTAGTTTGCTCAAGCTAATTGAGGAGATAGGTATTAATGAAATAACATATTTTAATCATAGATCCCGTGCTTTCTTAAGAGAGATATTGCAAACAATAGTCTAAGAGATTGAGATTAAGGTAGTTAACAAATTGCACAATGCAGTTTATTATTCTATTTTGGTTGATGATTCCTCTGACATACCCGTTATTGAACAAATGAGATGTTTTGTCCATTATTGGAATACACAGGAAAAGAAAGTTAACACTGACTTCCTATTGATTGCTAATGTTTTGGAAGAGGCCATTTCACCTTTGAATAATGTCTTTAAGAGCCAATTACATAAATATAATTTGTCACTAAATAAACTTTCAGGTATTAGTACAGATGGTGCAGCTGTAATGGTTGGTAAGAGAGAAGAAGTTGTCACTAAACTAAAAAAAAGACACCCCCTTGCTATACATTACATCGGCCACCGTCTGCCTCTTGCTTGTACAGATACTAATCATATTATTTATAGATTTTGACTGCCTGAAAGAAGTATAATCCTATGTTACTAGCATCTGGAAGGTTTTCACGAGTCCCCTGTCAAATTAGCTGCTTTATTAAAGCGCAAGCCGAAATAAAGAGTATGAATATTTCAGAGAATAAAAATAAAATATGATAAAGAAAACACCAAAAAGGGCCTGTCAAACAAGGTGGTTATCATTTGATAATGCAATTCAAAGTTTATATGCTGAACTGTTAACGGTAATCTTAACCTCAAATAAGTATCCAAATGATCCCACAGCTTATGGTTTTATGAATTTTTTTCCCAAATTAAAATTATTGGTTTATTATATATATTGAAGTATGTACTCCCTATTCTTAGCAAATTATTTCAAATGGGTTGTTATGCTAATTTATCACTAATATAACCATCCATTGAGAGTCGTAAATAGAATTTAAGGGCATTACTTACTTAAAGCATGATCTCACACAAGGGAGATTATCAATTTTGCAAATAGTAGCTACACCTGGTGTCATTATTGACTCGAAATCTGTTTTATCTAAATATGTTGAAGCTTTGAGTACAAATATTGATAATAGATTTGAACAGTCGGGTCTACAAAAGTGTTTTTCAGTTTTCGATCCTAATCTAATTCCAGACATGATGTATCCGAGATAAAAACTCTTGTGGATCACTTTTATCCAGGTGATGATAGGGTCCAGGAAGGACCATGGCTGAATGGCAAAATTGAAATTTAACCTTATTGCCTGGAAAGGAGATATCCCAAGTCACTGCAATAGTATATATCCTTAATCATAAGCTCCTGAAGCAGACAGAGTCAAATGCTCAACTATTTCCCCATTTAATTCATTTATCTGAGATTATTGCTATTTTACCTGTTTCTAATGCCTGGCCAGAGAAAGATTTCAGCAAAATGAAATAGATTAAAACTGGCCTAAGAAATAAATTTTAAAAAATTATGTAATGCTATCCATTTTTTAAATCAATCTAAATGGTCCTTAGTTGTTCTCTGACGATGCAGTTGTATTAGTCAATAAAAGCGTTAAGACATGGCTGGCTGCTATTCCCAGAAGAAAACTTCCCCAGGCATGCCACATTTCTGCAACTGACAATCAAGATTTAAAATCTGGTATTATTAATAAATAAAAATCTTAATATTGAATTTAATGACATTGATACAATGGATAAATTATAATGATGATTTATGAATATATTAAAAATCATTTATTTACAGAAGCTTTTAATTTATAATTAAAGTATTTTTCGAAGAAAGTGTATTTTAATCCAGATCGTGATATAAAAATAGTCTTATTTTCTATTCAATAGTTTCCTGATCTTATATTATTTACAGTTTTATGTATAAGTTTATTATACTTTATGTAAGTTTATTTTTTTCTTCAGAATTATGTATTGTACCTTGTGTGATGTATATTGTTTTTACTACTTACTTTGTAAAGCGCATTTAAGCACTATGTGAATTGTGCGCTATATTAATGTTCTTAATAATAATAATAGTCCGGACGTCAAATGCCAAATTATCACTGAGCCCACTTTTGCCTGATATAGATTATTCCTTGGTTGATTACTGTTGGGTAGGGTCCCCTTGATTTTTCCCAGGTGGGTTTGGTCGTGTCACACTTGGGGAAAATTAAATTTTCAAGATGGTGGCCAAAAGTAGTGGGAAAAATACAAAATAAAAATCATTTGTCACCATCCTAGGTCGTGTAATATATCGTTTTATGTGTATTAACATCCGACCAATATAATTAAAATGGCGGCCAAGTAATGCGGCGGGGGTAAAATAATTTCACATTTCGCCCTACTCACTCGAATTCGGACATATTTTTAACATAAGACCCACCATGAAGGCGGAAAATAGAAGGAAAAAAGTTCACACAGCTGGATTTATGATAAATCATTCCAGAAATTTCAGTTATAGCTAAAACTATAAGTGACACGACCACACCCATCCTGGAAAAATCAAGGGGACCCTACACAACAATAATCCATCGAGAAACATATATCAAACAAAAGTGGGTCCTCGGCCCTGGCATCCGGGCTTTAATGGGAACAGAATGTTTAAAAGTTCAAAGCAAGTATGTACGGTATATTTGTTTAAGAATTATCATAACCCCTTATTCCGGGTAGCCTACATGGCTGTTAAAAAGATAATTCCAAATAGGGGCGGGCTGTCAATTGTCAGTAGCAAGTAATAAAAAAAATATAAAAACATCTACGGACTTTTAAAAAATTACCGGCATATCGTTAGTTACAATTAGAATAATGAACAAATTGGCTATTTTTAGGATGAGAGCGCACCCCTTTAATACGATTGTGCTAACTTTTACTAATAATATTTGGAAAGCTTATTCAGAATATATATAGCTTGATGCTCAGAATTTTGTACGATGATCCGAATTTTGATTCGGAATATTAACGTTCTTTCACTTTAAAATAACAATATATTCTACTTTCGTTTGATAGACGTTACGATGGATTTTATTGGTTGATAAAAATAGATGAGTTTGGGCGACCTTTGAATTTATTCTGAATAGGTTGCCAGCTCGATTGATCGAATAGCTCGCTAGCCGAATAGCTCGCCAAATTGTGTTCGGTGACCTTGACATTGACCTAAATAAAGATATTTCAGTGGAGAAACGTAAGTAATACCAACGAGATATGTCATCTAATGCTTATGGTAGATGTTTCAGATTGTAAAATCAATTGTGCATAAGATGTTATATGTATTTTGTATTAGAGGTTTCTTGTAGTTTGTCTTTTGCATTAGACGTATGAGGTATTTTGTATTAGAGGTTTCTTGTATTTTGTTTTTTTGCATTAAACGTTTTAGGTATTTGGTATGGCATTATGTTACATGTGTGTTTTGAATTAGACATTTCTACATAACATTAGGTTTTTGCCGCTTTCCCCCGCCATACCCAACCAATCTAATTGCTTATCTCTGCTTACCCTAAATGCCAATCTTCGAACTCCATCAGGGCACTGACCTAAAAAAAAACCACCTACACCAAGTTTGAACGTTCTGACTCAAATAGAAGAAGAGTTATTGTATTCCAATGTCTCGGCAAATCTAATTGCTTAAAGCTCTGCTTACCCTGAGCAGAAAAAGCTCATTATCGAACTAAGTCAAGGTATCGATGTAATAAAACTATATACCAACTTTCATCATTCTCACTTAATTAGAACTAAAGTTATTGTGTCCCAAAGCCTACACCAATGAAACTGCTTATCTCTGCTTACCCTAAGAAAATGCTCATCTTCGAACTCCATCAAGTTATTGTCCTAATAAAAACCTACACAAAGTTTGAACATTTTAGCTCAATTAGGAAGAGAGATATTGTGTTCCAAAATGTGTGGCAGACGGACGAACCAATTTTAATAGTCCCCTGCTTTCTTCGAAAGGCGCGGGACAACAAGTCATTGTGTTCAATTCTAAAAACAGTCTTTTATTAGAAAGCAAAGAATAATTAATAATATCGATAACATTGCCGACTGAGGCAGACGTGTCGAGGATCAGAGCTAATCTCCCGCAGTTTTGGTTTTGTTTTACTTTAGATGATGTATCTAGATTTTGTATATAAATAGAGTATGTACTAAAGTAACTTCTAATGTGTTAATTGAGACTTAAAGGTGCAAAAAACAGTGATATTTCGAGGAAATACAACTTCACGTATAGTATCTAGGAATACATCCTCGGTTACCCAGTGCACTCATTCCGTTCTACTCCACTATACCCTGGGTTAATCTATAGGGCTTCCACGATTTCAAATTGCTAGAATGTAGCTATACTGTACGAACCAATCAGAAAACAGTTTAGAAACCAATCGTTTCGCCTTCGTTTTTATAAGGGTAGATAACCATATCCATGTCCATTTACTGATTGATTGATGTAAGTAATGTATATATTAATAATTTATTTATATTTAATTGTATTATCAAAATCTGTAGTATGTGTTGTTTATTTCAACTATGTATAACATCTATGTGTTTCACTTTTGTTATCATTATTACTATTCGTTCTTTGTTTGAAATAATAATAATATGTCGTTTTGTTATGTTTATTATTAATGAACGTATACTCGGTAATTTAATTCCCCTATTACATATCTACGATATAACGTGTACATAAAATTCGCGGAACGAACACACGATTTTCAATAAAACTAATGACTCTACGTGAGTAAATGAACATTATTTTGGTCTTCAATAATATAACATATAATTACGCTCTTAGAAAAGGTAAACTCCTAACACTGTCAGAAGAGAGTAACTTCCCTTTTCAAATAACAGTTTATGGGATTGGTCGATAAAAATAGCACAAGCATCAAGGGTGGTTAACTTGAAAACGTGTCTCCCTCATAGATTAACCCAGGGTATAGTAGAGTAGAACGGAATGACTACACTGGGTAACCGAGGATGCTAGGAATACAGTTCACCTAGTCTAGAGTACAAACTTTTAAACTGCATCCAAATGCCGAAATCAAGACAGCCAAACCGTTCAAAATTCTAACCAAAACCACTCAAAGAGTATAAATGATTTTCTCGATAATGTTTTGAAGGACGACGGGTCGCTGCAATCATTTATTGGTTAATTGTTCAAACGCCAAGTGAAAATGACCCATATTGTACACTTAATTCAACCAAAATTAACCCAAGTTAACCGCACTGTACAGCGCAGTGGACGCTTACGGCTGCCCCCCGGATCCATTCACTTGATTTGATAATTGTTTAGTGTTTGCAATGTCTATTTTCTGTCTTGTCCGCAGGTTTATCTTGTAGATTTTTTTTGTTTGTTTTGCGTGTAGTGCAGTCCTCCTGCATTTATTATTAGAAAATAGAATTGATGAACTGGAACAGTATTCTAGAAGAACATGCCTTAAATTGAGTGGTATTGGCGAGAGAGCTTGTGAAAATACTGATAATCTGATACTTGATATTATAAACAACCATGTTCTAAGTGACCGGGATGACCGTTTAACAGTTGACCAAATAGGTAGTACACATAGAGTTGGATCTCGAAACAAAGATCACCACAGAGACATTATTGTTAGGTTTATCAAACAGTGATCGTGCTGCAGTATATGGCGACAAAAAGAGGCTAAAACAATACAACACAGTAAATAAAACAAAAATCTTTTTTTATGAAGCCTTGACACATAGAAAATCTCAGCTGTATAACAAGACACAAGAACTCTTTAAATTGAAAATAAAAATGAATATATGACGGTCGAATACATGCCAGAAATCTAAATGATGACAAAAGTATATTAAACCCCAAATACCATTCTTGTTGTAACTGAATAATATGTTCCAATCTTTATTCTGGTCAACAATTTGTACTATTTTACACTATTTCAATTAAAAAAAGATACAAATTTCATCTTAACACACCTTTTTTTTAAAATTGAAAAAAATCAACTACATGTACATGGCGTAACATGGTTTGAAAAGCCCTACGTAAGCACTTTCAAATGCAACTTGGATTTAAACATATTTTTGAACCCTCTGGAAAATTTACACAACAGGTAGGACACTTAAACATCTTGTAGTTAGAATAAGGCTAAAAAAAAATTCTAGACCTGTTAAGCCAGCAAGAGTGTTATTGTCCCTTTAATCAATTGTGAAGATGACATCAACCAGTTTTATGATACGCCAATTGATCACCAGTCATTGAATAGTGCATCAGTCATGTTTAACCAACAAACAGCTAGATAAACTGCAATTGTACCCACAGCTCAACCCGTAAATATAGTTGAATTAAATCAAACAAGCCCCTTGTTTCAACAACAGTCCTTGTTAGATCTAAATTTATATTGCGCAACAATTCATCCCACTTGGAGATGCTCTAGGCGCATGAAAGTGTTCACATGAGTTAATTATAGTTCCGAAACAGCCAGGTTTTCACACTTGACTTAAAGATAGACAGTGTTTCACATTTTCGAATGGAAAGTGGTAGAGAATTCCATAGAACTGATGCGTTATACTGAAAAGTCCTTGAACCAAATTTCTTCATCTTATAATAGACCGGTAAATCTGACAATAATTTATTCTCGGATCTAAGTGACCTTTTTGGTTGGTAATATGTCAAGAGATTTTGAAGATATCTAGGTGCTGTTTTTTTTTTGAATAATTTACATGAAAATATTAAAACCTTACAAACGTTAAGTGAATTTAAATTGGGTCTCTCAAGTGTTTATCCTATAATTAGTACACCACTTTCTGGAAATAGAAAGAAATATTATCCATTGCCAATTAAGAAATAAAGCTAGTAACTTAAATAACCACTTATTCTACCACTTTATTAGTGAAACAAAAGTGTGTCCTATGTGTAATTATGTGGATGAAGATAATAACCATTAATTTTTTCATATGGCCAGCATACTCTGTTCCAAGAACAATTCTCAAAAATAATCTATACTACCTTAAACAAAATGTTAAAATTGACCTGATCCGATATGGCAACCCTGCTCTTCCAGACAGTACCAATTCTAACATATTTGAATTGGTCCAAAAATACATTAAAGACAGCAAGAGATTTTAACACTTTTATATTTAAAACTTATAATTACACTCCAAGAAATGTATGTTTGTTACCCACTGCCTGTAAATATGTCCACCATTGTTTTGTAAACATAAGATTTAACCATCTTCTATGTTTGAAGATAACTTATATAGGCCTTTGCCCGTTGTTCAATCGAATTCATATTATTGAATAAAATATTGTTTAAACTAATAATATATTCCCCATTTAAAAAGAATAAAATGTTATTATCTGTAACCCTGCTGTGACTCAACATCATTATTACATATTATATTGATATCATATGAAATGGTAGAAGAGAACTGCCAACGTTAAAACAGAAGTTGATTGTTTTGAACATAATTTTTGTATTTGCTCTTGGAGTGTTATTTATTACAATTTTATCGTCAAATATATAATTTGATGGACAGGTTTATTCAACAAATGAGCACAAAAATGAAAAGGTTTACATCACAAAATTTTATACACGGTTGGCTTGCTAAAGAGAGGTAGGTTATCGTACACTTGACCAAACTTTTTGACCAATCCTAATCGAGAAAATTACTGATTTGCGCTACAATTAACATTATTTGCATATGAAATTAAAATTATTTGCATATGAAAAAGGCGACAACATATACTAATTCTTGTATTTTTTAAATAAATATCACTGTATGCGGGGGGGGGGGGTGGAACAGTATTTTGCAGTTAGCGCATTTAGGTCCACCATCAGGCCTTTGATACGCACTCTCCATGGATTATTACATAATATTCTTATTTTTACGGTTACAATTATGTTAACGAAGAACTCCAGTACAGGGCCTTCAACCGCATGGAGCTTCAGCACATCGTTTGTACCAAAATATAATGTTATATGGATGAATGTTATAATTCATCATCAAATAATGATCCGTGGGTGCCTAGCTGCCCAAGAAACAACCCCCAGTGTCGCATGTCGAAATAAATATTGACTTATGCTGATCACGTAAATTGTGAAACCTTTCATTCACAGAACTCGTTAGAGATTCTGGACTGATATATTCGTAAAACATAGTTCCTAAAACAGATAAGGTAAATGGATTACGTCACTCATTTACCTTTCTATCTTGTCAAAAATGATTTTATTCATTCAGCTTAACAAACTTATATTTACATAAATCTTCATAGCCACGAGGCATTATCTCATATCAGTTTACCACTGGGGTGACCATTCTCATCCATTACACGCAAGTGTCTAACATTTGACACTAGTGAATGAAACAGCTCACATTCTGCGAAATTTTTAATTTAAACAAACAAATATGATTGAATAGTTCGTAGATGTTACATGATATTACTGGCATCATCCTTGTCGTTAACTGAGGGAGTAATATTACTAATTGCAAGTGTCCATATAGATCTGTCTGTCTCAAAGATACACGTATTGATAATGCAATCTGCTTGTGCGGCTTGCTGTGTTGGAACACATAGTAGTTGTTCAGATAATCCATAAATCCTACGATGAGGTACCCCAGACTGTATAAAAAGAGCAGTGGCCGAACCAGCACCAGGCCCCGATGAATTACGCCACCTCTAACAGGCTCTCGCAAAGGGTTTAAGAAGGACACACGAAACCATTTACGGAAAATAAGCTGGAGGATACCATTCGGGTAAAAAAGGCAGGGAACAAGCTTAAAATAATTAAGATTTCATTGCGGAAAAGCGCGCTCAAGGCGCGTCTACTTTTGACATTATTTTTTAGAATTCCTACTATGTTAAACACTATTTGCAGAGCATCAGACCTGCAATTTCGAGTGTAGTTGTCAAAATTCACATTGGTACATGTACACTTTAAATATTCTACCCTTTCTTTCTGGGCAACCCGTTTCGGTCACCCGACTTAGGACGTCGTCTGGAATGCTAAATTAACGGTTGGTGTAGACATTTAATTTCCGGAGATTCTGCTTATGGTGGTTCTCGTTTGTTAATTTGATCTTTGATTCATTGTTCGTTATTTTTTTTATAATTATAGTACAAAGATTTTAAGAATTTCAGCTGTAATCATACTGTGTGGGCCATTGGGAGCAAATGGCCATACATATTTGAGTTAATAGATTGATAATCCAAACATGTCACATGAGTACAGAAGGAAACAGAAGTTAGATATCAATCTGAAGAAATTGAACTGAAATTTGAGTCTTTGAATATAAATATCAAAATGAACAGCCTTGTCTTCCCTAACAAATAAGAATTCATCGAAATTGTCAGACTTTTTGAGATTGTGTATAAGTATATGGTTACAGTAAATTTCGTTTTCTTCACGCTGAACACAGAATGGTCTAGGCCTTGGGGATGATTAACGAGAGCTTAAAACTCTACTTCTCAGTGTTTTTCATTTCTGACGCTTTGACATCACTCATGGGTTGAATTTCTTAGAATTATTTAATGGGTCGATTTAAAAGGTTCTCTGACTTGATTGTTGATTTCATCGCGGGATTTTGGCAACTTTCTATGTTTCTGCGGAACTTCATTGGGGGGTGGACATATTCCAAATAAGATACAACGTAATCTTTTTTTCCTCAAGCTGTGACAAAAAGTTGTAATTGTAGGATGGTGTCTACGATTAAATTGTCGAACAAGTCAGTGGATTTCTTTTAGTTATCATAGTTGTTTTTTTATGGGTATACAATTTGGGTTCTTTATAGTTACAACAGTTGCTTATCATTGGTACAAAACTTTTATTTGGTGTATTTGTTATTATGTATTCGTCTTTTTCACCACCATCTGAGGAAAGCATGCTGAGCACCGACTAAATCATCCATGTTTTCGAAAAATATATTAGGGTGTATACAAGTTACTCTAGACCTGGCAAATTATTTGTTTTATAATTAGCGCCTTTTTTGGGTAGCTGCTAGTCGTTCGGGTGGGACGAAAAAGAAAAACCGAGGTCCCGTGCACGTATAATATCCCTTAGCAGTTGGAATTCAGTTGCTGCCCGGACAAAATATCAGTCATAGCATACAGTATGGCGTATGCAGTCTTCAATTAACCCAGGTTAGGTGCAGAAGCGTAGGACCTTAAACCCTATTTTATTTATTCATTTTTGGGTAGTCCATTCAATCGAATGTACTAACATACAGTTGAACCGTACGCTGAAGACAAGGGTTGCATAATCAACCAAGTGTTCAAAAGATTTGCTGTGATCGTGATGCAGTAGAAGTTCAATCTATTGACAATCGGTAAGCTTCAAATACATTGCGTGGTACTACAGTGATACAGAGATTTATGACGGGCTGGATATAGGTAGGAACGAATACGTACACATATCCTCAAATTACTTTCTTTTGATATAACAGGATCAATTATAAGCCTCCAATGTTCGCTAGTAAACAGGTTTTTTTTTCAATATACTCACATCGGACTTTGAGATAGAAGCATGTATTTATGGGCTAGTATCATTGTAGGGCGGGGGGGGGGTGTAGGTTGATGCCCCAATGGGTGGTTTCGATTGTCCGTTTGTGCGTTATAAGAAGTAGGGTCGCACTGCAACCTCGTTGTTTTTTTAAGGGTTCTCCGGTTTCCTCCCACTGCTAAAGACTCCTACGCGCCAACGAATTATTGATATTAAATTGAACAACATGTTAGTCCCAAAATGCCCCAGGTTATGTCGAGTGGACGCTAAACCCCATTTCTCTCTCCATAGATATATATTATAGTCTGACTAGTTCCCAGTCGGAGCAGACCGGTAGGAAACCTCATTGCATTTCATTCAATTTTTATAACTATTGATACCCTTTACGCAGTTATACGGCCGAACCGTTCAACATATCATGTTTTTGAAATATAAATCTACAGTGTACATATTCAAATAAAAAATATTTTGAATACATGTATAAAAGCTCCACTAGTACATAAATATTTACATTCGCCATCAATGGGCACAAATCAAAGTAAATGGATATTTATGTAGATGAACCCATGTTTATATATGATATAGATATGATTGTAAACTACTTTAGACTTCCCGCCCTGTCTCACACCCACATAATATACTCATTCCAGTAAAAAATATATTGAATACTAAACACAGTATATGCATATTTACATATATTCTGGACATGAAAATTCAAAATACACAGGTATTTATTTAATATTAATAATATAGATGCAGTGATAAGTTAATAACTATCAACTGACAGACATTTCCACCCCACCTCACACCCACATACACGTAAATGCGAAATAGACTCCGACTGGCGGAAATCCGGAAGGATTGGTTCTTACGTGATGTTGTTGCTGGACACGCACATCCAAACAGTCCAAACTGTGTAAAATATCGAAATAAACAAGCAACATAAAACTCCATTATGACGTCATTGCCTCGTGGAAATCTAATTTGGGGTTATTTTCAACACATACGTGGTCTGTGAAACTAGTATGACATTGATCTGATATAATTGGACGATAGTATTACAACCGTAGTATGTGGTCATATAAATATAGAACTATATATGTATTTCTGTGTTTGTGGTACTGCCAAACGTATCATATCGTATTATATAAAACTATCAAAATTGAACGTGCTACTTTTGATTTTGTCTGCAGCCCCAAAAGCACGTGAGTTGCAGTGCTTCATAAAATAAAATATCATATTATGTCAATCAATAGCTTTCACTAATAAAGGCCCTTTTATTAAAATTAATGTAAGCATGTGTACGATATGATAAACATAGTATCTCCTACGAGTCTTTTTTGATCACAAGTTGATAATGAAAAAAAAAACCCCGAGGCTCTGCCGATTTTTTTTTTACTTTATCACCCAAACCACTCTTAAATGCAGAAATAAATAAATATAATTTTTTGCTATAGATTTCACTTTTACTCAACCTGAATACATTATGGCGTGAGGATACATCAATTTTTTGACAGCAATTCAACCATTGTAAAGTCTTTTATAATGATCAAGTGTTTTAGTCCGGACGTAAAATGCCAAATTATCACTGGACCCACTTTTGCCTGATATAGAAATGTTTCTCGGTGGATAACTGTTGGGTAGGGTCTCCTTGATTTTTCCCAGGTGGGTGTGGTCGTGTCACCCTTGGGGAAAATTAAATAGTCAAGATTGTTCACCATCCTAGGTTGTGTAATATATCGTTTTATATGTTTTCGGAATCACTCAACACTAAACAGGGCATATTTTTAACATCCGACCAATATAATTAAAATGGCGGCCAAAAAAGGCGACAGGGGTACAAGAATTTCATACTTCGCCCTACTTACTCGAATTCGGACATATTTTCAACATAAGACCCATCATGAAGGCGGAAAATAGGAGAAAAAAAATCACACAGCTGGATTTATGATAAATAATTCCAGAAATATTTAATTTTAGCTAAAACTATAAGTAACAAAAAGATACGATATGTAAATCGTGTGATTGATTAAAGCAATTTTAATATTAATGAACCACACTGTGTCATCTTCATCATCTTCTCCGTCTTCATCGTCACTGTCCTCTGTTCTAATCTCAACTGAGAAGCAATTGAAGCACTTTTATGAATTGAGAACAGGAACAAAAATCAAAACATGATAATTCTGACTTTTTACAGCCACAACGGCAGCTTTGACATATTGGCTCGGATTGAAACCCGCATTTTATAACTTTTATCTGAACATCCGGTACCATCTGGTATCAATCTGAGCACTAGCGATTTTTTATTCCTGTTCAAATTCATAGAAATGACAGAGGGGTTACGGTATTGACCCACGTATGAGAAAATAAAAACGTTAGCAAATGATATTTTATCCTGTGTATTAAGTTTAATTTGCAACTGTGCTGTGCACAAAGTCCAGCAGAACTATGGCTGAACCAGGATTTGTATAACTGATTTTAGTTGCCATTCTAAAAGTGGACACCCATGGCTACTAAAATGGGACTTATAGTTTTAGCTAAAATTGAAATTTCTGGAATGATTTATCATAAATCCAGCTGCGTGAACATTTTTTTCTTTTAACCTGATGGGTATTATGTTAAAAACATGCCCGAAATCGAGTTAGTAGGGCACTATGAAATTCTTGTTCCTCATCCGCCATTTTGGGCGGCCATTTTTATTGTATTGGTCTGATGTTCAGCGACCCGGAAAACATATAAAACGATATATTACACGAACTAGGACGGTGAAAAATGATTTTTTTTGTGTTTTTCCTCAATCGTTGGCCGCCATCTTGAATATTTAATTTTCCCCAAGGGTGACACGACCACACCCACCCTGGAAAAATCAAGGGGACCTTACCCAACAATAATCCATCGAGAAACATTATATTATCAAACAAAAGTGGGTCCTCAGCCCTGGCGACCGGACTATTTCCATCAAAGTCAATTAAATAAAAATAGTCCCTTTTAATAAGAAAAAATTTACTTTAAATAAAAAATAAAGAACTGTTCTTTGAAAATAATAAAAAAAATTAAATATTTATTCTTTGAAAATAAGAAAAAAAATAGTTCCTTTTTGATTGACCAAACAAATTCATGCAAAGCGATATCTGCTTAGTATATGAAATTTGTCACACAAGCGATATCTACTGTAGAAAGTATTATTGGGTGATAATCTGAATTATTCAAGACCTTTACCGTCTGAACATTTACATCAAGTTTGAAAATTCTGTCTCAATTTGACTAAGGTTTGCCTTTAAAATACATATGTGACGTCATTCTTTGATGTTGGCGTACCATTATTTAATATAAGGGCATGTGCATTGGGCACAGTGTACATTATTTGTACTGGTTGAAAATTTGCACCCAGTGATGTATTTCATTGCAAAGCATATTCGAGTGTCTGTATTTTAAGTTGTTTAATGGCCTCGAGCTTAAGCCATTGTGTAAGAGTATATGCTGGAATCCGTGACGTTTTTGGTTGACGCTAGACCCCAATATAATGATTATAATACAGAACTCGTGTGCCTGTTCGCTCATTATTTACATTGCCGTATTGGTTAAAGGGAAACAACCGATTTTTTCATTGACGTCGACAGCCAGTTTATATTCTCATTCTATTTAGTATTCCGCAAGTTTAACACATTTATTCACATGGAAGCCAAGCCGGTAAACCACGTGCATTTATTGGAAGATAATATATCCTACACTGTTTAGAAAAAATAATTGCAATTGAGTATTGAATATTTAGAGGAAGTTCACCACACTTGATAGTTCGCCTGGTTGAAGCAATTTTCTCTCACTCCGTTTTCTCCATTTTTGCATGGCCATAATTTTTTGTCTAGAATGTCAGAAGAGATTTTGAATTAAGCTTTGGTAAATACTCATGACTTAGAGGCGGAAGGATAAGGATGGTGATATGTATTGCGGATAGTTACATCTTTTAGTATGTACCTTGGGAGATGCTAATTGTAGGCCGGTTGGGAAGGTTCGGGAATGGACGCTTTATATAAATGAGTATTCTGGGTAATACTAACCCGAACCCTAACCCCTTTAACAGGTGTGAAAAGGTAAATTAGATCTAAGTTAAGTTTACTAAAAAGCATTAGGGTTACGATTATGGTTAGTATTCCCTGAAATTCTCATTTATATATAAAGCAGCCATTTTGAACTCCGGAAACACGCGAACCTACCCAACCGGCCTAAAATTAGCATCTCCCATGTACCTCAAAATTTCAATGGTCAACTTCATACACAATCTTCATGTTACTCTGTCTGTAGGGAAAAGCGAAAATGTTGGGAATAATAACCAGAATTAACATTGAAGTCAACGAGAAAATTAATGGCCATATAGTACATTCAGTTGGAGGCAGACCACCATTAAATTACAACATCTCGGCACCCACAAGTTATAATTCGTCTATTTATAGCAATTCTCTCTCTGCCTCTTTCTACTGTTTCGCATGCCCAATTTTGTTGATGGAGGGTTTGATTGAATTAACATTGTCTGCCAGGTTTTGGCAAATAGTCATGATTAAGAGTCGGAAGGATATTAGAGTTATCAGGATGGTTACGGCGAATAGTTGCATGGTTTTAGTATGCTTCTCCAAGATTATGTATCTCACATTTTTGATAGTTAATTTCATACAAATTCTGGTGCAATGAAGTGACCATAATTTATTTCTCTGTAGTGGAAAGCATTCAACCCAACGAAAATTTTGATCCGGCCAAAGAGACCAGAATTAAAGGTGGTCTGCCGCCAACTGGGGCCAGACATGTAATTACTTCCCTTACCTGTGTTATTAATGTACGTACCCACCCAGAGTGATAGCTAGCACAATAAACCCCCGAGGTTGCGAAGGTGCCTCTATCATCAAGTAACATACGCCCACACCAGTCATCCTAACCACGGCAGAAACCAGAGGTGACTGGACAGTTAGAGCTCGAATCGCAACAAGCCAGACCATTAGGCCATCTCAACCCCCGTAATAGGCCTACCCACTTTTTGTATAGCAGTTCCTGTCTGCCATTTTCTTTCTGTTACATATCATTTTGTTGTTAACATTTTGGTGTAGAATCAAAGACGAAATTTGTTAAATATGCCTGTTTTGGGGTTGGGGTGGTATCAAACGGTAAACAAACATGGATTATGGTGACCGCCAGCCAAAATGACATTACTGCTTATAGGTTCCGTTGACTAGGCTCAGCAAAAAATCCCCAAAACACAAAGAGCATTGGTCCCACAACCCCTCAATATTTTTGGGGGTAGACTTTGTTCAATTCATTGCCTAATACACCTAGAGGGAGAAATATGGGGGGGGGGGTAGATATTTAACGTCCATTCGAAACAAACTGGCTCATTTCTAAAGTGGTTCGAGGTTACGCGTAGTGGTTTTTATACGCCCACATTTTCATGTGGACGTATTATGTCGTCGCCCCTATAGGTTTATCCCCAAAAGATGTCGGCTGCTTTTGATATTGACATGTATCGGATCAAAATACGAAAAATCACATTTTAGCTTGTGGACCCTATAGAGGTCACAATTTTAAACCGATTTTGATGAAACATGACATGAATGTTTATAACCCAAAGATCTTGGTCGTTTCGATATTTGCGTTTATCGGAATGTAATTTAATGAATTATGGCCCCTGATTGTCCGAAAAATCACCTATTTTAGCTTGTGGTCCGATTTAAAAAACCGTTCGATTAAATCCCCGTTACACCCTAAGGATGGTTGAGTTCGAATTTCGGAAAAAATCGGACCAAAATTACCATACAAAATGGCCGCCGTTCGTACGCGAATACTGTTAAAAATGGTATATCAAGGTTGTGGACCCTGTAGCGGTCACAAATTTAATTCAATTTTGATGAAACTTGAAATGCATGGTTATAACCCATATTCAAATTTCGGGAAAATCAGACCAAAAATGCCATACAAAATGGCCGCCGTTTGAACGCGAAAATACTGTTAATGGTGTATCAAGGTTGTGGACCCTGTAGAAGTCACAAATTTAATTCGTGTTTGATGAAACTTAAAATGCATGGTTATAAACCAAAGATCTTGGTTCCTTTCGATATTTGCGCATATCGGATCGTAACTTCCTGAATTATGGCCCCTGATTATACGCAAAATGGCCTTTGTTTAGCTCGTGGTCCCTCTGGAGGTCACAATTATTATCTGATTTAAAGAATCGTTAAAATATATCACCGTTAAAAGCTACGTAGTCAATGGTAGTTCTACATTAGTTGAATCCATAATGGTTGGTGTGTGTTTTACGTCAGACGAGGCAAAAGATGTTTTTGAAGAAATATTACATACTTCCTTTGATTCTGAGTTAATCACAATTGTATTTTTACCAACGGGTTCTACAACTTTTACAATGGGATACAGATGGTATGTTACATTTGAATCTGATCATTGTCTTGATTTGACTGTTTTGTTGAAAAAAAATTCGTGAATTATTGAATTAACTTTATAATCTTCTTTTTCAGCTTCTAATCTTCTTTTTTGCTGAGATAACTTCAACATTAATTTACCCCTGTTCATTTTGCAAATGGCGTCCAATTTATGAGATGTTAGGTTTTGCTGGGAAGAAATGTCAAAATGAGAGCTCAGTCATATATCAAAAGCTCACATCTCAGATATGAATGAATGAAATGGGGTTTAACGTCCTACGCTTAAGCACCTAACCTGGGCCAATTGAAGACGGGCATACGCCAACAGTGTGCTATGAGGGAAATTTGTACACGGCCTACTCTTATATCGAATTCCAACTGCCAAGGGATCTTTTACGTGCACTCCAATTTGTACACGGGACCTCGGTTTTTCGTCCCATCCGAACGACTAGGCAGCTGTCCTTGTCAGGCCCTCCTTCTGCATCACTGACAAGGGGAAATCACGCCGGAAAATCGAGATGAACTTTCTCGGCCAATGCAGGGATCGAACACTCAACCTCCAGGCTAGCGAACCAGCGCCTTATCCACTTAGCCACCGTGATCCCCCATCTCAGATATGAGCTTTTGATATTTACAAATTTGTTTGCAAAACCTCACACTGCATGATATGAGGTTTATGCATGACCGAAATAATTAAAAACAAATACACAGCTACTTTTGTTTTCGTTTTTACTAAAAAATCTATTGGTTATAAAGGATTAATATTTTAACAGAGTATGCGGATTGATATGAGCTTTTGATTTTTCCCCAAAATTTTTTTTTTCAAAAATTGGCCGATATGAGGTTTTGCGATCCCAGCGACCCTGTGGAGCCCACAATTTGAATTTCGATTTTGATGAAATTTGAATTGTTTATAACCTAAAGATCTTGATTTTTTTCGATATTTGCGCATATCAAATTGTAACTTAATGAATTATGGCCTTTGATTGTGGGAAAAATCACTTTCGGTTTTGCTTGTTCTCTATCCATCTCTCGAAAATGTGGGCGTATCCTGCCTGGCAGTGCAAGCTTACTATCTTTAACTGTGGTCGAAAACCGGTGATCCCGGAGAAACCCACTAGGTTGGACAAGCAACCCAACCCCTTGTAACACACAAGCGAGGAATCGAAACCATGTCATATTTGATTCATTGGCAGATCATTAGAAGATTTAACGCGCATAAGATTTAGCACATGACCATGACAACATGATACCGATCTTGGTATCATTTTTAAATATTGATCATTGATAGAGAGAAGACGTGTGGGGTGCGGTAGTTACAGTCTTTACGCTCTTTCTCTAAGGAGATTTATATCGTATCCGTGGCCCATATCTTATTCTTGGAATTGGCACTTCCGTGTTTCATTCTGATATAATGGAAATATTTTATTCAACGACTGAATAACTTCTTAGATTTCAGATAATAACTTAATTTTGGTACATGTAGAGACTTTCTGTTGAATTATATTATCATTGTTGTACATTTAGAATGATTCAATGTTGGTTGTTGGTTATGGCGGTGTAATAGATTCAAAATTCTACATTTGTTAATGTCGTGTTATCGTCTAATTTGTTCAGCGTGAATTTCTTATTCTATTTCATCTTATTTTTATTATTAGGACGAAAAATGTCTTCTTCGGGAACGCTTTACATGTTCAACGTGAATATCTAACTAATTTAGGATTTTACAGTTCTACAGCAACCATCAATATGACGTCGTTTGGTGGCGATACTGCATACTTAATTTGGAGATTGGGCATTGATCCGGACCGTGATAAAGATACAGTGTGCTAGGAGAGGAATTTGGGCCGGGCGGCGGCACTATGGCCTACTATTATATCGAATTCCAACTGCCAAGAGGTATTTTACGTACACATCAATGTATACACGGGAATTGGCTTTACGTCCCATCCGAACGTCAAGACAACTGTCCTCCTTCCTACACCACGTCGGGAAATACTGATGAACATTCTTGGCCAATGCAGGGATCGCACATGCGACCTCCGGGGTAGCGAGCCAGCGTCTTACCAACTTATCCATCGTGGCCCCCATTATGTTTACACAAAGAACTGGCTTTTTCCCAGGTGATCAGTAGGACGTTTAAACCAATTTCATTTTATTTCATTTTACCCCCAGGTTAAATGGTTGGGCGGAGTGTTAAAATTGGAAACAACACAGAGCGTGATATAGTTTTCAAAATACTATGTCACTGGTTAGAGAATTTTATTAGATTTTTTTTTACAGTTGAGCCAATTAATATTTATATACTGTTGATCTATATTCTATTACTGCTCATAATATTCCATAACTGTAAAGCGTCAACGAAGAAGACATTTTTCGTCTTAGTAATAGAAATAGATTGAAAATTTACGCTGAACAAAATTAAATGAAGAAATTTGATCATAAAGTATTTTAATTTAGAAATTACAAATGTGAGTTAAAAATTAGACGAAGGCATGACATTAAATAAATTTGAATCTAATATACCGGCCTAGTTAGTATACTATAACGCTTTGTTGAAATACACATTACAAATCAGATGCACATTATAATTGTCGGTAACTTTGGGCTTCTTTCGGCCATGGCCAGGAGTCAGGTTTACTGTGATGTCGTTGGTGAACTATACAGACCCAAAATTCAGCACAAACCGTCATTCACGAATACTGATTGTTGAATGCTAAGTGTAGGCAAGTGGGAGAGGTTCTGTAATTTCACAATGGCCGCTTTATATGAAAGGATATTTTGGGGAATACTAACCCTAACCATTTTAAGAGGGGTAACAGGTAAATTAGATCCAAGTTCAGTCTTCTAAAAAGGGTTAGGGTTCGTATTCCCTTATATACTCATTCATATACGAGGGGTAAAAGGTAAATTACACCCAAGTCTTCTAAAAAGGGTTAGGGTTCGTATTCCCCTAAATAGTCGTCCATATAAACCTCCACAACTAGCCTACAAATAGCACCCCTTTCCTAATTCCCCCGATAATATACCATTGAATCCAATAGCTACCTTAAAACGTGACAAATATTATGTTAGATTTTATTTGCTTATTAATACAACCATAACCGTACAAATATCTTTTTATCAATGTTATTATATACCCGCTTCATTCTCACTTTTCACTATTCATTCATCTGCTATATACATATACAACTAGTACACAAAAAACGGTGACGAGGAAGACATCATCAATTTATGATGAATTAATATCATTTACTGTGGGTACTTGCATTGCAACGCCTTCATCACAAGAGGAAGTATCCTCCATACTGTCTGAGAAAACAGCATTGTCCGTTTGCACCACTTCTTTGTGGACTGTTCCATTTTGAACAATGATCCCCGACGGAAGAGGTAACGCTAAAGTCACCCCGTATGATCGGTTATTGTTTTTGTTATTGGCACTTTGAATCGACGTGGACGCCGCTTGGCGGACATTTTTGTGGGGTTGTAATAATACTATATACACCTTTGGAGCAAAAAGACAAAACAGCGCCGTCGTGGCACTTATACTAACACACATACACAAGGAGATGATCTCGATCTGAAATGGAAAACATAATATATAAATAAATTATGAAGACCAGGTTTTTCAAAGATGGAAAATGCTGGATTGCGACAAGAAACTGTTATGGAACTAGGCCCTCGATTTCAATTTCTAGGTTTACCGGGCGTTCAGCCATGTGTACTACAATGTATGTACGTTAAACACGCCACTGTTCTCCTCTACCCATTGAAAACGATCCGGAATTATTTAAATTAAAATACCGAATAAACAGGTGCCATTCTAGTTGTTTAATAATGTGTATTTCTGCTAAGCCTGTGGCGCATTCATTGACTCTAAATTCCAGGAAGTCAAGCGCTTTATTGCTTGGGTGCCAATTTGACTGGTTATTGTCAGATTATTTTAAATTTAAGAGAACTAAGTATATTAAGTCGTATGGGATTCGTGGTCTCATTTACAATAAATATCTCCATTATTACTAATCAAAGATGACATAATATGCGAATTTTCAAAATTAGCGGAAGCTCTAAACTTTTGTATATATTAAGCGGATTTACGAATTAATGGGTTAAAAAAACAATGCCAAAATAGAAGGGAAAATCCCAGGTCATTTGCAGATGATATTCAATATAAGCAAATAGTGCATACATTACATAATTCTGAATTTATAAACCCTAAAAGTGACAATTATCACTTTTATAATAATAACATGCATTATTCCCATGTTTCTGACCATCAAAGACCGCATCTAGAAAGCGCGCACCCGCGGTGCTCGACTCGTGGTTGCGTCACTCGTATTAGGGGCCCGTGTATATCAGTCGGTCTCATTTTGCCCCCCCCCCCACCGAAAACGAAATCCATGTGTTAGAGCCGAGTTCCTGGTCCAGAAGTATTGCATTTATGACATTGAGTTGTTTAAACCATACATGTACTCACCTTAAAGTCGTGATTAGCTCCGAAATAAATAGTAATGAAAGCAAGCCACACAATACATGTACTGTACATAGTGAAGGCGATATATTTCGCTTCGTTGAAATTTTGTGGAATTTTCCTTGTCTTGAAAGCATAAACGGTGCATAAAACAATTAAAAATATATTGTACGAAAGTGACATTATTGTTGCTATCTGACTGGATTTGCATTTCAGCACAATGTAATCGTTTTGTTCATAAATTTTTACAGTCGAGGGTTTTTCAAAACCTAACCATGTTAAGCCCCCGATAACTTGCACTGATACAATGCAGATACATATTAATATCTGAGATTTAGGACTCGTGTATCCTGGTCTTTTTACCATCGCTTTGATACCGCTGTTAAATATCCTATAGATACGATTGGTCTTTGTCAGCAGAGCGGCGTAAATAAAACACAAAGATACACCCAACCCCAAACGACGCAGTGCACACATTATAACAGAAGGCTTAGCCAGCATCACGAAAGATGTTCCATAAGAAAGGAATATTCCCAGAAGTAGCAAGTAACACAATTCACGTCCGCACGCCATGATCACCGGTGTTTTGTTGTAATGAATGAAGATCACCAAAACGGCCCCCGTGCACAAAATCCCAAAACCGGAAAATGCAACAGGCAGGATAAACCAGAGGCTAGATGGTTCCAAATGAAACTCTGGCAACTTTTGACACTCTGTTTTGTTCAAGTTTGGTCGAGCATCAATAGGACAAGCTACACACGTGTTCTCGTCCTGGAGATATTCGTTTTCTTGACATGGAACACACATCCAGCAGCAACCACCATTTTGTTTTTTGGCTTGTCCGAATGTGCAGGGGTCACTGCAGATAGATCGTGGAATTTTATCCCAGTTCAGAGCCGTTTCGTTTAAAGTTAGACTGAAAAAGCAAACAATATAATTACAATCAATCAATATAGTTGTACACAGGATCACAATCCGGTAAGCAGATCGTCTCGAGTAAAGTTTGAAGTTCAAAAACATTGAAGCGGTAATATGAGGGTATGTGTTTGTAAGATATTGGGGGGGGGGGGGTATGGCCGAAAGGTAAGCACGTGCGGGCTGTATCATAAAGCCTGTCATTGAGTCAACTGGCGTTGTTTCAAATCCCCGGTTGTACGTGGCAAGGAGTATGGTCCCCTGACCAGCCTCGTGGGTTTTCTCCGGTTTCGTCCCACTGCTAAAGACCCCTATGCGAAACCGAATTATAAAAAAAATAAACCATATCATTATGTTAGTCCCGAAATGACCTAGTCTGTGTCGAGTGGAAGTTAAACCCAATTTCTTTCTCCCTCTCTCTCTCTCTCTCTCTCTCTCTCTCTCTCTCTCTCTCTCTCACAAATAATCCTGAATGCCATAGATTTGGAAATAATAAGGATAACACTCAACAACTCACATATATGTTCTAACTCCACGCTTCTTATATAATGTGCAAATGATACAATAATAATAATATATTGCTTGGGGACCCACAAATTATGGGGTTGATAACCAGACCTACATTAGTATATTGTAAGACGTTTTGCCTGACATGAAACAACTATTAGTTTTCTGACATATTAATATATTTATTCATAGTCTCACCTAAAATTTCCAGTAAAAATTCCTTCTCCAATTCTAACATATTCATAAATACCACTGGGTAATCTTTGGAACTGGAATACATCATAATTTCTTATACCGTCACCGTTGGCGTCGAAGACCACAGGGTCACCGTTTGAACCTGAAAAATAGAGTTATTCCCCTTTTGTCATCTTCATGATTTCTTTATCCAAACGGAACGACGCTGTCTATTTAGTACAATACTTCGGTCAATTTGACCTAATGAAAGATACCACGAAAACACCCCTTACTATACATCGTTACATGATTTTGTTATCAGCGAAACTCTATTTTCGATCTAAACAAACATTATTGTATTTTCAAAAGTATAATCTCGCAGACGACAGGCAATTATAACGAATCAGGCGTATTATTCTTCGGAAAATGATATATATCAAACCATAACCGGAACGACAAAAAATCAACATCCCCCATACATAGAAAAATACATCATGAATTCATATTAAGATATATCGTCTGATATCAGAATCCCGAGATTAGTAAGAAATGATTATAAATGAGTCTGTCAGGAAATGTAATATTACCGCAGTTTAGAATTTATTTATTCTCATCTGTCTAATAATGTGATTGATCTGTTTGCTTGACCAATAACAAATGAGAAATATATGCCATTTGTTTAGGGCAGACTGATTACTGATCGTCATAAGAATATCGAAAAAAGAATGTTTAAAAAAAACAATTAACTGACTCTAAATTGAACAGTATCCCCATTATAGGATTTGCTTTTCTTGTATCCGATATCATATGGTGTGGAAGCAGATGTTGGACTTCATTGTGAGATTTATACATCGTCCTGTTGTTTGAGTATAGTTGAATATTTGAATTTACAAAAAATATTCTACGTATATTCCTTGAAATATCTTTCGATCGATTCACCTTTGAATTTTCATTTTAAATTGAATAGGAAGGAACGTCTTCTTATTTTGGGGTAAATGTGTGATTTTCGTTTTTTGTCTGGTCACAAGTGATGTGCATCAACTGTTTTAATTCAACCGTCATCAGAGAAATGAAATAAAATGGGGTTTAACGTCCTACTGTTCTGATGCTAAACTGGGCTAATAAATACGGGCATGCGCCTTACAGCGTGCTATGAGGAAAATATTGTCCGGGCAGCGGCGCTACGGCCTACTCTTATATGTATATCGAATTCCAACTGCCCGGGGATCTTTTACGTGCACGCCAATGTGTACAAGGTACCTCGGTTTTTCGTCCCGTCCTAACGACTAGACAGCTGTTCTTGCCAGCCCCACCCCCTCGTCATGCATCACTGACAAGGGAAAACCACGCGGGGAAATCTGGATGAACTTTCTCGGTCAATGCAGGGATCGAACATCCGGCCGCCAAGCTAGCGGGCCAGCGTCTTACCCACTTAGTCACGTGATCCCCCAGCCACCACAGACAAAGATTTTGAAGATGAAAAATGAACTTAATATGTAAACCGTTTTATCGAATAGAAAGCACAAGACAATTTTTTAGGGGTATAATAAAATATCCACCAAAACAATTCATAGATTTTCCTCTTTTTCACCCCAAAATACCTTTACCAAAAATTATATATTAAATTTATTTATATTTTACTAATTTTAGTATGTTGTGGATGTTAATAAATCCATTCCCCAACAAATATTTGCCTTTCTCTAACAATTCATAGATTTTAATGATCAGTAGATAAAACAGCAATTTCTTCGCTTTTTTGGACAATAGAAGACCACATTTTAACAGTTATATTTTTTTTAAAAGTTTAGTATTTTGTTAATACAACTAATACAACAAGTCCATGCTCCAATAAAAAAAATCGTTTTCTCTCAAAATTCATAAAAAGTGAATTTTCCGTTTTTCCCCGCTATTTTACAATGTTTTATTATAAACATCCCAAAAGTACCTTTTCTACAAATGTTATTAATGCTTCAATATGCACAGACGTTGTTGAAAAGAAAGGTTATTACCTGAAATATCATTATAATTTTTATTACCCTAAACATTTCTATTTGAAGATGTGTACAGAATTGCGCTCACGGAGTGTTACTTCCATAAAACATATTATACAATAAAACAGTTTTGGGCGAATCTTCTTATTTCATTCAAACCGTTTATTAAACAAACAAAACCTAGGCTGCTCGTAGATGAGTGTTTGTTAAATTCAAGAAATTAATTATTGCGGCGAAAAAAAAAGGAATGTGTACTTTCGATTTGCAGTTTATTTTGAAAATTTAGGAGCCCCAATGAGCCTAGTTTGTGATTTAGTAATAATACCCTTAACAGAGAGAGAGAGCTGTTTTACCGTCAAAATGTTAGTACCAATTTGTTCATGGATCGCAAAAACAAACAACGAGCAAAATTAAATAATGAAACAGTATCGATTGCACATGTCATTCTATTATTTCCATCTACACGTAAGTATCACATATACATTCTAATACTCCCATTATATACGATCATAAATATGCGCGGTGTTTCGTTTACGTTATTTAAGAAGCTGGAATTTTAATTGATTCTACAGTCTACATAAACAAGAGGAATCGGTTCCATTGTGTACCAAGTAGGTTAGAACTAAGAATTACCAATACTATTAATGCGATGAACCGGCGCCATTCTAGACGTATTGTTTACATATGTCACGTCAAGTTTACATTGGCAACAAGTGTTCCACAGAAATAAAAACTCGACAATAAAAAGAGATGAGTTTACTCCGGCGATCACTCAAGTCACGACATATGTAGGTCAGATGGATCGCCACAAATCTATTGGAACATGTAAATAAATATTCTTTTAATTACGACCGATCATCTTCTTGAACTCTGTGCGCACCCCGAAGAAAATAGATTCAGCTCCATCTGTTAAATAAAGAATATGGGCTCTGGGGATATCCTTATAATGTGCTAATCAATTCAAGTTGCATGGAATCAATGAATTATTTACGAAAAGTCTATATAATTAGTCCTACTAGATTTGGTTACCAAGGTCGTTTAATCTTCGTGGAGCCTTATTACAACATTCAGAAAAGTTTCGTCCATGTGTGTCCAACAATCAACCACCCCCATTAGAGATTAAAAAAAAAAATAAGTTATTGAATTTGACATTCTCATTTACGCTGATTAAATATGGAGAAAGGCTTTACAGGAAGTTCAAACATTAATGAAATAAATAAACCATTTTCTCATTTATGTATTGGACATGAAAGCCAAGGGACGGTTCATGCCAGATACTGTCCTATATGGTAGGCGGAAAGTAACTTGCTTTAGGATTACAATCAATTCATATTAACACAAAACACATTTACATGGAAAACATCTGCTTGGATACTAAACTACTAGGAAATTGTTTCGATATAAAATAAATGTGTCTGGGATATTAAGAAATGAGTCCCATACGATCGTCTCTACATCATGTATATTTAAATGCAAATGTTGGGCATTAGGATTTTGTTTTAATGAGATTTGGTCGTTTTGGTTGTTGGTCAGCATTAACACTATATTTCTTTACTGTATGTCCGAAAATTCATGACCCCCCTTTAATTTTTAATTTCAGTAAAATTACTTGGTGAATATTCATCATTTTGAGGCGGAAGGATGGATACACGAGTTGTGGGGTTGGTTACGTTGAAATGTAGGACCGGAAATTGCATGTTGATTTGTCGCTACGTCCAGCTTATGTATCTCAATTTTTCATGGTCAACCTCATACATGCTTTTGGGTAAAAGTTTGTTACATGTTGCTCCATCTTTGGCAGAATGCGTTCTACCCAACGAAAATTTGGGAAAAAGTTAGAGCCGGTCTAAGAGACGAGAATTAACATTAAAGTCAACGGGAAAATAATTAGTGAACTGTGGTCATATGCATGTTTAAAGCTTTGAAGGGGTTAACTTAATAAATTTCGATTGACAAGTACCATTGTCACGATAATAAAAGAAGTCTCAACTTTTAGTCTTTCAGTCGGCAGATTAACGAGGAGAAGACATGTCTTCGTCACCAACTGATCTAGATAGTTGAGTGTGGGTTTCTCATGCGAATAAACATCTAAATAATAGTTTATATAATAACAATATAGAACACCATTAAAAAGACCCGCCATAGCTGACACCCCTTATGTCAAATGGAATGCCTATGTCAAATGAAATGGGGTTCAATGTCCTACTGCTCTGCTCCGAACTGGACTAATGAAGACGGGCATACGCCATACAGTGTACTATGAGGGAACTTTTGCCCGGGCAGCGGCGTTTACGGCCTACTCTTATATCGAATTCCAACTGCCAAGGAATCTTTTACGTACACGCTAATGTGTACACAGGAACCTTGTTTTATATACCACCCGACGGACTAGACAGCTGCTCTTGTCATGCCCTCCGTCGGGATGAACTTTGTCGGCCAATGCAGGGATCGAACACCCGACCTCCCAGAGGCTCCCACTCGGCAAATCTCGACAGATTCCGGTGCCCTACATCTAGACTCGGCTGTATGATGAATTCCGCCATTTTGGAACTATTTTAAAGGACCCAGATAAAACAATGGCTGCCCCCATAGAGATTATATCAACAAACTAAAAATGGCTGCCCCATAGACATTATATCTAGAAAAGACGCCATTTTCGGACTTTTTTTTGTAAAAGCGGCACGTTTTCCTGTTAAAGTAAATCGACAGTTGACTAGCCGCAACGCAAATGTATGGTCGTAGGTACATATCACTTACTATCATACATCCGAGTCTAGATGTAGGCTACGGAGGGTACCGGAATCTGTCGAGGTTTGCCGAATGCCGACCTCCAGGCTAGCGAGCCAGCGTCTTACCCACTTAGCCACCGTGAATCCCTCTCCATTTCAAACAAATCCATTAATGTCTTGTCATCGGCCAGGAACGAACCACGGTCGTAGTTAGATATGTTATGCGAAGTGAATTTGATATAAACTAAAAAAAAGGGTTTACCATTGATATTGACGTTGCGAATAAATCGTAACAATTCCTCTCCTGCCAAAGGTCTGTTGTTAAGGCACCGAGAAAAGTTTCGGTGTGTCCCTGGACAGTCGTAAGCTAACATATCATGCACGCCTTGAGCTAGAGCATACACAGAGTCAATCACAAATTGTACAAGGCCCTCTTGTTTATAATTCACTTCAGAACTCCACAGACTCTCTGATCCTGAAAAAAAAAGAAATAACAACCACTTTCTTTTAGCACGCTTTATGTCATAGAAACAAAAAAAAAACAAGTGACCATGATAATTAAAATGTCAAAGCGAGTTATCAAGTCTAAACAATGGGCATGGAACGGGTTCCCACGAAATGTCTTTATCTGTATTATCAAGGACCAGCTTAATTAAGAGTAAAAATGTCTTTAGCTTTTAAGAATGTCTTTAGCATTAGGAATGTCGTTAGCATTAAGAATGTTTTTAGCATTAGGATTGTCTTTAACATTAGGAATGTCTTTAGCATTGTACCTTTTTATTTCAATATATCACAGGGATCCATCATTGTTTAGCTAAAGTATACAGAGGGACGATACCCGAGTGAATATGACTCATCAGAAACACCAAATTGCCAGAGTAGGAGTATCAATGGTAAATGGACGGATAAAGCTCGTGACCATTGCTTGAGGAATTTTACAATTTTAGCATTTACCGTATTTCCTCTAATAAGCGCCGGGTCTCCAATAAGCGCCGGGCCTCTAATAAGCGCCGGGGGGTCAAGGGGTGCTGAAAAAATAAGCGCCGGGCCTCCAATAAGCGCCGGGTCTCTAATAAGCGCCGGGTCTCTTGATCAAATGCCGTAATTCAAAAGATTATCCGGCCCAATGTCCATGGTAAATGACGGCTTTACCCTAAATTCAATTTGCTATTAAAGAAATAAGCGCCGGGCCTCCAAAGAGCGCCGGGCCTCTAATAAGCGCCGGGGGTCAAGGGGTGCTTATTAGAGGAAATACGGTAACCTATTTTTTGTCAAAGCGATCTTTGAACGATGTGAAATTAGACGACCAATAACAAGATCAAACATTAACAGATTGATTGATGAAATAAAATGTTTTTCATGACATTACAAATGACGAAAAGCAATACAGCCTTAATTTTATTCAATTTAAAATGTCTTCGGTGATGGATGTTATATCAACTTTGTTTCATTATCCAAATTTAAAACCCACAAAGAAAACAATAAAAAAAATGATTGAGGGATCTGAAATGCCAAAGAAATATATTGCTTGGTATTTTTTTTACTTATAAGTCGAACGGTGGTGTTTATTAACCACACATTGGGGCATTTCAAATGACATGAAATTAGATTTAACATACAAACTTTTTTGCCTCCGCTGGACTTTATGACGACGGGTTATTTCAAGTTTTTTCGAGTTTTATAGGTGTTATTCTGTCGTTTTCAATATACTAACTCGATCGAAAGAGAGTTGATTTTTTTGTATCCCTTTGGCCCCTTTGTCTTTTGATAACATTATTTACGTGAACTGGAATGGAGGCAGAATGAAATTTGGTGAGATGCGATCGTCGAAACTTGCTCTTCTTTTATTTAGAAATCACAGAAACAAATTCCAACTTAACCCTATAATAATCTTGAAGGTTTTAAATTTTGTTGCTATTTTGAGTTGAGTGATCCAGACTACCAATATTGTAGTTACGCGTGATTGGCTATATGTAATTAAACGAACAAGATATAAAGTCAACGAATTTCCCCTATATGTTGCAGATATTCACTGACAAAAATGTAAAAGAGAAACCATGTCTACTCTGACAGAAATAATAATATTAGTTTTCGTTATTCTCACATTTTACACGCCCTGTGAATTCCATACGCTTGATTTAATAAGATGGAAACATACATGTAAATTATTGACAGTTTAAACTCAATTATAGGGGTAATATTATTTTCTTCCAGAAAAAATGTATCGGTAATTTCATAATATTATACTAATTATTAAATATTTAAACACCTTCTTCCATTCAACAAATTGCTGTTATATACTTCTGAATTCGTTTTTTAATGTGAACTGTTCCTTGAAACCCTGTATCTTATCAAATTTTATAGCCTCATCAGTTTCGCTAGAATATCCAAAAAAAAGTCATAAGGGCAATAAGGGTAGAAGTAATTAAATATACCTTTCTTCGTCTAAATAAAATTATGAATTTCAGCAGATGTCGCAAAGGTAATTCAAGTGGCAATTTCAAATGTTCATGTTGTATTTTTAAAATGTATCAAAATAAAGCCTTAAACAGTCCTACCTTGTTAAAGAATAATCCTATTAATCCTATAATTCACTATTGCCGGCTGATAATTCCAACGTTGGAAAATTGCTGACCCATGTTTTGGATAGCAAAACAGGGGAGGTAATTGCGTTGTTGTTTCATGTGTCATAGATTTTTAAGGGTGGGTAATAATGCCCATGATCGTATAATAGTGAGTTGAAAACTAATTGAGCAAAAAACAAAGAAATAATTATGTTTTGACTTTCTTAGAAAATTGGAAATTCTCGCTTTAAAATAATCTACAAACAAACCACCGTCAAGAATGGTGAATAATTACGGACATTTGTTGTCTCTCACGTTGTCAATATTTGAGAATTATTGGTCATTGGCTACATAATCAGGCCCCGAGTTCACAAAGCATTCTCAGGCTTAAGTTGAGAATTTACTCTCAACTTTCAATCACTGTTTATGAGACATATCTTGGATCCAGAAACACAAAATTTTGTACGATGTTTCTTATTGGTGTATTTAACATATTAAAACAACAAACATTTAATAAAAGGCTATATTGTTGTTAAAATAAGGCGAACAATTTTGAGTAAATTCTCAACTTAAGTCTGAGAATGCTTTGTGAACTCGGGACCCGGTCTTTCACATTGTCATAAACAACGTCTAAGGGGGATAACTCGTCCTAAAACAAGATGTTGGCGCCTACATAATTGATTTAAGAATTCCATTTAAAAAAATCCATTTGATTGCATGCCAGGTCAATATCCAACACTCGTAATTTTGTTTATTCGTCTTTTTTGGTTTCCCATTGCGTGTTCTAATCAGGGTAACTGGGGAATTACCTTGAAACGAGCATAATTATACCAATATATAAATAAGTTTGGTTGCACGAAAGTTTATTTACATGTAATTAAACATGCATTATGCAAGAGCTAATTCTGTCCATTGTGGGTCTTTATTTAGGTCAGAAATGTTATATAAATTATTAATGAGACATTTATTAGTCTACTAAGACTATAATCAAATCTCATTGCGATCAGATACCTGCGATATTTAGGGGATTCAAATACGTTTTGTTGTAGACGCGGTTACCATAAAAATGGATAATCGAGACTTTGTTTATTATCGTTATAACGGTATTAATGACAATCGAGACTAGCCTATAAAGAATTCGCCGACACCTTGCAATAGGCTCAGAGTCAAGTAATTGACTGAAATTTTTAAAATAGTCCCTTTTCATTATCTATTATTTTAACTATTATAGCGAGAAATATCAGCTCTTTATCTTATCTTACCCAACCAATGCCGCTCTAACAAATGAGGACTGAATGAAATGTGGCTTAACGTCCTACGTGTCTGCACCTAACCTAACACATGAGGACAGTGGAGATCTTCTATATAGGTTATATTGCCGTCATCTTTGTTGAAAACATCAAAGATTAGTTTTATTATTCGATCTCTTTAAAAAGTCCACGATTGCGTAAGATTATTTATACAAAAAAATATTTCTACTTCTGCTGATGTTTTCCAGAAAAAAAAAATTTACGAAAAAAAAATTTAAGAAAAAAAAAATTAAGAAAAAATAAAATTAAAAAAAAATGAATTTAAGGAAAATAACATGGTGTTTTTAAAAGAAGTACGAAGTGTGCAACGCGCTGTGAATGGTTTTAAATGTCCAAATAATTACATGGGAGCTAGATGAGTTAGACATTTAAATATAGGTAATAATTTTAAAAATCGATATATGTTATAACAGGAAGCCAGTATACATTTAATAAAACAGGGGTATTTTTCTGGTTTTAATGACATGTCTGGCAGCTGTATTCTGTACTTTTAGAAATGTGTCTGCACTTCACTATTAGATAATGCAGAATTTAAAAAAATACGTTCCCGTGTAACAATACATTACCAAGATATTTCGTTGCGTATACTGATAAAGATTGACGGATATACCAACATTATTTTAATTAAGACAACTGAATTTCCACAATAAGGTTGATATGTATTTACATCAGATATTACTATCAAAAATGCTTCATCATTTCTTGTTGGCATAGAAGATTACGTTCCCTGATTACCAATTACAACAGGCGTATTGCCATTTTCAATATTAATTAAATGGCTATAAGTTCGGGAAATGTGAAGTAAACAAGCAACGGCTAGATGTTGTAAAATAATAATCCGGTTTCCTCCCACTGTTAAAGACCCCTACTCGCAAGCGAACTATTCAAATAAAATTAAAAACCATATACGTTAGTCACGAAATGACCTAGTTTGTTTGGGATGGACGTTAAACCCCATGTCTCTTTGTCTCTCTCTCTCTCTCTCCCTCCCTCTCCCTCTCTCTCTCTCTGTGTAACAATAACAACCCCCATTTAATCCACTTCATATCCACTGTTTTGATTATTGTAGTCAATAAGATCATCACTTAAACATTTTCTAATACTAGTAGGTTATTGCCCTTTTTATAGACTGTTGGGGACATCTTTTCTTGCATGGCAACCTATCTTTGATAATTCCAAGACAAAATACCCTTTAAAGTTTCTATAATGTCACACACGGGATGTTTAATTCCTTGGAAACTGCAATATTGTTAGAGATGAATTTAAAACAGTAGATCAGTCCCAAAAATAGTTCCATTCCGTTCAATATTTCAAAAAGATATGACTTATTAAAATTTGACAACATCCGACGTCCACTGATGACTAGTATAGGCAATAGTAACACAAGCCAGCATCTCTTTTAAATCCAATTAAAGCTGGGAGATCGATAGTTTAATCTTTTTGTATTAATTAGATGTTAAGTAATCAGATTGTTTCCTTCTTAGTAAAAACCTCAGATATTGGCATCGATTTGAAAACAAAATGAAATCGGGTCTGTTGTTTTACCGTTCTGCACGGGCTGAGCTAATGCAGACGGTTTAATGCCATACAGCGTGCTAGGAGAAAAATTTTACTCGGATAGCGACACTACGGCCTACTCCAACTGCCAAGAATTCTTTCACCAGAAGGTCAATGTGTAAACGGGACCTCGATTTTCTTCCCACCCGAACAGTGTACCTTGTGAGGCCATCCGACCAGCATCACTGACATAAGGATCCACCCCGATGAACTTTGTCGGTCAGTAGCGGGAGAGAACCCTAAACCCCCCCATGCCCCATGATTAGCCAGCGTCTGACTTACTGAGCTACCGCGGTACCCGCATCAATTTTGAATCCAGTTTGAAATGACTGATTGAATTAATAATCGATATATAATAAATTGTTTAAATTACCTGTACACCGCCTTCTTTTAGGCTGATTAGTAAGACTACAATTGAAGATGTCTTCCCAATATTCACGAAACCAGGGATTTCGTTGATTATTATTATATACAGTTAAATTTCTAAAATAATCATCAAAATCTGAAAACAAAATTTGATATTAGGAGATATACTTTATACCGGAAAACACCGAAAAACTACCGGAAAACACTTAATACCGGAAAACACACTAGGTAACCCGGAGACTGATCTTCTTGAAAACACTGGAAAAACCTAACCCTGTCCCTAATCCATCTCTGGTCCTCTGGAAACACCGGAAAAGCCTAAACCTAACCCTAAACCCCCGCACGCAGGGGACCAGGCTCCGGGGTACCTATTTAGGATGTTTTCCGGTATTTAGTGTGTTTTCTGGAATTTAGTGGTTTTCCGGTTTCTGTATAAAATGTTGTTTTCCGGTATAGTGTTGCCGGATATTAAGATATTACGTAATGTTCAGTATAATGACATGCTGAATATTTTCTTGTGAATTAATATGAACGGATAGAGTAGTGTTGTTTTAATAGGTCTCATAAAGGAGTGAGGACACGAAGCCTCCAATAACTAAAAGTGCCTATGATCGGGTAATGATTAGAAGTGTGACAACGAAGCAGCCAGAGTATGATCCTTTGAATGTGACCTAGAAAGCATCCCATTAAATATTGCGTGTTAGGTGTATAAAACAACTAAGACCTACATTTACGAGTAAGGAATGACCATTTACCTGTTATTACTCGACGTTTAGGCAAAAGAGTTACAGCCCCTTCAGCAACTTCTTCTTGGTGCAAGACGGGGTGTACTTTAGCACCCCAACTATCACTAGCTAGAATTGAGAACTCTCCGGTCTTGTTTAACTTTTTCATGGCTTGCAGAATTCTCCAACAATTATCTTCGTTGACGAACATCACAACCGCCTTAGCCGTATTATTTGATTTGAGAAGTTCATGTACTATGTTTATAAATGTTGTATCGTTGACTGATCGTGGTATCTTGAGCGACCTTGATATACACACCCCTGTAACAGATTAAACAGATTAAATACGACAGCCATCAAGTAATATCTTGTTAAGTGTATGCATGGGCTAAGAAAATAAACTGATCAGTATGATCCGAATGGTTGCAAATGATAATGCCCTTAGACATGATGTTACCGTTATTGTTTGGCCTCAGACTATTTGTGCAGTTCTCTAACCATATTAATCTAATCAAAACTAGAAGCTGTTTTTGTGCTGGTTACTCGGCTTGTTAAAACAATACCATCTCGGGGTTTAATGCAATAAACAATTGGTTTGGTTATTCAGCTGGTTAAACAATACTTTCTAAAGATATATTTAGAGGGTTTGGGTCTAGGAGTATATTTGAATAAATACGACTTGTTAATTCTGCGTGCTATTTTTTCTATATGCTTACTACAGTTATTATAGGATTTTCAAATCTATGTTTTAATGAGTATTAAAGGAGTCTTGGAATCGTTAGGGCAGAATAATACAGTACTCTAATGATGACCACCATACACAGAGAATCTAACATCGTTATTCCCAGACGATACTTTTAAATATGTCCATGTACTATGTACAATATATCATTATTATGACTACTTATTAACTTGATAACTATATTCTGCATATGCAAGATTCCAGACTGGGCAAATTAATGGACTGCCCCCATACATTCATCTTTTCCGACTGTTATTAGTGTAACAAAGTGTCTGGCTAATCATGTCAACTAATTGAGACCAGATTATTTATGTTATTATATGTCGGTCTACAACTATAAAGACTCTGCAACATAGTGTGCTGTAGACAGTCTTATGTTTCAAATCACGCACACTGAAAATGTAGAAAATATAATATATATATATATATATATTATATATATTCATTTTAAGACCAACATATATATGTTCATTTATTAAGGGGGCCTCGGTTGCTCAGTAAGTAAGACGCCGGCTTGCTCATCAGGAGGTCTTGGGTTGGCTTCCGGTGTTGGCCGAGTAGTAACTCGGTATTTTCCGGATGGTTTCCCCTGTGTCAGTGGTGCAGGACTGATGATCCCGAGAACACGTTGGCATGTTAGTAAAAGGACTCCAGACATTTCATCTATCCAAAGTAGCATGTAACCAACAGGGATGCTATCTAATCTTCCTTGAATTCAATTACCAATTCTCTCTTCCATACCCGTGGGGCTAATTGACATGGTCATCCGGTCGTTAGTATAGGAAGAAACGTCAAGGTTCTATATATTCCTCCTTAGTAAAAGCAAAATATCCCTGGGCGGAAACATTGCTGTACGGGCAAAAGGCTCCATTTCCACGTAACCATAGCAAATATAAACCTGGCATTCCATCCCAATTATCCCATTCTTTTTTCAGTTTGTATCGTAACCCTATACTTTGAGTAGCTTAATTACCCGGCTTTGTACGTGTCTTTTCAGGAAATAACTTTCCAGAAAAAAAAATCTCCTGGGGTAATGGGTTATGTAGCTAGAAATGGGTGGTATATGTATAGGATATTAACCTACCCGAGGTTGCTATATTATATAACCCGCGGGCGCAGCCCAAGGGTTATATAATATAGCAGCTGATGTATGATAGGTTGATATCTGACATATACAACGCCCACCCTTAAATTTAAATGGACTTTTCCATTAATATTCAACAATGATTGGATAACGGCTGGGTAGTTTCCGTCAAATAACGAAGATTACCGAATTAATCACGTGCAATTACGAGATGATATTTTTGTAAACACAGCGCCATTTTGAAGACTTGAATTTCATACAAAAACAAAAAGGATAGTAATACGAAGTCAGACGAATAATCAATCCCTTTTAGCCAACATACTGACGATGGAATTGGCGTGAATGCAACTATCAATGAGGATCTATCCAAAGCCTAAAGAAAATTTGGATCAAAAGACATTATTTCCCGATAATTCTGACAGTGAACTACGATTGAAGGTTTTTGTTATGTTTTATAGACAGAGGGATTTGGCCGACTGTTTTATTTAAGTGCATGGACTGTACCCAAAAATAGTTTATAATGGAAATCCTAAGCGATAAATACTTTCAAGTCTAGGAGTGTGTGGCCGGAAAGAAGATTCTGAAAGATATGGATAACCGATTTAAATATGCTGATAACTACGTCGTCTATTTCTGTCTTGAATGTTTCAAACTGTTCCATAATAATTTTTAATTGGCAAAATAATAAAAATTTATTTCTGTGTTTTTTGTATTATTTCGATCATCAGCGGTTGATATGAGTCGAATACATCGATCTGAGATGACGTCATTAGCGGTTGATATATATCAACCTGTCACGACGTCATCAGCGGTTGATATGAACAGAATATCGACCTATGATGACGTCATGACAGGTTGTTATGAGATATAACTGCTATGCACATCAAAGAGAAAACTACCGCCAGTTGTATATCCTCGGATAGTTACCTATAATATCCATAAAACAAAAATAAGCATTTATTGTCAATTTTATCATCAATGACTGTTCAACCGCTTGGTTGCCAATTGCATCCCAACAAACCCACAATGTTCATGTTCGTTTTTAAACTGTTTTCGTCATACAACAACTGTAAAAGCCACCACCCTTCTCTATTTATTAAGTAGAGCACGTCGGACAATGGGTGTCCTCGCTAGAGATAAGGGGACATAATTTATAGGCGAGGCAGTCCCACATGACCTCATTGTGTACCTTATAGCACAATGTTCCTATTCATTCATTACGAACTCGTGTGTTGACAAACTTTAGTTTTTATCTTTAATATGGAATTTAATACCGGTACTTTTCTCTTACCATCGGTAAGGTCACGTGGCACCCGAGTTTATACTAGCGACATCTAGTGGGAATTCCTTTTACGAGGACACCTTAGCGCGCCCCTTCATATAGTGACACTACATACTATTCTTATTTCGAATTCCAACTGTCAAGTGTGTTTTAAGTGCATTCAAATGTGTACACGGGAACTGGGGTTTTCCTTCCATCCGAAGACACTGATCCTTGTCATGTCCTCTGTCATGCACCACTGATAAGTTGTAACACCGCTCACTAGGCCACGTCAGTCATATCTTAAAACCTTTCATCCATTACTATACAGCCCACAACATTTTCTGTTGCTAAAGACAGTTGTAGTGTGCTCACTCGACACCACTTTCCACTGGGATTTGCGTTTTACTACAGGTCAAGATAAATTAATTAACTCATTTTTTGTTTATTATTTTTCGATATTGAGTCCTACATACCCGATTGTTTTGCAATTTCTTCAAATTTTCCTATTCCTCTTTCTCCATAATTCCCTTCGTCTGCTAAAGTATTAACGTAATCCCACTTAAAAGACTTTGCAATTTCCACCATTACTTGAGCCTGATAGGTATCAGGGGGAACAACTCTGGAGAAGTATTCGAATCGGGATTTGTCACTCAAATCGACACTTGTGGAAGAATAACTTATTTGTGGAATCTGAAAATATATATAAAAAGCCTTTAAGAAAATAAATATATTTACAGAAAACGATTATCATTAAGGTGTTGACACCAACCAATCACGGAATGGAAGGATAATGCATTAGACATGATGTATAAGCTCGATTTAGTTCCGGTTCCTTCTTTGATATTTAAAAGATGCTTAACAAATTCGTGTTTTAATGCCGGTTGACATGTACAATTACAAGCCATAATCCAATGAATACATTTATGATATTCCATCACGTATCGTGTCTTGTTTAATATTCATTTTAGTTTTATTTGATGTTAGTGTTACTAAAACATTAAATTTTAAAAGGGCGGAGGTGGTGGGTAGATCCTGAAATACGGTTCTCGCCTGCGAACCGTTTTGAGGGGGGTCTGGGGTCCTCCCCCTGAACATTTTAAAACCAGAATGCCTGAAAACGCTATCTGAGACCATTTCTGAACACTCTTCAGAGATGAACGTACCGAGAATAAATTGTCGTTTTTGAGCGAGAATAATCAGTAACAACACAAATAAGGGATGAGGAATATTCACGGATGGAAATGGGATGAATAATTTCTCAAGTGGCCAGCTCTGAGCATAAGCTGCTGAATTCATGAAGAGGTAATTCTCAGATCTGGGTTACAACAAAGACCGGGCATTTTTGAACCAAGGCTAAATATCCTCAGTCTGAAAATAGGACTCCGGTTTTCGGAGACGCTGACAGAGTACAGCGGGCGAAGGCATACGCCACGTGCGCTACAGGCGCGCATTTAGCGGGTTTCTTGTTGCCTCCCCCGGAAGATTTTTTAAAATAAGGATGCCTCAATATGCTATCTGAGACCATTTCCGGGCATTGTACATCGGCTTGTTCGTAAATATAGGATAAAATTTCCGGGTTGAAAATAAGACTTGAAATTTTATCGATGTATTTTCCGGGGGGGGGGGGGCATATGAAATCCCCCCACCCCCCATGGGCACAACAAACATAAATTTAAATTGAAAACATGTCACTTCTAGCTAATGTCCCTGTCACTAACTGAGATATTCACGCATTTTATCTCGAAGCGTAAGCATTTTACAGAATGATCTAAGAATATTGAAGTAGTGGATTGAATTGAAGTGAAAAATTGAAGAATTTAACTGATTTCCATGCTTCTTTATATTGCACGTCACAGTAACCTTGTTTACGAGACATCTAAAACACTACTTAATGCTGTTCCGAGGACCAATAGAAAATGGTTTTCTTTAAAAGAATTCTTTAATTATTGATCACATACTTGTTTTACTGTAGAACACTTATTAGTAAATTACTTTTACATGTTTCGTAGGCTCAAAATAACTGAGGCAGATGCAATTTAATGGCAGCATGTCGCCCCAATCTAATTGAATTCTGGACCTGTCGCTTTCGCCTCGATCGGCAGTTCATTGATGATTTTTTTTATCAGAAGATGTTCAATATTTAGCGGCTTGCCCCAGAGGTTCAGACGATATCAAATTCATGACTACTGAATCGTGAACAAAAGACGGTGTTCGTTGAAAAGTAATAAATGCTTCATACAACATCCATTTATATTCCGCCAAAGGCGACATGACGAGTGGATATTAAAAACCAAAGAACGGCTTAGCCTTGAGCCACGTATTATTTTAGACCCATTTTCTATTCTCTTCACACAACTCTATGGTTTTGTAGGATTGCCAGTTTAAATATTGAAGAAAGTGGCTCTCCAGACGAGAAGTACGTCAACAGTGTTGACTTATCCGTCTTAGCAAAAAAGCAAATGATGGGCCACGACACTGTTTCTCGCCTGCCAGATATGCTATAGAAAGGCTTCGAATTCCGATAGTCCGGACGCTCATGTTTCCAACAGGTTGTGAATTTCCTCTTCGTAGCAGTTTCTCATATTTTCCATCTATCATATCGATTGGCCAACAGAAAGAAGGTAATTTTGTCCGAAATACGTCAATAATGGATTGACGGGTGATGTCGTGTAACGCTTCGTCAAATACCGCCATTACATTGTTTGATTTGGTTTCAAGCACAAGCGCGATTTCCTTAGAGGAACTAAGCATATTGGAAGTATACGAGTGCCTAGCGGTGTCCGTGGTCTGCAAATGTCAGGGGTAAAGCTATTAATCATTCCAGTCTATCAAACAGATATTAAAAGCTTAATCAAGAAAGTACACCTTGAATAATTAGATCTTCGTGTACTAATATAGGCAACTGATCCCGTGTCATCGACTATAAATGAAGCTGTAATGGTTATTCTTGGGTGTTCATACAAGATAATATTACAGTTAGTATTGGTCACAAATAGAGCAGCTCAACATTATGCTAAATGTATTTATTTTTAGATTCATTGATCAATTTGTATTTCCAAAAAAATGTAGATCACTGTACTCATTTACGGAACTGTTATTAGGTCTGCAATTAAAGTCAATTATTGACACTAAAACTTTTAGAGACAGACCGAACAGTCAGATCCAATAAACAATCGTATGATGTCTGTTGCCCAGAATAAATCCTACCAAGAGCATTAATTTAACGTAATTGGGAAATTTAATATTCGAAACGTTTTAACAGTCTTTGTTTTATTCTACAGGTATAATTTACCCAAAGACAATTTCTAAGAACACACTGTGAGAGACACCCAATTGTTCTTAATATATATTGTAGCAGTGAAATGGTATCCCCATTCTCAATGTATGACGATTCATATTGCCCATAATTACTTTTTACCTTATTGGTTTCCTTTCTGTATATTAATTAGCAATATTTCTAGATTAATAAACTATTTCCCTGAACATTGATCGACTTTATTGACATCTTTTGTACCTTTCAAAACGTCAATGTTACAAGGACAATCAGTACAAATGTCTCCTGCATAAAAAGCATTATTGAAAAAATGACAATGGTGTGGTTAAGTTTACATTAACTGCGGTCTGGATTCAAGAACTCCGATCTTTTGTTTGTCGAAGTTGTTAAGAAGAACACTTTAGATGCAATTTAAATAACTTTATCAGATCGGGTCCGTTCTTTGTAGCATGCAACGTGTTCACTGTTGATTACGAAAGGACAATTTGGGAACAAATTTATCACGATCAAAAGCCCACTGAATACAATCGAAAATTAATTGCTTAACTGTTTATCGATGTTACAGAATACCCTTTACTGGGGTAATTTATATCTTTAACCCAATGATGTATATAGTGCCTGCTGTTTAAGTAAATGACTGTTTGACAATAGCTTATATTATCTGTTTTCTAGTGACAGCGGTGTCTTATTAATTTGTTTTGTTGGCGGAGAAGCCGTTTAATCACAATTTAGAAGATTATTTATTTTCTTGGATGCCGAACTTAATGGCTTATGTCCTGAACGGATATTACCCTAGTGTATCAATAAAATATATAGAAGTCTAGGTAGTATCGAATTTAACAACAAACAATCATTTGCAAAGGTAACAGAAGTAGTTCTCGGTTATGTCTTTGTGCTAGAAGTACACCAGCTAATCTATGCTAAACCATGCAAAAGTACAAAAGAACCGTGTTAGTTAAAAGCGACGGCAAGTTTTTTTATAAAGGAGAAAGCTTAACCTGCCTCGCAAACGACATTCGTCGCTCCTTATAACTAAAGGTGGTAATAGTTTTAACTTGGGATGTCCACAGTCAAAGTTACAACGAACAGCCACAATTCTCATTGCACAGATACGAACTTATATCCTTTTGCCGGCTATGTAAACTCAAATAGATCAGACGTGGTATGGGGTGTTCTTAGAAAGAGTATGCATACTCTTTTGTAGCTTATATTGCAACCGTTGTTTTACACGGATAAAAAGAACCACGAGAAGGAATTTGGTTTTGATTGTCCTCGTAAAACTCCGTTGCCGCAGTGACAATTTGTTTTTCGCGAACTGATTATGTCTTTTGTGGTGACACGTCGTATGTCACCATTTCGTGGAACAAAGAAGTTTCAGTTTTATAACATGTTATTTGTTATTTCTGTTAAAAATGTAAGTTGTGGAAGTTGTATTTTCCCTACAATTGAAAAAAAGGTTTTGAGGTCATATATCTCCGGATTGGCTAAATAGAAAGCAATAAATTTGAAACACATAAATCAAGGACGGTAAGAGAATCTCGGGGACTTATGCCTGGCTGTAATCACTTCTTGTTTAAACACCAGGCCGAGATCACCTTGTCCTAGAGCGTCTCCCAAGAACATGTAAGCGATATAAAATGAGTTATAAATGTCCAATTGATAATTATTAGCGAATATTTTCTTGTATATAATTTGAATCAGGAACTGACTATAGTAAAACATTTCTTTTATTTGTATTTTGACACTCCACTTTTATCACATTAACGACTCAAAGTTTAAAATTAAAAAACAAAACAAAGTAAAGAACATGAAAAATAAAGATTAATTACAATGCGGACTAATCAACCTTTTTTATTAACATTAATTAAGAATTAAAATCCTACTTTAAACGTGATAGCTATTTCCGAATCGGTGGGGCGTTTCACACCATAGTTGTCCCAAAGGTCGCCGATAGTCTGTGTGCGTGTAGAGTGAATAATACACGTAAATTATTTCTTTGAATCCCATTACGCAGTTTTTGCGAGCCACTTGAATACAATTCTACGACAGGAACCATTGCTAATTGCCTGAGTTTGCCCCCCAAATAGTCAATAAAAGCCTTTATGGGATGACTCGATTCACGACAGGTCCGTGCTGCGAATGTCTAATACCGTTTTAGCCATCCTGACTGATTCTACGGCAAAGATGTCATTGATGTGCCCGACCTACGTCTGAAAGATTTAAGAACCAATGACAGGCATGTTAATAACGGGGTGTTATAATATTATAAGCTATCAATAATTACTAGTGAATACTGCCTCGTGATGAGAATGATTATCGTCTGTACATCAAATACAAGTTATGACAGGTTCAAGACGCAATAAACACACCACAGATTACTGGCAATCTTCATTATACCACAACTTAGAGGGGGCGGTGCCAAATAGTTTCAAATAAGGTATTAAAAAGTCTTTTTTTTTTTCAAGAGTCACCGCTGCATTTGGATTTCAAAATATTCCACGACCTTGCACGTGTAAGAACTCGTGACAAAAACGCGTGATTGATCAATTAAAGATTTAGAAATGATCGCTAGGTTGCTTTACAGGGTTAGGTAGCACACTGTATTGGATGGTTGATAATCAAGACCATTACCTAAATGCATATAGACATGATTATCCATACGTTAATATATAGCCGGAAAATAATTGGACATATCGCTGACTATACAGGGACAGACAGTTTTTATGTCCTCGAAATGAGGGCTGATATAAAGGTTTATATCATTAACAGACCTTTATTTATTAAAATATTATCTGTGACTGTACCTTTAAAGGAATTCCTTTGACAATTTCGTGAAATCTAACAAATTCCAAGTCGGTATTGTCATCACCTTAGGGGACAACAATTAGGTGGAAGGGCCACATTAACATTGGATAAGTGGCAGTTGGTGATGTCCTTAAGATTTCTATCTTCCAAAGCTTGATATTGACATGAACATCTATGTGTAATGATAATGAGCATAAGAGAAACCTGTGCTTTGTTATCTTGGTCGAGAATTGATTCGATGAATTTGTCTTAAACTGTTGAATGGCTTTTGTAAAGTCCACTTCAAGACTTCCAAAAAGACGTAAAGTGGTGACGCTCTTGAGACGAGAGGCATGCTGTTGAAGAAGGCATTTTATACTTTATCAAATAATAGAGAAAAAATAGAAGGTAATGAAGCATAAAAGACAATCTGTCAGGGATGCTTGCATACTGGTTCTTATTTCCATTTCTCCAAAGACGTCTAATAACTCGTATCTCGGATCTAATGAGGCCGAAACCGTTCTTTAGCTCAACAAGTGAGATGAGATATTGACATTCTTTCTGGGTTTAAGGTGAGAACTAGTACCTTTTTGCTATCTAACGCAGCATAGAATAAATTTGATTTAGTAATTAAACTCGGTCGAAATTTTATGCTGGATTGTATAATTACTTCAGAGTTTTATTTCTAATGGTAAACAAATGACATACGTCTGCTTTTTTTGTTTCTAACCCTACTACGGCCAGTTAATTTACTGCTTTTCTCCGATATAAACAATAGGACAAAAGAGTGAACACGCTGATAGTGATATAACAAACGTCCTACTGTTCTGTCCAGACTGGGCTAATGAAGACGGCTGGTAGTGATAAACTAAATATTAAAAATCGTTTTGAAACTTCTCCCGGTCACTTAGACTTGAATGACCCTGGCCGAAATCTGTTATACTGTAAATTATAAAGACTAAAGAATCCATAGTCGTTTCAGTTTATTCAAGCATTAATTCAGCTTTCACCTAGAATGGTATCGAAGACGAATGTATCCTGGGAAACTTACCGGAAAAGCCAGTCATGAATAAGAGTCCCGCCCAGCTTAAGGTGAAGTTAGTAGATGGAGTAGGTACTGCTCCTGGGTAAAAGTTAGATGGTCTGTATGGTAGGTGCAGTTCGACCTGCGTTACCACCCTGGCTACGGTCCCTTGAGGGCTGATTCATATTAAAGATATAACTGAATGTAAATCCAATAAACCATTTTTTCACCAAATATGTGTAGTTTAATCCTCAAATAGGCTGAATATAAAATTTCAATGTGATTTGCCCAGCGGTTTAGACACAATACGAATTTCAATTTCAATTTTCTCGACACTCACGGAAACAAAATTAACTAGTCTACTAGCCTGGCGTGACGTCATCTCAGGAACACGTCAACAATGTCAGGCATATTATTATGCTGTGATTCATAGAGAGAGCCGGTATTGGCGACGATTCTGCGAGCGTTCAAAGCCATTCAACCGATCGCAGTTACTCTAGTGTCTTTGATAATATTGATGTCCATTCCTTCCTGAGATGACGTCAAAACCGAATGTTTCCGGAGATTGCCGAAGAATTTCGTTATTGTTGGATGGGCCTGATCGGTAGAAGAAAACGTTACAAAAACATACCCTCGTTATATAAAATCGGGTTTTTGTTTTTTTATATGTTGATTTTTGACTTTGTACGCCCGCTAAACCCCTAAATCGATGACATTCAGTTACATCTTTAAGCTTATTTGTTGGCTAGCTGTGAGACGTCAAGGCCCCGAATGAAGTGTGTCCTGTGCATTTCAGCAATAATAAACAACCTTTGTGTCCACTAAATAGAACGTCAACATGAAGTGACCCGCAAATCCGTGATCGTATATATTATTGTATACACACATGTTAACCGAATCCAGACAGATTCTCCATAATTAATAGGATAAATCAGAAGATAAATCACATTGGGTGAACAGCCATATCTGCTGACTATCTTGAAAGGAAATTGTTAATTTATGTCTTTGGCAGAAACATGTTTTATCGACACGCATTGATATTGACAATTAGTTTCCCTTGCAAACACGATTTGCTTTTTTATCATGGATGAACTTGATGAGAAGAAGAACAGTAATTAATGAAGACTGGTCGCCCTTCATTGAATAATTAACCCATTGCTCTCTCGCAACTAATCAGGTTTTTAACTCCAATGCACTTGCTCAACTTGATCAAAATCACCCACAGTTATTTGCAGGCTAGAATAGAGGGGGTGGGGGTAGTACGATGGCTGGAAAAGGTCAAGAAGAGGATTGGTGGCAAAATAATAAGAACGCACCAAAATAAGAATACTGATAAACAATTTAATTAAAATCAGATAGGCGTGTGCAGACACAAGTCTAAACAATTATTGTAAATAGACTGTCAGGGGTGTTTAGAGAATTTTCGAAAGGTAGCGAGTGCAAGGGTGCACAAGCATGTTTTGGTCGTATATTGTCGTCGCCCCATCTGTACGTGGGTGTTAAAGGCCGTGACTTTCATTTATACCCAGTGTTTTAGGTCATCAGACGAATAATCCTATCCGATAATCACTGCCAGAGTTATTGCCCTTGATCTCTTTGAAAAATGTTGTAGATTCACACACAGTGTTTAAGTTAATTAGACGAAGAAGCCTATTGATTATTAACGATTTCCGATAATAAGGGTTAGGGTGGGGGTTGGGTTAGGGTTAGGGGTGGTTTAGGGTTACTGCCAGAGTTATCCTTGATCACTTAGACAAATCCTGTGGATCCTTTACAGACCATAGTTATCTGATTGATTCTATATCGTAATTGTTTCGATTGCCTTTGGATTAATTCACATAGTTGAAGGTCTTACGACAAAACAAGTATATTCATTTTCAATGATTTTTGATAACTTGAACAGCTAAATCCATGATGTTTAGTATTTTGTATACTCAGCGTTAGGATGGGCCAAACAAATTCTAATGATTGTCTGATAATTACATAATGGGTTGTTACTCTTAATCAGATTTTAGTGTATTACAAATGTTTCATTAACGACAAAGTAAACATTTGTGACAACTTTACGCTTGATGACTCCTCGGACGATTTAGCTGTTGTGGGTGTATGTTTCTTTGCCTGACAACCTATCTTTTTAATTAATCTCATGAATACCTAACACAATTGATCTTTTACCTATCTACCCAGTCGCTTGAAAAATAAAATAACGCGATAACTTCCAAATTGTCAATTGCCGAACTAAACAACAAAAATGATTGACAAGACTGCCGGACTCCTAACGAGATTTAACGCCGTAATATTCATTTATTATTCAATATACCCCAAGCAGATTCTGAAAAATTTGTCAAAGTCAGCAAGTCTTGACTTGGGAAAATACATATGGGAACAAAATGTCTTTCTTTAATATTACATATTCATCGTGAGAGTGAATGAAGTGAGATCCGTAGAAAGGTTAACATTTGTTACCTTAATAGCTTTATTTTTATTAATGATAAATCGGGAGCCATACATAAAACCAAGTCCAAATTTAGTATCAAATTTTAAAAACTAAATTCTAAAACATCCTTTGGGAATCACGTTTGAGAATCCATTAGTCTTAACATGCCAGAATAAATGATGTGAAATCCACAATCAGAAGTACATTATTCAAAAAAAAAATACTTTCAGCTTTTAGTTATTTTTTTTTATTATTAAACTTTATTAACAATAACCATTGATATACAGAACAGTTCAAGATGAGTTTATACTAAGTGTTACAAATATATTAGCAAATCAATACATCACAAGCTGAAGTTTTAATTTATATATTTCATTAATAAATAATTTTAATGTTAGTAAAACTTAGCTTGGGGTCAATCTTATAGGAATTGTGATATTCTATTAATAAATCTATTTTCCTGTTTTTAAGACAATTATCATGTGTTTTAATTCTTCAGTAAGAATTTTTAAGACATCCATTTTTTTTAGTTTTTGATCGGATATGTGATAAATTTTGTATATTGTAAATGAAATAATAGTAGTTAACAAGTAGTTTAGTCCAAAGTAATTTTTATTGTAGTATTTGTAACCTAACACAAGCTCCTTTAACGTTTTTTGTTTGTCGATGTGTAATTTTGATAGTACATGTATATGACGGGGGGGGGGGGGGTGGCCTTGTGTTCTAGAGTGACGGCCACCTCTGACTTGCGGATGTGGTTTCGAGCCCTGGTGTGAGCGTATGTGGCATGGAGATAGGGGCGCTTTCTCAACCTCGTGGGTTTTCTCGGGCACTCCGGTTTCCTCCCAAGCGAATTGTTGAAATAAAATTAAAAAACATAAATCCCTCTCTCTCACAAAAGTTTAAGATATTTAGAAGTTACAAAATAATGATCATAGTTTTCTTCAACTGAACAGAACTTGCAATGGTTATTCTAATAGGTCATTCTAACTTACATTATAACAATTCAAAGTAAGGTTTGGGTTCTAATAATGTCAGGTAGATAAAGTAATACTTATCTATAGATTTAAGCTATTTAAGCTCCTTATTGAAGTTATTTTAGAAATTATGAAAATTATTAATCACTCTGGAACAATATAGACTCAGGTTGCAATATTGCATATTGTAGTAAACCCAGAATACATTAACCAATAGAGAGCGTTACCCAATGTCTCGGTCATTGTTATCTAAGAGGGGGCTGTTGCATACTCCCGCTGCGTTGACAGAAATGTCTCATGTGATATGCTTTATATATTTTTTTTTGTAAAATCAAATAAAGTAGCTTTAATCCAGAATACGCAATATTTTGCCTATCAATGGTTTCTATGAAGTATAATATTTAATAAATATGACCAAGTAATCAACCCCAAACCAAATTTACCTTAAGATTGGTTAAATTATTATTTAGTACACATATACAAATTGTTTTGATACAAGAGGTCGTTAGGGAACACAATACCACACCTCATGGTCATTTCAAAGTTAAATGGAATGAAAAATAATGGCAAAATAATACATTACCATCTCGGATATTTAACCGAAATGTTTACTATGAGATATCGGAAGAGCTAAGTATGGATCAGAATACTCTGGGACTTCTGACCTTGTGGACAAATCATTTTTATTGTTAAATTCGGATTGATAGCAATTATAATTATCTTTATTTGATGTAACACTAATGGTTGGGAAATCAATCACCGGGAGGATAATTAGCTTAATTGCCGTTAAGCTGTTTTTGTGTGACTACAGATAAATTTAAATGTCAATCATATTGTAAACTAATGTACGAAAAACAGCTTAATATGCCAACTTTGGCACATAATTATAATATGTACAAGAAAAACAGATTGTGCAAATTTGGGACATAATCATAATATTTGCCCATGAGAAAACGTACCGATTATCAGAGAAATTTTGAGCACTATTATTTCAACACAGACTGGCGGATTAATCTGTACGTGATAGTTTACGACAGCTTTTATTTAAATCCAGAGAACAAGCTCTTTGTGAATTGCTTAACCACGATTTAAATAACTTTTTATAAAGAAGACGTTACGTCAGTTTAAGAATGGAAGCATGGAAATGTCCGATACCCCTTTGTCTTTTCTTTATCTTTTGAACAAATGAACTAAATTATCAAACGTCCCATTTCCATTTCCAATCACAGTCCAGATTGCTTTCTTTAAGAGTGATACGCTTTCTTTGGGTGGTGAAAACCATAAATTAAAGTTTTTTTTCTCATTTTGTTAAAGTGTTCGGGGAGCAACCTTGCTTTTCTTGGTAAAAGAGAATGACTCCCTTGGGTAGAATTGCGCAAGGTTAGGAGTCTTTACTCGGATAAATTCGGTTCAAACAAATTGTTTAAATTGCATGCAATCGATAAGAATTGACATGTTAAATAATGACTTGTCTAAACATTTAAAACTACTGCGTCATTCGTATTTTAAAGCGGCCTTTATATAGCATCTGAATTTAATGGACGAGGGGGTTAAGTTCTTAAATCTTTTAATGCAATATCAATGCAATCCGGAGGTAAAATAAGTTCTGTCAAACACCACTTTGGGCAATAGTTAACCGTTCCTTAACTTCTTTTAACTGTCCAGATTTCAACTCTTTTGCTTCTGGAACCCCCTCTTGATAATGATGCAGGATGTTAAATATATATCGTGCGTAATAAACGCCACGCAATAACGTTTGAGTTGACCCGACCCCCTTAAGAGTTTAATCAATAACATTCATTTATTATTGAAGTTAAAATCCTAGCTTCTGTAATTGAAATCATTTGGTTCAATCCTCCTTGCTTCTCATAAGGACATTGCGAACATGGTTACATTAACTGAAGAGGGGGGGGGGTTATCGACACAAACTAAATCATTTCTGGACATGGACGCAAGGATCTATAGCACCGGGAGGACGCCAAAGACCTCCGGGAAACCTGCGAGGTTGGACAGATGCTCTTACACCTTGACACGTAAAAGCTTGGGAACGAAAGCACACCACTTGACTTATTAACACGCCTTAGACCCCCCCCCCCCCACAAATGCGTGTGCGGGCCACTTTTCTTTACATTTAAAAATAAATATGGTGTTGATATATTAAACGAGTTAAACAGAATCTAAACGTATTTTAAACGTAGCACTATGAGTTCAAAAAGGTACCGGCGGTCGATATATTGAAGTTAATAATCACGATGTGCAACTGCAACAAAAATATTATTATGGGAAAATTATTTGATCTGTTGCACAGCTCTGTCAAGATTAATTATCTCCTGCAACAATAAGAAGTCCGATCGAAATGGAATTATTGACTACATTTGACACTAAACAAAGCACTGGAGTATTTTTTATACACTCTGTTACAAAATAACAATTGATCAGCAGTCAACCACTGATCAAGAACCTTCAAAGGAAAAATGTGTTTCGATTTTTAGATATATTTATCTAAGAACGGTTACGTCAACAATAAGACATATCTTGAAGTCGGGTTAAAGCTTGACATGAAACAAATGAGCCCCTTTGAAATGGTATTACGACTTTCTTGGTGGTATGGATGGGGCCAAATTACATTTAACGTCCACTGTTCAATGTCCAAATGCTCTTTATAATCGTTTATGTCGAGCGAAATTGATGAATAAAGAGTCTTTTAATTATATAAATGGAACTAGAAATGCAGGTTTCAATCTTCGAAAAGGTGAGGAAAACTATATATAATATAAACAAAACCATAAGTTTCTTAAATGGAAAAGCACGACTACCTACTTACATAAAGATATGATTAAAACTATTCATTAACTATGAAATAAATATACAACTAATATTTCACCTGTATTCATTTCGTAATTTCACATTCCAAGATTGTCGAATCCCCCCAACCCCTTAAAAAGAACAGCCCAAAACCAAACCCAAAGCCAATCATTGGGTTGATTCGTGACATGAAATGAAAGAAAAGGGAATAGTTTTTAACATCCTATTTTTCTGCTCCGATTGGGCTAATGAAGACAGGATCTGTGAAATTACAACAATCGCTGATATATAAGCATACAGTGACATTGTATACAGTATATGTCGATGAATACCTGTATATAACGGTGTTATAAACGTGAGATGTCGTACGATATTCTAGTGGAAAACACCACCTCCGAGTAATATTGAATGCTATTTTCTATATTGTTATAAGATCTTTCTATAAAAATTGTGTTCTGTTATTCTATAAAGATGTTTGAAGTGATACAGCAGGGGCTCGAGAATTTCAATAATAACAAAATTAATGTTTTGCGTTTGATCGTAAACGAGTTAATGAAGTGGTTTTTGTGTTGCATTGACAGGATAATTGGTTATTAAACCTTTTTTTCTACCTACGATTCTGAAGACTCGGGCTATTTCCTCAATATTCTTGTCTTATAACAATCGCGACAGGAACCATACTTGAGTGTGTCCTTTTTCGATCGATATGGCCAATTAATATCAAACTTCTACTATATATTTTAGTTGCGAAAGGCGGACACAAGTGTTTTATTAAGATGCAAAACATGATTCCTATTTGCGCGCTTTCTGGAAAACGGTTTGCTTTTCTTGTAGGCCCATTCGCTCAGCCAAAGGTATATTAAGTTAGTAATGTGTTCACTTGATTTACGACACGGGTAAATTAATTAGATAGTAGCTTGGAATTGTTATAAGGAAACGTCAATTGCTAAGAAAAATACCGAAATAGTGCCTTAGCCAAAATAATTGAGATTCCTGCTACGATTGTGGCCAGACCGTAGATCTAAATACCGAATTTCCTTTAGAATCAAATTGAATCAATTTCAATTGATTTGACTATCGGGAAGTATTGAAAGCCCCTATCGATTCTAACAATTTACTTTTTTTTCGGTCCGGAAATTAGAAACGACGGAGTGTTTAATATCAACGCCTAAAAAGTATTCGAGTGGCGTGTCGATGCCATGTTTGACTGACGTGTAATACATGGGTTCTGATCTATCTTGTATCGAGAATGGCCAGAACACTGCCAGTTAGATACGTTTCTAAATTAAGAAAATGTCAGGCCAATTACAACAAGGGCAGATAATAAAAAGAAAATAAATTGTATGAAATGAATTTATCTGAAAAATGTCATGATATAACTCAGAGAATTCTATAAATAAAACGATGAACGATGTTTTTACTTTGTATTTTATTGATAGATATATTAAGACTAGGTTGTTAAAGGAGTCGTCCATAGAAATAGATGTATACAGGACATATAGAAACCTTTGTCTTCTTTGATACTTTATTGAAGAACTAAAACTGTCAGGTTCCATTCGTGGTTCGTGATATGCCCACAATGTCTTTCATACAGCTATTAAACGACTTATCATTATTTCCCCACTTACATCTGTACAACTACATGTAGGGTGTTTGATGACACCAGATATCCACATATTTATATTTCTGAAATTGGGAGATTCCTAGAAAGACAATTTGAATGTAGATACATCATTATCTTTTAGATTTGCCCGTATTGCATGACAAATCTTTCGAATTCTGGGCCCTGTTTCACGAAATTCTAATTAAAGATAAAATCATAATGTAGATACTTCAATTTAATTGGCAAGCACTAAAATCAATCTAATATTATCCAATCAAATTATCAAAATTTGACACACATATATATATATATATATCGTAGACGTCTATTATTATTTTTAGCTATATATAGTATGCACAAATTTATTATTGACAGTGATTTTTCTAATTAATTTAAAGATCAACAAAGCGGTATCTGTCGTTCTCCGAGCTCACCTAACCAGCCCGCGGCACGAGTTGTTAATGATGCACACTTCAAGACCTAGCAAGGCGCTACGGCAAGAAACCAATCTAGCTACCCGGCTGAATTTTATGTTTTTTTCAGGCCTGGAACAAAAATAAAATTAATTCTCGCATTTACACAAAGTCTTAATCATGTCACATATGTTGCAATTAGTAATTATAAACATAAATCTTGAAGTTGCATGCTGCGATGCAATTGATCATAATCAAATCAAAACGAACTAATCAAATGCATTTTCCTGTTAGGTATACTGAAAAACTCGCAAGTATTTACATCCTGACTATGGACCAGCCCCCCTCCCTTCCTCCAGAAGAAGAATAAACACATCAAGATAAGTAGCAAATGGGATCAAGTTCTTGGTCCATCAAATTAATACTGATTTTTGAGAGAGAAATCAAAATGGACACTGCACCGACTCGGTTAATGAAGACGTTGTGTTGTTGAGAAGACCTGGACCTTAAAGTGTACCCTCATTAACATTCTGAAACACGATGTACTTACTGTATGATAGACCCTGCACTGGACTTGATTGCTAAATGTAGCGTTTAGTTCAAAATTAGGAATCGTTTCAGAAATTGACGGACGGTCATTAATACTACCATCTGTCAGGTTGATTTGCTGCTTGTTGTAAAGGTTATTATTGTTGGAATTCAACAGGTCAGACATTTTTTTAGTTCGACCAATTATTTACATTTAGTTCGACCAATTATATTTAGAGCTGTCTAAGTAATTGTTTATTTTCCTCTAGTTTGTTTTGTCTTCGATGTGTTATATTATGTCTAGCGTTATGTACGACAGTTTTATGTCACTGTAATCTGGGATTAACATTTTAAAGGCATTTATTATGTGCGGAGTACGGTTTTTACAGAAAGGATTAATGTACATTAGGCTAAGGTGTCATTTAGTTGGCTCAACCTATTCGATGTCAGTTTCGCATTAAAGATAATCGCAAACAAACAAAACATCTTTATGGCTATACTGTCCACACACTGTAGAAAACTGTTAGGGAATTTTAAATGGGAACCATGTCAAACGTCCATTGCTGGACGATGTTGGGTTTGGAAACATGTAGCAAAAGAAGCCTCATAATTTGCGAACACTTTCTCTTGAATTCTGACGTGATTGTTGGGTATGTTATGGTCCTTTAGAATATATTTAGTATACCCAATGAGTTTGTCAAAATGCAGGGAGATGCAAAGAACTAAAATTAACCTTAATATTTAAAACAAAACGACGAAATTGCTGCCTTGTCCTGTAAAATCAAAACAGTACAATATAATTCTGATTAACTAAATTGTGTGTTCATTCGTTCTAGTAAACGTAGAACGCGTATATACTAAAATAAAATACTAAATTCCATTTTTTGTTACTATGACGAGCAATCTGAACGACTGACTCACCCTACCTGGAGAGAAGTGACTCTGACGCAGTGAACAGCAATGATATCTCACGCCGTTATCTAAACGTCACAGGTCGCGAGGTCAACGAGCAGAAGTCAGTTTGTAAACAAACAAATGAAAGTACAATGACTTCGACAAACAGAAAAAACTGCGTCGTATCAGGGTTGTCTGTGCAATAACGCGGACACAACCCGAGATTGAATAAGAATTCACGGAAGAAAATTGGATTTTTACAGAATTAGCAAGTTAAAACGGAAATTTGACACACACGGGGGCCGCACTATTGGCACTATTTTGTGCTTCAGTAGGGTGTATTTCACATATACACAATGAATTCTGCCAATGTTTTTAGCGTGGGGATTGACTATTAGGTAATTTATTTAAGTTCTAAACAAAAATTTAAAACTTTAACGCAATTTTAAAAAAAATAGCCAAATTCGGATACGTGCGAAAAAAAAGCCAGCTACCATAAATTTCGACACGTTAGTTACGTACGTATGACGAGCAGTGTGCTTCCTTTACTTTCGATTTAGATCTGGCCATAAAATTGAGAGTTTAGAGCGATGTGGGCCCCTGATAAATTCCGCACCTCAATTATGGTTCACATAAAGGAATCGATTTGATGTCTAAAGATATATTATCCATGTGTAAACAACGCACTGACATTATCTATACACACCGATCAATTTTTCTCGATAAAAAATATTTAATTAATTATATACTTGTTGAAATAACTGACAGCGCTTCAGGCCAGATGATGGGAGGATTACCTGAGAAAAAAACATACAGAAATAGAAACAAAATGTTCTTATCCATGGCACGCCAGGCTCTTAAAGGGACATACCACCGTACGCTTTACGGTTTTAAAAAGTGAACGAATAAGGGAAGCATGTGCCACTTCTTGTCCACGATCTATTTTTTTTTTATTAATTTGGAAACTAAATTAAAGTATGAAATACTTATTAGTTATTACTCATCAGTGTGACGAGCTAGCGCCGCTCCAAAGAAACCTTTTTTTTGTTGTACTATGGAAGATATCGTAATGCAGCTTGTTAACGAGATATAGAACATTTAATCACGGCACACTTTTACAAATCAATGTACTTCCATTAAGTCATCTTTATAGGTATGCCTAAGCAATCAATCAGAGATATGTGATAGGCCACATGGAGACGCACAGCTAAATGTGACCATTTGTCCCCCAAAGAAATTTTAACATCACTTGTTAGCCATGATACTTTTTTTATAAGGTCGCTTTCCTGTCGATGAAGGAAATGTTGACTCTCGCAGATTTCAAATTATTGAAACTGTTGTAATTTTTTTTTCTCTTCTATTTTTTTTTTAAATATAAGAATTTCTTTTTTTTAATCTATCGTTGTCATCGTTACTTCACAGTATGGACTTGAACAGCTTTTGGCTTACGGCTTTATTAAAGATTTCCGATTACAGGAACACTTGGAGTTTTAGCAAAAGTCAATATAAGGAATCAGTTTATTCCCGGCAAATGAGACCTTTTTACCTTGCCTGTCTGTCACCTGTCAAAAAGTATTTCTAGAGAATCACTGCGGCGGAATTCTGAGCACCTTATTAGTACCAAATCGATAATTTAGAACTGAGTATGGGCTGTTGAAGAACAAAAATCACGTCAATGGTGGCGCGAGTTGCGTCAAAAAAAAGATATTGAAAGCACTCAAGTTGGCCAACACATATTAGTGAAGTGTATCTTGTACTGCCCTACCTTAATTAGTGACATGAGTAAACAAAAATTACTATAACGAGTCCACAAATCATCGAGAAGGGTGTGAACTTTTATAATTGAGACATGTAAAAAATGGCGTGAGATCGACCTTTTTTTGTGACGACCATTGGCACGATGAATGCATCGATCATTTTATTTATGGACAGATTTTGACTTTTGACAATCTGTTTTTCCTTTCGTCTACTTTCTTTTTATTATTCCGCAATTAATTTTTTATCCAATACAGCCACAAATAGTGTTTTATTTGAATATTTTAACGAACTCATGTTTAATTGACACCTGAGAAGTTTGATCAGTATGTCGTTTTTTAAGTGTGTAGGCCCTACCGTAGACAAACAATGAAAACGTTGCCCTACGAAGTTCTCGTTAACTGGTCTACTTATACAGTCTCGTGTATAACACCGTCGATGCCTATACCCCGTTTAATATACGGTTGTCCAGAAATCAGAGAGAGGGGAGAGAGAGGTCTAACGTCCACTCGACACAAACTAGGCCACCCGAGACTAACATGGTTTAATTCTATTTCAATAAGTCGCCTGTGCGTAGTGGTCTTTAACAGTGGGAGGAAACCGGAGGACCCAGAGAAACCCCACGATGCTGGACAGGCGATCCTACAACTTGTCGCGTACAACCACGCCAGTTGACCCAATGACAGGCTTTATGATACAGCCTTCACCCCACCTGCAGAAATCAAAACCACGCAATCTGAATGCAATGCCGGTAGAATTTTAATTACATTGAGATTTTGCAACATGATTTAATTAGATCGATATTCAGTTGATCTTAACATTTGCTTGATAATGTGGTGATCGACGTCCTGGGGAGAGCAAGAACGATAATGTCCTTTTCTGTACGGTCTAGTGTTCATCTTCTTGTTGTTCAAGTCAGGAATCCATATGAATACGGTGCCCTATGACTCCTCCTTACCGTCAACAATTACATTAATTTTGTTATAAAGTCCAGGGAAAGAACTGCGGGGAGCTAGGACCAGTATACTGTCTTTTGTATGGTCTGTAGTTCATCTCTTGAAAGGCAATTAATGTTGTTCAAGTTCGAAAGCCATGTGCATAAGGTCCTTGTAACTCCCGCCTTTCCACCAAGCATTATGTTAATTTTGACATTAAAAAATGTCAGACATTTTGAACGGAACAATTACCTGTACTTCTGGGTTGAGAAAATAAGGAAGCCTTTAATACATATAGAATGGAACCTGGTCATCTCAACCGGAAACGATCTCGGCTAGTCTACGTTCTTGTTTCATAAACATGAATTCCAATTTGCCGTATAAAATGAAATGTTGTCGATAACGGTAAGAGGATTAAGTTAAGAGAAGGAATATATACATTCCGGTCGTCTAGACCACACATATAATAGGAATCTTCTACGGTCTTTACTCGATATTGAGAACTAGTCTGTGTTATTATTGCTAAGTGTAATTTTAATTGTCCAACAGAGAGTGAAATTGTAGAATTATTTAAAGCTCGAACACTCACTTATACATAAACCGAATACACTTACATATATATCGCTAAACAGCACCGACCCTGGTATAAAAACAAGCGTACAACGTTTTGTAGAAAAAAAAGCCCTGCCAGTGCAATGCCTCGCCACGACATCCGTCGCTATGTAGCTTGGTGGAACGATAGTTTTGGCCATAGATTTCAGAAGACGAAGTTTCTTGATAATAAGAACAATTATTGTTTTTATATATAATATAGCGATACCTTTCAAACAAATATCTGCCCTATCTGCATTTCTTCAGCAAAGTTATGAAGTTCTGTACTGTTTTAGTTGACTTAATATTCCCCAGTCAATTTTAATACGGTGATTGTGGTTGTTTCTCTCCCAAATACTTATAATTATAGCATAAAAGAGGCGTATATAATGGTAACATTATGAGAAAAGCATGTGCTAGTTGAACCTTGGATTACAAATACCGGTGATTATGTGTTAGTCTCACTAACCATGAGGTCCTGTGTACAAACCCGGTGTGGGCCTGGAAAAGTTCCTTGCTATTATTCCGTAGTCAGTTGTACAGAACGGAGTGCCTGGTGAGGAATGGGCGAGGAATGGCGTCGAGAGGTTCGGATGGGACAGAAAACTGGGGTCAACCCGTGCACTTGGCATACGCTTAAATTAATCAATGGCAATAGGCAATGGCCGTCAAAACACACTGCATACTGCATACCGCATGCCCGACTTCATTAGCTAGGTTGGTGCAGTATAAAAGGAAGTTAAACCGCCTTTAATTTTATTTTCATTTGTTTATGAATACAATTCATTAAGTATTCATCAAATTTAATTCGGGACCCTTTTGTCAAGGAGAGGTTATCATACCCTCATTGAGTTGTGTGACTATTCTTATTAGCCAGGTGACTTATCGGTCATTAAAATACAGATTCCGTTTCGGTTTAAAGACATTTAGAAGTATAAAAAACGAAACGAAATAGGATCTGTGTTTTAATATGTTCGGATGACTTATTTAACAGCAAATAAACCCGAACTTAGAAGCAGACGAGATGTTTCAGTAAATGAAGCCGACCCAAGCATCTGTAGGGATATATCAAATCACTTGTAACGATCGCTAATAATTTACTTGGCATGATCCAGTCACTTTCTAGTAAATCAAGTAATGTCTTATCATACATGTGATTAAGCCGCGATCAATCAATTATTTATGTAGGTTACATTGCATTGTAACTTTTTTGTTTGCTCTAATTTGATGCATCACATTATACAGATTAATCAAATGGTCGTTTCTTAAAATACTATTCCAATACTTTCGCACATAATTATAATCATATCGTAGGGCAGGACTTCGATAACTAATACACAACTAAAAAAAGTATATTAACTAATCAAACATAAGCAAGTAAGGTGGCATCATGTGTTCCATAAAGTGGAATTACAGAAAAGCATAATAAGAGTCATACTGTACATTACATACGAGAAAAAAAACATAGATTTAGATAAACAGGGTCACGATGACTTGACATTAAAACTTATATAAACTTGTTTTTCTTATCTAAGAAACTGAGTTTAAATTGTATATTTATTGTATCGATTTGTTGAAGTATGCTTATCTTAAATAATCAGATACATACGACTGTCTTTAAATAATAAATAAGGATCGGTCTTGTGTTGCAATCCTTGTTGATATAATATTTCGATTCACAAAACTTGGCCCATTACCACAAAAAAAACTTGTTTAAGGTTTCTACAACTGCTTATCTACATGTTTAAATAAATACCAAGCGGTTTGTTTTCCATCATGGCGGAGAAGATGATTTTCTTGCGTGCTAAAAGACTGATGTGGAGTCGGATATCGCCGTTTCACACCGGGATCGTTGGTCAAAAGACCGGTACTTAATCGGCTTAACATTTTAACTTGTCTTCTTACTATACGCATACTCTAAAAGATAATACATGCCTCAATATCCCGATATTTTTCTATTTAGACAAGATCAAACGTGAGCTAAAATAAGTTTAGTGTTGTATATTTAATCTTTTCAGTTTACACGCAAATTCTATCAACAGTTTATTTTGTAATATCGATGTTCCGGGAGAACATGTGTGAAAATTTCTGTAAGTAGGGGGTGCAAATGACACAAACTTCACATTAGTTCTATTTATGAATTGAGAAAAAAAAATCAATAAATTGAACATAACGTTAAAAAACGAGAAGGTTATGAACACGAGAACGATTACAGAAATTAACTGGAACTTGAAAGATTGTTAAGGATAATTCTAATGCTACCCTCAGTGAGAAATTGTCCTCAGTTTTTGTGTAATAGTAATTGTCAACATTCACATTCTCATTTTCCCTAATACATTTCTTTAATTTATATGCATGGATCATATAGGGTTAATCAGTTCTGAGATATATCTAAAGATAAAATATACGATATATTCACTGACCTGGCCACTATCAAACGTTAATATACTATAATACAGTATTTTATTGATAAGAATGACCATCAAGCGGAAACGAAAGCCTATTATATTGATAGCGACTTTTGTCACAATCTGATATAAATCAAATCGACGATTTTTTTTGTTATTTACTCCGCACGCCGTGTGATTGGTCGACTTGACACCTTGATGACAAACATCTTTTACTTGTGCACGTTTTGACACCGCTTCTTCGGATGACACCCCTAACAAATTAGAACAGGACTTGAAGAATCACGACGGCTCTTCTTGTTCAAATCCGGAATCCGAGCACGGGATATTCCAGATCCCTACAATACCCCCTCCCTCGTACATCTATATACGATGACCAGTCCATTTGCTGATTACACTATTTTGCCTGATTACAATATTTTGCCTATACCATTTGTTTTGAAAATACAACCGGTGTTGGCTGTAATTGAGAGTCCATTGATCAATCACGCTATTTTACCGAGATTTCGTCTAATAGTTTGGATGCAGCTATGGCGGATGTGGCGCCAGGCAGGGTAAGCTTACTCTTCCGGGCACCTTTTACCACTGTTTGTCATGTTTTTTGTACACAGACCCAAAATGTACCTGTTTACATTCAATAATACAGTTTTTGAATAAGTTTATTGAAGTTAAGGCTCATATATTAGACTATAATCCCCCAGTGAAGTAGAAGGAGCTCTAATTTCAATTTGAACAGGCACACAAATTATAGCAGAAGCTGAATAAAGCTCAAACCTTGGATTCAAATACAGTAGGTTTTGCTTCAGTCAAATAAACACACCCTTAAACTTATCTTGGGGTAACCTTAAAAATAAACAGAACGAAAAGTATTCCAACTACTGTTTACGACATTCTGGTCACAAGTACAGATCGGGATTTGACTTACTGTATTGTATCATCAGATATAACGTTATATCGCACAATGCTTGCAGTAAATCTGAATCATTGTTATTATAATAATCCCGAATTTGAATACATTTGTTCTATTCAATAATTTTAATTAAAACGTTGTTTTATAAAAGTATATCAATACTACCATTTTAGATCTAATAAAACCGCGATGTCTTTGCCCGATGAATTCAATCCAATTAAGAGCAATTGATGAATATGGGGTTCATCTAGTACACGTACGGTCGTGCATATTGTCTGCTTGTTTCGATTTCAAGAGATTTGTGAATATCACGACAGCAGATGGGCATGAAGACAAGCTTATAAATTCGCATATTTCGGTAAGTGGAAAGTGACAGTTGATGCCTATTAGTACTGAAGGTAAATCGACCATCAGGCGTGCTCGAGAGCATTTATTTCAATAAAAATGACTACGGTCGTCTACGTCTCTTCGTTCGTTGTAAACACCCTTGCAAGCGTCTCAATGGTCCGGCTATGGTGTGCCGCCAATGTGAAAATACCAATAAACGCCAAATAAATGAATTAATCCACATTGCGCCTGATGACATCAGAAGAATTAAATATAAGAAGTGCCGCTGCGATTTAGATTGAATGTTAGGGCTCACACTTGGACAACAGACACAATGCTTATTAGCTAATCTCATTTCATAGACACGATTTCTCGAGTTTCAGATTTGACTGAGGCGCTGACTCAGTAATAGTAACGATCTTTTATATTTCTGGCAATATTAGGCACACTTCAGGTTACTGAAATAAATTCACCCCTCTCACGCACGCTCGTCTTCCTACAAGCATAGACAAAACAAAATAAAGAAATATTGATGAATGATAGAGGCAATATAATTGAAGCCACTTAATACACACTTTTATGTAAGGGATGAAGCGTGGCTCTGGGGTAATACTTGAACCCGAGAGAAGGAATCAGATACAAAAGTGAGATCGAGGAAGAAGCGAAAGGTCTGTGTTTTACGTGGGATTTCTTCACGAGGGTTTTTTTATCAGCATAAACCAGGAGAGTGTTTATCTCCAACATTTACTAATATAGAACCGACACACATCATAATTGCGTTATATAGCCCCCAAGGATTAAAATAAATTGCCGACGAGTTTATACTGCTAAGGTAGAGGTTGGTGTCGCTTACTTGCTTACATTTAATCTAGAATAGCTCATACCATCCCTCAATTTTGTTGCTCTTTTGATTTTTTTTAGTATCGAACTGTTGAACTTACGTGTGGCCTTTGGCTGAAAGATTACTTTCTACCCTGCTGAAATCCAATCTAATGCCCAATCAAGCTTAAGATAGCAGATTCAACAAAATCCCGTTATTAGAGCATATTCTAGACAACCATTTGGAAGTCAGACACGTTTTGTAAAAATACACTTAAAATCAGATCCTTTATATGATGTATTTCAGTGGATTCGTTTTGTTTAGGAAATAATCCTTACAGCTCGTTATGAATCAGTTATTTCACAATACAAGTATATAGTGAATTTCAAAACATATTGCACTCGCAGATGTAACTTGACTGAGAGATTAATCTATATCAAAACAAAAACTATATCCAGGGCGGGGTGGGGGAGGGTGGGCAAAAAACAATATTTAAGAGTTCGTAGATTAAAAAAAGAAACTCGGCTATCCACACAGGCAGATTGACAGGCAACTATATCTAAGAGTTCGTAAATTAAAAAAGAAGGCTCAGTCATTACTACGGATGAGGATGTTTAGAGAGGAATGAATGAATGAAATGGGGTTTAACGTCCTACGCTTAAGCACCTAACCTGGGCCAATTGAAGACGGGCATACGCCAACAGTGTGCTATGAGGGAAATTTTGCCCGGGCAGCGGCGCTACGGCCTACTCTTATATCGAATTCCAACTGCCAAGGGATCTTTTACGTGCACCCCAATTTGTACACGGGACCTCGGTTTTTCGTCCCATCCGAACGACTAGGCAGCTGTCCTTGTCAGGCCCTCCTTCTGCATCACTGACAAGGGGAAATCACGCCGGAAAATCGAGATGAACTTTCTCGGCCGATGCAGGGATCGAACACTCAACCTCCAGGCTAGCGAACCAGTGCCTTATCCACTTAGCCACCGTGATCCCTGTTTAGAGAGGCGTTTTCTAATATTAGACTACAGTCTGTTTCAGGGAATATGTTCGTCCCAAAGGCTTTGCTGTAAGCGGGTCAATGTCTGAATTTCCGAAAGTTCTAGGTTTTTTGGAACAGAATTATATGTAAAATTAATTCAAACTTGTTGAAAGATATAATTCTTCTTTAATACCAAAATATACAGATCCCTGGCTTCTATACGACGGGATTACCTTAAGAATTAATTACATCTGAAAGCTAACGAGCAAATAAACATCTTTGTTTAAGAAAGCAATCCGATAAGTGGACAATGCTCATTCGTCTTGCTTATAGTTGACTTTGCTTACATGGTAGCCCCATTAAGGTCGGTCTCTACAAATGTCCTTTCAGATTTATATCTCTCGCCTAATGATGAAAATCGCCAGGGTACATTTCATTTAGTATTTAAGTTAAAGCGCAAATGAATAGCCATTTGCTGACAACCAATTTCCTCTCTGTGGTGACGAAGAATCTATACCTGTAACAGTAAACCACTAAGAACATTACCGTTATCCCCAATATCAGTCAGTTCTGTCATTAGAAGAAAATTCTTCAATCGCGTCTCTCACTCGGTTTGCTATCATCAACAATTCGATTGGTCATCTTTCCTCTCCCAGACGACTTTCAGACAGGTTTTAATTTAACGATACCACGTAGATTTCTATTACATATAGCCGTTTTTCCTATTTCAGAAACCGTAACACAGATTTATGTGAAAGGTTTCCAAAGACAATTGTATAAATTGGACAGATAGCAATTTCCATGACCAAGGCTTGTATATCTATATAACCATCAACTGGAAATAATATTCGAACTGCCGGATAAAAACATGATATGGTACGTGATCCTCCAAAAAGAAGCCCATTTTAATTAAAATTTACAAAATTTGAACGCAGTAGTCATAACATAGCCCACTTCAGAACGATCAATAATTGAGCGCTAGCGTTATTGGTCAATTCGGTCAGTCTACCAATCATACTAGAGAAGTGGCAAGTGGGACTGAATTAGATTCGTATTATAATGTTTATAAGGGTCCTTTATATATAGTATTTAAAAAAAAATCGGTTGACGTTTTGAGGCGATATTTTCTTTAAGAGGGGTTTTAAATTGCAGAGCGAGTTAATCCAGTACATATAAAATATTCAAGTTCAAAGAAAAGACCCTCGACCCCCCACCCCCAACCCCTCAACCCATTTGGCAGAATAAGAATATGTTTATCATTCCGGAACATTTGAATTTTTGACACACCACCACCAACGTACACATTGCTAACGTCATTAAAAATATGTGGTTTTTGGCGCGTATAGTGGGTTAATCTACCCATATCAATTGCAATACCAGTACTTGATCAGAGGCGTCGCAGTATTTGTAAGTGAGTATTTTGTCATCATCTGTTATGTGTATGTTTTAGACAGATGAAAATGTCATACCGTGAGAAATAATACATAATTTACAAAAATCCTATTGTTCGAGAAAATTAAAGGTAATCCAATTAGACATACACGCGACATTCTCATATATTTTATACTGCTACGTTTTAAAAAAAATGGTCTTGGTGTCAGTTTCCTGAAATGATTTGAAAATCTACACAAAAAATGTCAAATGATTTAAGTAAAGAAGCATTATGTAAGATTTAACTAAACGACTGTTCGTTCTTGCCATATTTATAGTTAAAAATAGACAATGAAAACCTATTCTAATTGCTTATGTGGTTTGGAATATGTAGCGTAGACTGTTTATTATCGCATCAACGGCACATGATAAACCAGACTATGTTTTGATTAACCCTTTTATCGTTAGATTTTGAAATCTCGTGGGTATTCTAATTCATTTAAATCTCTGCCATTCGATGGTACAACAGAGAGTGATAATATGTTTTTCGTGTGAATAAATGTCTACATAAAAGGAAGATTTAGCTCTTACAAAATACATCTTTAAATCAGTAATTAAGTTAAGGTGGGTTTTTTAGATAAACAATTGCATGCAGAAATGAAATTAAAAGAAATGTGGTTTAACGTCCTACTCCGACAAGGATAATGAAAAGAGCATAATATGCTATACTGTGTGTTAGGAGGAAATTTTCCTCGGGCAGCGGCTATTTGACTTACTTTTATATCGAATTACACCTGCCAAGGCATCTTTTATATGCACGCCAATGTATACACGGTTCCTCGGGTTCGTTCCGAATGAACTTTCTCGACAGGGATGGGATCGAACGCGTTATCTCATGACCTCAATTGGCAGACTCGCTATTCAAGATCGGTCACATTATTTATGTTCCGGTTTTTTTTCTCGTTCATTTTAAGTAAAGCCTGCACAATAACGGGTCTGTACGGCGCAGTGGACACTTACGGCTGACCAACGAATCCATCCATTCATTTGATTTGGGTATTTGTTGTTTATTTCTTGCAATGTATATGTAGTTTGTTTCGTCTGTAGATTTATTACTGTTAGAAACATTAAATAATCCTAAAAATTATCTGCTATTTAAGCTGGGAGCTGTTATTTTTATTTATTAGGAGGCGTGTGCTTTATTGATTTGAAACATTTTCTAGATATAAAACACAGCATGCATTAATGTTTTTTGTTAGATTTAAAATCACTAAATCATTAAAATAATATAAACCAGACATTAGAAAGAGCCTAAATTGTGTCTTGGATGTGTTAGTCACGAAACTTATTTTTCAGAAAGATAATTGAGCTATTAAAACATCATTAAAGCGAAAATTTCATTTATTCCAAGGAAATCAAAACATAATTATTTGAATGTCTTTTACTACATAGGTTCTTAACTCACTATTATAAGATCATAGGCATCATTATAACACATACAAATCATTCGCATAAAAATTCGGAATATTTTCTACTCGCCCTGAGCTGCTTAAAAATAATATCATTTCATTTCACTGGAAAACAACGTCGGGTGATGTCTCGATCGTCAAGGTCTGTGGTGAGCCAGTTTATGATAAAAATGTCTGGGTGACCTCGATTTAAAATAACACAATTACCTCCCTTGTGTTTCTCCTATTATTTAAAACAAAATAAAGCCCATATTTCCATGCGCGAAACAACTCAATTTTCTCAAGGAATCTCAACATTAAAAAAAGAAGTTGAAAATGATATTTTTGCCAATTTCTCAACTGGCAATAGTAAATAATGGGATTAATAGGATTATTCTTTAACAAGGTAGGACCGTTTATAGATACCATCTATTTTGGGGCTTTTAAAAATAAAATTCGAATATTTGAAATTCCCGCTTTAATATCTCTGCTATATTGGCACATATAAGAACGCTACGGACGTGTTTATACCCAAAGATAAGTCATAGGAATTGGTCAAAATAAATTATTCTTTCGGAATTCGGAATTATCAGATTTTTTTGTATTTCTGTGTCGTGTAGTTTAGTAGACACACAGACGGGTGTGGTGCACCAGGCAGTGCGTTATTTATGGTTTAGAAACAGATGCTACATTATGTTTGTGTGGGTAACCGTTCTACATTCATCTTGCTGAATAGGTTACATTTTACACTTTAAATTATTCACTAGTAATGTTAAAGGGACATTACATAAGAGATGAATCTATCTATTGACGGTCTTTTTTCTGGCCCCAAATATTATAATATAATTCATTATGTAGACATTTATTCACACGACAAGCATTGGAGACCATCGGATGGCTAAGCCATTAAATGGATAAGACAATCCCGCCATGTAAGAATTCAATTATTATTTATACTTCTATCCATAATTAATTCTCTTATGTAATGTCCCTTTAACATTACTAGTGAATAATTTAAAGTGTAAAATGTAACCTTTTCAGCAAGATGAATGTAGAACGGTTACATGGGATGGCTTATCTATCGAGTGAATTAGGCAATGTCCGCCATATAAACGTTAAACGATAGTATAGAGAGACTCACGGTGACTACCCTTTGAAGGATTATAAATCGAGAATTCGGACACGATTAAGGCTAGAGGATAATGTATTTGTCTGAATTTTCAATCTATTTTTGTTCGTTATCATTTTATTGAACTATAATATTTCAAGAACGACCAGCTCTTTATCCAAATCTTACATAATGCATCTTTAACCACATGTCGCTACTTATATATAAATGCATCTATTATAACTATGACAACCGGTAGACTTTACTCGGCGAATTATTGATAAATTTACATAATATTCCCAAAAGAAAATGTCCGTACACAAGAACTTGAAATATCTGTTAACCGTCTCAATTGAAACTTTTGTTTGTGCGAGCTATTTTAGTTACCGAGTACGTGTAAAATCTTAATCTGGGATTAAACAAAGCTAAGTTATTGTCTGTTTATTTTAATACAAAAGTGTCCCGAATGATTCACTACGTGTTGGTATTTGAAATTTGATTGTCATGTCGTCGCTCCCTTGAGGTAGACAGACGTCTTGAAGTTCTAGCTAAAAGGGACTACAACATTCGGGATCAAAATAAGCCTTTCGTAAAAAGGGATTCTACCGTTAAAAGAAGCTAAGTATTGACAGCAAAGTCACACCGTTTTCGCGAAAACAAGCTGATTCAGGAGATGAAACGACACGAGAAGACAAACACTCGACCATTCCATTAGCAAAGTTAATAGTTTACACAACGTGCCAAACTGCAGATTTGTTCAATTTCAAGTAGATGAGCCACAGTGTCGTAATCAAACTATTTAGGCTTTTTTTGTACCACTTTATTCTTGGTAGGAATAGTTTCCAACAATGATCTCCTTCCTCTGCCCTTTTTAACGGCCTGTGTTTTACGTCCGCTCGATCTGAATACGATACAATAATCAACTGGTAGTATGTAGGTGGCTGTATTTTAACGTCTCGACAATGCTTGCTTTGGCAATTTTGAAACACGCATATTATGGTGATTTGTATTTTTTTCGCTAATGTACGATAACAGAAAAAGAATATTGCTAAGGCAGAAGCGCCCAGATAACACTTCTTGGAATCTGTACCAGTGTAATACCACTGATATCTTGTACACGGAAAGCCGAGGTTACACAAACAAAAGGCAGTCTTCTTGTCGGTGCCGTAGACGTTGGGGGGGGGGGATAACGTCTGCTCTTTAGATCACAAGGCCTGTCTTTGAATCAGGTGATGTAGTTTCGATCCCAAGCTTCTAAGGCATCTAAAGACCCCTAAGTGTCCCATATTATGTTAGTCTCGAAATAACCTAGTTTGTGTCGAGTTGACATCGCCCCTCTCCCCTTTAACATACTTCCCCACCTACATGCTAAGATCCCAACAAGGTTATAAACGTACCATAAGTATATTAATGTTTATCACCACCAGGAAGGAAGTTTGTTTTTTAATGTGTCATACCTACATATGTTAAAAGTTTAGACCCATCCCTAAAATTTAATTCACCAAAATAACTCTTCATACACACAGGGTATTTATAATCCTTAGAGAAAGTAAAAAAAACCCAAGAACTTAATACACAATCTCATCAGATCACAAAAAGATAATAATAAAAAATAGACACTCTAATGGTTTTCTGTAATTTCGTATCTATGATTATCTTACGGCATTTAAATGTCAAGCACAAACATAACTGTTTGAGTTCGCTTTAATGTTACATATTCACAGGTAACACTTTTTTGTCAATTACGGTTTATTCTAACTGCTATTAAAAAGGCTTGTGTCTTAGCATTATTAGATACATGTTTGATGACGTAGGCGAGTTAATGTTAGACATTGAATAACAGTTTCGTCACGTCCATTACATAACCACTTAGGCAATAATCCTTTCTTTCCTTTTCCGACACATGTCTTTTAGAATCTGAGATATCCCAACCAAGATCCCTTTCCATTCCACGTCCCACAATCGAACACAACACAGAAATTTATGCAAGTGACAGACGAATACGTGTGTTACCGTGTTGGTTAGTGATATGTACTATACTTCTAAATAACAAATATTACTATGGTCTTGTCTACGATATCACCCCTAGTGGAAGAGGACGTTAAACTCCAGAAACGACGATGATGTATAGGGTACCTTGTGTTCTATGTTATTTGTTCTATGTATACAAACTGTTACTACTCGTATTATACCTGTGTTCAGTGTAATGACATGGCGCTTATGAACCCGATGACCTTTTTAAAAAAAAATAGTTTAGCAGGTAACGATCATTACTATGGACAGGCAACGAGTCCCTTTGGTTGGATTCTCTACCTCTCACGCGAGACACAAAGAGCTCTCAATGTGGTTTAACCTCACTTTCCCCACATTTGATTGTTTTGATAAAGGATTAGGAGGTTAGTAGAGGGGGGGGGGGTGTAAAACTATAATCTGTTTTACTTAATTAGTATCACTGGTGCAAACTTCTCACTCTAATTATTGTTACTTGTGAACACTTCCCACTATCAGTAAATTCGGCATATTAGTGAACAGTTTACTACTAATGTCAACGGTAAACCAAGCGATGTGATTTTAGACATTGTGGGATTTTATACAAATTAATTTATCCCCCCCCCCCCCCCCCGTTAGAATTTATGATATGCTTATAGTTACACGGTAATTGTTCAAACAAATACGTATATCTATCCGGTAGTGGCAAAATTCTACAGTTTAGACCCATGAATTTTTAAAATGCAGTAGTTGAAAATATTGTGAAATGACCGGTTTCAATTTTTCGTAGTTTCTGTAAGCATTTTGGTTTTGCTTAATATACAAATTCCCATATGTATGAAGAAATTTAAAATTTTGAAAATAGGGATGATGAATTTTGCAGAAGTAACAATTAAAAGAGTGTTTTAGTAGGGTTTTTTTCGGATTTACATCGGATTTACAACTCCGAAGTAAAGAAAGACAATCTTTTGATACATATACACGCCAATCATCAGTATTCTATCTGTGTATAGTTGGAAAACAAAGGTAGCAAGTTTAATAAAAACTTTTCCTTCTCGGTAAGATTAAACAATACCCAGCCCCCTTTCCTATCGCACTCTTTTTATAATGCTCATATTCAGACACATAATATTGAGTTCTGTTTTCCAGTCTGAGATCCCTGTGACTCCAAATCTCTTGAATGTCTTTCTAGAAGATAAATCATGTCTTTTAAACTAATGCTCAATATCGAACATACCGCTGAACTTTGTCCAGTTATAAATACTTTCAGAATTCATCCATCTTTATCTACAAATTTTTATCTAAACAATATCCTGGTTATATGTTCGATCTTTTGTCTTTTTATGAAACTATACTTACAATAACATTACTGACAAAGTAATCATTCTGCGACCAAAACATAACATTGTAAAAACATCAGTATCCGTTTGAAAGGTTCTCGACGATCTTTTATAACACTCACCACGAACGTCAATTCTTTCAAGAAACAACTTTTTAAATATCTTAACTGTCAAAGAATAATACTGGTACCCGCTATAGAAAATACACAAAAATATAAACACCTTTGAAAATAAAAGCTACATTATTTGTCGATTACTAGTCATTAATAAAATTAGCGAAAGTGCTAGTAATCGACAAATAATGTAGTTCTATTTTTTCAAAACCTTTATTATTTTTTATTTTTGTGTAGTCATTAAATCATAAAACTGTAGGTCAGATTGCCTTGATATATTTCTGTACTAATTAAGAAACCACTAATGCCTAGGCCTTTACGTTATTTTACTCACAGACATGGAAATTATGTAGTCAGAATACTTGAAGTAATGTGAAAAAAACCTAGTTCAGATTTTTAATATTATAATGGAATAGGTTGTTTGCAATAATTACCAATGCAATTTCTGAACCCCAATTCTGTATCTGAAAGCAGGATGCTTGACCCTTTAAAGTAATCTAACTACATGCAGTAATACTTTACAGGTTTTCGTATGAAAAGACAAAAAAATAGAGCCACATGAGTTGTTAACAACTAACTGATTTTAAATACCAAGACACGAAGGCATTATTCTGTATCTTGATTAATTAATGATTGCGTTGACTGGAAGATTAGAAGAGTATTAGAGGTCAGATGCAATAATGATTACCACTGAATGTGCATCCATGCATCATCTGAAAGTAATTACCCCTCATCAAGTAATTCAAACATTCAGATCAAGGATGTGGTTAATGACAACGTGCCTTATCTCTAAATCAATCTATTTTTGTTGAAGTGCTGTACCGCATTAAAGACCGATTCCAGGATCATCACGAACTTTTTTTCCAAAATCACTTCTATCTATTTAAAATGCATCTTGAGCGTGTCATTAAATTATTTTCATTAGATTAAAAAATAAAACTAAAAATAACACACATTTGTATTTCTTGATGAGCAAATACTACAAATCCGCATTCTCGGGCTTACACGAAGTTCGAACACTATTTCCCCGTACCTGTATGCTATACAGCTAACATAGTTTAGTTATATTGCTGTATTGAAATAATGATCTTCATGTAAATAGTAAGTGAAGCCGTGCGACACCCCAGACAGCCAATAACAAACCTATAACCCAAAACAGATGGCACTAGCGTGGCATTACAGTGTCAACCGACATAAATCATGTATCATTTACTTCGGTGCATTTAAAATTAGAAATTATTATATTTTTGTTTTTGTCCAGTTTCATCCTGCTGTTAACCTTCAATCCTCAACAGGACACTTTTCAGAAACACGTGGTTTGTCATGTTTGCTATCTAGCCAGTGCAATCGACGACCTCTCTGTGTCCCATAGTCCCTGCTTTGATTACTTGGCCCATAAACTTAGATAGTCTGCAAGAATTAAAAGTCATAAGCCATGATCTGAATCCGGTGATCTTATAGACCGCTATGTAATGTAGGCCAACGAAACTATTAATAACCTAAACGGAATAAAGAAACTATTAGTTTACCATTTACGTATGGTTGTATTATTCCTGATCAAATATCCAATCCACACATAATCTAAAAGTATTGTATGGCGGCACACGGCATTGACATATATGTAACAGAAGTACATTTGTTAGGCAGCTTAATGCTGGAAATTTGACGTATATTCTGTGTAGGATAAAGCACGAAACTGGGGTTATGCTGGGGAAAGAACGACTGAAGAAAATAACCCGAGAAAAAACCCGAGGCCGGTAGGGTTAGGTTTTTCTTCGAGGCTTATTTCTGAAGTCTTTCTTCCTCAGCATAACCGAAGTTGAGGATTTCCCGTACGAAAAAAACTAATAATATCATGATTTCTTATGGAAAAAACCCTACCCTGGAAGAATAACCCGATACAGGGTTAAAGAAAAACTTTTAGAAGAATAACCCTGAACTCCTCTTTATATATTCAGACAGCAGGTTATTCCAGGTATAGAATATACCCCAAAGATCAAAGAGATTTAACGTTACAGGTTTATAAGTATTAATAAAATCTGGAGTATCACACTGCATACAATAAAACATACCATACTGAACAATTCGGGACTCAAATCTTTTTTAATAGTTCTACACGGAGGAAAAAGCCGAGTTTGGAAGGTGACCCTTCTTGTCGCGTAGACGCATCAGGATCGAAACCACGACAGTCGACGCATTGACAGGCCATGTGATCTAGAGCGGAAAGAAAATTAGATATTGTCAGCAAAATGACAAGGACGATCAGCGAGACCGTTAGGCGTAGACGGCGACATTGGTGCACGTCCTCGATGACTCACATAATTGTAAAATTTGTAAAATTTGACTGACCGCAAACATGTTTTTCTGCTATTCCAGCCCGTGAATACAGAACAACTTCAAAGATGTCTAACAAGCCTAATTTAGGTGGCGGACTCGAATTCCAATCGACAGTTCACAGGGACAGGAGGTCCTGTATAGCTCTCCAGGTGGCTGACCCGAATCCCAAACAAACAACCAGTCGTTGCGGGTATAGGGTCCTTGCCCTCGTGGAGTCAATTTTAAAAATGTAACCGCCGCCGCAAATGCGTTTTTCTGCTATGCTAACCAATGAGCTAAGCACCTCCAAAATCCAACTCAATGCCGACCAGAATTCTAACCACCAAATCAGACTATTGCAGCTACATTCCCAAATAATAATTGATGCCCGAAAATGTCGCACAAAGTAGAGTGACTCCATGACCCCAGACAACATGTTTTAATCCATAATCAAATTAGAACAAATTTGTGGTATTCAATTAAAAGAAAAGTAAAATTAGTGTTTTAGTAGATTTGGACTAAATGAGAAATAATTTTTGTTTTTACTTTACTGTGAATGATATGATTTTAAAGTCTTAGCTACTTTAACTTAAAAACTTGAATATTAAAAGCAACTGTCGAGTTTGCAAATAAAACAAAAGATGACTTGTAACGAGATTTAGCAAGTTTCTTACAGCGGAAGCGGAAATTCGTATAAGTACGCCATGAACCAAAAACAGTATGATCATTCCACATTCGATTCCTTCATTGCCATTGTCGTGTGATTGTAGTATTCAAAGCGAGAAAAACGTTGCTGGTTTCCTGCCACATAATCGATCGTTAAATGTTTTAATCCATAATCAAATTAGAACAAATTTGTGGTATTCAATTAAAAGAAAAGTAAAATTAGTGTTTTAGTAGATTTGGACTAAATGAGAAATAATTTTTGTTTTTACTTTACTGTGAATGATATGATGTTAAAGTCTTAGCTACTTTAACTTAAAAACTTGAATATTAAAAGCAACTGTCGAGTTTGCAAATAAAACAAAAGATGACTTGTAACGAGATTTAGCAAGTTTCTTACAGCGGAAGCGGAAATTCGTATAAGTACGCCATGAATCAAAAACAGTATGATCATTCCACATTCGATTCCTTCATTGCCATTGTCGTGTGATTGTAGTATTCAAAGCGAGAAAAACGTTGCTGGTTTCCTGCCACATAATCGATCGTTAGCGTCGTACGTCACGTCATGTTTACAACATTTACTTAAAGTCAGATATTCTGCCATATTATGGTTGTGGAAAATTAGGCAAATGAACCTGTTAAAATTATAGACTATGTATGTTATTAGGCAGCTAGTAATTTTAGCGGATGGAAAATGAATGTCCATTAAACGCCAGTGGCCATTTCTTCTCAACGTTTTGTCATCTGTTTTTACACTATATCTTTTTATATTATGAACACTACAAAAATCGTATCGCACTTTGTGTGAAGATTCATTTATGTTAAAATTATACATCTTATACAAAATTGCCTATATGCAGATATTAATTCTGACCCTTTGACACTGAATATCCACTTTCGATATTTGAATTATATTTCAATAATACAAAGTACAGGGAATTATTGTCATGTATACATGACGTAAAACTAATAGTTATCAGACCACAAAAGTTTGATAAAGCAGCGTGTAGTTTCAGCCCCCCCCCCCCCCCGGGTTGAGGTTTCCAGATAACAAATTATTTCCAGTATTAGTCAAACACTATTGCTGGTTAAGAGTATGCTAGTTTTATGGAATATAATTTTAGAAAAAATCGAAAACTAAAATTAATAAGATGTTTTGAATTATTTTATACATTAATTTAATGAGACATATCTAAATAACAAGAACATTTAAACTATTTCAGTCACCATCCAGGGCAGAAGAAACATTTAAAAAAAATTCAAAGAAGTTGAAATTCTTTCATACAACCAATATAATGCTATATATAAGTATGGTGTTCGTTTTTGATTGATATTATGGAATGAACTTCAATTTATGAAACATTTAAATAACAAATTGATATTAACTTCTTCCCACACTTATCCAACAAGATTTGTTTTGTTAAATAAAAAGTATTATCAAAGCCCTTAATAACTAATCATTGTAGATACCATTTAAAGTCATGCATATACCTGGGGTCAAGTTTGACTGAGACAAAATACTGCTTTACAGTTATTAAAAGCATTAGAAAACTGCATTCCATCACGCTATCATATATGTCATTGTATGTGTCAGCTGAAGTAATAAGCTCTTTTATAAATTTAAAAAACGGGTCAGATTAAACTAGGTTATTCCCTACTCCATTAAAACGACAGGCATATTTCAAGAAAACTGCTCTTTGGACATGTGGCGTCAGTATAATAATGCATTTAACATTATAAGGCATTCATCAAAGATTCTTTAATGAGTCTTAAGACTGTGCTTGCTTTTGTTGTTAAAATATTAAACCCGCCGGCTAGTTTAATAATATTTCAACGAAAATTTTAAAGGAAACATTCGCATTAAAGTTAGTTTATTTTTCCCCCAACCTTCTGATATATTTTGCTTATTCTTTTTGGCAGTCTGCATAATCTGGTGTGTACCAATCATTTTCTACTCATCACTGAACCTTCTCAGAAATACATGTATTTTATTGAACAAATCACGAGTGGTGTAAACTTATTCCGAAAAATAAAACGGAACGAAATTCAGGTGAAGTTTAATTAAGACTGACATCTTATTAAAGGGCCAATCCCGATAACTTTTTGGGGAAGAAAACTGCTTAATTTTGTGTTAAAATCATATAAAACCCATTATCTAAGGCCGATCAACTAACCCCATTTTTGTGATACGCTTGTAAATAACTTAAACCTGACAGTCTGCATCTGGAAATGGAGACCTTTGTATCATACAGTATCTGGATAAAACCAGACTTTTTTCTATAAAAATAATATGTAGGTAAAATTTACCTTTTGTTATCAAGTACAGTACATGGGCCATTCACTGTATAGACCTCTCAAGAAACGTAAATCGATTATAAGGTCACCGAATGAAAAAAATGACCATCAATCTTAAAAGGGTTACGTGTCCGGATAAGAAATTGCTTCACGTCCAAATGACTCAATATTTTGAGTTGAAATTTTGAGACAAGGTATATACACCATTCCCCTATATTTTGGCGTTTTAATTTCATACATTTTCAGACTTTTATTTTTGAGCCCTGTATAATACGGGATTGTCCCTTTAACGTTTACAATCAATTTTATTTTAATCTATCGAGTGAAAGAGCCAATATTGAACCGTGTCCATCTGTTAAATTCTTCGGTTTAAGACAGCTTATTTGGAATCACTTGACATATTTCAACTAGATTGATTTGGTCGGCATTCGGCATTTGTGGTACCTACTCGGAATTGTCCACATTAAACGGTGGAATTTAGTCTTTTAAACAAATTTTCAACTTGATGTATGATAGTCTTATTAATCTATTTGTACGAGTGTAATGCACGAACAGATTATGCTTACTTTTTCTACAGAACTTTTGAAAACATACTTTATATGTTTTGGTTTTTTTTTTTAAAATAATTAAAATCGACCGGACAAGGAAGCACAAAATGCATTACGCCCACATCAGACAAAATACATCTGTTATCAGCGATATCAATAATATACGCACACATTCCAAAACGGTCTTGACGGTATTATCGATATAAATTGATGGTATATATTTTAAACATAGACTCGGTTAACTTGAAGTAAATTGTGAGATAAATCGCTTTTTATTTTTGTATTTTCTGCTGAAAATAGCCGATCGGTTATCAATCAGAATTATTGGACAAAAGAACATGATTATGCCTGGTGTTACATGCCGATATGTGATAACACAAATTGTGAGAAGAGAAGAGTTAGACCGTGTAAGTGTTGACTTTTAAACAATTAAACGGTATAATTATTTCAATTGTGTGTTCCTACTGGATCTTGTTCCTCATTTTAATGAACGACCACCACAACCATATGAATACAGATCACCAAAATATTTTTACGCCGTCAACCACGAAAGTTACTTTTGGTCTTTCTCTCCCTTTCCCCTTTCCCCCCTTTTACATGGTAATTTTTGTTGAATTCTTTGTGTAGAATCAAAAAAAATTTCTGCAAGGTTTTAGTGAATATTCATGATTTTGAGGCGGAAGGTTAGATGAGTCGAGAGGTTGGCTAGGATGAACTGTGGGGCCATAAATTGCATGCAAGATTTTCATGAAGAATCTCACACGTCCTTTTGGGCAAGACTTTGCTCCATCTGTGTTAGAAAGCTTTCTACCTAACGAACGTTTGGGAAAATGTTAGAGCCGGTCTAAGAGACGAGAATTAACATTAAAATCACTAGGGAATCTTTCGTGATATGTGGCCATATATATACATGTAATAAAACTCGACCGAATAAAATTGGCCGTGTACGGGAAAACCCCAATATCAAAGTGATATTTAACGTTAAACAGGTTCTTATTATGCACGTTGGTCAAACACAATTTCGCCATATGACTAATATGGCAACACTATATACCGGAAACACCGGAATACAACCGGAAAACATCCTAAATAGGTAATCCGGAGCCTTAACCTGTGTTTGCGGGGATTTAGGGTTAGCGTTAGGTTTAGGGTTTTCCGGTGTTTTCCCGGGGACCAGCGATGGATTCGGGTTAGGGATAGGGTTAGGTTTTTCTAGTGTTTCCAAGAAGACCATGCTCCGGGTTACCTATTTATGGTGTTTACCGGTATTTAGTGTGTTTTCCGGTATTAAGTGTTTTTCCCGCGTTTTCCGGTATTCAGTATAACATGGTGTTTTCCGGTTGTTTTCCACTGCTTCCGGTATATAGTATAGCCCAAATTAACCCTCCCCGACAATAAAATCCGCGCTGTAAACGGACGTCCTATTATCAAAATAGTATTTAGTATTTTAGTTATTCCCGAATTTGCTTTCAATATTACCCATCTCAGTGAACTTGAACTCTTCACGGAATACAACCGCGGTATTAACGAACGGCCTTATTATAGAGTGAACGTTAAGTTGGTATTTAGCTTAAAAAACAAGACCCTATTAATTTGAATGTCCAATGTGAAGTGAACATCACTGCAAATGAAAGAATATGTCATTGTAAACTATACATCATACACAAGAACGCCACTTGAGACTTGAAGCTTGATAAAATATCATACTTCTGATGGAATCCCATTATCTATAGCCAAATATTGACATGAATAATGGATTATGTCGATTGGTGATGAAGCATGGTCTATATGAATACCTTTTCGTTTCAGAAAAGTAAAAGCCCTAATAATTTGCCATAATATTTATATGAATAATACACTGGGCATCTAAGGGAATTTAGCGTCTTAATGGGGGATGAGTGAAATTCTGCCCGGACAGCAATTGAATTTTAATTCTTTAACGTGCACGTCGACGCCATCAGCACGACCTGTCGCCTTTGCATGTCAGACCCCCTCTCTCAGTGGGGGTCAAGTCGGAAAACCCGGGGGCCACATTGGGATTGAACCCGGGACCTCCAGGTAAGCTAGCCAGCTCCCAACACACTAGCCACCATGGCTCACTTTAGTGAATAGAAACAAATCTTATTTCGTATTGCCACTGGGAGTTTTTTTCAAGTGACATTCGATGTCATTTGACCGTATTTCTAACGTGTACATAGGCTGAATGTCAAATGTTCAGAATTGCAATAAAGCTAAATTTAGGATGAAATTGGGTAACAGCGACCAATCTGTATATAATAAAAATAATAAAGGAAGTGATTACTTCTCAATAGCTTTTGAATGCAATCGTTGACTTGTAAATTGGGTTGGATATTGATAGTTTCTAGAGCAATTTACTCTCGATATTAGGCAACTAACTATCTACTGTCCGACATATCGACTCTTTGTGTGAATATGCACTAAATCGAAGAACAATGAAGGGCGCCATATGTTGCCATATCTTCTACCCTTGCATGTCTACCAAGCTCATCATTGGCCTGCACATTTATAATTCCCGAAAGTTCGTATACGTTGTATTTCATACATGACCAGAGATTCCCATTAGAAGGCATGAAAAGGAAACGCGTCCAATCGTTCGTATTTGTCCTCGCAGGCGAAAGAACTATTCACGCAGTTATTTTTTTTTAACATGTATTAAAAATAAGCCTTAAAAAGATGGTATCCATACACATTCCTACCTTGTTAAAGAATAATCCTATAATTCACTATTGCTAGCTGAGGAATTGGCAAAAATATCATTTTCAACCCCAAATTCCAACGTTTGGAGTTGGCTAATGCATGGAGGGCAATGGGAAAACAAGGGAGGTAATTGTGTTATTATTTCCCGTGTTACTGATTTTTGAGGGTAGGAAATAATGCCCATGGTCGTATGATAGTGAGTTGATAACATATTGAGCAAAAGACATAGACATAATTATGTTTTGACTTTCTTACAAAATATGAAATTCTCGTTTTAAGTATGCTCGTCTCTAACTAGCCCGGATGATTCAGAAAATTAGGGTGTTAAACCCCTTCGCCATTTTATTTCCATTTCAGCTCTTTCATGGGCGGGACATGCTATATATATATATATACATAATGAGATGAAGTGGGATTAACGTCCTACTGCCTTCTCTTATTTTGAATTTCAACAGTCAAACGTTCGTTTACTTGCATGCCAATGTGTACACAGGATCTTGGCCTTTCGTCCATACCGTACGACAAGATGTTGCTTCTTGTCATGTCCGAGGCCTGGTTACGAAGCAAGCGTCTTACTCACTTCATCTGTAAATTAGAGTAAAGCAAAGATATACAAAATATTGAGTGGTTGCCCTCGTTAATTTGTTAAAATAAGGAAGCATGAACTTCCTACAGGAGAGTATAACGCATTTCTTCTAAAGCATTGGGTTTCGATTTGTTAAAGGCCCAATAACTGAGTAATATTTCCGAATCTTTATTCTGGTCCAAAAATTGTACTATTTTACAATTATTTCAATTAATTGTTGATAAATTTTCATCTTAATACACCTTATTTAAAACATTGGAAAAATTCAACTAAATGATTTGGAAAGCCTAACCTTTTCAAATGTGACTTGGATTAAAAAATATTTTCGAACCCTCTGGACAAATAAAATAAGATTTAATGGATAATTTACACAACAGGTAGGACACTTAATCAGCTAGTACTTAAAATAAGGCTATTATTTATTTTCTGAGGCTTTCAAGCCAACAAGAGTGTTATTATCCCTTTTTAAGAGTTCGTTCTAGTCAAGCATTTTGATTTGATGTCGAAAATGAAAATAACCAAAGTAGATTGAATGTGCATACACCTATATTGATGAAGTATAAGTAAGGCAGTAGACTTGGTCATCAATCAACAAATAAGTACACAGAACATACGGAAAACAATTACTTTTTATTACTAAGCGAAGTTTCAACTTGGAATCTCTATAGTCTATATAAAGCCAATAATTAATATCCAACATATCCGGATATGTTTGAAATTCCATGGCATTTCCATTGCCGATTTTTTTTCTTTTACCAATGTCCAAATAGCAAATGGCACTTGAAAAGGTTAATTCCGTTACGTCATGGAACAGACATACACTAATTAGGCAATAGGATTTAACTCAGACATTAATTATTCCTACAAAACCACCAAAAGCATTCAATTACATTAGTCGTTTCAAAGCGTTCACGGTGTTTTGAAATTAGCTATCAGTCAATTAGCTAGTTCAATTAGTTTATTATAAATCACGCAAGGAAAATCTTGTAAATAATTAAAAGCGGAAATGCTGAATAGCGTCATTAGATACACGTAGGATATTTCTGTTTAACGTTGACAGGGATAAATTGTTTTGTTTCGTTTTTTACCATGTAATGAAAATATTTTTGTAGAGCAAGAGTCAATAGCTTTTGTACGAATTGAACATGTACTCAATTAATTAAATTCTTAGAATCAAGTACTTCAAATCTTAAAATTTAGAACACAGTTTGCTCTTAGAATACAATAGAATGCCAGCATTAGTCAACGGAATTTACTAATGGAATACTTTTGTAAAGTAAGAGTCAAATGTTTTGTACGATTATGTTAATTATCAAATATTTTATACTGTAAGATTTAGATGTCTTGATGCTCTATTTTAAGCAATATAAATCCGTTTACATCCAAGCCTGGTCATTATTAAGCGTTTGTAATTTGATTTTTCTTTCTTATATAAATATTAAATATGCAATCAGAGTACATATTAACGTGGGAAATTCGATATTTTAGCGACAAATGCTAATGGCGCATCTTTACCTTAAAAATGAAACACAAAAAGAAAAGGCGTTGTTACGTGGAAGGAGAGAGAGATAGGGAGAGGGAAATGGGGTTAAACGTCCACTTGACACAAACTAGGTCATTTCGAGACTAAAATATGATTTAATTTTAAACCAATAATTCGCTTGCACGTACGGGTCTGTAGCAGTGGGAGGAAACCAGAGGACCAGGAGAAACCCCACGAGGTTGGACAGGCTACCCTACTCCTTGTCACGTACAACCGAGGATTCGAAATCACGCCAGTTGGCTCAATGACAGGCCTTATGATACAACACGCACGTGCTAACCATTCGGCCACCCAACCCCCCCGATTCTCGTAAGGAGACAGTATATGCACGCAAGGCGAAAAGATAATCACTTAGGTAGTGCTGAAATATGAATAACCAGGGGAATATCAGGAAATATTTCAACGTGGTAATGAACTGTAAACTTAGCATTCGCGTATTTTGAAAGCAATATCCTTACAATTGCATTCTTAGCGTAATGGTTACCATCTCTGATTTATGGTCCACTGGTTGGTTTTCAAACAAATATTTTATCATTAAATGTGACATTCGTATTTCACAAGATGTTATACTAAGTACGCTAAGACAGTCATATTGAACATTCGAAAATGAATGGGGTGGGGCGGAGGCTTCAGAAAGATACAACAACAAAGCAGCCCCCCCCCCCCCAAAAAAAAAAAATGTTGCGCTATTAAAATACTTCAAGGAGATAAATACTCTATTAGAATGTTCCATTTATCTAAACGGCCACACTCATGCGAGGGAATTTATACAATTCCACCGATCGCACAATTCTCATAATTCCAAATTTCAATTTGATATCTCTATTCCCACTTGGTTCATGAATCACTGGCTATGCTTATAAATAGATGACAAAGTTTTCAGTACAATACATCGATAAATTACACGTTAATTTAAAAGAATTTCGGCCATCATATTCCAAAAGCAGCATCATCATTGGTATAATAGGGAGATAATACGGTTTTGTTTAGAAAATTCAAAGCTGGATTATGACCATTCGTCATGGAAGCAAGCAGATTATACACAAATTTACAACCTCATTTTTATCAGTAATAAGAGGCTTTACAGTGTAATGATGCTAAAGTAACCAATAAGATTACAGTAATTCAATAGCCCGAGATAACCGAAAACACACCCAGTTACAATGAGCAAGTTTTATTATTGATCTCGTCTTTTATTAGATAAGATAAAACAGAATTTGCACTCAATTATTTCTTTCTTCTGTGTTTAAGTGTACAGAAATAGTTGTATGTGACAGGAAGTTACCGCAAATCAAAATATACCACCAGCTTGGTATTCTATTTCTTTTGACAGAATTATTGTAATTTCTGTTGTAGTGTTGTTTTTTTAGGAGATTAATTTCAAACGGCAATAGCTCGGATATATTATTAAAACGGCACCTTAAAGTAGCAAAGTCCATTATCTTCGACATTGAAAACATGTCTTTTTTTCAATTTAAATCAGCATTGGTGTTATGATCTTAGCTGGAAAAGGTTGGCTTCTGATATCCAATATTTAAGACAAAAATAAACATTTTACCATTGGTACACGAATCGTGTACCATAATGCCTTTCAGCGCTATTTGTAACAAGGTGCCCACAAAATGAGACTAGACATATTCATGTCAAACGGTGATGCCATATTCATATTTGGAGAGCATACGCAATAAATACTAACAGTGTTGACTGGAATAACCAGACGCTAGAAACTGACTTTCGGTTGAGATTTCTGGCGTATTTCCTCGAACATAACTGATGATAATTCACGGTAAAATGGAAACGCTTGAATGTAAACAGTTTATATAAACTCCTTTAAATTATTATATGTGTTGCCACCATTTGTGCCAATTTTTAGGTCCAAAATATTAGCGATTTAGCTTCTTTATATAAAAGATTGTTCATAATTGACTAACGACCAGAAACACAAATAGAAACATATATAATCTAACGATTAAAATTGGTTAACGATCCGAAGACCATGTAGAAACATATATTATACAATTTTAGAATCAAAGCAAGCCAACACTGGGGCTAGTGTCCCCCGCCGAAATCCGAAAAAAAATAGATGACACATATTAATTATTCGCATATATTTTTTTTTTCAAAAGTATCGGGCAATCAAACTATACACTTAGTTTCGTCACTCTTTATCGGATAGAATCAAAATTATCTTGTCCAAGAGCACCGACAAATGAACATCTACAAGTTTAAACATTCTACCCCAATTAAAAGCAGAGTTATGTTCCAAAGTCTTGAACAATCAAATTGATTGTCGCTCCTTAGCCTAGGCAGATAATCCCCACCATCGTTTTAGTCCAGGTAACGATATTCTATCAGTTTGAGCTGCGTGTTTTAATTTAAACATATTTTATTGCACTACCAAAAAAATCCTGGCACAACGTTATATGAAACTCACAGACGTCCATTGCCTAATCAGAAATGTTTAAGATGCATTATACAAGAGCTAAATCTGCCTATTGCAGGAATTTTGAATTTCGCGCGAAGGTGGTGCCTGAACTTGGTCAACAGTTAAAGCAAGTGCAGTGGTTATAAAAGGTCACACGGTGGCACCCGAGCCACACACGAAGGTAATGCGAAGATGTGAATTCTGTACAGTAGTTTATCCCCCCAGGAAACGAAGACTGATCGTAAAAAAACCATTGGGCATCTTAAGCCATCCTGTGACCGATTATGGAGTTTCTCAGTTTCCCACAGGAACTCTGTATTAGATTCGTGAGTGACTTTTGCCATCCTGGTTTTTTCTTTGTTTGATCATTCGTGCCTTCTAAATCTTACATAATGTATCATTAAGAAGGCGTTACTGATTCTATCAGAACAGTTTTGCCTTTTTAGTAATAAGATTTAAGACAAAAACAGTTATCTTAAGAATTTATATTTCAGCCTTACACAATCTGATTAAAACACAGATCCTATTTCGTTTCGTTTTTTATAGTTCTAAATTTCGTTTTACGTGTCTTTACAACACTAGGGTGTGTAGGAGTCATTATATTACCAGCTTTCTGGTTGCAGTTAGGGATTAGCTAATGAAAGGGCGATCTCTTTTGGTGCGATGCACGGAACTGCGGACGGATGATAATCATTTTATTGTTGATATAGCGCCGAATATCCAACACAAGTGTTGCTCAGTGACACTTTACAAACAGAATTCGTAAAATCGAAAAAAAAAATACACAAACATAAAACATTTTACACACAGAGAAAAGCGATTATAGCACACATAAAACACTCAATATATAAATCAACACTTGAAAGCACTCAGGAAAACGACGGTTTTAAGATTTTTTCGAAACGTAGTTAATGATGATGCATTTTTCAGGGATTCACTTCCATATTTCAGGAGCGGCATAGCTAAAGGTTCTTGTTCCTGCAATTGTCTTATTTTTTGTTTTAACGAGCAGGTTACTTGGTGGAGTATATGGGATCAAGAGATCTTTTATGTATTCGGGAAATAAATCACAGTTTAGAGTTAAATAGGTCACGGATAAACGTCAACACTGATTGTTTAATCAATGTCTGACGTCATAGAGTCAACAGCCGCTCGTACGCACCCTGGCGTGACCTCCCAGTACAACCAGCTAGATCTTCATGTAGTGTAGGCTATCGAAAGTATAAAAAAAACGAAACGAAGTATACATCTGTATTTAAATCAGATTGAGCATTTCGTGAAGACATATCAGTGTTGTATTATTAATGGATACACCCCCAAAGGAACGACCTAAGTTGTTCTACCCTTTGATATTTACTTTTTCTATCTTATCACCAGATCAAAGCTGGCTTAGATTTAAGGTTTTGAATTTATAGTTCTTCAATCACTACAAAAAATTTTTCAGATCGGCGATATTTGAACGAATGCTATAACAAATGTTTTTAATTTTTTTTTTTTTTTTATGTTTCAAAATATTAAATTTATGTCTTGGTGCATTTTTGTAAGTATGAAATTGGTTATTGGGCATCCAATATTAACTTACCAGCTTCGTTTTAATCTATAGGTTTGTTGCATGTCGTTGAACATTAAAGTAGGAGAATTGTCAATAACCAACATTTTGCTTTAAATACTTAACAAATGTAGGGATATTTAAATATAAGCGATTAGTCAATAGATACAAATATTTTTATTTAATAAAATGTTAGCTATGTTAGCCTTCAGCTTGAGATACAAAATATTAGCTATGCCCTTACACTACCTAAATTAGGCGAACTTTTGTACATGATTAAGAAGTTAAATGTAGAGAGAGAGAGAGAGAGAGAGAGAGAGAGTGAGAGATGGGGTTTAACGTCCATTCGACACAAACATCGCACGTAAAACGTCGGCAACAAGGGATAATCTAAGGTCGCGGGCACGATCAAACTAGAGCTTCATATAAGTAAAAAATAATAATATATATTGGAGGTATTAGCAGTGAAGATATGAATCATAATTTATTTTTGAAACCATGAAAATCTACAAAAAGCTTTATTGTCAGTTCCAGTGTAGAATCGTCTTTTGAGTACCAAGGTGTTGGTAGAGTACCTAGATTTGTTTTCAGATCTAGATTACTAGAATTATCAACACAATTTATTAATAAGAAAGATTCTAAATACAAAACTTGCACTTGAACAGATTAGGCACTTGTAACCAGTGTTTAAAGCAGAAGGGGGGGGGCAAGACCCCCTTGTTTCCGATAATGTAAAACTTTCAGTTTCTTTTCAGATGATGCATGTTGCCACTTCCTCACTTCCGTTCTTTTTGCAACATTATACTCAACGTTAAAGATACATTTATATATGGGTGATTAGATAACGAGCTGATAGTTCTCGCTATAATAGTAACAAACTAGATAATGTAAAGCCAAAGGTAATTTATTGAAAATTTCAGTCAAATTGATCAACTATGAACCGAAATGTCAGCTTTGGAAATTTATGTCTAGCCTCGTCAATCATTAATAAAGTTAGTACTTTAAAAACACAGTCTCTATTATCCACTGTTTTGATTTAATTATCAATGAGCGTTAACAGCATATAGGATTCTAATCCACTCGATATCGAAGGCTATCCTTGATTATGGTCTGGATAAGTTAATTTATGTCTAATTAATAATTTAGATATGATTTCAGGCCTAAAAAAAGACCTGCAATGTGCAGATTTAGCTCGTGCATAATGCAACTTTAAGTAGCTGACAATGTATAAAATTGTCGCTAGACAATTATGAACCAGTTCCCCCAAAATGTTATGGATATGGTCGTGAGGTCCCGAAATACCCCTTGTATTCGCACAAGGGTTAAACATTAATGAAATAGTTTGTCTTCACGTATTACAGCAACATATTATAGAAAAGGTTACTAAAACGGGGTTCGGCAAATTCAAAAGGTTAAAACATCAATGAAATAGTTTGCCAGCACGTGTATTACAAACGTATTAAAAAGGTTAAAACATTTTAAAAAACAATAGTTTGTCAGCGCGTGTTTCACCAACGTTTTAAAACGGTTAAAACATTAATGTCATAGTTTGTTAGCGCAAGGTTTCTTGTGTTAAAATTAGGCTATCAACTAAACAGCTTTGTTTTATTATATTGCTACATAGTCGTAATCAGGCACTTTAGCCATATTGGAACTATGAATCCGTATAGCTAAAAGTAGAAATAAAATGCTCACATACATGTAAACAAACATAAAAAACGCGTTCTTTAAGGCTACGTTTTAATAACAACCCGCTTTGTCTTTTATCGCTGTTTAAATCCTTTAAACCTTTATAAAAATCGTTTTTATGCGCATAAAAAAATATTTTTAAACGCTCGTTATCCACACGAAAGCGGTCGATGAAATTTATTGGGAGTATAAACAACTTGCTGTTGAATGCGAAGAAAACGGTCCAGAGAACAAAGTAAAAATTATAGCAAACTTTGAGAATAATCTCGGAATTGTGGTCAATACTTTGGCATGCGCGTAATTCATATAGACCCACATATGTCCGAATTACCACGCTTTTTAGCCTCATACTGTAATGGTCCAGCAGTAAATGCCCAGATCGAAAAATTCAATTCTATAATCGACCAAGCAGACGAAAACTAAGAGGGAATACCATATTGAAGATTGCTCTTTTATAAGAACTTGATGGTATTAAGTATTTTACATCTCGCTACGGATGGCAGCTGCAAGCATCATTGATTGACGGGTTTCAAAGGAAATTTCCTTATCCATCATTCGAGAGAATCATTTACTGCGAGTCTGAAATAGTTTCGGTTCAATTTATACACTATTTATATAAGAACCAGCTATCTGCGTGCAATGATGCTTAAACAATTATCGCGTAACACATAATATTGACTCTGTAAAAATATTATTATGCAATGGTATCGGTACTGGCCGGGCAAATTTCTACCATAGTTCTGCTCTGACTGGGCCAATTAAGACGGCATATCTGTCTTTGTTATCCCGTTTGATACAGTATTTTCAATCAAAGCCCCGCCTAACCGGAGCGAGGTCCCGGGCCTGACAAGAATCGTAGGGGCCCAACGCAACGAAAATGTTGTTTCATACTCATGTCACGCATGAGTAACACGCAATTAAATGGTATGTACTATATATACAAGAATAATTACATAATATCTGATCACAAATGCCGCTAGATCTATAACCGTGAAACTTTCATATTGAATTTGATTTTGTTTTCTCTTTTTGCCATGTACCCCACCCCGGCCTAAGCTAGGCTTTGCATTCAATTTTACGTCTAAATTTACCCGGTTTGTACCTTAAAACGTTATTACAAACAATTCATTACGCTTTCTTTGAACTACCATTAAGCTACATTATGTCCAAGCTATACACAATAATAATTACTATGTATATAGACTTGTAAATCGTTCAGACACCAGGAGCATCGATGGATCAGTCAGAATGGCGGAGGGGTCCCTGTTTCTATCCTGTTATTAAACGCAAGAGTTTATTTTGCGATTTTTCAGAGGTGGTCAAATCTTGCCAATGATGCTGGGCAGAGGGCCGGGCAAGGAATGTTTAGTCGTCCGGATATGAAGAGGTCCCGTGACTTTGTTAACGTGGACCTAAAAAGACACTTGATAGAAGGAATTCAGTTCCTGCGCGGGCAAAAATTATATATATATCACACTGTGTGTGGCGTATTTCTGGTAGGTGCAGAAATGTAAGATTTTAGACTCCATTTCATTCATCATTCATTCCTTCAGATATCAGTACAAATAAATAAACAGTAGAGCTTTACAACATTTCCATCGACAGTGAACTAATTTAAGCCATGTCCAACGACCAATTAAGAATTTTTTTCTATTTATGGACATAACTTCCTGAATATAAACTTGATATTTCAGCGCTCGGGCGTCAGAAATAGAGTTTGAAACAATAGTGAAGAGGGGGTTAAATTTAAATAAGTCTGCGACCAATTGTTGATCGGCCTATTGTTATCTGAAATAAGACAAGAGAAACAACAATTGGAAGTACCGTATCACCACTTAACACACGTGACAATCTTTAAGTTGTATAGATTCCTTTTGTTCCAGGGTATACATTGTGCAATAACAGGAAGATAGACAATATTAAAAGGACTGGATTAGTCAAATGAGAGGGTGTAGTAACTTTTCCAGACATAAACGGAGCTCACATGTTGCCAAATCAATGCTTGTCTCCGAAAAGAAAAGGTAATACTCATTATGATTGAATTTTGAACTTCCTAACGGGATTTATCATTAAAAATACCGCAATGGTAAGAAAATGCACCTACGTATCACTTTAAAACGTAGCAGAGGCGTGGCTTTCTAGGATATTACATTACCCTAGGTGGAAGCAGGCGTGACCTCCACGGGGGTAAGTTGCCGGATGGTTTAACTCGTCCTTGTTAGATGGTAAGATCTGTCACTAAATCAACTGGTGTTGTTTCGATTTTCCGGTTGTTCATGACCAGAAGTAGGGTCGCCTGTCCAACCTCGACTGATTAATCTGGGTGCTTCGGATTTCCTCCTCAGCTAAAGACCCCTACGCACAAGCGAATTGTTGAAATAAAATTAAACCATATGTAAGTCCCGTATTTCTCTCTCTCACTTCACCACTATTATATCACGTGTGCCCGACATGACACCGTGTCCCTACATGTATGCCGTAAATGCAGTCTGTAAAACTAATGTAGGATGTTTCAGCCAAATAACTAGAGGAAATTTGTGGACCATTATTATAGATGTATTGTGTAGAAACAAAGAAAAAAGTTACTGTTATCGGTATGTTTTGACCTTAAGTTATGTCTCTTTTTTATTGATGCCCTTTTATAAAACAGGAAGGGGAGTCATAGAGACCACTCCAGATGTTCCTAGTGAAGATTCACTACGCACACAAAAAGGAAAGAGTAATCTAAATGGTCATAATATAAAATGTAAACGGAGAGTTTTTATTTGTTTTATTTCTAATATTGTATATGTCCCTATTCTTTTCGCAAAGCTATTCTTAATGGGTTAAGCAGTTGTGTTGTAACCTTTTTCAGATTGAGGCACGCAATTGTCATTAGGTACTGATAAATTCGTATTGTATAACGCAGAAGTAATCCGAAATCAGTGTACGGGCATATTGTGACTATCAAAATAATAGTAAGATGTGTTAACGTTCAGCTATTAATGGACAAGTGCCTCGATTGACCTCCCTTATCGAACACCCCCACAATAAGAGGGTGTAACAAGCTGCCTCACGAGAATTCGAAATAAAGATACATGTAGATAGTTGCGACAATCAGGCGATAATTTGGAACATACTGGGTTAATCTGTTAAAGGCATTGATTTTCTTGTTGGGCCATAATCGATTTTCTTTTTGGGCCATCATCGACTTATTGTTTTCAATCAAACATCTGATAAGAATTTCTGAAGTTAAGTTTCACCTTCAATTGATGGTTCGCGTGATGCAACCCATTGTCGATTCTCAACATGAATACTGGAATGAAACCTTTGGGTATTAAATTGCATCCGTCTACCTATTTTTGCTGTTTTCAGTGAAGTAGCGTCTGTGATACTGGTCATGGAAGGTGTTAAATGGTCTCAACGGAGCGAAATACAAAGTCCCTCGTACATCTAGCTATTCACTTGCCATGCAAAGAGTCAATGGGCCGCTGGGACTGGTAACGAACACAATTAAAGAGTGGAATTGCAAACACACACATACACACACACGCTCCTCCACCCCTCCATTTTCAGCATGTACAGCATGTAATGATCTACAGCTGTAAGTGTTCCTTAGATTATGATACTAAATAATGTTATATAGGGACTTTATGATTGTAAGGATATACACCATGCCTTTCCATAGTTTTTACTTAGTAGACAGCATCCATTTAAAGCCCTGAAAGCACGCCATTGTGTTGCACGTGTAACCATAGAAATAAAATTATTGACCTGTGTATAATGTTTACGTGAAGTTAATCTCCCTTTTATAAGATTTCCTATTATAATAAAAGTCACATAACCAGACAATTATTATCATCGGTTACAGAGAAAACGACCTTTGTTCAACATCAGAACAATTATGTATGTACTTTAAGTAATACAACTACGTACTACTAAAATACGCTGTGTCATTCGTTGTGCATTATACGGGGTGCGGACGGGGTCGTGGACAGGCTAACTCGCGTACTTTATATCATAGGTCCTGTCAGTGAGTCAGTGCTGAAGTTCCGACCCCCACCTCATACACATAAATTGTATGATAACCCCGTGGGATTTCTTTGGGTGATCTGGTTTCCTCCTACTGCTAAAAACCCAAGGACAAAGCGAATTTTTCAAATAAAAATGCGTCATGTATGTTCCGAAATGATCTAGTTGGTGTTGAGTGGGTGTTATACCCCATCTTTGTCACTATTACAAGACCGAAACCCAATTTGACCATGGTGCCTATTTTGCCGTATGATACAAGTGTCCTCTAGTATTAATTGTTTAAGTGGCATTTAATAACTAGATGAGAATAACACATGACACAATTATATGGAATACAAGTTACTTGAAGAGTTTATTTCAGCGACGTTTCGAAGAGGGTTCTCTCGTCTTTATCAAGCAAAGAATGACAACCATAGTAAAATGAAGATATAATATACAAAATATTGACCAAAGACAACCATTTTCTTTGTGTCATGTGTTACTCTATTGAGTGGTTTGGTTTCTTAATATCCCGATTAACTAAGATTGTTATTCATAGCCCGGACCAACTCCTGTTTTGCCGATAGTTCAACATGGTGTGGGTTTCCCGTAGGTCAAGAAGGTGTAACAGTTGTAGTTTATCTAATAACTACAATATACTCTGACACCATTGACCTTTATGAATGAGACAATACTGTATATACATGTGTAGAACATGTGCGCACTAGAATTATGTATGACGTGTAGTAATAGTTGTTACTCTGATGCCGCTTCCATTGACTGGATACAACTTGAAACATACGTAAATAAATACATCTACAATAAATTTGATCGCATCTGGCTATGGCATTACAACGTACATTAACTACAATTTCGAAGCCTTCGTTGTCGATAAGCCAAACAGTTTTTGCAACATAATTGCTACAGATTCTGTTATTCTTAGCTGTGTATTTGATTGTTATTTTGTTGCATATTCTGTATATTTTGCCGACTATTCAAATATCCTCGTAACAACGCTGCTTAGTATTAAACTCGGTTATTGTGTATCCATAAAATTGTACCCTGAGTTAATATGTTAAATTACTAAATACCAATCAAAGACGATATGTGTCCGAAGTTTGAATCTTAAGACTGCATTATGACAATCTGTGGAATTCGATGCAATTCTACACCTTTTCAACGCTGCAAAGTGCTTTAGAGCCTTTCAAATTAAATGTGGATCTTATTGTGCTTCATAACAAATAACATATCCTTCGAGGAGATCGCATGGTTAACACATTTTATAGTTCTCTGGTATGTACACTGTCCAAATTAAAGAAACTCACTTTACTTCAATATTTTCCTTTCGTTTTTATGCAAATTCAATATCTCTTTGAATTGAAGAAATCCAACACAGGAAGAAATAACATTGCGCTGAGAAATAAATCTATATTCCGCATGAAAACGACCGTAATATGGCATTAAAATATTTCCCCTAACTCTCTATGGAATTTAGTTGCCAGGAAATTGAACATAACCGCAGTAACCAGATATCTTCCTATAATAACACCATACGCTGGTCCCACCCACACTTTCATTCCTAGCCTGGCAATAATAAAAATATTATAAACCAGCAAGGCGTCTGCTCAGATTGGACATATGAGTATTTCAAAATTCAGTGTTTAAAGATTAAAATCAGTAAAGGCAGAAGGTCCCAGACTAAGACACAGGCATGGCCGCATTGGCATTCGGGTCATATACAATATACAATAATCATTTAAATCATCCAATCATAATGTAAGTTATGGGTGTCTAAGCATTCGATAACTGTCTATTGATTTCAAACCACCATCTTTATTGTCGTATAATGGTCTGTCAACGCCTAAAGGACAACCCACATCCATCTGAATGTATAATGGACATCGAGATCCAGATGATATATCTAACCAACATTTTCTTTTTTTTTTAAATTTCTATCTTAAAGCCCCAATACCACTCTTGTTGTAACTGAATCATATGCCCCAATCATTATTCTGGTCAACAAATTGGACTATTTTACAATATTCCAATTAATGGATGATACAAATTTCATCTTAACACACCGAATTTAAAAAATTGGAAAAATTCAGCTACATGGTTTGAAAAGCTTTACGTAAACCTTTTTCAAATGTAACGTAGATTTTTAATTTTTTTCGAACCCTCTGGACAAGTAAAATAGGATGTAATGGATAATTTACACACGAGGCAGGACACCTTAACATCTAGTAGTTAGAATAAGTCTAAATAAAATTCTGGACCTGCCAAGCCAGCAAGAGTGTTATTGTCCCATTAAGAAAACTTTTCGGGTGTTATATTGGAGCATTATGCATGAATTATAAAATAAATGATTAATTTAACTATAAGTTAATAGATGTAAACTATTACCTCAAGTATATGATGTATGTCTACTCTCTAATCGTTAATATTTAAATAAAATTAAAAGGGGTCTTCTTATCAGAACGCAAAATATCGCCGGCATACTTATATTATCCACTTAATATAGGTTCAGATTAAGGATTTTAAAGCGTTATTTTACAGATATAAGAATTGTGACCCCACGTTTGTAGGAGACAGGGGGTAGTATCAAATTGCACACGTCAGTAACCATAGAAATAACTATTAGTAAAAATGTTTGTGCCATATGTTTATCCTGAAATAACCTAGTTTGAATTTTGTACAGCAAACATGGTTAAAGGGTCAATCCCGATAATCTTTTTGAGAATAAAACTCTTTAATTTTGTATTAAAATCCATTAAGATCCCCTACCTTAGGACCGAGAAACTAACTCAATATATGTGATACGTTTTCAAACAATTTAAACCCACAGTCTTCATCTTGAAATGGAGTCCGGTGTCCCAAACTGTATTATGCGGCGATTTGATAAAACCAGACTTTTATTTTATAAAAATAATCTGTCGGTGAAATTTACCTTTTGTCATCAAGTACAGCACATGGACCATTCACCGTGTAGACCTCTAAAGGACAGGATTCGATTATCGGGTAACCCGACGAAAGAATTGACCCGAAATCTTAAAAGGGTTACGTGTCTGGATAATCTGTTCTAACGCTCACGTCCAAACGACTCAATATTTTAAGCTGAAATTTTGAGTCAGGGTATATTTACCATTCTTCTATATTTTGGCGTTTAAATTTCATACAGACTCGGACTTTTTTTTGAGGCTCTGTTCTATTCGGGACAGTCCCTTTAATTACGGTGATTCTTAAACAGTTCTTCTTTAATAAAAAGTAATGCATTATTTCCAGTAATATAATACATTCTGTAGTTTAACGAGCTTACTTATTCATGCTACAAATAGTTAAATACTTCCCCAAGCTATGGAATAATAACTTGTGTGACGTTTTGTTGCTGTGGTAATTTAGTGAAAAACGTAATAATCCAGACTAAGTACTAGGGGCTATATCTTGAACGGTTTTAATAGAGTTTACAGTCAAGTTAAGAAACAGGGTTCTACTGGTTTAGACACGTACAGTTGCTCAAAGTCTGGTAAAGATAAATATTAAATTTATACAATGTCCTGGGTTATGTATGAAATATTGTGAAAATTAATGGTGCTGAAGTTAATAACGTGGTGTGTTTTCGATATCAAAATATTATGCCGTGTTTCAAAAGTAAAGGTGAAGGACTTGTCCAGATTTTAAAATCAACAATTTGACTGATCAGTCGACTATTATAATATTTCCAAAGAAATGGTAATTATATATCAATTACGGACGATTCTTGTCATTGGTCCACTAAGTTTACCTAAAACCTGTTATGTTTCATTTAAAAGGGAATGATCAAATCATGGTTTCCGGACATGTATACTCTGCGTAATCGGACATGTTATGACAACCATATAAGATGTCGGATTAAACATTAGCGCAAGAAATACGATTTGAAATCTCAAGGCGAGTGCATCTAACATGAACAATAAACGCATGAGCTAGCTCGGCTCCTATCCCGGCTCCTAGATAAGGTTCGTCTCAGAGTCAGTGGTAAATAACTATTTATAAACATTGTCCATAGTAAAATGGAAAGAGCTGTGAATGGTCGTATACATTGCTTCGTGAATGTAGACCAGAGTTTCCTATCAATCTTCGCCACATTTTTACTGGTTTGTAAATGGTGTTCAGACCAAACTATAATTTGGACAAATTTTGAAAATTGCAGTAATGGTTCCGGGAAGTGAAAATGGGTTATTTCTAAATGGCGTTAACCGACGGAAAATACAAGTCCACATCCGTATACAAGTGTTCGAAATTTAAATGGTAAAATAAATAACCTGTCTAACAATAAAATACGCAATAATATTCTTAATTATTTAATTACCGTCTAATATAGAAATCATTGCCCCGGGGGTGGGGGGGGTATTAAAATTGAGTGTTAGATAATATTTACTTGAAAAAAAATAGATATGACATATAATATTGTCACTTGCCTAATCCCGAAGGTATAATTATGGAATTATCCATTTTGTTATTAATTGGAAATATATATATAAAAAAACAACACGTTTTGCGGAAATCAATTTCCGTATTTGAAGCAACCGGTGTTTAGGGAATGGGACGTCTGGTGGACTGAATATTAGCTTATAGTTCGACCAGTATAAAGCTATCTTTTAATGTCAGAATAGTCAGATTGTGTTCGACATCGCTCACATCCAAGAAGTGATAGATCTAGGATCTACCGCGCACCACTATGCATAATAAACTGTTGTTGACGAATCCTATTTATAAAGGAATTTAATGGCACTACTTTGAATTGACGACGTTTTGGATTTAAGGAGTTCACGTGGCTTAACGTTTTTGTACATGTGTATTTCTCTATAACCTCGGAACAAGTGAAATTTAAACCAATCTCGGGACCTTGCCACAAAAATATTCTTTTTCTCACTAGGGTCAGACAATATTCATAACACCCATTTTTTTTTAATACCATACACGTTATATACTTATTATATATGATAACAAATCAATAATTATCTTTCATGTGAAGGCGTTTTACGACCTTAACCATTTCATACCATGTTATCAATCACGTACACTGTTTCCGATAACTTCTGTACGGTTCGGTTCCTACATGTGTGTCCTATTATGCCATTTTACACGTTACAATTTAACGTCTGCTTTGGATCTGTTTCCATTTTACGAAATTGCCTTGACCTAGACGGCGTTCGATAATACTTTTGTTTTGGTGTGATTACTAGATTAAAAACACTAAAACAGAGCTTCAAAATCGAAGAAATACTTTGAACCAAAAAACAATAGAACATTAGCAAGCTCGAGAGCGACCCAATTTCATTCCCGCAGACATTGATTCAATGAGACAGTTCTTTAATAGTCTTAGAAGTAGAATTGGTATTTGTTTTATTCTTCAAACAGGAAAAAATAAAAATAAAAAAAAATAATAAGAAATGAAACAATGTTATCAAAGTTTTTTTTAATAATAGTAAAACAGTAAGGTAGATTACAAATAAAAGGGATGGTTACTCATTCTGTGCCATTCGAGGATTTATAAAGCTCACTGATTTTTTTAAATATACTTTTGTATTGCACTTATTAGTGTAAAATGATTGAATTACTTGAATTTGGATCTAAATAAATATATATGTGCTTGGACAGCATTGGTTAGTGCCTCTTAGCAATGGAACTGGTGGCGGAGGGGGCCAGGGGAACAGGGTAGAACTCGGAGGAATCCAAAGGACTTAGAGAAAACCGACAAGGATGGGCATCCGACACTCATTGTCTCGTACAAGTTTAGGATCAAAACCATACCACGTTTTTCAATGACAGACCTTATAATCTAAAGTTGGACCACTCGATTACCCCATTTAGATAAAGATAATAGGGGTAAGTTGTATAACATGTTTACTGTCAAATGGAGTTGGAAGTGATTAGTGATTTTTGCTTATTTGGCATTTGCACAGACACTAGTTTAAAAATATTTTATTCGTTAGAAAAAGAAATAAAACAGACATAACCCATATATATAACTTTCCAGGGAATACCGGTACAGAAAATAGTGAAATATAACGTTAAAAGAATATACTGAAATGTTTGTGCTTTTGTCTGCGTTTAATCATAGGTTACCACCTAGAGTAACATAAACAAATTTCCTTTAAGAATTTCTGTATAGACCTGATTCTTCCTGCTTCTAGTTGGATAATCTCTTATAATTCCAAATCTTTAGCACTATGATTATCCCATATAATGTCTCCATATTGAAAAACTGGACGTACAAATGACATAAATATTGTATAAAATACAAATTTATTTAATTTAAATTGGCGTAGTATGTTGAATCTATTACAAGCTTTTGTTTCTGAATTTGAGAAATATAATCATGTATCAACGACAAAATGTCATTATAACTTTCTGTACATATTCTGGGTGTTTTTATTTTGCCGAATAGTAATTAAAATCACAATTGTATTAAAACTAGAATGAGTTTCACTACGTTAAAATTAAAGCTTTCTCTATTTGAGAAATGGGATGGGAGAGGGATGGGGTAGACTAATGGTTAATTCCTCAAATCCACCAGTAAGAATATCTTACATCGAAACTTATAGTTGACCCCCATGAGTATTTTGGCAGTCAATCTGATTAAAACACAGATCCTAATTCGTTTCGTTTTTTACAGTTCAAAATTTGGTTTTACTTGTCTTTACTACACTAGGATCTTGAAGAGTTGTTATATAATCCGCCATCTAGATGAGGTGGGGGATCTGTTACGGCGAGTTTTTGGCTTGTAATACACGGAGCTGTGGGTAACCAACGTCATGAGGTTAAAAGCGGTTCGTATGACCTCTGACGCAACATTACACTACAGCCGGCCAGATCTTCATGTAGTAGAGGCCATCAAAGGTATAAGAAAACGAAACGAAATATAGATCTGTATTTTAAACAGGTTGCCGTTTGGTCGGGTGGCATGGTATTTATTTCTCGCGTGTATGTGACAAGGAGTGAGGTCGCCTGTCCAACATCGTGAGTTTTCTCTGGGTCCTCCGGTTTCCTACCGCCGGAAAATACCCCACACACAAGGGAATTATTGAAATAAAAACGAACCATATGGTAATCCAAATTACCCCAATTTGTGTTACCTCCCCTCTCTCTCCCTCTCTATCCCCCTCTCTCTTATAATCTTTTCATTAAAGAGAACCAATGTTAAACTGAAATACGGTACTTATTTTAGTGTTTTCTTCTTATTTTTTTTGCAATTACTGATGTATTACAGGATTTGAATTATAAGATATTATTGATTAGATGACTCCCATGGTAGTGCATTTCAGTTTTATCCCTTTTATTATTTATGAGGTGACAAACGAAAGAGGAAGTGCTATCTAATTAATGCATTTTTTTTTATAGCCAAGATCCTTTTGAATTTATTTTCTTTTTACTAACCTTGCATAGTGAATTAATGGGCTACATGCAGGAATTTCGATAAGGTTGGTGTTTTTTTGCACAAGGTCAAGCCTAACATCATTCAAGATGAAATATATTGACATATTCAGCATCTTTGTTAATGGAAATGAAACGGGGTTTAACATCCTACTGTTCTTCTCCTAAACTGGGCGAATGAAGACAGACTTTCTCAATCGGAAAACGTGTTTTGAAATTTATTTTCAAAATATTTTCAGAGAACGACCTTTTCAATCATATCAGCCATGCGATAAAGACTCCAGACTCTTAGATCAACAAAGAACGATCTACATTTAGTGTTATCTTTTTTTATTTTTGTCTGGTTTCCTGGCAATACAAAACTGAAGAAGACAAGAATAATAAACTTGCTGAATTTCATTCTCTTGCATAATATTTATAATTATGGCGGGGTTATCTCCAGGGAGCCTGACTGGTGTATGACAAAATGGTTAATTTGGAACTAGCATTTAAATACATCACGTGTTTGCGAATGACTTGTTCTCAAGAATAGATCATGCTGTTTTTTGGTATCAGATACATGTAACAAATTTTACCAGAGCTCAGACATGTACCATACAAATGCGTGGCATAGTAATACCAATTAATCTTTTTGCTTTCTGTCCCATGTAAATTATAGAAAATAAAGTTTAAAGGGTTAAATCTACAAATTGCAGATATTATTATATAATCGATTCTCTAGACCACCAGATGGCTGTGATAGTCTGTGGATTATACAGTACCCGTTCGTTAAACGTTAAAAAAAGCTATATATAAATTATGATATAATCGATTTTCTAGTCCATCGGATGGTCTTGATATTATTTAGAGAAGACATTAACCTTTAAAATGGAAAATCGAGGCTTCGTTAATTATCATATTTTACCATCGGAATAAAGTAATTTGACTGAAACATTTAATATAGCTCGTTATGTAAATCTTGCATAATGCATCTTTAAAGTTAGTTATTTGTGTTTTTATTTATTTCTTAGAAAATTATGGTTTCACTTCCCAGAACAAGGTGTCCTTTTTTTAAAATATCTGAATTAAAAACACTATATAAGTACTGATAATCACCGGGAATGATTGACAATAGATATATAATAACTTCCTTATTAGTTTAATTGCTATTTTGTTCTGAAAATGGATGAGACTCAAACTTATACTAGTAAAGCTTATGCGTCAAATATTGTCAATCTTGTTCAATCGGAATACTAAACAAAGAAAGGGGAAGCTAGCCATTATTCCAAAAAGGATAAAACCCGAGAACATGAAAATGGAATTAAAAAATATAACGTTTTCATGTTACGAACTAGATTTCTCATTACATTAATATTACAATAGAATGGCGTAATTAACTTATAAATATAATAATGGATCTATAAGACTGATTTGCTTATTATTGCAAAGATGAAACATCTTCATTAAAAAATAATCTAAGTAACAATATTAAATACACAACTAATGACCCGAGGCATACAAATCAAACAGGCATCAAATTCATTTTAAAAAATATTGTAGAAATAAATTTATTTATTTCTTGGAATAATAATTGAGAAAATGTCATACATCTTGAAAGTAAATATGCAATTAATATGCAAGAGAGAGAGAGAGAGAGAGAGATAGAGAGAGGGAGGGAGATTCTAAGGCGAGAGAGAGATATTCTAAGTCACTTCGGGCCTAACATATTATGGTTCAATTTTATTTCAATATTTCGCCTTTGGATGACCCGGAGAGGAGAAAATTCTCGAGGTTGGACAGGCAGCCCTAATCCTTGTCAAGTACAATAATAGCAAACTTTTAACGTTTGCAGTTGAAAACAAATATATTAAAATGCCAATTAGAAAACAGAATTAAATTTCCGAGAATTAATTCAACAGTATGTTTGAATAATTTGCTTAGTTAACTTTTTCATGGCACTAAAACACTATTGCTCTCTATTAAGAAACAATAAAACGAGACTAATCTAGTTATGAATGAGTTTGAAAGGTTTAAAATTGACACTTGTTTGACGTGACCACAATCCTGTTCTATATCATAGAACTGTTATCTGGGTTTAATCTGGAAACGCCTTTATCTAGAAAACGTTTTTTCTCCACATACATATAGTACTAAATAATTGAAGCGTTAAAATGTAATTGTAAATATCTGTTTGATGTGAAATCTAATATATCTGTAGTCGGTAATATAAGTAAATTGTATATGTTATGAAGATAACGGTAAATAATACAATCCTATATATTATATATTATCCTAAGCTCAGATTAAAGGTAAGAGTGACAGGCGGAAATAAGTTTCGAAACTTGTTTTACTGAATTTGCAAAGTTGTCAACGTTTTCTTTATGTTCGCAGAATCGATAAGCGTTAATAAGGAAGTACATCCGACACGAGTTGTTGCAATTCTGAAAGCAGTTTAATTCTCATTTCTAATGGCAGTCACGTTTTAAAACCGGTTGTTGGGTAACACAAAGAAGATTGGATGAAGCGTGTTTATTGAAGCAAGACTTAACTCCCGATCTCCCCTTTTTGTACTAAGGAAATCTATGACGTTTCATACAAATGGAATGCATCTGACAACTTTAATTTCTGTTTTACTTGTTTATAGTTTTAAGTTAAATCTGGGGGTCCCGCGTTTGAACCCGTTCTTAGCCAAGAAAGTTCATCGCGATTTTCCAGCGTGGTTTCCCTTGTCAGTGTTATAGGACCGATGATCAGACTAGAGACAGCGTATAGTCGTTCGGATGGGACAAAAGGCGAGGTGACGTGTAGATATTGGCGTGACCGTAAAAGAACCCTTAATATAGTTGGAATTCAATATACGAGTAGGCTGTAGAGCCGTTGACCGGGCTAAATTTGCACAAAAGCACACTGCATGGCCTATGCACGTCTGCAACAAAGTGTGACTTTAAACCCCATTCTATTTCGCGTGATAGGTATGGGAATTCAGATGGTCCACATACATGTACATGTATATTCCAAAAGTCAAAATATATGTACACTGTTATAAGTAAAGAATGTTGACCATCTGACAATTAAAATAACTTCATTTAGATTATAGAGTGTGCTTTAGCTTGTGTGAAAAAGGTAACACATGATTTATTTATATTTTATTTGTCCAAATTTCGGAATTTGCAAATGCTAAATCATTACTCACTAGAAATTAGCACAGAACCCAGTTTCACAAAGCATTCCCAGACTGAAACTTTCACAGAGCATTCTCAGACTTAAACTTTCATAAAGCATTCTCAGACTTAAATTTTCACAAAGCATTCTGAGACTTAAACTTTCACAAAGCTTTCTCAGACTTAAGCTTTCACAAAGCAATCTCAGGCTTAAACTTTCACAAAGCATTCTCAGGCTTAAACTTTCAAAAAGCATTCTCAGATTTAAACTTTCAATTACTGTCTATGAGAAATAGCTTTTTGAAACATTAAAACAACAACAAAATAATTATAAATGGCTATATCATTATTTCAGTTGAAATAGGGCGACCTATTTTGAGTATATTCTTAACTGTCCTAGTGATCTAAATGGTCGAGTTGGCCTGTCATCTCTGGCTTTCGGGTGGGGTTTCGATCCCTAGTGTGCGCGCATGCAGCTTTACTCCTGGTACTTCGGTTTCCTCCCATACGCTAAGATAAAAGAAATGAAAAAAAGACAACTTGTCTGCGGTATCACTCTCGTTGCAAGCAGACGGTAAACACTAAGAACTACACTTCAAAATGGAAAGTGGGTGTGTCCTTTATAAACCACAATTATTTTGTTTCAAAGCGAAATTTCTCTATTCTCGGACAAATACAATGTAAATGTAATGTATTTCATCACTTATATGTCGACTACCTGGCGAAGCGAGGAGCAGATAACGATCAGTTTAATTAATGAACGATTAATGATAACACCAAATGCATAACTAGTACATTAGAGTCGATGATGTCATTAAAAAATAATGTTCGTATTGATCTGTTCAAACAACATAATAATACACGCCAATTAAAGAGACACAATGGAATTTATAATTGAGCAATTATTGTGGCAACGGTACTTACACAATCGAGACTAAGTCTATAATATCCATTTTCATATCAAATTAATATGTATTATTCATTAAAGACAAAATATTTAGCTCTTACATAATGCATCTTTAGTAAAGCTGTTTTTTGGGAGTTTTTGATTTACCTTTTCTTTTTTGAAAGCGAGAAGTAATAATTGCCGTTGACCTTAAATGCCTAAGATAGCTAATCCCACTCACCACCTTGTTTAATTTCGCATACGTTTTGATGGGGCTATTACATGTAGATCGCAAATCTTGAGATAATGTCCCTTTAATATATAAAAAGGTCAAAAAAGTAAGACAATTAGGTTAATATGTTCTGATCTAGATTGTAAGAAGTTATGTGAAATATAACCGAGCAACATTATTAACATACGAAATATAAATCTGCGAATCCTAAACCAACGCCCACATACTCGGTGTCGTGTGAAATACAGGTAAAAATGTGTTGGATGAGATGTAATACACATACATCATGAACAAGGTTGTGGAGGCTTGGCGATATGTGTCGTTCTTGTTTTAGCTAAAGTCAAATTTAAAGCCTGGGTGGGTCTTTGATTCAATAATCAAAACTTAAAGTAAGAGTGCACACAAGGTCCAATAATCAGATAATCACTTATATTATCTAAATTAAAAAAGAAAATGTGTGTTACGTGTTATTTTATATTGCAATCTGGACAATCTATGTTGTGTGTGAAATAGCTTTATTTTACGTTCGCTTCCAACGAAGTGATATCGTAGACAAGCAAAGTCTATTTTCATGGATAGAATGAATTATCGCTAAATCATCGGCTAATGATCTAAAAGAACTAATGATGATAGCTTTTTGTTTTGATAAAACTGTTTTATTACCTTTAGTTATATCAGTTATGATATACTGGTTAGATATTTATATTCCTGCTATTTTACGTTCGCTTCCAACGAAATGATATCGCAGACAAGCAAAGTCTATTTCCATGGATAGAATGAATTATCGCTAAAGCATCGGCTAATGATCTAAAAGAACTAATGATGACAGCTTTTTGTTTTGATAAAACTGTTTTATTACCTTTAGTTATATCAGTTATAATATACTGGTTAGATATTTATATTCCTGCTATGATCTGATAAAGATTGGTTTGAGCTAAGTGGTGTCTATATTTACCATAGATATACGCCATTCTTCATAGAAACTATGAAATGTCCTACAGATATTATTTGCAAACTATTTTTACTCGATTATCTTATTCGATCTGTTTTCAAAAACAAAGAGAGTCACGTAATAATCTCCAATGCGTGTCTCGGCTTTATTTACAAAATTATTTACAAAAATTCAACAGGTATAAATAGTAAACTCCTGTTAGCTTGCTATTTACAATACGTAAATACTCGTTAAAAGGTTTTAAGACATAAATAGTCATGAATCATTACATAAGCCATGGTGACTCGTTGAGTAAGGCGATGGCTCACTAACCTGTGTTCGGTTTTTCTTGCGTGTGTTTCCATTATCTGTGGCAAAGAACAACGTCTAGTTGTTCGGGTGGGACGTTCATATCGACGTGCACTTAAAGGAACCATTGACAGTTTGGGTTAATTTCTCTCATAATGCATTCTATATTCTGAGCAAAAAAGTAAAATGTTAAAAGACTCTTTTCGGTCATATTTTTAATCGACTGAAAAAAATTGAAAATATACCTATATGAAATCTGTAATATGGAAGAAAATCTAAGTAATATATAAGGGGAGAATTAACAATCAAGTTAAAAATTTAAATTTAAATTGCTCAAGTTTTTCAAATTTCAAATCATGTTGTCAGACAGTATTGTCTTAAAAAGATCTATAAAAGAGGATGAAATTACAGACCTATTAAATGTCTTTAAATATTGACCCATAAAACAGTTGAAAATATAGACCCATTAAATGTCTTTAAAAGGGTTGAAAATAGCGACCCATAAAGTATAGACCAATATAAATGTCTTTAAAAATCTGATTCTTTAAAATCTTAAAACATAGACCCATTTATTGTCTTTTAACAAACGGTTGGAAATATAGAACGATCAAATTAAATGTCTTTATAACAAGTTGAACATATAGAACGATCAAATGTCTTTATAACAAGTTGAAAATATAGAACGATCAAATGTCTTTATAATAAGTTGAAAATTTATAAATCCATTAAATAAAATGTCCATTAAAAAAAAAGTTGAAATATAGGTCCAGTGAAAATAACACAAACTTATACAATTTTCGTAGCCAAAAGTAGAGGAAAAAGCGTAAAAAATAGCGTAAAATGAAATGAAATGGGGTTTAACGTCCTACTCTTATTAATATGCACCTAACCTGAACTAATGGAAAAAGGGAAAAATGGTGTAAAACATTTTGGCCAAAACGATGAATTGGTTTCTACCGGGAATTCATGCACAATGATCTTACCCAGACCACAGGGGTAATATAAATGCATAACATTTTACCATATGGCTAGCAATTTGTATTACTTGTGTTTTGTCTTGCTTATCCATCTTATTTATAGTATTGAGATATTTCTAAATGTATTATAAATAAACAACAAGCTAGGTCGAGTCCGATAATTCTTCAAACATATAATGTAAATTGATCCTTTAAATGAGTTTTGCTTCATAGTATGGGATAATCTTTTGAATATTTAATGAAAAGATGTACTGGGTAAGCATAACCTGTCCAAGTGCAACACCCGCCATTAGTTACAGGTATTTAAGCTGTTGATAAGACGCCCAAAAGCACGGCCGTGAGCACTATACGGCTGCGTGTTTTTTATATGTTTTCCTAAAAAAAAGAAGCAGATTAGGGGTTCTATAAAGAACAATTCTATCCTAACCGTGCACGACACGCGCCCCTTTGTATAGCTATAAACGCCGGGGCCAATAACACCACCCCAACGGTTTTAACATGTAAATGCCTCGAGTTAAAAGTGGTAAAAGATGATCTACTGCAAAACATAATATCATACACACGCCCATGACTAAATAATATAAGTTTTAGCATGAATATCTGAAGCAATAAATTTTGCCTAAATGACATTATAGAATATTTCTATCAGAGATTTTACTAAAACAATCAACACCCGTTTACTAGTTATTCAATTTAGGCTTTTATTTAACATGTCTCTGCTTTTAAATAATGAAATAAAATTAAGAAAAAGAATAAAACCATTCAATTATCCACAATTAATTAAAAAGTTACAAGCCGAATAACTTCATTTGCTGGTGACATAACTTGTCGCTTAAATGGACATTTCTCTCCATGTAATTTAATCAAATTACTTGCCGCTACTTCAAAAGATAACTAAGTCATGCGTTTAATAAAAATCGATAACAATATCGATAAATTGATTATTGATATGTATCGTGTTGCCAACGATGATCTTGCTATTTGTTTTTTAAGTGTTAAGCATAAAACGGGGTTAACGATATTCCTTTCCCCATAAAAATTGTACTTTTTTCGGACAATCAAAGAATACATTCTGATTTACAAAAAAACCTATATCTTATTACGTCGTATAAATGTAGATGTAAAATTACAATGCAGGACAACTTTACAAGAGAATTAAATAGTAAGTGAAAGAGAAGAGCACTACATGCAAAATATTTCTGTCCTCTGACTAATGAATATGGTGTGCTATGAGATATGCGTAAATTTTTCCACGATAGAAATTAAATTTCAATTGTCAAGGGTTCTTTTACGCAGTATTTTGTCGCCACTGACATGAGGAAACAACGCTGACAATAATAGGACAAAATGTTTACAGTTATGGTCGACTTGTGTATTGTTCAAAACACATGCGAGGGAAAATTACCGTAACGTCATTAGGTGTGATTGACCAGTCGCATAATTAATAACATTTATTTGGTCAATTGAATAATTAATAGCAGAACTCTAGGTACGTCAGAGTAGACATCTAGTAGATTCTTTAGAGATCAGAATATTGGGCTCTTAAGGAGACACTGTTGAGGTTCCAGAGACCATCTGGACTGAGAAGACCCCGTTGATTCCTAGGAGAGCCATGATGTAGTAGGGTGCTTGACATAAAATATAGAAAGGCACTGTTGTACTGTTGTTCATGTAACCATATAGTTAGCTACTGTCGAAAAAAAATATAGAACGTAATAAGATCTAGAGAATTGCAAGTATATACACCAGGGACAATCTAGATGATCACAGGTTAAGAAGATGTGTAGCAGGAGAATATGTCACACGTCGGGTTGATGGCTCCGTTCTTTTATATTCGACCGACGGACTATAGTCTTACATATTTTTGGGGGGTTGCCATGACATAAACCGTAGCTGTTCAATTGGAGTTAATTAATTTAAAGTGGGCCTATAGGGACTGGGTTAATAAATTTAAGTCTATAAGGAATACTAAGGAAGCGGAAAGGGAACAACACAAATAATTAACGGTGTCTCCGGATCTAGAAGAAAGACGGTAGAGATAAGGATTGAAATTTGTACGTGACTAACTTATGGTTGGCCTCCTTCTGCTGGATTGAATATTTGTGTTTGTATTGTCTAAGTAAAGCTATGTTATGGTCTACTTTGAGTATGTCATGGTGTTTTAACCAAGTGAAGGCTAAAATGAGTAAATTAACTTTTAAATATAAGGTTAAATTATGGTAAGAATTGCTAGCATAATACAAGTAAATCCCCATGTATAAATCTAGGGATATAAATGTAGGTATAGTTCTTTCTGGAAAAACTTAAACAAATGACTCGCTGAATTTGCAAAATTATCATAAGAGATTATGGTGAAAATTAAATCACTTTTTCGAAAAGTGGATAAAGATATGTTATACCGTGGAAAACCCCCACAGATGATTTTATGGTATTCTGTATCATTAAATTTTGCTTTAAATTATACAACCCGATTCACCCGCAGAAATATGTTTTTAAAATGTTTTAAATTGAAATAATGTCAAAATGTCTTCTGTTTATTGAAAATACAATATGTTCCGATTGTCGTGTTAATTACATACTTGTGCTAGTCACGTGATGAGTTTAAAAATAAGAGAGATTTATTAAAGATGGAAAGCTAAGTACAAATTTTATAATCATAAGGAATTATTATTGTGAATGTGTTACTTACTTTGTCACTGTCTCCCCTTATGTTGAAGCTGAGCCATATTCTCGCAATCGACATTTGTTTAATTAAAAATCGATCTCAGTTTAAATAAAAATCGATCATAGTTCTAAAAATCGATTATAGTTTAAACAAAAATCGATAATAGTTTATGTGAACTCAGTGGTCCTGTATTGTAGCTATTTTATAAAAGTAAATTCCTTTATATTGATCAACCATAATAAAGCAGCATAAACTTTACTATTCTTTTATGCGCTTAATTTGCCATGCACCAGTTTGAATTTCATCTTGATTAAACAAATCTACTTCGAGTGACAGGGAATATAGAAGGGATAAGGTACAATTACTCTTTCCGGAATGATCTTATCCGCTCAGAGAGATCTTGTCCAGCGACAACGCAGCACAGGCTAAACATTATGTCATGGGCTAGTGTAAAACTACGTGTTTGCCCTGAGAGGGTATGTGGATGGAGCAAGGTAGGGCTAGGTCTAAATACTAAGACCACCTGCATGAGAAATAATCATGACTAGCATGTTTCCTAACCCAATTTACCTCTCGCGACCTTGGCGAAATCTGCAGGTGGTCTTAATCTTAATATCTAGAACTGACCGGCAAGCTTGGATCACTCTTTCCGGGCTACCTGATTCAGCTTAGAGAGATCTTCTCCGATGGCAAGTCAGCCCAGGTAACAGCTCCTCGGCGCATCGTTAGACAATTTAGTCTTTCCTTATGAGCCTCACTTTATGTGGTATTAACTCCTATATATATATATATTTCGTAAATATCCAGCCTCCCAAATAATTCTTCCCATTAACTATAAAAATAAGCTTAGATATATAAAATAGCTCCTAACTATGGCTCTGGTTGTCTGGCAGTGTATACAAATACAAGTAATATGCATTGTGTATGTATTAAGAGGAACGAACATTAATTCCATATATTTTGAAAATTCGTGTACATATGTAATCTGAAATTTAAGGCGTGTGGTGGTGCGCTGTGTGGGGAGGGGGGCTGAAATGTAACCACTGACTTAAGACACCCGCCCCCGCCCCTAACTTTTTCTTTCATATGTCCTCACATATATATCGAATCCTTAGAATCTTGGAGTAGGAATGGAAACATTAAAATTAACCAAACTGGACATAACGTAATAATCCCTCTACGATTTATTACCGTCTAAGAAGGTGGGTGTTTTCAGAATATCTGTTCTTGGTAATACCAATATCTAGGGACTTATAACTGCCCTGCCTTATTTATATGTTTAGTGGTTATGTATTTCAATGTAACGATGGTGCAAGAGAGAAAGAGACAGAGAGAGCGTGTGTGTAACATTCCTTAGACCCAAACTTGGTCATTTCGGAACAAACATATGGTTCATTTTTTTTTCAATAATTCTCTTGGCGTAGGACCCGGAGAAAGATGACGAGGTTAGACTGCGACCTAACTCATTGTTACGTACTGACATCTCGACTCCCCCCCCACCCTGAACTGAAAAAAGAAGCTTAGATCATATCAGTAATAAAAAGTCTTGTAATTTAAAGTTGTATGCGTAGATGGTAGGGGTGGGAGGAGGTCTGGTATTCCACATCGAATCAAGTGATTGGAATTCCACTCTGTAAAACCCCCAGTCTTTCCGGGAACTTCCAAAATAAAGTTAATTATTGAATTATTAAATATACTATATCGGACTAGTAACTACCTAGTTTCTTTAGAGCGGACGTTAAACATCATTTTTAAATGGAATTCGTTGGATATGCACCCCTCTCAATACTCCAACACCATGTCAAAAAATGTGAGAAACCTAAAGCCTTAAATTCCGTAATCATAAGCTTACACGATGATGATATTATGTTACATGTCCAGAACAAAGTCTATAGCTATGAATATTTTAGCATAATGCCACGAGTTACATTAATATTAATGCAATCCGTTTATATTAACCCCAGACACGTGAGAAATGACTAATAACTGTCGAGTATCAAATATTTAAATTAATGTTTAACAATAATATGTTCAGGTAGAAAAATGCGACATATCTAGACAATGGAATGATATCTTTATGATCTTCTGAACGAATCCTGCGAGCATTAATTATCTCAGGGTTCCTTTAAAACCAAGATGATAAATATTCATCTATATTTAATGCGACCTAAATCATTAAAGATAATTATTCAACCTCTCCAGTCAATTTTAATTGGATAGTCAGCATGATAGAAGGATTGGGGTATTTCATTACTGAAATCATCATGATTTAATGCTTGCGGGAGGAGGAAAGTTAACACTTTGAAGTGCAGGGTCATTGCCTACGTTGCTTCTTGCGTTTTTTGTTATATTAGTAATTGTGACACCTGTCCCAAATTGAAATCAGCCATCCCATAATTTTATTATGAAGGATAAAGTTTCAAGATCAAGAGTAGACCTACATGAAATCGCCAGTGTCACAATCTGTCAAATACCACAAATATTTTTAAAATGTACACGTAATTTCGTCATTCGTATATTTTGGGTACCTTTGTGTTGATGCTTTAAAAAAAGATATATATATATATTTATGTTTATATTATCAATATATTTTATTTAAGAAAGACTATACTAATTCTATTTTAGCAAGCGCCTTCGCCCACTATACAGGGATTATTAAGCATTTGTATATACATATATTGCAATTAGAAAATCTATGACATAAGATCTTGAGAAGTATAACCCCCACAGTGACGGGACTCTGTCTCTCGATGACACGAAACAGGCGGAAGGGTCAACAATATGTTTTTCTACTAAGTTCCATATACTTAGAACCTTACAATTCTTTAAGACAGTGTCAAGTTTACGGTGCTGTTGTAGAAACTCATTGCTGCTATACCTCCAACCTGTAGATTTTATAACCGATGGGATTGTGATACACCTGTAAATCTGATCCCACCTGATTCAGAATTAATTGGAGATTAACTATTCGTTAAAAGTAATTTCGATTGTTTTGCTATATACTCTTACACCGATTAGTATTATATGCACAGTAATTTAAGACAACTCTGGGAGCACCATCGCTTATAATAATACCCTACAATTTTATTTTTGTCTAAAAGTTTGATTCTAAATAATGCCTTTGTAAGTCTTGCATTGTTTTTCCATTGGATTTTCTAAGTGGATTTGTATATAACTTGGCGATCTGTATGGATAATTATAATGACAAGATCGACTAATCGACGCAGATTTTACACGAAAGTCAATGTATAATGAACACGTAGCATTGTTATTTCTAACAAGGCAACCATGACAAAGCAGTAAAATTATAATCATGTCATTACTAATAGTAATAGCCTGTTGATGAAGAGCTGACATCTAAGCATCCTTGTATCGATACAATTATTATTTCCTTTATTGCATCAATATTATTCACTGGGTCTGTTTTTCTTTGCGTTTTATCTGTAAATAAGTTTCTATTCATAACACAAATGGGTTAATACATTATGTTTTTTAAAACCTTTTTACATAGCGGAATAACTTTAGCATACTATTTTTCGCAGATCGTGACAGTATATTATATAAGTATTTTCTCAACATATCAAATAAAGTTTATACCATGGTTCAATCTATAAGAGATGCTGCCATGGTTACAATATTGTCATAAAAATGAATGTTGTAACATAAATCAATATTTAATTAAGTTTTGAATTCAAATGTACTTACCTTGAATAACCGTAAGACATTTGCGACCATAATTGATACCGGGCTTGAGGCTGCCCCTATCACTCCTGCCACGGGACGTAATTTTCTTGAAATTGGCATTTCGCCGTTATTGCATTGATAATCCTCATGGCCTATCATATTTAATTGTGCTTTGATAAAGTCCATGCTTTGTTCTAGAGCATAGGTATCATGACTGCACGTGTCGAGAATATGAACTCCGACCCGTAAACCCGGGAACAGTGAAACGTCCTTGTTTATTTTGTCAACAGCGAACAACATAGCTTCCATACGCTGAATACCCTTTTCCTTTTTGATACGACCACAATCCAAACCATTTTGACCCTTTTCATGCATCGGAAACAACCCCCCAAATATTACATCACCATTAGTGACAATTTTATCCTCGGCACATTGGACACTAAACACAGTCGCCCAAACGAGAAAAAGTGTGATGGATCGCAGAGACGCGAGTAAAAAAGTTAACACCATACTTTCGTAGTAATTCACATATTTTTGTCAAAGAAAAAAGAAAACACACGTTAGGGAGACAGAGGCACGCATGATTTACACTTTACCGTGGCTCTATACTGTGGACAAACCAAACAGCCATAGACTATACCAGTAAGAGCAGACGGCAAACAGAAAGGATGACATGCGCATTACCCACTAGTTAGCGATCAATGCTTTTCACGCGATGGATTTTCCTAGATGTGACCCCGGCAGTGATTATTGGTCCATCAAAACTCTGTTTTACTCATTAAAGGCTCTACTTGTTATTAAACATATTAATCCAACAACCTGTTAACAACTTCTACAAGCTTTATAATCATTTTTAAATCAAAGAAAAATCTATGTAAGTATTAAACCTGAAAAATTTCAAAAGTTTTGTTATTGCTATTATTGTGACATTTCAATAGTTTACTAATTGGAAATGAAATGGGGTTTAACTTCCTAAAGTTGATCTCTGGGCTGGGTTTAAGTAACCGTTAATGAAGACGTTTTCGTCCCATCCGAATGACTACACGTTGTCCCTTGACAGGCCCTCTCTTGGTGTAACAGACGAGTTTAATTTCGTTTATGATGTCATTGCCGTTGTGTCCGTGCACAATTTCCCTTATAGTGCAATGAATAGTACATGTAAGCCCGTCTTCATAAGCACAGTCTCTCTCTCTCTCTCTCTCTCTCTCTCTCAGAGAGAGAGATGTATTGTGCGCAGAAGTCTTTAGCAGTGGGAGGATCCCGGAGGATCCCTAGAAAACCCACGAGGCTGGACATGCGACCCTACTCCTTAGCACAGTCGATGTTTTCTTGAATATCTTTTTGCCCAGTCTAGTATCTGTATCATAGCGATAGATATACGTGGAATATGTATAAAGTGAGCAGCCCACCTATTGCTTTAGCAATATATACCGAGAGGAAACAAGTAACACAACTTTTTGAATGACATGAATTGCTGTGTAGATTACTTCTCACAATCCTGACTGGTGAATTGCCCTATTATATAGGTATGTTTTGTTATACATCTTTCGACATCTGATAATATTTATACGTTATAAAGACTTAGTAATACACATACAGTAGTTAATGGAATAGTGGGGGGGGGGTGAAGGGGGTGAATGGTTAGCACGTGCGTGCTGTATCATACGGCCTGTCATTGAATCAACTACCGTGGTTTCGAATCCCCGGTTGTACGTGACAAGGAGTAGGATCGCCTGACCAACCTAGTGGGTTTTCTCCGGGTCCTCCGGTTTCCTCCCACGACTACAGACCCTACGCGCGAGCGAATTATTGAAATAAAATTAAACCATATTATTATGTTAGTCCTGAAATGACCTAGTTTGTGTCGAGTGGATGTTAAACCCCATCTCTCTCTCTCTCTCTCTCCCTCTCTCTCTCTACTCTCTCTCTCCAGTTAATTGAATAACTAAGTACAACTGAGATAACTGTAAATGAGATCCAGGGCCACCACTTGTTAAATACGTTGCACAAAAGCTGGTTATTCCCGAAACAGACGACCATAGGGATATCTTTTACTAGTACACAGCAAAAGTAGTTCACATTGTGGGTGTGACGGGAAATGAACAGTTATGACGTTTAACTCCCTATGGTGGTTCTACACTAACTGAATTAATATGAACTATGAACTTTGTTGACCAACATCGAGATCAAACCAGAAATCTTCTGGTTAGCATGCCATCATCTTACCCTCTGATCCACTGTGGCTTCCGTGGAGTATGGATGAATTTATGCTCACAGTTATGCGACGGCCGAAAAGAAACCCCCTGTTTCGTGAGTCCGCTCGTTACTCACTGATCCATCGTGTCTCCCGTATGACTGGATTGTAAATGGATGGTGTGAAAAGTACAGACTCCCATTTCAATTAAAATGTTGCATTATCTAAATTAAAAGGTGTCTTTTTGAAACGAAATTGCCAATGGCATATGTTTATTGATTATATGTGTGTCAAACCACTTTCGTTGTTAAAATGGGTCATATTCCAGCCTTTACACGATGATGACTCGGACTAATAATTATTTGCCCATGTAACATCACAGGCTGTAACTCTTTGCTCAACATTCCGTTGGTTCCAATCTTTATAGGCACGATGGGGACCACGTTTGGCAATCTGTAGGGGATTGACCGTTTATATTTTTTGCTACGGGTATTTAGAGTCGACTTGGGTGAAAATTGCTCTGTAGAAAGAAGACAATTTGAATCCCCTATCCCCCCGCTGTAATATCATTAGTATTACCCAAAGTGCTCTGAAATTGCAAATTTGATCCCTTTTCTCCTATTCTACACCAAAAAGTCAACCCAAAAATGCAGGAAGAGGGGAGAAAAAATTAAGGGAAAATGTATGTTTATAACTCGTACTGAAGTCTTAGTCCATATAAATATTTTATAGACAGCGTTTACCCGATCTGAGTCTATTATAGCCAGCGTTTACAAACAACCATTAATCCATGATATATCACCTACGCCAGTCCTTGGACAACTTAGAACCAGGCAAATTATCGGCGATAGATAGAGTCCAGTAAGAAATATATAATAAACTGTTTTGGAATGGTAATTCTGCAAATAATATGTGCGTGTTGTAGAACAAACATTATGTAAATGTATTATCCCAGACGAAAGTAAGTCCGATATATTAACGTTGACAAGCTGTGAAAAAGGGTTTATTGTTGACATATAATCATTAGCGTGCTCTAGTCATTATTAAGTATATCTTTGATATAAGTATATATGTGTTTTATTCAATTTTAGTTTGTTACCAGGTGAATGAGCCAGGATTTACATTAATCATAGTCACTCCCAGAATAAAAACACATAATTCAAATAGAATAATAATAGACCTGCTATGTTGTAGACTTCCAATTAGTGTTAGCTGAAGGTAGTGTAAGTAATTTGTTATTGTTCTGGTGCTGATGCAATGTGTGTCTCAAGAGAGCTGCAGGGCATAGGGGAAATTTCATTTTCTTTTTGTTAAATAGGGTTAGATTCTGGCATATTCAGTCCAGACCATTCTCTTAAAAAATTGTTACAGTGGTGTCTATTAATACAATTTGCAATTGAAACAAGTGCTGGCCATGGGAGTTGTTAATGCCATATATATCACTTCAATACATGGTATCTTTATTTCCAGATCGAATAAAGCGATTGTAGACATGCGTAAAATATTTTTTATCGTGTAAGATTGCCTTAAAATGTCATGTAAGATGTCGTACTTGCTTTACGTCAGGTTTGGGCATCAAAATTATATATTCCAATTCGTATCTAGTCCTGTTCATCATAGAATTAGAACTCGATTAAGCCATTCGCCTGATGAATACCCACACCATTGTCCGTATTACTGTGTATGGACATACAGTGCACAAACTCAAAGAAACGTAATCAAATACATGTACACCATTTTGTTATAAATGGATATATTTATATATTTAAAAAACAAAGTTTCACAAAATTAAGACCTGAAGACAGCTTTTACACATTTAAGGTAAAACCAAGAACCATAACTCTAAAGATATTGATTTAATTGGATACAGACTACCAAATTGCAATTCTCTATTCCTCCTCTTTTGCATGACCATTTGTTTTTCATTTGTTGGTCTAGCTAGATTCAAAGAAGAGGGTTTGAATTAACATTCTCTGCCAGGATGTAGTAAATATAAAAATGGCTCAAAGCAGGAGAGGTTGGTTACGGTAATAATGTTCATACAGGTTTGTTTATCTTGAAACTTCACATACACATTGGATGAGAGAGAGAGAGAGAAAGAGAGAGAAAGAGAGAGAGGGAGAGAGGGGGGGGGGAGAAATCGAGTTTAACGTCCACTCAGCACAAACTATGTCATTTCGGAATTAACGTATGGTTTAATTTTATTATAATAATTCGCTTCTTTAGAAGTGGGAGGAAACCGGATGACCCGGGGAAAACCCACGAGACTGGACATGCGATTCGAAACCACGCCAGTTGACTCAATGACAATCTTTATGATACAGCGGGCACGTGAAACTGTGCAGCAAAGACATGACTCCAACTAAATTTGGTAAAATGTTGAAGCCGGGCAAATAGATAAAAGTTAACATTAAAGTCAATTGAGAAATTAATTGTTGCCTGTCTCCAATTAATGTCTTAGACTAATAATTCCCCAAATCCCATTGTTAATCTCATGACATTTCTTGGCCTATAACATTTACGATCGTTTTAATCTTTATAGGCACAAAGATTCCAACAATTATGTGGGCCTGGTCAAAGGAATATAGGATGTGGAGTCATTTTAGAAGAGTGATATTTCTAGTCATGTCTGTTTACTACCTACCGATCCCTCCGCTTGGAAATCATGAATATATTTACCCAAACCTGCCAGAAAATGTAAATTCAAACTCCTACGTCAATTCTAGACCAAAGAGTCAAAACGAAATTTCCACGCAAAAGAGGGGAGGGGGAGGGGGAGGGGGAGGGGGAGGGGGAGAATTGCTATAAATAGAATAACCAATCATGAGATCAGGAGAAGCAATTACTAGTCGTAGTCCTTATGCCGAAATGAAATAGACACTCTTGTGTGAATAAACTGTCCTAAAAGTTTCATAAAAATGTCATGAACACTGCGACCTCTATCATGCTTGTCTAGGCAATTTTCGGCAAAAAGGGGCATAACTCTAAAAATATTAATCTCGATTTGCCGTAACGAAACAGGGATCCGCGCCTTATAATATTATCGTCCTGGAAGTTTCAGAAGAAAAATCGTGAAACCTGTGGCCTCTATCATACTTTCAAGAATTATACCCAGATTGCAAGCTTCTTTCAGAGGTGACTCGCAAAAACATTATACATATCGCGAAGTATTTTGAGGTCATAGTTTACGAAGTGAGGAATTTGGTGAAACAAGCTCTGGATAACATTATCGTGAATATAATTTACATTTGTATAATTTTCAAATCAGCGGACGCAGTGAAAATCCCCCCCCCCCCCCGTAGACTTCTGTTGTTTTTATATTAGATACTATAGAAGATATGTTTAAACCCAACTGTGGACTTGTGATTGGGTTTGTTCAAACTCCACTGTGGACTTGTGATTGGGTTTGTTCAAACTCCACTGTGGACTTGTGATTCGGTTCGGTATTCTCATGCTGTACCATCATTCGAGACAGAACAATTCGGGGTTTTTTTACGTCGGACCGGCAGAAGTGTAATGGTTGAACAAATAAATATGAGCCCTGAAAAACACAAAAATCAACATATGAATGACACTAAATTGATAAACCATAGAGCTAGAAATTGCACGGTATTAAAATTACTATCAATAACTTATTATTAATCAAGTGGTAAATACAACGTTTGCGAAATTTATTTGCAGGGAACTGCTACAATCAGATGAGAATTCCAATGTTGACTTGTTACAAAATAACACATATTATTTAGATTCCATTTTAGAGCCAGTTTCGGTATCCACATTTTCTATGTCAGTATAAATATTACACCTTGTATTAAAATATGGATAGTTTTGGATAATTTTTAGCAGATAAAATATTTCAGAGGGCGGAAAAAAAATAAAAATGAACTTTTATACTGCGACCCAATTGAGAGGAAAGGTAACCGAGGGCTACATGTAGTTTCAGGTCAATCTGATACATCTTACAGGATCATTAAGTTTCGACCATTGCGTTATGTCCAGTGGCTGTGATTCTCCTACAACGGCGAATGGCGAACATTAAAAAAAAAAAAAATAATGATGATGATGCGTATTAAGGATCGATATTTCCCGCGTATTTTTTAATTCTGCTATCCACATTAGAACTACCGAGAAATTCACAACGAAACGAAGAAACGTCATGTGCTGATAATACGAGACGGATATTTAATGTCTCTTGAAGACATGTCTTCTATTCATATAAACATACATTATGCAAGAGCTAAATTTGCCTATTGCAGGTCTTTCTTTAGGCCTGAAATGGTATTTAAATTATTTATTAAACATTAATTAACTTATCCAGACCATAATCAAAGCTCAATGCCATCGCTAGTCTGTGATGTTTAATGGATTTGAATAATTGATAATCGAGACTTTGTTTTTATTATCGTACCGACTATAGTAATGAGGATCGAGGCTAGGCCTAAAATTCAATCGCTAATACCTCAGAACAGGTAAAGATAAAGGGCTGACAGCTCCCTTTTAATTCATTTTAATGTGTAAATAATAATTATTCTACGCTGATGAAGTAATAATTATTATTTGCAGTTTTTCGACGAAAATTAGATTTCAAGACAATTTAAAAGAGCAGTTACTCTGAATTGTTGCATACTTTGTAACATAAAGATGTCCGACTAAACTACGTTGTCAAATGCAAACAAGAAACATTGCCTACCAGTGGCGTTAACCAACGCGTCTTTTTATAATTCCTGATACCCAGACCTCTGATGTATAATTTAGAACTGAAGCCACGGATGTGTCACTGATTCTAAACCAGATTGTATATATATACATAAATGATAATCTTTCATGCGTTGTGTTAAACTACACCAGGCTTTTTTCCTCCAAGAATTATATTAACAAAGTAATACAAAATACCAAATTAATACAAAAGACCAAGTTTTATATTCTTGAGCCCAATAAAAAATTTTGAAATGAAATGAAATGGGGTTTAACGTCCTACGTTTCTGCATCGAGTGGTCTAATCAAGACGAGCGTACGTCATGCGGTGCAACGTACTACTTGTATCAAATTCCAACTGTCCAGGCTTCTAGACACCGACTTGCAGCCATTCCTAAATAATATTATTAGGTTGATACATAGAATGAATGAATGAATAAAATGGGGTCTAACGTCCTACGCTTCTGCACCTAGCCTGGGCAAATTAAAGACGGGCATACGCCATACAGTGTGCTATGAGGGAATTTTTGCCTGGGTAGCAACTGAATTCCAACTGCCAAGGGATTTTTTACGTGCATGCCAATGTCTTCACGGGACCTTGGTTTTTCGTCCCATCCGAACGACTAGCCAGCTGTCCTTTTCAAGCCCTCCGTCCATAACTGACAAGGGGAAACCAAGCCGGAAAATCGAGATGAACTTTCTCGGCCTATGCATGTATCGACCTCCAGGCTAGAGAGCCAGCACCTTACCAACTTAGCCACGTGATGCCCTTTATACATAGAAGGGGTGTGGTGTCTGAATCGTTAGCGGTCGCGCGCTGATCATAAAGCCTGTCATTGAGTCAACTGGCGTGGTTTCGAATCCACGGTTGTACGTGGCAAGGAGTAGAATCGCCTGTCCAGCCTCGTGGGTTTTCTCCCGTTGCCTCCCACTGCTAGAGATGCCTATAAATAATTTCTTTTAAAAAAAAATATGTTACTTCCGAAATGACCTAGTTTGTGTCGAGTAGACGTGAAACCCCATTTCTCTCTCTCTTTCTCTCTTGATTCACAGAAAGACTTAATGACAGAAAAATATAAATAATAGGTTACTGTGGAATAATAGCTGGATATCTATCGTTTCGTGGCCAATTACTAACACAGCAAAGATAGACTGATTAATGTCCAAATATTTGTGAACTTTACAGAATGACAAATTGAATAAAATGATCTGAAATTTGCCCATTATGACCTTCCTGCCACATCAACTTCAATATATTGCGGATTAAAGGGTGTGTAACATAAACAACGATATTTAAGCAGAAAAATCGAAGCCCACCTAAACACGTTATAAAAATTGATCGAACTATTTGTTACCTAATATTCTAAAACAAATAAACCCCAATAAACAAAATCCCTAAATGTTCAGATCGTTCTACTCAAGAATTATTTTGGTTTATCAAGTTTTAGTCTAAATTTTAAATTAAAATACAAAAGGAGGCTTCTACAATCAGGCGCTGATCCAGGAGGGGGGGGGGGGGGGGTAATTGCTGATATAAACATGATTTTCGCATTGTCTATGCCCAGGCAATGCGTCAAGGCTCTGGGGATTACACCTAACCACTAATGTATGCGGCACGCTAATGATTCTTTCGGCAAACCTCGACAGATTCCATGCATCTTAATCTCGACCGTATGACCATTTCCGCCATATTTGATCTATTTTTATGGTTCCAAATGCAAAAAATGGCTGCCCTCATGAGGATTTCTGTGGAGAGTGTATTATTTCCACAAACGTCACGTTTGGCATTGGGTTATTTGGAATTACCAGGGAATTTTATCAAACCAGCAACCTTGAGACAATATCTCTGCTTATTTAGGTAAACGCACTCTACAAAAGACGCAATTTGGGACTTTTTTTTTCTAAAAGCGACACGTTAGCCGCATCGCAAATGTATGGTCGTAGGTACATATAAACTGCTGTCATTTGCCGAGTAGCTAATGATTACCATTTGTTACAATGTATGACGCCCCCCCCCCCCGAAAAAATCCTTGATCCGGGCCTGTGTAACAAGATATAATTTTGCCCGTACAAGTTGGTAAACATTTTAATGTGACGTCACCTGTAGAACTATAGCAGCCTGACCTTTTAAAGGTCAGTCATCTCGGACAGAGATAAAAGACGGCTGTCGCATTAAATCTGTAAAACAGATTGAAATATTGCAGTTACCTCAGACTAGCTCGTTCAAAGTAGAAGGGTAGTTGCATAAAATGTATATTAGCTTTATGGTAGTCAACTTAATGATATTATTATTCCTAAATCCACTAAAATAAATTTTAAAACAAAGTTACTTGTCTAAAATATGCATCAATATGTACAAAATGCACACATTTTAACGAACCGCTAATGATACCCTGGGGGACTATGGGCCCACAACTAATTAATCTCCTATAAATAATAAAGAAACTATCAAAGATAACCCAGTTAGAACATCGATAGTTCGCGATGTTTACCCCAGCAACGCTAATTGGAACAACTTGCCATTGCTGTTTCATTGTAATTAACAAAGCGTAGCATCGGTAGACAACTCAAACTGAGCGTTTTGGATATTGGCAAATGAGTATTAACTTTTCACCGATTGTATATCATATTTTTTGCAATGATATGGTCAGATATATTCCTTGAGAGGCATTTAGCAATTGGTTATGATATAATACTAGAAAACGTATTATGATTGTACATATATATATATATATATATATTTCATCCATGATATGTTTCATTTGTACTTTAGGTATTTGCTTGAAAACGACTTGTAAAATCTTGTTGAAACGTTGCAGTAAAATAAACCAAGTGATTGTATCCATAATAAGTATTCTAGTATGATATGGTCAGACTACTGTAGTCAACTTCACACAATAATAACTAAAACCCCATTGAATATTTTGTGAAATGATTTACTTAATACTATGATGGCTCCAATTAAGACTAGAACACGTTCCCGATCAAGCCACCACGAAACAGGATCATTACGCAAACTTAATCCCAATCTCACATCTAGTCCACATCAAGGCAATGAGAGTTGCCTTCTTCTGGGGGTCTGCCTCTGCCTAGATCTTGTAAGTAAGGTCAGACCGCTATAGTTCAATGGCTGACGTCACATGCTAATGTTTACCAACAAATTAAGATGGCGCGTATAACGTCAAAAAAGATTACTTCTGTATCTATTTAAGCTAAGTATGGAATATTTGTTATCCAGATATACTTCAAACACCTTTATTTATTTTTCTTATACTTCAAAAAAATGTTTTAGAATTTATTTGTCGGAGGAAAAAAGTTAATATTTGGCAGAATTAAGAAGCATATATGTCGTCTTTATCAGTGATACTAGCGGCCAAGCGAATATTCACTGCGGGATCAGTGTGGGATAATGTGTCATGCCGTTTAACCCTCGATAAACACTGCAAATATGTATAACTTCCATACATTTTAAGAACCAAGGCAACATGATTAATCAAACTATTATTCGCCATTTGTCTAGTGAAAAAGACCGACCCTTTTCATGTTCTGCAACAATAGTTCTTACAAGAACCGCGATTTATCATTTCTACACAATTTGTGTCCAAATCCAAAATTGGAAGAAAGATCACATAACATTTTTAGGGAGCTAAGAAACAATCTTTCACTTACATAGACAACTACTTTATTGCATATGGATTTTCCTGGGAATGATTTAAAAGGCAAAAACTAAAACGATAGATCACTGTCAAGATACTGTACTGCGTCATGTACAATACTACACATCGGTGTCTATTATTTCATTTAATAAGACAGTGGGTGTAAATAATTTAGATTACTTCACAGTGTGTAACAAAAAAATTAGATTATTTTTTTCCTTTTCATAGTGGCTTAATCCTTCTCGCATGTCAAAATAACTGCAACTTCTTTTTTTTATGTTAGCCATAAAATATATATTAAAGTCAAAATAATGTTAACATTGAACTCTGTTGTATATATTTATTGTATTTGCTATAATAATCCTGTCAAGGGACGAGTGATCTTGCATGTAGATAAACTTGACAACAGTTTGTCATATCCAGGGACTTGGCGTCAGTCTGTTTGTAAGTATAGGTATTTATGCTACTACTTACTGTGATAAAAACATCTCATACAATTTTGCTAAAGTAAAGAAGAAAATTGTATGCGATATCACTTTAAGGGAAGCAGACGTAAAAGCATCAAGGTACTACATAGTACCCTAGATACACGTGGGCCCTATAGACCAATGGCGTTCTATACCTATGTATACGACCATAGGTAAATTCGCCCCTGTATATAACCATATTATGTAAGTAGGAAATAATACCATTATTCTATTGATTACAAGAATCTTGAAAAATGAATAACTCGGCGAAAATATTGAAATACAGTAATAACATAATGATAATGATAATGATTTATTCTTAATATAGCGTTTTACATACAAAATCACAAAACGCTTTACAAATAATGCATAAATCACACGATACAAAATATATATACAAAAAGATTACTTAAAAAACATAAAGGCCTAAACATATTGTTTGAAAGCTTAAAAATAGTGACATTTAAAGAGGTGAGTTTTGAGTGTTGTTTTAAATACATTGAAGTCACAAAAGGTATCGGTAGTGTTGTTTTTTTTAAGTTTAGAGGTACACTTCCATATCATACTTTTGAGTATATATATTGGGATATGAGTGAAATACTTTCATTTTTATGCAAACGTTTGATTGCACCTTTGCTATTTTTGTTCTTGGAAGGATAACTTTAAAATCATATTCAAGAGCTTTTGTTGTTTGTTTAAAAAGAAGAGAACGAAGTATAAATACAAAATATACACACGTAGATTACAACCGTCAACAGATTATTTGGGGAATAAGTTGGCATCATCCCACAGTAATGCATTAATTATAATGTGGTAAATATTTTTTACTGTATTTTTCCTTGTAGCCTTTTATTTTAAGTAGTATCATCGACAATGTTATCCCAAAGAATCTTGAATATCATTTTTATAATTACATAGATTTGGATGATGATCGGTCCCAAAACGCAAGCCTATCGCTGTTATAACTGGGTAGTCACTTCAGAACTAGATCACCAATATATCGCAGCCTTTCACATTAATGGACAAAAGTCCAAGACCACTCTATACAGTGAATGCATTTTCCGCATTTGACTATCTGGCTTCCGTGAGTGCATCAGATAAATTAACGATTGATTGAGCAATGATTTAGATTGAAATTGAACTCCCGCTCGGTCCAAAGAAGTGATTTATTCATGTAGATTTTTGTCTTTCTGGAAAACCCTTAAAATAGGAAAACGCTCTTTATCCGAAATTAAGGTGTCCAAACAGGGATTAAACAGACGATAGGCTATTCGTAGACATATAGAAAGAATATCAAGATATGAAACTACCTGAGCGTCCACCGAGTCACTCTCGAGCTTTTCGGGCTGGTGCTCGCCTCTCTCGGTGAGCTTTGCGTCGAAATAAAGTTATATTTATTCCCGAGTTCAGCTTATACCCAAATCTCAAGAGATGCCCACAAAGATGCCCACGTCTCCAAGGCTACCCCACCAAGGTTAAATTCCGCAGCCCACTTCTTTACTGTGAAAAATGGAAGGAACATGTATCTGTGTTTGGGTTAGTCCCTTCAGTTGAAACTCTGGTGATTCCAATTGGTAGGTTCACAAGATGGCCTGGTACGAAGACAATAATAACACTACAGTTGCTGTTCTTGTGTCTATGATGATCCATTTAATCATTGTACTTGTTGGTTGCAAAAGTTTGTTTCACCCCAATTAATCTATTCTTTTCCAGCTTAGTACTTTCAGCCAGAGGGCTATGAAATAATACCAATAAACATTAAAATCTTGACACACACTGATTAAGACTGCTAAGAATTATATTTGAAGGTGTTCATATTACAGGTTTTCGTTACCTCAGGTAAGTAAATTTAATATGTTAATGATCCGATTTCCAGTATGTACGCAGATGTGGTGGGCGAATTAGTGTATACGATTGCGATCAATTTCAATCGGTAATTATTTTTTATGATTTTTGTGTAACGTAGATTATCTAACACATCTTGGAAGAGTATACATTATCTTACATTACTTAGCTATAAAATAAGAATCCAATCATAATACAATGTATGTATTATTAGACTTTTAGATGTAAATAACTCTTCACAAACATAATATGTAGTTGATTTGTTACGGACGGATCACGGTGGCTAAGTGGGTAAGAAGCTGGCTCGCTATACTGGAGGTCGGGTGTTTAATCCCTGCATTGGCCGGGAAAATTCATCTATACTTTCGGGCGTGATTTTCCCTTGTCAGTGGTGCAAGACAGAGGGTCTGACAGGGACGGCTATATAGTCGTTCGGATGGGACGAAAAACGTTAAAGATACATTGACAGTTGGAATTCGGTATATGAGTAGGCCGTAGTGCCGCTGTCCGACCAAAACGTCCCCCATAGTACACTGTATGGCGTATGCCCATCTTCATTAGCCCAGTTCGGAGCAGAACAGCAAGGTGTCAAATTTGTTACATTAGATGTATTTAGGAAAATCGAGTATTGGTGTGTATTTTTGTTTCTATACCATTTGTTTTCTGGGATCCCGTGTGCCACTCTAACTCGGGAGCATTTCTGTATTCTCTTCATCGAATTCCAGATTCTATGATTATTTTCTATGCATGCCAATATGAGTCGGTTTTTCAATCAAACAACCATAGGCATCGATAGTCTGACAGTTGCTTATAATGGTATAAGATGTTTTAGAAAGAGAAAACAACATTTTGTATCGAAAACACCGACAATCTGCAGTATCCCTATTATTGCCGAAACGTTAAACCCCATTTTTATTTTCAGCATCGGTCCACGCAATACACTTACATGCGAATCTCTGACAACAAATATAAATATTTCTGCAAAGTGACACATTACCCATTTGACCAGTAGCTTTCTTTGGATAAATATCCTCTTGACTATAATAATTGTCCCTTAAGGTCGGCTTACAACGCCGTTTGGTATACCCTAGGAATAATATTAAGTGTGCGGCACTTGAGCTGACAAATCTTAGGTGACAAATGTCGATGTAATATCATCTCCGTTATAAAACATTTGATATATTAATCAATAGCTGTGTTTCATTCCACAAGAGGGCTGTTATCCATTAAATATGAATGATTTAAGTCCGGTAAAAAAAAAATCGACATAGCGTGTGCCCATAACAGATTATAGGTTACGAGGCTCTGTAAAATCAGATGTCGACAAATAATCATAAACGTGCCTTTAATCAAAGTAACGCACCAGTATACACTATAGGCCTATATTTATACATAAGGAATCCGCCTGAATTGCATTGTTGTCCTTAATTGATCAAACTTTGTCTGAGCACGGCAAACAGATAAAGTATACCTCTGAGCATACAAACCCACATTTCACTTGAGTTCCGTACTTATTTATATTGAATTATCACCTCTGAGTCGTGGTGGTTGCTAATAAAATTAAGCAAGTGCGACGATTATTATTAGGCCTCATTCCCCCCATTGTTGCTACCGATTACGTGTGATATGGTTAAATCAGGATTTCCTTATGATGTATAGAAGTCCTAGAGGATATACGTCTGCTGTACTCTTAGGCAAAGCCATAACACCGAATATATATAGATATATTTAAAGAGTGTTTTTATTACAATCCATGCAAAGGGATTATCTTAAAATCGCCCAAGCAGGTATTAATGCGATAAAATCTCGAGATAAGAGCACAGCATCACATTAATGGATTAAGTTTTCAAACTCCATTTCGTATCTTGTTTCCTAGTTTTCTAGAAATAGTCCCATCGTTAAATCAGCAATCCTTTCAGACTAAGAGTATTCATGTGTTACCGCAATCAGTATTTTCCATTTGTTCAGTCACATCGTTCCCGCGACACGTTAAAGGCTTGCTATAAAATCAAGAAATAAATTTAAGATCCCGCGATAGAGACAATATGTGGAGTTTTACAGGGATTTTAGATTCAGTTCTACCGTTAATTTGCTTGTTCTTCCGATGTCTTCGAACCGCGATAAAGGCAAACTAAGCCGATTATATCGACTTGTAAATAAGGTTGACTAATCTACACTGAGATGAAATGATGAAAGAGAAAGACTATGACATTGGCCATTGTGCCAATCCACTTTGACCCCTGGCTTCCATTTTGTCCATGTTTCTATTGTTATAAATAGGACAATAATCTTTGGCGGTAAGAAACGAATCTATATTAAATAATATAATTTCGGCAAAAGCCATCTGTGGTGAAAAAGGGGTCTCAGAAACTACTACACCATTGTGCCAATCACTTTGACCCCTGGTTCCCATTTTGTCCCATGTTTCTATTGTTATACATTAAATAGACCAATATTCTTTAGCGGTTAGAAACATATCTATATTGAATAATATAATGTCAGCAAAAGCCATATGTGGTGATAAAGGGGTCTCAGAAACTACTACACCTCTACAACGAATAGCATATAGCCAAAGCACACTTTATACTAAAAGTTAAAGAAAAAAAAAGTAAATCATAAGATGATGCACAATTTCAGTTCAGCATGATTTAGTTACTAATGGAAAATAAGATATTATGATATTTGGTATTGGAAACCTGCCTGTGTCATTGCTTGTGTAGTAACTTTTATTGATTCCAATGATAAAGCAGGATATGGCGGTGTTATAATGTTGACAACTTAATATTATCACCAGAGTGATGTCAAAAAACGGATTATTACCGAATCTTTCTTTATCAGTGTAGATTATTCAGGCTGGTTTTAGACATAAAGAAGTTGTAATTACCTTCACTTGGTAGAAATATGTTATTTTTACCGGCATTGCCTTTAAAAAGAAAAAAAAAAACAAAAAACAAGCCAACATTTATTTATATCTTGTCAAGGATTAAAAACGAAGACTCTCTTGGTGATTTTTCGAGCCTATTTACAGTATATTTTAGTTCTCTTAATAGGTTCCTTTGAAATTCATTTGGTCTGTAAGATAATAAGAAGCTAACGGGGTGTGTGCGTGTCCTCTTTGTAGCTATTTGCAGGTTAGACTTCTTAGTAATCGCCAGGTTTATGCGGTACTGATTCCACATTGAATTTTACTTGAAACGGTTAGATGGGGATATTTTAGTTCTTCTACCCTAAATTACTTGATGGAAGTACACAAAATGCTATAGGCGAGGTGATTTAATAAAATAAAAAACAAGTACGAACAATCCAAACCATAAGACGGAATTCGAAGTCCTAAAAACGTTATAGGCAAAATAGTGTATTCAAACAAAATAGTGTAATCAGCAAATGGACTGCTACTAAATGGCTGGGGCCTACATACGCGGACAAATATACCCTAAAGATTAAAAATGAGACTACATGTATATCGATTTTAAATTCCGAGATTCTCTAGACAATGTTTTCATCTTTGCTTTTTGTCCATAAATTCCGCTGATGAATGAAATTAAAAATTCTTGGTGGAATGGGACATTTTTATAAATCAAACGAAGAGATTGTTCACTGTGCAGGGGGAATAACGTATCCACGGTAGATTCACAGGTATCACAATAAAGCAATCGGATGTCGGTTGAATAGTGGTAGGCGTTTTATGCAGTCTTTCGCTAATTTTAACAAAATATTTCCACAACGTACCCCACACGAGGTTTTGGTGTAAATAGGATATCCACCAGCAGTTAAATTGTGAACGCGGTAGAAGTGATTGCTTTTGGTGGATCGTTTTCAAATTTCGGTGTGAAACATTGTGGTAATAGGGTGCAAACTCCATTGGTATTCAGTATTTTCCCGACCTTTTTTATTCGAGCTGCCGTACACCCTGTGAACGCGATAATTTTTAACAAATTCATAAAAAAAAAATTCCATTGTTATCCCCCGCCCATTCGCGAAATATTAAAGTTGGTTAATTTTGTGTAGGAGTCTATTTCAAATTTAGGAATATGTCGGTGTTTTAGTGTGATTTTGTATCCGGATTGATTCCATAAGATTATTTAACCTTGATCATTCCCATTACATCCACAATAGCCTGTTACTCTTATCTATCTTTGAATAAAAAGTTTTTTTTTTATAATTGGCGTTTTATCGGTTTATGGTTTAATCCCCGGTGCTTCAACTTGCATTTCTCGCAGTAGGCCATTGATGACATCTATCCTGACCCATTAACGTGCTGTACACACTTAGATCTAGGTTTTGCCATATCATAATACATCATGCACACAAATTGATGTTTTGAAACCAATCTGACGTGTCTGAAATTACGATGAAATGATATTGTCAACTAAAACAAGCTTATCAACTAGAATCAGACACCCTTCTATGACGAACATAATCATAGGCTGACCCAGAAACTTCGACTTTTCTTTCTGGACTTGTATCATTTCAATCCATCAATTTTCTATGGCGTTTTCGGGCAACATTTTGACATGCTATCAAATGGAGGTAAAGCGAACAAACAGGCAATTCCAATCGACTAGCTACTCTCTTATTACTGCCTAAACTAGTTAAATCTATAGGCGAGCTATTATTTGGTCTAGATGAGACATCCTCATCACCATGTTTGATGAAAGGGACTACACTCTCTGCAATAGACTAGAGCATCATTGATAAGAAACAGCAAGAACCATCCTCTATACAAAAAAGTAAAGATTTATGGATTTTTCCATCTAATCTAAAATTTTGTTGACATGCTGTTGATTTGGCTCCGTGAAATAACTTTCTGTGCTTGTTTTGTTATACATGGTTAAATGTCCAAGTAGTATTTAAGGTGTCGATTTTTTCTATTCGTTTTAATACTCCCAAATCAAATTGATCAGGATATTGTGATCACGACTGTCGGCCCACCTGCCTGTCCCCAATTCTTGCGAACACTTTACATTTTAGAGGAGCTCTATCAAAATGCCACACAACAATGTTTTTCAGAGTTAGTGTCCCTGCCAACTTATAAATGCTCTACAACTCAGTGTTTAAATGATGTATTTAACATAGCTGGAGATGTGTGCAACGAGAGCTGGTAAATGTCCAGAGGAGGGCAAGCATTAAGTCGCAGTTACTAGCCCTGTCACTGAAGCCTTGTAAACGCTCTACAGGTCTGAGGTAATTTGTTATTTGGCTATTTATTAAGAACAATATCAAAGTCAGAGCACATTATTTTTTGTGATGTTACTGTCCTTGATGAGTTAGCTACAAAGAAAACCAGCGAAACGCTTCTGTCCATGTTACCAACAGCTCGATGACTGTTAAAGTAAAAACCTTACTGGTTTGAACGAGATTTTTTGTCTCAAATTGCGGATTTTAACAGCTGGTCAATTACCTCCTAATTAATCAGAACGAGATATAACATTGTTAAAGGAGGATCAGTAACAGTTGACAGTACTTAGCTCGTTTAAACCAGACATTGGGAAAACCTACGCGAAACTATTACTGTGTGAACTCTGATAAATAATAAACGGATTTCTTCGATTATGAACAAACTATTCAACTTTGGTTATCATAAACTGACCTGTGTGTTTGAAATCAACTCCGGTTAAATATAATCCATCGCACAGTTAAATACCACAACTAATTAACTAGGTTTTCTCTTGAAAAATTGAGCTCGAGCTAACTTGACATCTAAAAATGGTGTGGAAACCCAAGGTGGAGGCTGTTACGTCACCGAACACAATTTGGCGACCTATACGGCTAGCGAGCTATTCGACCAATCCAGCTGGCAACCTATTCATGGTTCCGACCTGTCAATCACCGTAAAGAGATTGACCAATCAGAGAGCCAGATTATATTGGCACAATCATATTAAAGGGATGCGCTCTCATCCTAAACATAGCCAATTTTTCAAATTTAGAATATTAAAAAAATGACAATGTTTAGGATGAGAGCGCACCCCTTTAATATAATTGTGCCAACTTTTACTAATAATTTTTCGAAAGCTTATTTGAATATATATAGCCGGGTGCTCTGAATTTTGTACGATGGTCCGAATTTTGACTCGCAAACAGACCATGGACTTCATAGTTAAACGAATAAAAAATAAGACGACAAAATCAAAGTTATAGGTTAAGTTAGCCATAGAATTAGGGCGTAAACAGATGCAAATCAGATAGCATTTAATTGCATTTAGAGACATAACAATGAAATGAAATGGGGTTTAACGTCCTACTGTTCTGCTCCAAACTGGAATAATGAAAACGGGTATACGCCAAACAAAGCTATGAGGGAAATTTTGCCCGTGTAGCGGCATTACGGCCAACTGTTATATCGAATTCCAACTGCCAAGGGATCTTTAACGCGCACGCCAATGTGTACATGAGACCTCGATTTTCCGTCCCATCTGAACGATTAAACAGCTGTCCTAGTCAGACCCTCCATCCTGCATTACTGACAAGTGGGAACCATGCGGGAAAATCTGAATGAACTTTCATCGTCAATGTAGGGATAGGGATCGAACACCCGACCTCCAGGCTGTCGAGCCCCAGGGACTGCACCACACATAATTTACACAAAAACAAATATATCGACAAGACACAATACACAGAAATCACAAACAAAGCAACAATTCAAATGAAGTGAATAGATCCGGGGGCTATCCGTAAGCGTCCACTGCACTATACAAGCCTGTGGTGTCACATACTTCAGTCAAATTTGAAAACAATCAGGAATAATACCAAGAGAAACCATTGTGTAATGAAAGCATGAGTCATGATCTGCTATATGTTACAAGAAAGATAAATGTAAGCCTATTGGAGTGAAATTTATTTTCTTTATTCTTATAATTGTGTTTAATATGTGCTATAAATTAAAATTTTGCGAGACTTAATCACGCACACTGCGGTCTATAAAGATCACAAAATGAATGTCTTTTTGTCAACAACCTGCTTTCTTGTGTTGTAAACAATCATTATGGTAGTTTGGCATCTTCATTCTGTCATGCTGGTAGTTAATTAAATGAAAAACAAATGTCGGATACTAATAAATCTCTTCTACGATCAATGTGTAGTTGATGCATACAATAAGTTACATCGTAAAATTCCAGGTTTCTTGTTTCAAATCAATAATGCTCATGTAGCTATGGAGAATGTTTATTCTAAAGTGAATTGCTGTAGTATTTGTTACATTATGATATTAGATAAGGGCCTAAAGAATTTTATTCTATTTCAAAATTGCCGATATTTGCATGACCTACACATCACAGTATATATATTTACTATTTCAAAAAAAAAGTGATATGAGTGAATTTTGTGTTTCTTTTACGTACACGCCAACGTGTAAACGGTTTATCGTTTTTTCGTCCTATCTGGGGATTCAGAGATACCAGGCACTGTTCCTTGTCAGGCTATCCCTCCTGCACTACTGACTAGAAGAAAACACACTGGAAAATCCGTATCGAACACCAGATCTTGTTTTGGTGGGCGATTAATGATCAAGGTTCAAGACATGACCCGTTGTTTGAAAATCTTCAGGGTGTTTTTACAGTCGTATTATTGGTTTCGTATAAGTAGACCACCCAGGTAAAATACAATTCTACATCACCAAAGTTGCGTCATTCCAAAACCATATTAGATAAGAAGACGTGCGCGGGCATCCAGTTTCATACCCGGCGAGAACTACTTGGTCACGTTATGCTTTTTATTTGCTCATGGCTTTTTTCTTGGTTGAATTGCTTCTTCATAGATAAGAAACTGTCGGTCAAGCTATTTAACTTCTATAATTTCGTTCCCTCTCTTTTTTTTATACGCCCACATTTTCATGTGGATGTATTATGCCGTCCAGAAGTCCGCCAACAATTTGTTTGTGGACACTCTACAGATCACAATTTTTATTCGATTTTAACGAAACTGAACATATTGGTCTATCATCCAAAGATCTCGGTTCCTTTCGATATTGACGATAATTTCATGGACTGTGCCAATTGTGGCCCCTGATTGTACGAAAAATCACGTATTTAGCTTGTGGACCCTAGAGGTCTGATTTTGATGACACTCGAAATGCATGTTTATAACCCAAAGATCTTGGTTACTGTCGGTATTCGCGCATATCAGATCGTAACTTACTGAATTATGGTCCCTGATTTTAGCTTGTGGCCCCTCTAGAGGACACAATTAGGCTACGAAAAATGGCGTGTTTAAATTGTAGTCCCAATAGAGATCACTATTTTTATCCGATTTAGAAAAACCGTTTGAATATTGTTTTACACTAATGACGTTTGAATTTCATGACAATTGGACTAAACCTGCGGACCTAAATAGTGTAAAATTATGGTACAGTATATCGAAGTTATGGACCATCTAGAGGCCAAAGTTTTGATCCGATTTTGATTGTTACCTCCTGGATTATGGTCCCTGATTCTCCGACAAATCGCATTTCGATTTTCATGCATTTCAGACCACAACCTCTTGAATTATGGTCCCTGATTGTACGAAACATCGTGTCTTGTTACCTTGTTCTCCATCCATCTCTGCAAAATGGGTACGTATATTGCCTAGCAGCAGCTTGTTGGTAGTTGACACAACTTTTACACCGGACCTGAGTGTATGCATTAGTCTGTTTCGCTAATATTGCCTCGAATGCTGTCACCAATGAAATTATGGGACAGGCTATTTCCAAATTAAAAACAATTCTGAAATATCAGACACGGATTCAAGATATATTTTCTGGAAGAATGCCGAAAATATTAAAACAAGTATCTGCTCATAGCCACCCTTTTCCAAAGAGAAGAAAGCTCCTTCGCCACACAAGTTCAAGTTCGACATTAGGTACAGGTCGTTATATTATCGATTCTGCATGAGTTTCATCGAAACAGATCAGCTCAATGTTGTTACCTGCATGTTTTGGACAATGAGGCAGATGCTTTGTTGGATCAGATTGATTGAGAGTTTTTTGGTTCTTAAACTGTCATCTAAATTAGCCATATCGACATGAAATAAACAAGGCCTGAAAATTGTCCTAAACTGTCGATCCTCACAATTAATGTGGAGATCTGGGATAAGATGGGCACTATTAAGAAATCCCTGATTAAACCGGCTACAACAATTAGTTTATGTACACAACGATCTTATAAATATCCATTGGCCTCATAATTTAAAAAAAATAAAACATGGGATCGACTCATTTGATGCATCTAAAAGAGTTAGATAGAGCTGATTGATGCTGTTGCTTTTAAGAAACCCAGATAAAATACAACTTAAAACAATCCTGGGTGGCATAATTCACCCTCAGCGAGTCTTGTTTTTCATAGGGATTTTATTTGTTTTGGAGACTACATTTAGAACCACATCAGTATGAAATGTGTATATTGTACCTATCTGTATTAAAATAGATTTTATGTGGGTTCTCTGGTTGCATAAGGACTCTGTATGTGTGTGTGTGTGTGGGTATGTGTGCTTTAATGACTGAAGTTGAATACCAGAATCCTCACACGTTGCTACATCCTTCTTCTCACCTTTTCTGATCCATTGTTGGGGGGTTGGGTGGCTGAATGGTTAGCACGTGCGAACTTTATCATAAAGTCTGTCATTGAGTCAACTGGCGTGGTTTCGAATCCCCGTTTGTACGTGGCAAGGAGTAGGGTCGCCTGTCCAACTTCGTGGGTTTACTCCGGGTCCTCCGGTTTCCTCCCACTGCTAAAGACCCCTACGCGCAAGCGAATTATGGAAATAAAATTGAACCGTGTTTAAGTCCCAAAATGACCTATTTTGTGTCGCGATCTCTCTCTCTCTCTCTCTCTCTCTTTCTCTCTCTCTCTCTCTCTGATCCGTTGTTACGATATGTAGCCTTTGAATGCAATAGGTAGGAAGAATCATAATAATCTTCGGTTATTCGATTTTTGTCGAATGTCTGTAACAATATGCAGGTAAATATCGAATGAGTGCACTCGTTTTCAAGATATTTGGCGATTCTTGTTTTGATTCACCAGCCAAAAGAGGTATGGTTTGATTCCTGCTAATCTGTGTTTTTTTTCTGCAACAAAAAGAGACTGAATGATGGCGGTATTTTTTTAAGGATAATTGCATGCGATGAAACGACTACTTTTTCTTTTAATTGGAAACGAATATATAACATTACTTACCTCGAGGTAATATATGTTAATCATTGGAACTATTAACTCTGTAATAGCTAGACATTACGATAAAATCCATCAGAGTTAAAACATTTACCGGGATCTAAAAAAAATTGTTGTTTATCAGAATCTAAAAGAACCCTCTATTTTAAGTGGTCTGATATTGTTGATTACAAATAACCCTACAACAATTAAACGGTTAAAAAAAATACGCTACACGCGAACTCGCTTGTTATATTCATCGTCTGTGCTTAACGACGAAAACACTATGTAACAATACAACATGGTTTTTAAAATAATAGATCACTTACCATCAGACAAAAAGAATTAATTGATGGCCAAATTGTAAAGTGCGATTTCTCTATTGTTTGTCCATTGATTGGAAATGAAATGAAATGGGGTTTAACGTCCTACTGTTTTGCTCCGATGCGGGACTAATGGAGACGGGCAAAAGTCATACAGTGTGCTTTGAGTGATATTTTGCCCGGGCAGCTGCCATATTGTTTACTCTTATATTGAATTTCAACTGCCAATGCTTATTTTACGTGCATGCCAATGTATATACGGGACCTCGTTTTTTTTTGTATCATCCCAGCGACTAGACAACTGTCCTTATTAGGTCGTCCGTCCTGTACCACCTACAAGAGTAACCACGTCGGAAAATCCCGAGCCTTCTCGGTCAATGCAGGGATCGAAGGCGGGATGTTCATATGTATCTGAAATATTATCTATTTAATGCAAGAACAGTTGTTAATGTGTAATTTAAACCACAATCTGCCATGAAAAACGAGCTGGCTTATGTGACGAAGAATATATTTTAACATTATTTGTTTAAGACACATACATATTTTATTATTATCAAGGTACCAAGTATTTTGTTATTTATTGATGGTTATACCCGTGAAGCTGTGGTGTAAAATAGAATTCGTGTAACGCTTTAAACCCACTATCTGCAATATAGGTTCACGTGTTTGTACCTTTTATTTGCCCGGGAAGTGCACTTATCGACAATTGTTGCTGTTATGTTGTCTGTTTGTAATTATGGGACCATCTTTAAATTTGCTGTTTCATAGACTACCAAATATTTTTCACGTGACAGTACATATACAAGTTTGTGTGCATTATGTATGTACGGGCAGTTTAAATTTAAAACATTAACGTACATAACTAGCAAAAATTACCCTATTCAAACACGCCAAACCCCATTGTATATGTGACACGTTTTTTAAAATTCAATTGGACACGACATGAATACACGTGTACAAACATGTTATGTATTTGCATGGAAAGAGACAAAAAGGGTAATTAATTATAAAACTAAGGTTCTACATTGACAAAATTCATAATTAGCGTTGTTATGCCAGGTAAAAGGGGAGATAACTATTCATATACAGGTAAAACAAAATTACCTTATTAATATATTTAGAATTTTATTCTTTTTCGCATAATATAACGTATACCAAAATTTCAAATGTTTAAAAATAATTTTAGTATGTCCCAGCATAATTAGTTCATATTGTTTTTAAAAAAAATGTATCCGACTTTACATTTTCATTTTGCCTTTAAATACCAAGATAACAAACAAAACAAATTCCTCCGTTTCAATCAGTTTAATAGGAAGCCTTGTAAAACACACTTTATGAATACTGGTAGTAAAACTAAACCGCTCCCAAAATAAGATTTCAAGACAGGATTGTGAAAGGCAATACTTGTATATACGGTTATAAAATTCACGGCCATTGCACTTAATGACTACTTTGAGGCCAAGTTAACAATACATACTGGTTTTCTTCAGACGTATTTTGAATTAAAATCTCACAATTTAACAATAACTTCACTAAGCATGAACATTACAAACAATAACTACTTGTGTACAACGTCAGTCAATAACCAAGATTAATGGCGCAGACGAACGAAACACAGTTTGATTGGCACGTTAACATCGACAAAGTTTTGGAATTTATGTCAATGCTTCGATCAGTGATTATTTTCATTTGATAGAAGGGCAGATGCATCATCTTGGAATATATCTTTAATACATTGATTAAATTGTGTAATCAGTGATATGCCATCATCCACCATTTTACACCACACTACATCACCACTTTTGCTGGACGACGATTTCTGGAGATCTTTTTCTTTTTTCAGTTTTTTCTCCAGCGAGGACATTTTTGTCATTTCATCTCCGAGCAACATCATTTGTTGCTTTACAAGTTCATCCGAACAGTTGTACATTAGGCAAGGTTTTTTTGAAGAAATATTTGCTCCCTTAACATGTGGAGTGGAAATGTCTTTATTGGAATCACTATTTTTGGGTGTAACAGATCCAGAATGAGTTGTTTGGGATGTCCCAACGTTTACATTTAAGGAGTTAACTCCGTCACTGTGATTATTATTGACCGAATCTAAAGTCAAATAACAGAGATCTCTTTCGTTAACCAGGTCCACCACAATACTGATGAGATTTCTAACATCAACGTCTATTTCAGCAGGATAGGCATTGTCGATCTGTGCTACGCGATTGCCACAGAACTCCACAAGTTCCCGTAATGGTTTTGGAGACGATCGTATATAAGAAGCAGGCGTCCCTTTGCAAAACTTTGAATTTTTCTGTGTGAATAAAACTACACCATGATTATAGATATCAGCACCAAAATAGTCTTTGTACAAATTTATCACAGCCAAGTCATTTTCACAGAAAAGCGAGCCGCAGCTAAAAGTAAACAGAAATACGTGGGGTCCCGGATGAGTTAACTCAACTATTTTTTTCATATGGTTCTTTGTTTCCGAATCCCCACCGAGAAAGCCAGGAGTATCGACAATTTTGAATTTGGTTCCAAATCGGTCGGTTTCTCCCACTGTACAGGATTTTGTCGTAGGCACGCCTTTACTACTCACTCGAAGCAAACTCTTGCCCAATATGGAATTAGCCGTGTAACTCTTTCCGGTACCGGACTCTCCGATAAGCACCATCCGAATCACCATCTTACTCCTGAAATGACAAGAAATGAAATTCACCCAATAAGTTTGATTTACAAATTAGTATCATTATTTCTATGTTGAAAATATGAAAATCAGTTAATTAGGCCAATTTCTGCGAAATGCAATATTTGTTCCAACCTTATTCTATTTCTTTTTATTTTATAAAGTTCAGATTTGGTGTTAGTTGTCTGAAAAAAGGTGTTAAATAACCAGCATTATGGTTGATGTTTTCGATTAGCTAATCAAATCGTCTGTGGAGTTCTTATTGTGTGGTGCGCGGAATTGTGGGTGGACATTCGCAGCGATAGACAAACTAAAGCAAAGGTTTGTATTTCGGAATAATCACTAGGTTGATTAATTGCATGACTAATGCCATATAGTAAAAATTTGCTAATCCCTGATTCGACCCCTAAAACCGGTAAATCTCCATGCAGTGGAGACCATCGAAAGTATGAAAAAGAACCGAAACGAAATATTTGTACTTTAATACAATTGTATGTTATTCATTCAATGTCAAATCCTAGGTCACAAATCAATCGTACGAGATAATTCGACATTTTGTTTGGATTATCTCTGGTGTTCCTATACACAGGTCAATAATCGTTACCTTTATTACCATGCACCTTGTTCATGAAAATTCTGAAATCAACTTTGTTGGGGTTTTCCTCTTTAAATTGGCAAACAGCCTTATTGTGTGATATAAATCACTGTTAGAGATAGCTGTTAATAAAACCGACAAAACGGATGTGTAAAGGTGCACATAAACCAAAGCCTATAATTAATGGTTGGTTTAAGAGTCCTCCTTTTTGCTAATTAGATTAGACATTTTAATTAGAAAAGTTTCAAATTAAGAACCGACGGCGTGTTTGGCTTTAACTTAACTAACTAGATCTAATGAAACTAAATGGTAAGTAGTAAGAAATAGATACATCCAAGCTAATTATTTTAAACTAGGAAATGTATTACGACTGCCTAAATTTAAAGGTCTGCTCAATTTCAGAATCAGACAAAAATGTTGTGCTTATTGTAAATATGTAACAAATGTAATACAGCTCCTAATTAATTTACCCGATGCTTTAATAATAAATAATAACAATGAAAAATACACTAACATGTATTAGTTGTACGGCATTACTTAATTAAACATTGTTCTCCAGAGCCGATAAATGGGGTGATAGTTTGGACGCCGCAACTGGTGTGCAGCGTTTAAATTTATACAAAAGTGCCGGATTTAAATGAAGAGAGGCCAAAGCCTATTTCAGTCAAATGAGGTCGCCCCAAATCCCAAACCCTCGCGATAGTGAAGTTGTGCTTTAAACACAATTTTGAGCAACGCCAAGCATAACGGATGTTTTAGACTATAGTGTGCGTAAGAAAAGCTTATAACAGTGTGAAAAATGTTATACACTTTAACCCTTCTCTCCGATCTTGAAGCCCTATCTAACATGCCAAGCCTATTAGGTAAATCAGGGCCTGAATAAATATGTTAAATGAAACATAAAATTAATAAAATCGTAACACTAGAGACGAAGAAGTAAAATTCGAATGAATTAACGATTATTAATTAATTTGTTGCACATATCGTATTACCCGGCTTTCTTAAAAAGAAAACCCGTCATTCATTATAAAACATAATAGGTTAAATATACCGCTGATCCTGTTTACGGTAAACCATAATATACCAACTTACCTGTGCTATTATTTATATAAATCTAATCGTATTGTTTGTGTTACACAGTGATATACCATATAACAATGTGGCACAGGGCAATTTCCAATTATTACCAATCTATTTCTAAATCAGTATAACCCCCTTTTCTTAACATTGGCAAGGTATGAAAATAGTCTATATTTACTGGTATTAATTGTAATTCTCCAGTATGTACAATGGTATATACACTATTTTTCAATTCCTTTTATTTTCTCGCGTAGACATTTGATATCACGACACCACTTTAAAAATATGTGAATACTTTTGGACAATTTGTGTAGCTATCACTTTGTTGTTGCATATTATTTAAGACCCACACGTTGTATAATACAATCGTAAAGTTTCACTATGTAAGAGTTTAATCTGCACAGTCTTTATTTTTTCTTCATATGTTATATCAACTATTACTTATCAATCAACACACTTGGTCATCGGTTGGCCATATTTCAAGTAGATTAGAAGGCTGATTAAATTTTAAAATTGCGAAGCATTATCTATTTTTGAACTTTTATAGTAAGAACGGCTCTTTATCTAAATCTTACATAATAAATTTCTTTAAGATCTACACTTTGTAAAATACATTATAAATTTAAGACCCACACTTTATGAAATACAATATCACCTCAATACCCACTTCGTAAACTACAATATTATTATTTTAAAACGAATGTAATAGGTGTCGTGATAGGTCAGATAATTGTCATTGTTATGAGCTGCACATTTGATCACGTAAGGAATACCTCGAATAAAAGATTCGAGGAGGAAAATATATTTTATAACACTGAACCCTGTAATTATATTACTACTTGTTTTGAATGATCAGAACAACTTAAACGTAGATACATGATGTACTTCAATGGCTAAGCACTAAAATCCATCTAATATTACCAAGTCGAATTACTAAATTTGTACTTTTATCTTAGTTAAAATTTCGTGAAATAGGCCCCAGGCTTACCAACTCTCGCAATAAAACACAATAAAATTCAAACCATTGTATCGTTTCCCTCGTGACAAATTGAATAACAGTTTCTACACTTCCAAACATTATAGGTTACACCAGCCTTACAGATTGCAGCATAAGACTAGAAATTCAAGTTAATAGACAGAGTTCGCTACTTATCACCTTCGCAAATCGTTCTATCTTTTTTGTGTGTTTATATAAAATATAACCACATAACCACAAAGAAATACACACTCCGTGCATGTAATCTAAACGATGCAAGTATCACCTAATGATGTAATGTATTCGGCCAAAATCTATAAATAGGTCCTCGCTTCAGGACCATGATATCTTAATACCTTCTAACAACGATATAATTGGAAACGCTGAATTATACCACAGCCACACTCTAAGTATATGTGTTCTATTACAGAACATACTTTACTGTTACTGAGAACACTAGTTATGTAACAGATTGAGAACACCGGGGACGCGTCCGTTTGGCAATGTGTTCTATGCAGAACACTTCGAGTTCATGTTAGAACACATAGTGTTCTTTGTTAGAACACGTACTGTTCTATGTTAGAACACATACCATTTTAGGTTTGAACACGTACTGTTCTAGTTTAGAACATAGTCAAAGTGTTCTGAAAGAGCCCGTGAGAACACCAAAATAGTGTGCGTTCAAATGTAACAGATTGAGAACACTTGACACGTGTTCAAGGTAAGAGAGTGTTCTATAGAAGAATACATGAAAATGAAAATTATAAATCTGATTTATTATCAATTATAATATTACAAAAATATTTAATTTTTTAAAGTTTTAACGATTTAAAGCAGAATTTTATAAAATAAAAACATGCATTAGGTATGATAAAAAATAAATGCAAAAATAATGTGCATGTTCACCCATGCATTGTTTTTTGAACCATCATTTTCGGGCATCATAGATTTGAAAGGTCTATATTTCATCAAATTGCTGTTGCAATGGCTTTACAAATGTCTTGTATCTAGTACTGCTTCCTTGAGTATTTTGTTCATCAATAATACAGTCTTGGGTAAACTAAATCAAAAACTAACAACGTATTATCAGTTTCAATTTCAAATTTATACTTTTTTTTGACTGCATCTACTAATAAATATATTCCATGTATATCCTCATTTGATGTTTTGACATTAATATGCTGAGCTCCTTTTCCTTGGTTGTCAAAATTTTATCTCTTCGTACATCCTGCAAAGAGAAACGGATATTGCATGTAGTCAATAAAATATTCACAGATCCTTAGATCTCAATAAAATGTTGTATGTAATATAATGGACCGTACTGCAAGGGCAGCAACTTAGGATCGAAAATATGGATGGAGTAAAGTCCACAAGGCCCTTATCGCTGCCCATAATTTAGTTTGTTTACGAATTTTCACCAAACCACAGCTTTAAATGGTGGCCTAAACACGAAATGTAACCTCAAGCCACGGATGCCGACAATATATTCCAACATTTTTTGAATTTGGACATGTAAAATCTGAATACAAATTTGGAAACGAATTAGTAATATGAAATAATAATAACGGAAACATGAATTTGAAGGAAACGTCTTCTTTACATTTTCATTCGGCAAAGATTCTGATAATTCGAAAAAAGGCTTGAAAATGATTGATAAGATCAGTGATATTCAGCTCTAATTTCATCACAATCATATATAATGTCATGAATAACTGGTTTATTTATCAGCTTAATGAACTTGATCACTTACTTTTTTTTATTCTCAATACTATTCTTCTTCGTGATTTCCTTCCCCTCGATGTAGTGCTTCGATATACCCCTTTAAATTCACCATTCCAAATGGGTCATATTTTGGAGATCATTTTAATTTAAAACCTCATCATCGTTTCATTTTCTACATTGCAATTTTTCTGTTTTCTGTGTAAATGCTCCCGACAATTTACCGACTTTTTAGATGAGGAAGGAATATGGTCCTATTTTTAAGATGCATACAAATTCGAATCATTTTCATAATATCTTATTTAATCATGTCACCTGAAAACAACAACATTTAACAGATTTATATAGATGCACAAGCTGAATAAAAAGTTGGAATTCAACGTGATTAGCCTAATTAGGCCTATCTGTCAGTCGGAGTTCAAACATATTTATGTTGTTGATTTACAATATTTTATTCACAGAATGGGGAGAAGAACACCACGTGTTCTCAGGAGAACATTGTGCGTTCATTAGTAGACCACTGTGCGGTCTCAACAATACCTTCGGCTTCAGATAGGCCTAATTAGGCTAATCACGTTGAATTCCAACGTGATTTAGATTTTATAACTGCTCTTCAAAAAGAGCAGTTATAAAATGGCGTCCAATATCACAAATGACGTCAATGACAATTTACCGACTTTTTAGATGAGGAAGGAATATGGTCCTATTTTTGAGATGCATACAAATTCGAATCATTTTCATGATATCTTATTTAATCATGTCTCCTGAAAACAACAACATTTAATAGATTTATATAGATGCACAAGCTGAATAAAAAGTTGGAATTCAACGTGATTAGCCTAATTAGGCCTATCTGTCAGTCGGAGTTCAAACATATTTATGTTGTTGATTTACAATATTTTATTCACAGAATGGGGAGAAGAACACCACGTGTTCTCAGGAGAACATTGTGCGTTCATTAGTAGACCACTGTGCGGTCTCAACAATACCTTCGGCTTCAGAATCAGACCAAGGCGACGTTTTTTAAAACTCCCCCCAAAAAGACACACGATTATCTATATTATATAGGCAGGAGGTATTTACAAGTAAGCGGCCATCAGTCTGGTTCAAACTAAAGTAAAGATGACCTAACACGAACCAAAATGAATAAGGACCACTGCATAAGCGATCAAGCCTAGAGTTGACTGTTGAGTTCGAACTTTGCAATTAGGTCTATGTATTATTTTATTTTATGTCAAAATTAAATTTCAATCAATTTGTAAACAATTCCATTCATTCTTTGATATACTTACCATTGAATTTTGTGGCTTTCTTACTTTCTTCGTCGGTGACAGTCCACTTCAAAAAGAGCAGTTATAAAATGGCGTCCAATATCACAAATGACGTCAATGAGAATGAATGATGTCATTTGAATTATAAGGGAGATAACTGACACCTGCACAGAACATGGTATGTTCTAAATAAAACACCCCGTGTTCTGATTAGAACACTGTATGTTCAAAATGAACTCAATAGAACGCCAGGGCGTATTTTGTGGAACATTAAGTGTTCTCTTTCACGGACAGTGTTCTATGATTCGTGTGTGCAATTTAGAACACGAGCGTTCTGAAAAGGACATACATGATCCAAATGATTAAAAACTACAAGATTCGTTCCATTAATTGTGCAGAAGTTTAATAAAAAAAGATAACATATGGGAGGTAAAATCATTTACTGAAAAGACCCTTCTCAAGAGAAACATTGCAAGTCTTTTCATAATGAAACATAAAGTTAGAACAAGCAAACTCACTTTATTGTATTTCCACGTGATTTTTCATTAATAATTTTGGGTAATATATTTGTATCTTTGAAATATTATTGAATTATGCCCCAAACATTTGGCATTTATTTAGATCTAACACCTAGAACACATTCATAAAACATATTGTTCTGTTTAGAACACTCGAGTTATGGATATTAGAACACATTAGAGAATTTCAGAACACATTTTAAAAAAACAGAACGCACTCGACGCGTCCGGGACGCGTCCAGCTTTTAGAGTGCATTGCTTCGGGTATAGATGTAAATGATTATTCGAACAATACTTCACGGTAGAGAATAAACCATAGCCAAGTTTGATAACAGGGAATCGAAACTAATTTTAAAAAGTAAAGTTATGCGTAATCTTTCTCTTTCATTAATTTAAAATTACCTAATTTGTTTTTGAAAATAAAAAAAATGGGCCGTGCAAACTAATTTTACAAAGCAAAGTTATTACTGATCCGTCTGTCACAATAAAGGGTACCACACTGAATCCAATAATGCCAACATGTACTCTCATCATAAACGGAGACACATTACAACTTGACAAAACCATAAAAAATGACTTAAATTTCGACATTTAAATCTAAAAGGTAAATAATTGTATAATAATAATTATCCACGGTATTTTAAAGAACATCTTGGGACATCTGTTTAAACGAGCCAAATATCTAACTCAATACCATCCGAATCTTCAACATTGAAAACACGAATTATTTGTCAATTTAAATCAACATTGATGCTGTGATATTACCGACAAAACATTTAACCATTGGTACACGAATCGTGTACCAAAATGCGTTTCAGCCCCAGTTCTAGCGAGCGACTCAAGGAATAACCAGACGCTAGAAATTTTCATTCGATTGAGACTGCTACCTTATTTCGCAGAATATGATTTGAAATTGGAGTAAAAACGGAAACCATTGAATGTAAATCAGTTTATACACATTCATATTACTGTAGGCATATTACATGTATATATGAGTTGCGACCCACTTGAGTCAATTTCTAAGTCCCAAATGTTCGTGATTTAGCTCCATTAATGTCCAAAACATTACGAATTAGGGGAGTGGGGCCCGATGTCAATTCTCCATAGGTTTCATCAAACGTCTAGATTTTAGAATAATAATATAATAAATGTCCGTTTCTTGTGCGCTTTCAAGAGCAATGAACTATATACCCGTCTATTCGATTTTATTCCACATAAGATGGGTAGGCCGGTATACAGTTAGTAGGTACAAGTGGTTTCATGCATCTGTGAACATAGAGAAGCTGAATCTTGTTAGAAAAATATTGGATTCATTGAGAAACAACCAAAGGACAAAACTAAGAGGGTGTCACTAATAATTATTAAGGGATGTTTGCGTTTGGTGTATATGTTTATAAACCTTATTGTGGGTGGACGTAGAAAAGGTGATAGACTTAAACGTACAACAGTTGCTGAGATAAAAAAAAATGCGGAAAAGACGTGAGCAGGGGATAACCTGGGAGTTAATTTCTGTTCTATATTTATGGCATTATTGAATTCTCCCCCGGTTTTACCTGTGGCTTGTTGCAGCGACAGCCAAGTCACATGTCTTCTTTTAAAAGATTTTATATAGCTGTGTGGATTTCCTCACGGATACAAAGTTTCGATATGTCCAAATATATCACCAAACCCCCCAGTTTGTGCATGGGAAGATATTTCTAACTACCCCTGAACATGATTGTCTCGTTTATGTAAATAAAAAAGCCAGAAATATACTTTAAACATTATAGCACTTAAATCTTTAAAGGAGGTTTCATTGCAAGCTGCTATTTTCCCTGTTTTCATGATTCATAAGGCCTGTCCCTGCGGAAATGTAGGATGTTAAATCCAATTTCATATCATTAAAAACTGAATTTACATTTTAGTCATAGTTATGAATCGGTTATTCGCTATTTATCTGTTACTACTAATCATGCATGTAAGAATAATCCTGCTGTTACATTAATGTATCCTATATCAGTTGCATTAAATTTAATCTATTTGTATTAAATTTAATCTAGTTATTCACACACGGATATGACTCATAATTGAAGGTGTATGTCATTGTTTTTAATAGCTGTGATAATTTATCGTTTATAACCTAAAAAAGTATGATCGATAATGTTTTTCGAGAAAACGTAAGGAAAAATCGCCTTATTCTGTGTCAAAATGACATGAAAATATAATGGTATAATAATTTGCAGGATTCGTGCTAAATATCATTACTTAAGTTCTACAAACACAACCGATAAATAACGCCCGCTTCCAACTATGATGATATAACAGACAAGTTATCTTATTTTTCATTACCGGTACTCTTAACGAACGTGCAGGGATCTTTCCAGTAGAGGGAAACCAAGGTACTCCTGGTAAACCAACGAGGTGAAGAAGCCACATAAGCTCACACCAGGGATGACCTGTGTGACCGGGGACAAGAGTAGGCCCAGCGTTAGTTGAATTGCGTGTCGTAAAAAGCGACTTAAATTTGACAACCGCAAATATTAAAATTAAAGTACGTTTCCCCAAATGACCGAACATCTAGAGCTCGAATAGAGACATTCTAGACCACTAACCCCCCAACCCCCTTTCCCACCTACACACATAACTTTGCTCGTATAACAGGCTTGATTGTCAACGAGGATTCAATAAGACCACTTGACCCCCCCCCCCACACACACACACTTCTGCGTGAGAAGGAGTAAAATCACCTGCTCGGGTCATATATTTTCCTCCACAGCAAACGACCCTCCTCTCCAGCGGAATATTTACGCACATTTATACCATATTATGTTGTACTTTTTGTTAGTCCCGAAATGACCTAGTTTGTTGGATCGAGAGGATGGTAAATTGATAAAGAGAGGAAACAAAGGCCAGATGGGGGTTAAAGATGTCTGTGTGGGTTAAATTATCCAGTATACAGAGATGATGAACATTGAACAGTGTCTTTTTACCTATTTGGTTTCATATTATAATAATCACTGTGACACGAACATAACCTATGTTATTCTGTAGCTTTTTAATATTTTATCAAACATAATCCGCACCAATGCTTACATTGTTTCCTGAACAACGATGACATGTACCATATTAAGAGATATGAAACTATTCATAAACTCGATATAATTTCGTTGTTGATACCATACCATGACAACTAGAGCATGAAACATAAACTACCTGTATAACACAAAGCTTGTATATGTTATAGTTTTAACAATTTGTAGTAGGCGTATAGCGATTTAACTGTATATTGCAGTATTTATTTTTTTCTAATATAATATAGATATCAAATAATATGGTGTTATCTATTGTTTATTACCCTATTCTCCTTTGAGTGCTAGTCGTGATGGCTTTAGCTCATGGGGTCTGTCATTGGGTTCATTGTTTGGGTTTCCAACGCAGGCGTGTATGTGACAAGTAGTAAATTCATATGCCTAACCCTGTGGGGTTTTTTCTTCTTCTACATTTGAAGACCCCGACACACATGTGTTAGTCCATATATATACCCCCCCCCTCAGTAATTATTATAATGCAGGACCCTGTTTCTCGAAATCTTAACTTAAGATAAAATCCAAATTTTGGTGGATATTTCAATTTTGATTGGCAAAGCATTAAAATTAATCTAATATTACCCAATCAAATTACTAAAATCGAATTATATCTGAAGTTAAAATTTCGTGAAATAGGCCCCAGATTAGTAACCTTAAAATATGACACAGGAAACAGTGTTATAAACTATAGCAATACCATATCCTAAATGTATACTTGTTATTATCATATGAAATCTTTTAAAAAAAAATAAAAAAAATAAAAATCTACGCCCAAAAAAGTAATCTGGTGTATTTTACTTACCTGTAATGATAAGTATACCCAGAAAACACTTAGATACACAATATATACTACGGTATACATGTGCCTTACACCGTATATCTAAATAGTATATAACTCGTTATATAAATCGTTATTCGATAGATATATACATACACTTTGTGTACTTATATCCTTTTGGTTTGCCTGCAAGCTCAGTAGAGAACAAACCCGTATGAATTGTTTACGTAACGGTAATTATATTCTTGCTGATCAATCTTACAGGCAGGTGGGGCAACTTACTTCATTTCAACAAATTTAAAAACAGACATTTCTGCATACTAGAACAAGAATATAATATTTCAAAGCGTCATATGTATATAAAGTTATCAAAATCAGTTTATATACAAACCTATAGTTAGGTCAAATTAAACTTGACATCGTCTCTGTCATTAACCGTTTCGGCACCTATACCATTTCCAGGTGTGACATCGTCCATACCACTTACACTGTGCAATAAGGTATTACACATCAGTAGTATACAAAAATAGAGGGGCGCCATTTTGTCACGTGACCCAGGCCCTGACCCGCCGCTGCTCTGGGTTGTATTGAATAGCTAACAGGTCGGGCTAGTAACAATAACAAAAGCTTTTCTATAATGGATTTCTTTACACTTGACGATTTATTTATAGCGTTAAGGGTTGGAATTTGTTATAAACATGAAGTGAGAAATAATAAGAAAGTGTGATTTTAAGGCTAATATCTTATTCCAATTGATATTTTTAAAAAAATTTAAAAATTTGATTTCACAATGTTATCTGGGAATCCCAAAAATCACGAAGGTGCACACAGTGGGAGGGGGGGGGGGGGGGGGTAGGCCTATTACAAAAAATAAAGTTGCTTAGTGTATTCTTACCTGGGCTGGCAAGTGGGGGGGGGGGTCGTTCCTGTAAGCGCCCGTCATTTATAAGACAGAGAAATGAAACAGGGTTTAGAGTCCTCCTTTCTGCACCAACCATGTTAATTAAGACAATGTTGTGTTGTATGGGTGATTTCAAAAAAACAAAAAACAGCTGCGCTACAGCCTGATCTTATTTAAATTGAATACATAATTTGTGCGCAGTAGGTCCGATCAGATGCAGGGGAAACATAGAGAACTACCTACCCTTTGTCACGTACAAACACGGGGTCGTACCGATAACATGCATTTAAGATCTAATGTATATCCCGTAATCAAATTGTAACTTTCAAACATGTCGCTAGAACAACGACATTACATTGACATGTCTATATAGTACTAGACGGTGAAACTGTGACTTTTGAGTTATTAATCCCATATGCCCGCTTTCAGAAGCTGATCAAGTTAATCTCAAAACCACCCATCCAAGTATTTTGATGACGTTAAAAATTATTCCATTCCAATAGTTATTACATATATAAAAAAGTAGTCTCTTGTTACCAAAATGACAGGAACTATCAAGACTAATACAAACCACCAGTAGATATAAAATACATAATTAACAAATTACAAACCTTTTTTGAGCCATTACAAGTGTGTATATTAATGGGATAACTTCTTATGATAAAAGTGTAATCGGTTACATTAGTCTGTAAAAAAACAACAACCTGGATTATACGTCTTCACACACGAACTCGTATTGCATTTATGGTATGTTCTATATAAATGTATTGTTAAACATTATGCTACAGCTTGTTTCTGACAACAGACGCGTTTATAACTCGTTATGTCTGTTCATAATACACCTGTAAACGATCTCTATTCATTCCATAAATGTCGTATAATATAGGTTATCGTTTATTAATCTCTATATAGCCTAGCATTGTTTATTGTGTATATGCAAAGCGATTTCTATATATAGTAACACCCGTTATTGCACATTACCGTTCTTGTCAGGAAATCCGTTCATATTTCTCTTAAAATCTTGATTCAAGCGTGTCAGTTCAGTTGAATGTCAAAGTTAAATGTTACATAATATGTGAATACACGGAAGCTTGCTATATATCACACAGAGAGTTATTTCAAGACCAGCCGATTAAAAGAGAAAAGTTATTAGAATCTGACGTGTATTATAAAAGAATCGTCATTCGACAACTAAATGTTAATGGAGTTATCCCAGCATATAGAGATGGCTATCCAAGCACTTGTACTTGGAATTTGGAGACTTATGGCTAACAACTTAGTAATCGGAACTGCAAGTTCGTATTTATTTTTAGAAAAGTATCACGGAACTTCAGACAGATGCAAATAGGACAGGATTTGTATAGGATAATTATATATAATTTGATGTTGTTCGGGGTGTGTTAAACGTCATTTAGAATCATTATGAATTAAATGTGTAAAAGTTGAAAATAGTATTACATTGAAATTATCGCGTGAGCTGTTTCTTATAGTAGCGAAGTCTCTAACTCAATAACATCCAAAGTCTTTGATATTTAAAACGCGGATTATTTGCCAATTTAAATCATAACATTGATGCTGTTATCTTACCGGGAAAAGATGGGCTTCTGATATCCAATATTTAAGACAAAATAAACGTTTTACCATTGGTAAACGAATCGTGCACCATAATGCGTTTCAGCGCCATTTTGTAACAAGGTACTCGAAGAACGAATCTAGACATTTTCCACGAGTTATGTCAAACGGTCACGGCATATTCTTATCTGGAGAGCATGCGCAATAAATACCATCGGTGTAGACTCGAATAACCTAATGCTAGAAATTGCTATTCGTTCGGAACTTCTGGCGTATTTTGCCGAAAATAACTGATTTGAAATTAGAGTAAAAACGGAAACGATTGAATGCGTTGCGACCTATTTGTGTCAATTTCGAGGTACCAAATATAAGCGAATTAGCCCCTTTAAGCGGGGAGTTGGATGATCGAATGGTTAGGGCGTGCGCACTGTATCATAAAACCTGTCATTGAGTCAACTGGTTTCGATTCCCAGGCTGTACATGACAAGGAGTGGGGTCGCCTGTTCAACCTCGGGGGTTTCCTCTGGGTCCCCCAGTTTCCACCCACAGCTAAAGACACCTACGCGCAAGCGAATTATTGAAATAAATTAAAACCATGTGTTAGTCCCGAAATGACATAGTTTGTGTCGAGTGGACGTTAAACTGGGTTTCTTAAGCTATATCCAGGATAAATCCTCTAGTGGTCCTTACGCTATAGACAAACGTTGATGTTTCCTAAAAGCCAAGCGCTAATGTGTTATATTCCATATCTCAGCGTTGGTGATTCCTACGCTATATAGCCAATCTATGATATAACCAAGCGTCGATGGTTTCTATACGCATAGAAACCAAGACTGGAATGTATAATAAAAAAAAACACTTACCGCAGTCAGATATCCTATCATAGTCTCACACAAAAACTTTTGGTCTTCGAAGGAATTATTATTGAGCGGAAATTCGACCATGTATCTGTTATCACTAGTCACATCAGTCAGTTATATTTATATAGAGAGTTGACTTGGGTTTTCCTGTGGTGTTCGTCCCTTCCGGTCAAGGAAAATATATTTTGAGCGTGTTTAAAGTTTTATTAGTTGTATCACATATGTGATAATGACCAACACCAATATTGTCCGTTAAAGCGAGAATTTCAAATTTTCGAAGAAAGTCAAAACATAATTATGATTTTCATGAAGTTTGACATACAATAAACATATGTTATAACAATACGAGTTGTCTATTACTGCATTGATCATAGATGGGGATCAAAAACCTGCCACAGTAGTGCTGTAACAGTGCTCAAACAACGTTACAAGCATTAACACACATTAAGAGTTTCTTGAACAGTATAAAGTGAACTCTATTTTCCTGGCCAAAAATTGAGATGCTTATTACATCTTGAAGTTCCAAAAATTATTCTAGAAATAAGTTCATAGCGTTTTATCTTCGATTAAAGTTGAAAATTGCTCATTACATTTCGAAGACATAACATTTCCAAGACATTACTTTTCTAAGACATTAAATTTCCACTACATTACAATTCCAAAATATTCGATTCAATAATATACCTCGTCGACATGCTGTGCATTTTGCAGAGACAACCCAGTCAGGGATATAGTTTTAAAAAGCGCATCCCCATTTTTTCTACAACTCTTGTTATATGCATAATTCAATAATACATGTAGTGTATCTATATTTTCTACGAAGAACAAACTTATTTGAAAACCATTCATGAGATTTCATTCCTTGATTGTGATTAGAGCAATAAGTTGAGGGGACTAGAAACACGAGATGAAGTTTTAAATTTTACGTCTCTTTGATACCAGAACATATTCTGAAGCAATTTATTTAACTTCCTTATACAATTAAGGTAATCGTGTTTAAGCTACGAAAGCTGACAGTTATGCCCTAGTGTATCCTGTAACTACAATTAAATCAATTCAACTTTAAAGGAATTTCCCTTTAAAGAGTGCATTTCGCTATTCTCAGGAACCTTATAAAAGACGACAATGATTCTAAAAGCAGACATACATGTAATGTCAGTTCATATAAAGTTATTCATTTCCAATTTTGTCATTTTTTATTATAATTTCTAATCGATTGTTTTCGGTGAAATACGCGAACTGTCTAAATTTAACGGTAGTCGTTTGCGCCAGCTTCATCCATTCTGCACGTTGATTGTAAATCAGTCATGTTTAATTACTTCCACATTGTCTTTTGGGACATGTTTTTCTTTAGTCATTACAAATGACACCCGAAACCATTATGGTTATACAATAGATAGCACGAGCCGTGTAGTGATTTCATTGTATCTTAATTATTGTTTATTTGGACCATATATGTAACGGTAAGATAAGAATATAAAAATATTGCTTGAAATGGACAATAAATATTGTTTCTAAATTATTATTTATCGAGATCCTATATTTTAACGTTAGCTAACAACATCAATACTGCTTGAACTAGACAAATAGTTAAAAAAAAAATCAGTTAACAATATGATTAGACCCCTTGAATAAATTATTTAGGCGGTGGCATGAGAAAATAAAATAAAACCAAGTACGAACAATCCAAACCATTAGACAAAATTCGAAGTCCTTAAAAACGGTATAGGCAAAATAGTGTAATCAACAAAATAGTGTAATCAGCACATGGACTGTTCACCGTGTACAAAATACAAGATAAACAGTGGTAACTGGTGTCCGGAAGAGTAAGCTTACCCTGCCTGGCGCGCCACACCCGCCATAGCTGCATCCAAACTATAGGCAAAATCTCGGTAAAATAACGTGATTGGCCAATGCACTATCGGTATGCAAAATGCACGTGATGAACAGTGTTAACGATGTAGTAGACATATTATCATGGAGTATACCTGTCAAATAAATATGTATAAAATAATAGTCGAGAGAGACATGTTATATTTACCAATCATTGTTATTTTTTTTGGCTACTACTTAACATAAATTATATGAGATTAATGGACATTTATAATATGGTCATTCCTAAATGAAGACAGGTGGGATCGTGTTCTTTTGCAATTTGAAGTGTTTAAAGCCACAAACAGAGCTAGATTGGCTGGCCAGAAATCCTGTACATTCATTTGAAGCTCTGTAGTATACTTTTTGACAGGAATACAAACTTTCAGTCGTCATGATGTCCTCAACATTCACGCTATCCACGAGTGTCTCAAACATATTTGCATAACTTATCGTTGTAAGTGAGCAATGAAATTCCTTAAATGAGTTACGTAACTACGAAACACACTCCTCAAAAAGACAAGCTATGTTGCCCATTTTCCCCCTCTTTCGCGTTTAAATTTAATACTTAGACCAACTTTTGACAACGCGTACTCCTGTGAAATGTGGGAAAAGCCCTATAATAAGGAATCTTAACTATATAAAGACCGTTTTTTAAAAGAGTATCAAATTTAAAGGTCTTCAAACAATATTCAATTTTAAAAAATTTAGGTCGGAAATCAGACTTAAAATACGGTAAAATACTATTTTAAAAATTAAGTCTAAAAGCTGGCATCAATTTAATCAAGATATTCGATGGGCAGATACGATGAGTATCTATTCACCTAAACTTGAACCAAGTGGGGCTATGAGTTACGTTTTAAGAAGCTGGGCAGCACTATGTATTTTTTTAAGGGCACAATTAGTATTGACCACAATATATTTACATTACCGATAACGAAAATAACCCGATCTCAGAAATTTTACGATTCATAATATTATGACTCAACCCATCACTGTGGATTGGGGATTCGTTTTAGACTGGCTTTTTTTTTTGAATTGATGGTAAATATTTAATTCAATATATAAATTGAGTCTCTTAAAACACCACAATCGATAAGGTTATAAATGACTGTCCAGAGTCCGTCGTTCCTTTGAAGTAAATTTCAGAACAGAAACATTCACAGTAACGTCTTCCCATAAGTCATTCCGTATACAATAGACACTAACATCTCGCTGATATATCCTTTTTTTCCAGGCCAGCGATTTACGTCCGGTAAATCTAATTTATCGTGTGGTTTGGCATTTTCGGTTCAATGGTGACTGGAGAATTACTTGTAGATGGCAGCCTATGTCGGTCCCCGGTGTTTAATATCAATCAGGAAGCCTTCTTACATCTGACATGCTCGACCCTCTAACCATTGATCGCCATTTTATTTAGTAGCCAAACAATACCCACTTTTGACTTATATTTAGATCGTTTACAATGAAAAGGGTTAACAGGTTATTAGATGGTCTACTGGTCAGGGTATATAAATCAATTTGGGTTACTCAGTTTATGTATATTTGTATATCCGAGGAGTAGACACTCGTCATTCTATATTCAATAGATCTTTGACTCCACAATGTGACTACTAAAGATTATAAAACTGGTTATAGTAATAAAGGCAGAGTTATCCGAGAGTCAATGTGTTATACTGGTAAGACAGTTCAAAGACTTAATTAGTTGGTCTTATAAGATCCAGCATTTCGGGATAAACGATAGATGCTGACTTTGAAATGTTGTCTCGTCTAAGAGCATAAGATATCGGCTAGGAATGATCAAACCGAGCCAGTCCTAACAAAACTTCTGACCACTTAAAATTGGCATTTACTTCTAAAAATGTATTTTAGCCATCTTTAAAACTGGTTCCTGTCCACAAACATCGATGCCGGAATATTTTATGTTTATGTTTTACTCGTCGATCTGAAGAATACTATTTTAGGCATTATTTCAACAGATGTAAAAGGTCTTTGCGTGCTAACTTACTCATTTTTCTGAAAAAAAGGGACTTTGGCAGTTTCCAAAATCTGGCACTACATCTGACACTTGCTTCCTTGTTATTCCACACTAAAGAGTTGATAAGGAGAATTCATTTGATATATTTGTATATTCAAATCTTTTTTGGGGGGGGGGGGTAAATCCATTTTAAAAAAAAAACTTTTTTTGATTGACGAATGATATACCTTGAAGCTGCAATTTCATATTTTTCTAAGAAAGTCAAAACAAAATTATTTCTGTCTTTTGCTCAATATATGACAATAGGTTATCAACTCACTATTACACGGCCATGGGCATTATTTCCAACCCTTAAAAATCAATGACACAGTATACAATAACACAACTTACTTCTTTGTTTTTTTCCATTTCCCCCATTTTATAGCTATCTTCAAACGTTTGAATTTGAAAATGAAAATGATATATTTGCCAATTTCTCAACTGGCAATAGTGAATTATTGGATTTAATAGGTTGTCTTTAACAAGGTAGGACTGTTTATAGATACTTTCTATTTTAAGGCTTTATTTTAATACATTTTAAAAAATATAACTTAAAATATGAAATTGCAGCTTTAACGTTAACACATATTTAAAAAAACGAAACACCCAAAACATCCAAAACACCCAGAGATATAAGCTTGAGTGCCACTGGTTTACCTCATATCCTTTTTATTTCTGATTATCTCGATTCGAGGAACTAATTTAGCACTTAGACTGATTTATTTTCGGATTAACAATACTGACTCGAGTGTGTCCAACCGCCACGTGGCGACAGTTGCCCTTTAGACCATATTTCAAAGTACTGAAGATCTGCTCAAAGTCCTGGGAACTGTTGTTGTGGTCCCTGGATGTCATTGTGAATCAGAATTGATCTTTATTATCGTTAATATCAGGGCTAAATATTTTATGTGGATATTTTCCCCAACACATTCTACGTAGAAATCCGAACGATTATACATTCATTGTCCCTTGCCATACCCTCTGTCCTGCACCATTGACAAGATGGAACAGCACGTTAAAACCCTGATAAACTTTCTCGGCGAACGCAGAAATCGAACAGGGGACCTCCACGTCTTATACTAACGTGGTTCCTACGTAGAAAATAAATATAAATATAAATCGTATGGTGTAATCACGAATGTCTGGTCCACGGCTATCTCATAGGATTATGATACACTGTGTAGTCTTGGAAATAGCAAAAAGGAAATAAACCCCGATCTATTTTTACATTTATTGAGACACAAAGATTGAAACTGCTTAGGATTTTGGTTTCAGCTTCTGGCTAATATTGGACGGAAGATGTTTAATTCAATTATGGTTTAAAATCAGTGCCTATTGTTACTGGAACTCGTGTTTTATACGTGCCACTTCCGGAGTAAATTACACTTAACTTCTAATTATAGTTCATTAAAGTAATTACCTTAGATTTCTTTGTGCGATTTGCTCTGTATTAATAGCGTTAACCACCTCAACCTGAATCATGAAATCGTCTCGTGCAATAAAAGACAATCACACTAGCTACTAGCTAATTAGATAAAGAATCCCATATTATTTTTCTGGAATTATAGAAAGTTGTAATTGTATCAGATAACGTATTTTGTAGTTAATTTGACATTAAGCCTTCGGCGGAACCGTTGGCTACCCCAGAATTATTATCCAAAAAGACGAGTAAAAGATTTTATTTATCACCAGCTTTTTCTTACGCGAACAAATGAATAGATAAAATTATGTGGTATAGGTTTTATTCTTCGTGTAAGGAGACATGGTCCAGTATAATATAAAAATTATTACACAAGCGAAATCTACTGTAGAATGTGTTATTTGGTTATAACAAATTTTAATCTGTTGCCAGTTGTCCAAAATATAGAATCGATAGAATATATCTGGGGAGTTACTCTTAAAGTGACACTTGAATGTCCATGGTTAATATTGGATTCTAAACTTAATTCTTAAAATAGTTTGTCACAATAGTTCCAACTAAATAGCCAGGGTTATTCCCCTAATGATTATGCAATGTTGGCCTTTTTCTTTTATTATCTTAGGCTCCGAAATTGTTTTGGCTTTTTTTTATCTGTGGCTTTGGATTTTGTTTTAAAGATCAAACTTGATTCATAAAGAAGTCTGTCAAACAATTAACAACTATAACAGAGAGTTATTCCCCCTTTGATTATGCAAGGTAGGCCTTATTTTAGTCAGAGCATGCCATAAGTTGTTTTGGTTTAGATTAGTGTAGCGTCAAGGCGACTGATCTGTAATAACATGAAGTATCGTTTTTCCTTAACACAGGTCACGGCACTGGGTTCCTTCAAGTGTAAAAATGATCGATATAACGAGAGAAAAGAAGATACCGAGTTTTAATAATAGAGGAAAATGAAACAAAACCTTCTATAATTAAGGGTTCTTTACCTTCACATCAAGTCTAAAATGAATTACTCTGATTTGTCACTGACTTGACACGGGTAAGATCAAGGAGATATTAAGCGAAAGGTTATTTACAAAATAATCTAGAATGAATATCAGAGACCCAAATTAACCTGGGCCCGACGAATAAAAGAAACGATTGATCCACACTGACCAGACGAGAAAGATCAATAAGACCAGTAATTGACCCCCCTTTATATTCTTCCACTCCTCTTTCAGTATCGTGTTATCGCGCGCCTCACCAAAAATATCCTCCACTTCTGCTGATGGCGTTCAAAAACTGACAGTTTATTTTCACTTACCCTGTACAGTTAATAGCAAAGCTACTATGATTTGAAATAAGATAACACAGGAATAAAGGCTTCCCGATACCAGGTCCCCCTCTATTTACATTCTCCGTCGCCCAGTGTTCTCAATCCCGATCCACGCTGTTTGACGTCATTTTAAGAATTTATTTTGGGATGTCTGATAAAGATATAGTTACAATGCCTTAAAAGTGATTAATGAAGTGTTCAATTATCTGTAAACGTCATTGAGCTGACGTATTTCATCAATATCGCCCTGTGCAATAATATTGCTCTCCAATTTTGAAAACCAGATAAGGTCAATGCCCGACCTACCCATTTTCTTTGCTAACAGACGATATCAAATCGAGTTTGTGACGTTTTACTTTTCTGTACCATTCTAGCTAATGAAAGCGGGGGTACACTATTTCAATTTTCTACTTTAGGGGGATCTTAAACGTGCTGCAATATCATTTGTCCCACCCGACTAAACACATCTCATTGCCAGGTCCCTCGCTTCTCACCACTGACAATACCAAATTAGGTTGGTAAGTATTGAGGAACGTATCAGCAAAGACGGGGATTAGATTAGAAATGAAGCGCATTACCTATGGGATCCACGAGGCTCACGCGAAAAGAAGGAGTAATTAAAAAAACAACAACGGTATTTTCAAAATGAAAAGGCTGCAGATAATCCGCGAGTCTGTAAATAAAAGAATAGAGACGGGTTAATCCTCGGGTAACGAGGTCTATTTCAGAGCGATTCATTAGACAGTCGATGAAATGTCGCTTTTTTAATTTGTTATTAATCTGTCTTGCTTGATTAAGAGAAGAATATTTCCATGAAGTGTCGCTTTGCAATATGTATTTAAAAGCTGGTTCGACAGCAGACTTCTATTATGCTTGCACAATAAAATCGATTCCATTCTAACTTAAAAGTATGTCAGTCTGAATTTGATTCTAATAAGAATCTCCGATTATTGACATGTAAACTTGTATACTATCAATCGTTACTGATAATCTACGTAATAATAATTGAAATTTGAAACTTGATGGATGACTGCGAACAAGATACGATTCCAACTGTCAGATAAACTAATAGGTTTTAAGATGTTATCATTCTGTTGTCTCTGTAACATTTTGTAAAAAATAATTCATTTAAACTCGAATATATATAAAATAATCGATGACGGCTGTATAATATAAAATCATTATTACCCGCACGAAGGGTGCTCTTGAAACTTGGTTCTATAGACAGCGCCAGGGGGACATCACATATTTTTTCCCAGGTCAGTTCAATTGCGAGAGCGTATGTTGAAATTACAGTTCGTATGCAATATTTGAGACAAACCGGTCCGTGCTGAAATATATAATATGCTTTTCGGTTACAATGTAGTGATATAGTGGATGCGAAGCAATAGGTCGATTTTAGTTACCTTCGATCTTTTGTATTCCTTTCACTACTTAGCATTTAGTTGACAAGTTTTGAAAGTCTTATATCGTTATATCTCCTGTCAAAAGGCAAAACCTAGCAACTCACTCTTTTCTTATTTAGAGAAAACAAAAGAAAACGTAATGAATGACTATTAAACCACAGCCCATCTATTGATTTGACTATTGCATTACTTTTACTAGTTTTTGTTTTGATATACTAGGCAAATGAAGGAAGTTGCTAGGTTGTGTCATGCCTGTAACTGCTCACAAAATCAAAAGATTGGAATATCTAGTACAACAACAGGAATCATATACCCTAGTAACTACAAATTAATTGGTCCTAACTCAATTTTGATAAAAATGAGTTACTAGGTTTTTACCTGTTGACAGGAGATTTGAAATCTATCTGGAAATACGGCAAGTCGAGGTAAAATGTAAACATCTCGCGATTGTAGTTCCACTGTAGAAGCTCTTGCCAATAACTAAACAAAACGAGTTTTTGGATCAGACCAGTACGTCTTTCACAACCGCTTATAATCTTGTTCTTCTGGGTGCAACGTTCTTTGTAAAACTAAAAGCACGAGGCTTCGCTTATACATGTACGATCGACATGGAAATTGCTTGGCATGTTTGTTCCCTGGACAATTTCCCGTCCGTCGATTGATAGACATCTCAATTCTAATATGGTTGCGATGACGTAATACTCACTTCCTGGTGAGTAAGGTGGTACTTATTAACGGTAAGATGTTCCAAAATTTTGTATTCGCCTGTGAAGGGAATTCGTCGATAACAAACGCGTAGGCTTAAATTTTGATTACTGGGCGATTTAACATTACATGTGAAACGATTAAGGCAAAAATGTAGCTTGAAAATGAAACTAAAGCAATACCTCACACAATAATTCATAGACGTCAGAATGTTCTAGAAAAAGTAGAAACGAGCCTTTGGCTGTATTTCATGTTTCAATGGAGTCGAAGTGGGGTTTTAAAAAGAAGTTTTTAAAAAAAAAAAATAATACTTGTTATATTTATGCCCTCTAGTGTTTTTTGAATTTCATTTATCTTCTTGTTGAAAGTGATATTTATTTTTGCTTCATTGAGTTAAAATCGCATTGAATATATTATACTTAAACATTCTATAATAGCTTTATGGATAATATTCACTAGGTTTATTAACTGCAACGTTTCAACGTCTCACATGGTTTTATAATTTTATTTCAATAATTAACTCCCTTGTTGGGGGTCTTTAGCAGTGGGGAAAAACTGTAGGCCCCGGAGAAAACCCACGGGGTTGGACAGGCCACCCTCCTTTTTGTCACGTACAACCAGGGATTCGAAACCGCGCCAGTTGACTCAATGACAGGCTTTATGATACTGCGTCGACTTATACAGAATGGCTTCTGTTCTTTAATTGTAAATTATAATATATACATTATTGTTACATGTTTGTAATATAACATTCTGTAACATGTATGATTGGGTCACTGCTTTATAACATTTCATTTCATCCCTTTTTGCAATGTCTATTTTCTGTCTTGTCCGCAGGTTTATCTTGTATATTTTCGTTTGCGTGTAGTGCGGTCCTCCTGCACTTACTATTAGGTTGAATATCCCCTCACGCATATTTATTCACTAACCACTGATGTATCGGTTAGATTTCCATTGGGTTTCTTTAATTGAAATAGATCTATCTAATTGGCGTCTCCAGTATTTTCTCGTGATAGCAGGTTGTTAACGACGCCCTGATTGATCTAAAGTAGATTAGTGACCTGGTGGGAGCCTCGCTTAAATATCCACTGTTGAATATAGCGACACGGAAGGTTCGCGGCTGATTGCTGAACTGGTATTGCACTTGCCAATTTCAAACGAATGCCATAAATATACGAGAGATAGAAAGAGAGGGAGAGAGAGAGAGGGATAGAGAGCGAGAGATTAATTCTCTGAACACAAATTCGGTTCACTTAAAGGGACAGTCCCGTATTATACAGAGGCTCAAAAATAAAAGTCTGAGAATGTATGAAAATAAAACGCCAAAATATAGGGGAATGGTGTGTATACCTTGTCTCAAAATTTCAACTCAAAATATTGAGTCATTTGGACGTGAACGCCAAAATTGCTTATCCGGACACGTAACCCTTTTAAGATTGATGGTCATTTTTTTCATTTGGTGACTTGATAATCGATTTACGTTTCTTGAGAGGTCTATACAGCGAATGGCCCATGTACTGTACTTGATAACAAAAGGTAAATTTTACCTACATATTATTTTTATAGAAAAAAGTCTGGTTTTATCCAGATACTGTATGATACAAAGGTCTCCATTTCCAGATGCAGACTGTCAGGTTTAAGTTGTTTACAAGCGTATCACAAAAATCGGGTTAGTTGATCGGCCTTAGATAATGGGTTTTAAATGATTTTAACACAAAATTAAGCAGTTTTATTCCCCAAAAAGTTATCGGGATTGGCCCTTTAACTCCGAACAATGGAATAAAAACATTTTAAAGACGTTGTTTTCAAATATTGTGGAAAAATGTTGAACAAATAAATCAAGAAAGTAGACTAAAAATAAACAAAATATTATGACATCATGCATTTGACCAGTTGCGCAACAGGAAATGTTAGTTGATTATGTTGTCCTCTGATTATAATGTGTTAGCTCGTCCGCTGATAATTGATCAAAACGTCATCTAGATTGAATGGCCAATTCTTCTAGTTTATCAACATGCTATTTTTACAAGTTTCCTGCGTCCCAAAATTAACTGCATCACACATTTAGTTTCGTATTGCTTTATTGAATTCATAAGGTCTACAATAATGAAATAATACTCAGCGTCACATCAAGTCATTGTAAAGTTCTATAAAGGGGGGTAACTGTCTTTTGTACTTTATGGATTAGACCACTCACGAAATATACTTCTATATCTGTATTAGTAGTAAGTGCAGGGGACTGCAGCAAACATAATGTACACAAATGCAAATCCACGGGCAAGACACAATACGCAGAAATCAGAAACAAACGAACATATCAAACCAAGTGAATGGACCCGAGGGCTAACCGTAAGCGTCCACTGCGATGTACAGTTCCGGGCCTGTAGTGATACAGACTTTTCCCAAATTTGAAAACCACCGTGTAATGCCACCACGAGTCATGATACGCTATCTGTAACATGAAATATGAATGTAATCATATTGAAGTGAAAATTACCTATACAAGTAACCATATCGGTGAAATGCATAAAAAACAGTCCATCTAAACGAAATGTTAAGTGAGAAACATTTTTAGTACTAAATAGAATCCAGGTATATTGACTATAGTAAGGGCATGTTATGTTCCACGGGTTTTAATTTTATCATGGAAAAAACAAATATACACGACGGATGAACAAGCGAGGGGTAAAACTCATGGGTACAGCCGAAAGGGGTATTCAACAACTGGGGTTTTAAAATATTACAAAATGACTGCATCACTATCGGTAACACCCGCAGACCGGTAGTCTTTACAGTGATATTGTGAAACCTAATTTTTTAGAAAAGAATAAAAACGTAATTCTCAGTGGTTTTCCTAACTTTTGAAAATGCAAGAAATAAAGCAAGGTTATAAAGATGGATGTGGTGGGGATTGGGGCAATATCCTTTCCTGACGCCACCAGCGCCCAATTATTCTCGAGACTCTTAGTATCGTTTGAAATTGCTCTGAATAAGCAGAATATCACAATCTAGTCTGGACCTACTTCTTCCGTACTGGTCACATGAACTTCCATGTCCAAATGGGGGGTAGGGGTCGATGGCTGAATGGTTAGCGTGCGCGCGCTGTATGATAAAGCCTGTCATTGAGTCAGCTGGCGTGTTTTCGAGTCCCCGGTTTGTACGTGGCAAGGATTAGGATCGCCTTCCAATCTCGTGGGTTTCTCCGGGTCCTCCGAATTCCCCCCACTGCTAAAGACCCCTACGAGCAAGCGAATTATTAAAATCAAAAATTAAAACCACGTTAGTCCCGAAATGACCTAGTTTGTGACGAATGGACGTTAAACCTCGTTTCTCTATATATATCTCTCTCTCTCTCCCTCTCTCTCTCCCTTGTCCAAATGATATGATTTGACTGACATTCAACATCGGAATTAAGTTTTGTGGCAGTTCTGTCAGTCCCGGCCACGGAGGTGGTGTGAGTATAATCGTGACGTATAATTAAACACAACCAATATGTTTCGACTGCATGGTTGGTTAAGATACGTTCTTATTCATCCAACGCATGTGTTGTAGCCTAAGTACCGCTTTTCACTCGATTGTCACTATTTTTGGGATTGAGAGACTTCAATTCCGGAGCGTTCAATCGAGTACCTCCTTATTAGTAGTCAACGGAAATATCGAGGAACAAGGTATTTTGGTAATTGTCTCCCTTTATATATCAGGACCATTGGTTCCAGTATTTAGATATACAATAACATAATGTAATACAAAGCGAGCTAAAAATTCAACGTACTAACCGTTAACACTGATTTGCAGTATTGCCATTTAAATGAATGTAACGAATAGATTATATTATTTTTTATTTTAAATACCTCAATATATTACGACACGAATCTAATATCCTTTGATAAATATCACTAACACAACAAAATAACCTTTACAAAAAGAGAATAATAAAAAAAATGAGGAAACCGCACAGATCACAGTGGAATACGCCATCCAAACCCGAGGAAATCTATTATGCAATACTAATTATTAACATATAGGGCTATAAACCACTATAAGAAGACGTTATTGCCCAGAACTAATTCTGGGAGGGACTAACTCTTTGAATTTTCTACCTTTAGGGTGAAACTTTAAGCATGCTAATAGCTACATTGTGCACTTTTAACGCGTTGTTCGTTCGTATGTCGGGCTTTATACGCGCTTCCACGAGGATATGCCAGACAATTGTTTCCCGAAAGCGACATTCTTAAAAATATGCTACTCCATCATAGGTTTGAGACATCGGATTCCAATCTAGTAAATATCACAGACTAGCGATGACATCGAGAGTTGATTATGGTCTAGATAAGTTAATTAATGCCTAATTGATAATTAAGATAACAGGTCAGACCTAAAGCAAGACTTGCAACAGGCAGATTTAGCTCTTGCATAATGTATTTTTAACGTTCTTAAATAGATAGAAACTAAAACAAAATAATATGGGTCTATATGCTATCAAATTTGCTGTGATGGGGGTGGGCGTCAAATGCTACTGCTCATAATAACCGATGTTTAATTTCGACAACAGTTTAACCTATGCCATTGTGCATAATAACTGATGTTTAATTCCGACAACATTTTAACCTATTCCTGATATAAAATAACCTATCAACCTATTTCTGGTCACAAAAAAACGCCCCAGTCTCTTCAAATCTAAATATAACAACGTGTATTTTATTTAGCAATTAATGTTATTGCTAAGATACAGACTAACACAAATAGAATGGGTCTATACGATCAAATGGTTGTAAGGCGACTAAATGCTATTGCTTATAATAATCGACGTTCAATTTCGACATCTCAAATAAAACAAAATTCTAGTCTAGACTTATTTCATGCTGTTAGAATTCGTTTGACATTTTAAAGACTAGGTTAGGAAATGTGCCAAATTTACACAATAAATGTCCTTCATAAGAGTAGCTTGTTAACTATCTCTATTGTCAATATACATTTTCATCTTTCTTAACGCCTACCCAATCTCTGGACATTTCCTGGTTGTTTACATAACGTCAATATTATATAAAGAGCTAATCTGTACAAACATATAAAAATAATACTGAATGGCTTTTCTACAGTTAATGAATGAAATGGGGTTTAACGTCCTATTTTTCTGCATCAACCGGGATAACAAATACAGACATACGAAATGCAGTGTGGTTTTTGTAGAACCGCATGTTCCCGAAGCAGCGACTGCGAGTTTTACAACATCTAGCCGTTGCTATATTAGTCTGAAATTCCCACACCGTTAGGTGCGTTATCCCCCTTTATCACATTCATATGATACAAACAAATAACGGAATAGGTTCTCACGAAAAACCAGATAAATGAAACCTTACTAGCATAATTGATCATAGCGGTAAAATGAAAAGTACAAGTAACCTTGATATTGAACGTATTACAGCTAGACAACAAGGAATCCGAGAGGTCGACGAATAGAACGTGTAGGCCTTGACAAGATTTACGGAGTTAAACCGAGATTTAACTTTACATGGAAGATAGGTAGGGGGCATCAACAGCAACGGAATTCCAATTCTTGGTGCTTTTTTTACGTAACCACCAAGGTGTACATGGGACCCCAGGTTTACATCCTATCCGAACCAGTAGACATTGTTCCTTGTCAGGTCCACATTTTCGCATCAATGCAGGGGTTCAAACTATGCTGGAAAGTCCAGGGAAACGTTCTGTGAGTGAACCAAATTATTATTTATCGAGTCACCGTGTCTACAAATATCCCCGGGACGAGGACTGAACTAGTGTTATAATCTAATAACTACATTATTGTATTACATAATTCAGGATCATTACGTAGCTGAGACTATCACCACCTTGTAAAGCATGACCTGTCTACATCATGTTTAACAGCATTGCTATTATAGTATTTGGTAGTCATTAATAGGCAGGAATAAATATATTTATAGTGATAAGGGTGGTGTTAGCATTTGGCAGTCCTTAATATAATCTGGAATAAAGTATGTATATTATTACTTGTGAAACATGCCAAATTCCATGTCAATATTTATGCTTGAAATGGCGGAACCATAGGTTTGTTGCGAAAAGCATCGACCTCGAGAACAGCAACAAGAAGATAAATATGACCCTATGATTTTGTTTTTTTAATAAACCCATTTCCTCTTATATACGCAAATTCTAACGTCTTTTTTTTGAATTAGTAGTTATCTACAGGTGAGGTTATCTATATGGAAGGATGTCCGCCTCGTGTATAATACATTCATACTCCATACAGATTATGTCATGTACAGATCAGTTTAGTCTATTTTATGATGCATTGACAACCTTCAAGTATTGAAAGCCTGATACGAATTATGCCGACAGTCAATGTATATTCCTAGATCTGGTGGTCTTGGGAAAAGGAGAACATTATCTAAAGTGGAATAAGTAAAAACGTATGATACCTATGCTATGGTGTTGCACCAGGCAGGGTAAGCTTACTCTCCCGGACACCTGATACCACTGTTTGTCTTGGGTTTTGTACACGGTGAACAGTCCATATTATTATGTTGATTACACTATTTGACTAACTACACTATTTGCCTATACCGTTTTTTAGGACTTCAAATTGTGTCTAATTGTTTGGATTGTTTGTACGTTTAATTTAATTCTATAATTAATATTTCACATGTTGTTCCATACGGATGTTTAGCAACTTCCCTCTGGATATCAGTTCAATCGCTCAAATAGTTTAAACAGTAGGCGTTTTAAAAAACCTGAAAAGTCGTATCACACTCTTTTCAGTTTACATAAACAACTTGGTCAATATTTCTTGCTTGTAGAGGTAAGCGTCCTTTCCTCCCACAAAAATTTACTTCTTTATTTCTTCTAGGCTTATTTCTGCCCATTTTGACCAAATTGTATCCTTTAGTTCATGTTGCGTTCATGGTTTCGTGCGACCTTCATAAATCTTTTCCGATAGGCAGTCCCAGATAGCGTAATCCATCGGATGCAGGTTGTTGGGCTGCGACAGCTCTGCGGAAATCGGGTAACAATGTAATTTAAAGCAGATATGCATGTAACATTTCGAGTTAACTTACATTGTCTTAGTATTGATGAAGGGAATGACCGTTTATGTTTCCAAATTACCCTGGCAAACACCATAACCCTCATAGATTTTTGGATGTAAAACGCTCTTAGTCACCGCGTATACAGGCAAGATGACGGCATATTGGCCCTATGTTCATGTAAACTGGGTTAAATTGCTTAAGTTTAATGTAGATTGTCACTCCGGAAAAAAATTGACATGCATTTCTTATCAAAATTTGAGCGCCTGGCCTTATTTTTGGGGTGAATTCATTTATGTGGTACTTCATGTGAAATGTTAATAAAAATTGGCATAACACTTTTTGAATGATTCCACTTTAAATGGTGTACTTTTAGTGCCATCCGATAAACATCCTGGTACGTAATTATTATATATAGGTAAATTATAAATAAATAGCTTATATTGCAAGGGATGCGATGAAAGCGAATAGCGATAAATCGTGATCTTAAACAGGGGGGATAAATGAGATCTAAATGGTGTCTTACGGTGTGTTTAATAGAAGGTACGAGACGTGAAGTGTTTCTGAAAGAAGCTTCGGGTTAGAAAGCGATTTCCCCAATCAAAACGGCCAGGCCGACAGAACACGTTCGTTTAAAAAAAGCAAGTAAATTCCGGCCCATTAATCACAGACATAATTTGTTACTTCATACACAGACAAGTAAAAACTAAAATAGCCAGAACTTGTGATATCATTAGATGAAAGCTGGTTTTGATATATCGGAAATTCAATGTTTTCTCTTTACCGAGGGCAATTTGTTTTGTTAAAAGGGATACCAACACAAATACAGATTGAAGGCGGGCAAATCAGGATGTAACCAAGTGTGTTGATCAAATCGTTTTAATGAAATCCAAATGACGAATTTAGTTCATCTTTTCTACTAGTGTACATTTTAAATATTATGTTAGGCAATGCCATGTGTTGTGTCTACACGAATTCTTGCCCATTCCGTGTCTAATTTGACACCTAATAATGGGGGGCAGCATCGATTGGGACATTCTGTTCGAGGCTGAGCGGCTGGCTTGACCTTTATCAAGAACGGTGATCAGGATTTGAAAACTCCTTGTTATCGTAGGGGAAACCGATCGCCTCGAATGTGGACAATGGTCTGATCGATCGCCTTATAGTACAGTGTGTTTGTTTGGGTCTTGGGAATCGGAGACTTTTCGACAACATTGTCGAAATTCGGCGTTTACTGTTTCTAATCGATGGGGAGAAATCGGATTCGTGAGCTTCACTGTTGCCTTTAACCGTTAATCGTCTCTCACAGTTCGATAATGAACTAAGATCAGAAAGTGTTCATTATCGGCGATCTATATACTTGAAGAAGGGATAATTTGACTGTATAATGCGCCCGACTGATTTTCCCAGACTTTATAGACATAGCAGTGACCTCTTGAAGAGACGTTATTGCTATCACGACGCTGAATTGTAAAATAATACCCTTGAATGGAATTTCGTTTGATGTGTGGTCCAGTCGCGACGTTAGTAGACACTATTGTTTTGTGTGTGTTTTGGTTCTTAGCATTCTTCAATTTTTGACAGATAAAACCTCTGCCAGCCACAAGGGTGAACATACCTCGACTCGTTTATGATATAATTCCTGTCAAAACTAGCCTCAATGCATCACAATGACTATAATAAGGCAAAATAAACCTTCACCGCCCTGGCCTCTTCAGAAAGTATGTAAATTTCATGCAAACGATCATTATTTTGTACAATGCATGTCTGAAAATAAAGACTCCAATATCAGACGATGCGCCATCTATACTTCTCTGAATAAAGTGTTGTGTATTTAACTTTCTAAAACAGCTTACTTGCGATTACCAATTTGTTCTGTTAATTGTCAGTTCACCCCCGCCCCTTCAATGAATACAATTTTAACTGTTACTATTTGAAGATGCATTATGCAAGAGCTAAATCTGCCTATTCTGTCTCTTTTGGCTTCAAATGATATTAATTAGGCACTTACTCACGTGCCAATCTAGACAATTGGAAAACCGTGATATTGAATGTATTAGCATAAATACCGGCGTAATATAGTCATTTAACGTTTCAAAGAACGAGATTGTCTATTCCTGAACTAGTATAACAATAACGGCCATCTCTTAATCTAAATCTTTCATTTTGTACCTCGTTGTCTTCAGGCACTATTTAAATAATTCCGGGTACCAGGGTTTACAAATGGCACCATGTTCTTTTCTGGGGTATACATGTATATCCATGCCCTAATGATGAAAGTTCTCAACCTTTTTACTTGTCTATTCATTTTGAAATGATAGATATGTAATTGCTCTCTGGTCGGTCAAGAACGGACTCTCACAATCTCATTATCATCAGGTATCAGCGCATGCCTTGGCCAGATGTCTATAAGTCGTTAATCGAGTTCATGAGATGATAAAGGCAAGTGATTTAGTGATAGTAGTTTCTGTTTATAGTTAGTAGCCTTTTCAATTACACAATTTGTTTTTACAGCGATGCTCCAAAAGGTCAATTCATGAGATGAATTGCTAATGATACGAAACTTGTGAATAATCAGGCTTTTGTCTCTTTCATTATCATGTGTTTTAAATGGTTTTATGTTAGAATTTAGAATGGTTTTAGAGGCGCTCTAAACAATGTTATCGGAATTGACAAATTTCAAAATTTGCTAGAGGCCGGGGAGAGGGGGCAGCTAATAGGGACATACAGTAGACCCATTTCAATGCAATCAGAACTAATAATATCTAAAGCGAAGTTATTGATGTCACCAGCTTATGCCTAAATTATAAAACTTAGCTGTCAAAAATGATAAACTGTATGATTAAATATGGTTCGCTGGAGGCAGAATCTCTTGAGGTTTGGAACCTGTATTTATTTCCGGGTCAATGCAACACGAAGCAATAGCTGTAATAATTGGTACTTTTCGAAATTCAATTGCTTAACAGTTCCGAAAACACTAATTTTCTATTGGACCTTTCAGAGCTGTTTCAGAATATATAAGTGTGTCGTAACCCTAACAATTATTAGTACTAGGTGTGTGCAAGACAAGTAGCATAACAGTGGATAGATTTTGGTATCAAATTAACGTTCCTTACTTGATTAGAGTATATGCATACACTAAGTACACATAAAGAGTATAAAAATATAATGTTAGTTTTGAAGGATAAAGGAATATTTTTACGAATTTATTCAATTTTATTTTTATTTACTAACCAATTCGCTTGGTTATTTGTTACATGTTGCATATTTGAATCACTGACCTATTTGGTTACTGCTAAATGTGTAACGGAATTTTTGGGAAGTTTTATATTTTAACCAGGCATATTATTAATAGAGTGATTAACTGTTATAAAGGAATTATACTGTATGTTCATAAAGTGTCCTGTAGTAATTTAAACAATGCGTTATTACAATCAGTTGTTATTTTACCTAATAATCAGCGACCTATATTGACAACGGATTTTATCGCTAGTATCAGACCTGTATATTTCGTTATAATAACATTAGATATTTGTATGTGTGGAAATATAACGTGTATAAGATCAGGTTGAATAAAGTGTGTGTGTGTCGGGGGGGACTGGCTGAATGGTTAGCGTGCGCGTGCTGTATCATAAAGCCTGTCATTGAGTCACCTGGCGTGGTTTCAATTCTCCGGTTGTAAGTGGCAAGGAGTAGGGTCGCCTGTCCAATCTCGTGGGTTTTTCCCTGGTCCTCCGGTTTCCTCCCACTGCTAAAACCCCTACGCGCAACCGAATTATTGAAATAAAATTAGAACCATATGTTAATCCCGAAATGACCTAGTTTGGGTCGAGTGGACGTTAAAACCCATGCCTCTCTCTCTAATGGAGACCAAAAATAGCGTTAAAATAAGGAGAAGTATGTTTATAAATCTGCTTTCTATCACGACCGAGAACGTAATAACAAGCTGAAATAGAATTTTCGCCAATATACACAGACCAGTGAGCAAAAGAGCTGTCCAAATTGGACACCAAACACTGGGAGCAATCATCCCGTAAATAAGATAGGGTTGAAGGAGAATGGAATACTCGTTGGGGCCAATAACAAAAGTCCAATGAGTGTAGCAAACCATTTCATGAGACTGTCTGTCTTCGTTCCCTGTGCTTGTGTTCAATTTCTCGATCGGATCATGGTCAAAGCGCCATATCGATAATATGCTATAAATAATGTTATCAACTTGTCGTAAATAAGAATGTTGGCTGACCACTAACTGATTCATGTTGTAAAATGGGTTGAGATGAGTTGCCCCGTTGATTTAGCTGGCTTTAATTAATATGAATAGGTCGCTGGAATCACGTAAACCTTTAATATGATTCCATTGTCGATTTATAGGCAACCAGCAATCACACAAAGTAACCTTTATACCCAACATGTACATGCCAATAACAAATCTTGTTTATGCCAGCCTTTCTCGTCTGCTGCAGTTCCCCGTTTGTTTTGATAAAGTTTGGCTTCGAACATATAATTATTAATGACATAATTCATAAAATATTCAAAGTGTAGATCTATTAAAATAGATGACGGCCCATGAATAATATAGAAAAGATTTAAAGTGGTTAATAGTATTGCCTTGTGCTTTTTGATTCAGCACTTAATATTACTAAAACAGGTGTTAGTGATTCGGGGTCCATGACTTTCGTAGGTTTGTCGAAAATGTCATTAACCCCTTTTCTTGACAAATAACAAATATAAGACACACCTAAGTGTTGTAGTCAAGCAGCAGATGATCCAGTTGTTGTCGAGGCACAATACCCCTCAGCACATCAACTTAGATTTACTGCTACGAAAACATTTTTAGATCATCGTACCATTACCACGTGAGGGGGTGGGGTGTTATGGTGAACATAATATAATCACCATAGTCTATCCAAATTCTTTTTTTCGTTCAGCTAATATTGATATATTTTCATATTATTTCTAAAGACATTGTGTGTTTATTTTATCGAACTGTTTATATTAAAGTACTATTTTATCACTAGCATCATATATCTTTATCCTCTCATTCTAATTGTTCTGGGTTATATCTCAAGTTTTCTTTCAATGTGCTATCGACATTTGCTATATTTTCTTTCTTGGTGTTTGTTGTCACAGTAGGGGTTTATATATTATGTTCTTCATCTGCCCCGAAGGTAGATATTTATCGGCTAACATCTTTTAGTTTTATTTGGATATTGAACGCCAGATGCTGTCAGTTGTCCTAAAAGGTCATTTCGCCTTGTACCAAAACGAAATTAAAAACGTTGGCCACGGTGTTGGTCATTAACGGATTGACGGCTGATATCAATACTAAGCAACAGCCAGGAATTATTTCAGTTGTTAATAACTTGCAAGTTATTGCATTTTCTTGTCACTCATTTCATCTTGTACTTGTCCAGTTTCTATCACGGTGAAACCTAGAACATAGAATGTTATTTTCTGGAACATTTTCAAAATCAAAAATGAGCTTGTTGTAAAGTTGATTAAAATCTTTTTTCTAATGCAATATCAAAGTTTGCTTTGGTTTTAGTTCTGGATTATTGCAAAATTTCAAAGATATTAAAATGAGATTCTAGTAACATATCTGGCGTATAGTTAAAGGACCTAAGTCCGTAACTCAAGATCCTCCAAAATCTTCGACCTCGAAAACACGAATTATTGGTCAAATTAAATCGACATTGATGATGTAAACTTACCGGGAAAAGATTGGCGTCTGATATCCGATATTTAAAATAAAATAATTTTTTTAACAATGGTACACGATTCGTGTACCATTGTGCGTCTTAGCATCAATAAGTAATAAGACACTGAGAGAACGAGACTAGAATTTCCCACAAGTCAATGCGGTCGTTCATATCTTGGACGCGGATTCTACAAAGTATTGACAAAATGGCTGACAAACAACAAACGAAGAAACGACAAAGAAGATCAATAATGAGCACCCCGGCGAATAAAAGAAAACAGGAATATGATAAGCAATACAGTAAGACAAAGAAAGGATCACTGATCAACATTCTATCAGAAATAGGTCGTTGGAATTGCTAAAACTTGAGATGAATGCAGTAGATGATGATCAGGCTGCCAAATTTATTATGAACGGTAAGGAAATATATTCAATTTTGCTTGGTTTGACAAACTCTCGAAATTAATTTATTATCTGCCGCTTGACTTGTTATACCTTATAATTATAGGGAAGATCTTTCGCAATCTTATGAAATATGCCCCATTATTTTCGTCGTAAGCAGAAAGATATCTATGATAATGAAAATGAAAAAAAGATGAATGATTTTGATTCTCAGCAGAGTTGGAAATCTATTTGATTTTGGAATTGACTACTGTAACTTGTAATGGCATAAATTAACTTTTTTTTTAATAAACAGAGCTATTTTGAAGATTGTGAATAAAGACTATTATATTTTTAACATGTTAGACAGGCAGTAAAATGAACCGTAGCTTTCTGTGTGTTTCTTACTTATCGTATACAAATATTCTACGGTATCTAAAAATTTTAAAACGGGCCTATAATATTTACGATGAAGACGATGTTGAAAATTGCTCTATCGCTTGTATATCATATAATTTTCCGATGAGTAACAAAGTAAAAGTTGACAGGGAGTACAGTTTAGTTTGGAACCTGCAGTGAATAAAGACTAAATCAATGGAATAAAACAAAGTCTTAGACATTAGATACCTTCAGCTAAATAAATCGTCTAATTTCTATAGTGTGTAGTATGTAGTGCCTAGGTTTATATCTGGAGGTACATCTAGATTTCATTAACTTTGATAATACATTATGATTTAGATTAAAAAAAATTACTTTAACATGGACTGCATTAGCCATTATACCTTCACTAACACTTAGAATTTATCTCAAAGTGGCAATTACCTCTATATTATTACTTTTATGATAAAACTGAAAATTTTAAATTTATAGATGGAAACTGTCAACATCTAGCAGAACTGTTATACATGTAGCTTCCGGAATGAAGACTCCTCAAAAACATGTTGTAGCCACTACAACTACACCAGCTGTCAAAAATGTAGAAGAGGTGCATCTGTAAGAAGTTTGATCTATTCATGGGTAAGCTTTTGTAATTTGGGGGGGGGGGGGGGGGGTGGATGGCCGAAGGGTTAGCATGTGCATGCTGTATCATAAAGCCTGTCATTGAGTTAACTGGTATGGTTTCAAATCCCCAAGTTGTACGTGCCAAGGAGTAGGGTTGCATGTCCAACCTCATGGGTTTTCCCCAGGTCCTCCGGTTTCCTCCCACTGCTAAAGACCCCTACGCTCCAGCGAATCCCAAAATGGCCTAGTTTGTGTCGAGTGGACGTTAAACCCCATTTCTCTCTCTCTCTCTCTTTTGTAATTTGTATTGTTTTTGTTTGTGGTTTGGGATTATTATTCATTTCTTAGGCATATGTATTTAGAATCAAACAAACATGTACATATTTTATTACACTACATGTTTTAATTTTCAGTTCTAGTTCAAATAAAGGCCTCAGTCATATTGAACCACTTCCTAGTACCAGTAAAAGGCGGGTTGATTTGAATATTAGCCAACATGATATAACTATGGATGAGTAAGTAAATGATATTTGGTTACAGACGAGTACATTATTTCTTCAATTTTAAATGTAGTAGGGTTTCTGCTTACTTTCCTGAAATTTGAAATTGCTGTAAATGTATATATATGTTTACTTTTAAATTTATATGTCTAAAATAAGAAGGTCTGCAAGTAATTTTTATCAACAATGCAAAAGAATGTTAACAGATATTTATATCCCATTTTACATGTGTAATCTTATAGGATTCAGATGAATATAACTGTTGGTACAAATGATGGCAGTAGATGTTTGATGGAAGAGATTGATTTTGAACAGGCTGGTCTAACATATGACGATGATGACAAGGATAGTGATTATGTACCAGATACTGTAAAACTCCATTATGAGTAAGGTTTCAGTTTTACTTGCATGTTTATAGAAAATTATTACAGGAGTATACATGCTATTATTTGCCAGACAAAGCTTACTTTTTGTGTATACCTTTGTATTTATTTAGATTCATTGTGTTTTATAGAAAGGCGTCAAAAGGTCTTTTGCATACACTGTAGATAACATGATCTGTCATTAAGTCAAGTGGGGTTGTTTTCCTAATTTCTGTGTGACATAGTAGGGTCACCTACCCACCCTCATTGTTATTCTCCCGTTTGTGCCCAGGCTTTGTCAAGTGACTTGGTTTCGATTTTGAGCTTGTACGTAACAAGGAGTAAAGTTCCTTCCCAACCTCATGAGATTTCTCAAGAGCAAATTATTAATTATTGTTAAAAATATACTATAGGTTGTACCCATAATGTCCTGCATTGCGTTGACAGTATACCCCCATTTGTCTATCTCTCTGAGTATGGTAGCCAAACGACTAAGTAGGTAAGACGCTGGCTTACTATCCTGGAGATCATGTATTGATCCCTGCATTGGCCGAGAGAAAGTTCATCAGGATTTCAAATGTGGTTTCCCCATGTTAGTGGTGGAGTACCTGACAAGAAATGCTGCCTAGTCGTTAAGATGGAACGGAAAACTGAGGTCCTGTGGATACATTGGCGTGCGCGTAAAAGAGCCCCTTGACTGTTGGACTTTAATATAAGAGAAGGCCATGCAAAATTTCACTCATAACACACTTGATGATGTATGCCTGTCTTCATAAGCCTAGTCGGAGCGAAACAGTAAGACGTTCAACACCATTTTATTTCTTATAAAGTACCTGGGGGGTTGGGATGGCCTAGTGGTCTACAGTGCCACACTTCGACCTCTAGAGCGTATGTGGCATGGATATAGGGGCACCTTCTGAACCTCGTGGGTTTCCTTCGGGCACTCTGGTTTTCCCCCACTGCTAAAGACCCCTACGTGCAAACGAATTATTGACATAAAATTAAACCATATGTTAGTCCCGAAATGGTCTAGGTGTCTCGAAGTAAGAAAAATGAACCATATTTCATAATAAAAGATTTATTATTCTCATTATTTTATTTGCAGACACAGAAAAAAATATTCCAAAAGATCAGGTTCATTGACGGCAGTACATCTGATGTCCCCAAAAGACTACACCTACATTCCAGCCAGAATTAATAAAATCCATTGTTCACCTTCATTTACTCTCTAAAAACATTTACAATTACAATCATCTAAAAAAAATTGTCAGATACAGATCCAAGACGGTTTCCTTCGCCAAGTCGACCGAACCTCCAGTAAATGAATTGTCTGTATGCCGGGTGTCGATACTGCTGCTAACAATAGCAACACTTTTGCTGTATCCCCAGTGAGATTAGAAATCATATCTTGAAAGATAGTTTTTATAATTAGTTATTTTATGACATGTCAATATTTGCATTACAGCCCAAGCAAGATCTTTCAAATCATATCCTGTATAAATAAATGTAGTCATTATAACATTTCACTTTTTGTCTTTATCATTTGAGATCATATTCTGTAAATAGTTATCTTATGACATGCAATATATTAATATAGTAAAATATTAGTTTATTGTAAACATTATTCTTTACTTGATGGTGTATTCCCTCAATTTTGAGAAATAAACAATTTATGTATTACATTTTTAATTAAGTAATAAAACTCACTTCAAGACTTTCACATCTCTCTTTTTGTAATCTGTTTACTCTTTCTAACGTTGTCTCCACAGACTTGTGTGGGTTTTTTTACTAGTCGTTGCTGTTGCTGTTGCTTTGCCCTTGCCTTGAAATACTCTTTTTGGTGCTGGTTGTTCAAGGTCTGATGACTCATTTGAACTAGTTGTATCGGCTGGTTAGAACTGTCAGATGACTCTTTGGGTCAACAAGCTTTACAAATATAACTTGTGGAACCTTCTTCGACAGCTTTCTTGAGAGCAGCAATTGTAAATCCTGAAAAACAACAATCATGTACATAAATATTAGAATGACAAAATAACAGTGACCCAATAAATTTACTTCATGGAATAGTAGCATATTGCAATAAATCATTTCGATTTTGTTAACCATTCTCTTGAAAAATGAGAATTTATAGATTATTTTACCTGTCCCACATGCCCTGGGTCCATTTACTACAACTATCACATGATATTGCTTGGGCACTTTTTCTAACAAGTTTATTACAATGCACGCATACAGGTCGTTCTGCCATTCTGAGTATGATGTGTAGGGATACAATACCATCATTCGATATTTGATGGAATAATAATAATGGATTTATAATATTTATATGATTCAGTGAGAAGCCATATTTTTAGATCAAAGAAAGGGCAATTTTGATAGTTGAATTCAAGTATGAAAATGAAGCCACCAAATGAAAAAAATCACACAAAGGCCGTTAATCCTTCAGTTAATTAATCTGAGATTACATTCATGTTACCAGTGTGTGTATGTAGGCCTACCGACAACTTAGAACGAATCATCATTATCATTATCGAAACATCAACATTTCATGACAAATAAACTGTGTTGTTTTGATAGGTAGTATTATAATTATTACCTACCTGTGATATATTTCTATGAATTAAAATCCACAATCCAATTAGTAAACAATCTGTATCTTCATCTCTCGAGTCGAGTAGTCTTATCATCACTAGCTACCGTAGTAGTACTACTAATACTATGATTATCATTATCAAGTGTCAAACTGACTGAGTGATGAGTGACAGAGTGAAAAGTTTCGTCGCGAAATGATCCACATCAATCAATGCAATGAGTATCCCATGAATGCGTCTTTATCAACAGTTAATTCTTATAAAAACACTTTGAAATACATAGAATCGTCGATCCTATTGAACATTTTAAGCAATAGTACACACAAGTGCCAAACCACGATCCACGTCCAAACAGAACAGCCTTATCTTACTGATGAGCATGCGCAAAAACACTTCCCGTGTAGACTGGATTAACAAGACGCTATGACAATCGCCCATCGATTGGAATACCTCGCGATTTCACCGAACATAACTTTTTTGAAATTAGACTAAAAACGGCAGCAATTGAATGCAAATCAGGTATACACATTCATATTACATTATTATATGCGATGCTACCCATTTGTGTCCATTTCTAGGTCCAAAATGTTAGCGACTTAGCTCCTTTAAAATTTTCTACATATGCGAAAAAACAAAAGGAAATCCACAAACAAAAGAAAAGATGAGGGATGGAGAGAGGGGGGGGGGGTAATGTCCACTGAGTAATTTCGAGACTAATAATATGTGGTATATTTTAATTTCAATAATTGTACTTTTTGTAGCCATCTTAAGCAAGGGGAGGGAAGTCAGGGCCCCTGTGCAAACTCAAAATCCCACACCTTGCCAGAAAGGCGTGCCACTATATCAAAATGGCAGATCTTATAATCCAAAGCGCGTGCGTTAGAACCCCCGAACTCCTTATTTATGCAGGTAAGTATAAACTATCAGACCTCTAAGACTCCTACCCAGAACGATCAAAATATTGTGTTAATAAGACTTTTAAACGCATTCCACTCCTTTCCAAGGGTACGTGGGTCGACGATCTTATGAATAAATTATTATCAATTTTTATCGAATTTTACCCGTGAAGAAAGTATCCGGCTAATTCTATTTTTAGAAATATAAAAAAAGTTGATTTTTTCCCCTCCTATATCTAGCTGTAGAAATCAATCGAGAGACAACACAGGCTAATGGGATTCATAGAACGTGGGTCTTCAGTGATTCTTACTCGGTGAGAGTTTTACTACTCCTCACATTTCCAGACATTTTCTTTCATTTAAATCTTACAACTTTTAAACATGTTCTCAGACAAATTTCTAAAACCTTTTGTCACTCGAGAACAATAAACTTGATTGGAAGTTAAGAGATAAAATGTGACCTAAATCAGTATTGAGAAAAAATGTATGTTAACATTGTAATTATGAATTGAAGAAAAATCGACAACGTTTTGTGATTCACAGTGAAAAGAGATATTGTAAACTGCCGGGTTAGAGTATTATAAAGAATTGCTTTTTTTTCGATTTAAAGTGTGAATCACAATTAAAAACTGTTATCGTTTGTTATAAAGATAATATCTAATTTAGCAATATAACCGCAATAAATACGAGATCTTAAGCTGTCGTTTTAATATCATAGAGACAGGATTGAGATTTCGCATCGGGCAACATTTCACGGTTTGTTAGAGTGTCTGCCAAGGAACCCCGTCGAATCGTTCATATGGGGCATAATCAAGGTCTCGTGTACATGTTGGCTTGTACGTATAAGAGGTTTTGACAGTTGAAATGCAATTGGTTTCAAGACAAAAAAAATTCCCTCACAGCACCCATGATGATGGAGTATTTGCGCATAGACGTTAAACTCCATTTCAGTCTTTCATTACAACACCAATACGACAATAATAACCCTACTATACTCTCCCAAAAAAGAAACGCAACGTGACATTTCCTCATCGGTATACCCTCGCTCTACCATCGCCTTGTTGCAACAAGAACCGCGACACGTCGCTGAACCAAACTGTTCTCCAGTGTTACTGTGGCCATACCCCAGTCTCTGAATCCACTGAAGTTGAATTTCACGGTGTCGGTGTATTTCAAAATATCGGGGACGTAATCCAGCTTCACGTAGGCGTTTACCGACTGCCTAATCTGAGATTCTTCGTCGTCCTGCAAATGCTGATGCAGTAGAGGTCGTTGTTGAGAATTGTTTCCGCCAATGGCGTAACCGGAAGTGACGATCCAGGACAGGTTGGGTGACTCTTGTTTGGCCTGAGTTTGTGCGGTCACGTGTTGAACTTCGCTGTCGGTACCTATCCCAACGGCAGGGAATGAAACCCAAGGAAACATTCAGCAGCCTGGTTACACCTGTCTGAGATTCGCCTGTTTGTAATCGACCAATAACGTTGTTGTGAACATGTGCAACTGATTTGAAAACCGAGAACCCTTTGATTTTAAAGGCCTTAGATTTAGGTTCCATGTGAAAAGCTCGCGAAGTTGTTAAATTCATGTGTCATGATGGAATCAAGCGAAAACAAATTTCGGCAAAAACGATGACCAGTCACCATAAGTGACCCAACATTTAAAACAAATAATGAATTTCTTTTATTCTTACATAATGACATTAAAACAGGTAACATTTATGGAAATAACACCCTCGTTCAAATAAAAACATGATGAAAAATGGGCTTTGCGTTTCTTTTTTTTGAAGAGTATATATAGATTGCTAAGACGGATACAGTATTGGGTCAACTGAAGGCTCGGTAAGTATTTCGGCATCTAGAGTTTGAAAAAGTTTAAATTTTTAATCGGCAAAATCGACCACAATCAAATTGTATAGTTCTCTGGAACCACCTTGATTCTTTAGACTCTGAAATGGCAACACCGTCTTTGTGAACTGTTTTGCACTGTGCTGTTTGTACATGTAGTAATACATTAACTATATTATTAACACTGTCGATCGCCATTTCCGCCAATTGCGATAAAAATATAATCTGGGCGATAAAATATTCAATCTGGCGGATTATTTGGCGATAACTATTTCCTACATGGCGATTCTTTATTACCTTTGGCAATAATTTTTTCTAGTCATAATGACAAAGCGTTGATATCCACACCGTATAGACGCTTCACGCCTACGGTCCATTGCGCTCGGTTGAATGACAGTGAGTCAATTAACAATCAATTAGGTATCAATAGACCTATCTTTTGTCTCTTGATCAATCTCGGATTAGTGTTGATAAGTATATACGGTACGAGTAGTAATAAACTAATTAAGAGACAAAAAATTTAATTTTTTATTTTCAATACGAATCGGTGGCTTTTTTATGGTTTGTATATATTCAAAATGGCGGACACGGTGTCGGTGAACAATCCTCGATCGATTCGTTTGGGATTTTTGAAATTATGACGACGGTTTGATATATTTCTGACTGAAGTTACCAGTACGTGAATTTGTTAAAATAAGATACCCTTTCTATGTCCGAAGAAGTGATGGCATTTCACAATTATGTTCAATTATCTGATTTATGTGATGTATATATTACTGCCATTTATAAATTTGCCTTTGACCTAAACTAAGACGACATATTTCCAAAACTGTTTGTGATATTAGTAAGCGTTTGCTCACAATTCCTGTTACAACTGCAGAACGTGAAAGAGGATTTAGTAGACACATTATATATATAAAAAAACAAATACCGCAATTCATTAAAAACAAATACGCTCTGTAATTTAATGGTTGGCACTCAGCAGTATTCGAAAGGCGGTTTCCCCGGATTTTAAAAAATCCTTTAAAAAATGTGTTTCTGCAAAGCAGAAAAGGATATTGTAATTTGTAATAGACTATGTACAGTATAAATGTTAATAAAAATGTTATAAAAATTACTGAAAATTTTAACTTTTTTTGGCGGAAGAAATATATGGCTAAAAAAATAAAAATTAAAATTGACGGAAAAAAATGGAACCCAGGGTGAGCACGGCACGACACTGTTTAATTATTAAAGTTTATCATAACCATCTCTTATTCTCGAATCCACAGAACTTCTCATTTTGAAAAAATGTTAGCCGGGAAAGAAAACGCGTTGAATTATTCATATTGTGTCCTACATTTTATATCCAATTTGATTTTTGTGTAAGAATGAACTGAAGTGGAAATTTTAATCCATTTCAATCGCTTATTAAATCATTTCCGTGAACAGCTGACTTTTATACGTATATTCCTTTCAATGTCAAGTTATTGGTTTCGCAACCTCGTTGTTTTTGAAATAATGAATTTTCTTCTTCTTCAAGCGATAAATTGGATATTTGAAGTGAGAAGCAATTTTAGAACTGTTCCCCAGTCAGTGCCTACATTTCTGTTTTAGCTATATATATGTCAAACAATATTGTATACTTTTGATTGTCTACTCTAATAAAGGGGGTGAACCGTTAAGATCTAAAACAATTAACAGCAGCATAGCTTTTTGGGTAGGAATTACGTGTCTCTGAGCCAAACTCAGCCGCAACGTTAGAGGTAAATATGCATACACTAAAGGACCAACCGTTTGCAAATACATTTGTTACCATGTGTCATTCTTACTTTTAGTGCTGTGTCCGTGAAATTAACGGAGAAGTGAGCAATGGAGACGTTTTATAGAAATACAGTTAGGCGCTAGTAGCGAAACTTTCATGGAATAGAAATAAGTTAGAGTAATGTATGTAAGCGAAACAAACTTAACTGTTCTGATAAAAACATTTATTCTACTTAAAACGAAAATTTCCACAAGACGTAATACGTTTTCTTAAAGCGGGAATGTCATACTTTCTTTAAAAAATTCAAAAACATAATTATTTCCCACCCTCAGAAATCATTGACAAGGAAATAATAACACAATTACCTCCCTTGTTTTCCCATTGCGTCCATGCATTAGCCAACTCCGAAGTTGAGGTTAAAAATGATATTTTTGCCAATTTCTCAGCTGACAATAATGAATTATAGGATTGATATGATTATTCTTTAACAAGGTATAACTGTTCATGGATATCATCTATTGTAAGGCTTTATTTAAATACACTTTTTTTTAAAAAAAACTTGAAAATTTGAAATTGGAACTAAAAAACAAGTAAGCCAATCCATTAAGCCTGCTTAGAAACAAAAACCTTTCCAATAAACATGTATCAACTGGTTTATTTGACCTTAGTTTATGTTGTCAAAAAGAACAAGAGGTGTTATTCAATAAACTTGTCCTTTGCGTTAGCAACAAAAAAAATTAAACACATGCAATTTCACAATCCTTCTGAACAAAGAACTTATTTTGCCTAATCAAGCAGTTTGAAGTGTTACGAATTATTGATTGAAGAAAATGAACGACAGTTGATTATTGGCAATAACGGGGTTAAACAAATGTGAGTTAACAGTAAAGTTGTCGTAAAACTAAAGACGCTTTTGGTGATTTTCTTTTCAAAATATTTAGGTCCGGTATTACGAAATATTCTCATAGCACGACTTCAAAAGATGATGCAATGGGGCGAAACAAATAAAAATAATTGCCCACTGGAATACTACCCAATTTTTTTTGTCTATTTTTTTTCTTGACGTTGCTTGGAGCAGATCAAAGAGCAAATGCCAGAACAGATAACCAATATTATAGATCGTGAACATGCCAGATGGTCCATATGTATCTGAGTAACTATAAATATGTACTATTTTATATAAAAGCTGCTGTTAGACATTACTAAGGAAATCCGAACCCAAAGGAGCGTATATCATTATCAATGATGACATGTTTACGCAGAAGAAGTTTAAGAATATTTCAATTATTATAAGTTGATTTACTAGCTTGAAATGCATCTACAAGTTCAAAAATATAATGTTTGGATCGATGACATTTTATTTAATATATATTTGATGAAGAACATATAATTATTACCATGCTACTATCAGTTGAGAAATATCCAAACTGTCAAGAAAGTGGTCTTTATTTTCTAAAATCTAAGTCAGGGTGGCTCAGTGCGTAAGGCGCTGGGACCTGGAATTTTTCGGAATCTATTCCTACATGGCTTCCCCTTCTCGGTAGAGCATGACAGAGCGTCTGCAAAGGAAGGCCGTTTTGTCTTTCTGGTAGTATGGAACAACAAGTTAATGTGTATAGGTTAGCGTACACATAAAAAAAACCTTGACAGTTAGAATTGGTAATTAAACTAGTCAGGAACACCGCCTTTCGTGGACCCATCTGCATTGACGTGATTGCCGTGGTAACCCCCATTTCTTTTAATTTCTAATGGATTTTATTTCGCAGATGCACGACAAATGCATAGGGCCTATTTTAATAGTGTAATATAAGTGTAAGGGCTATTTTCATTTGTGTAAGATAAGTGTAAGGGTTAATTCAATTGTATAAGAAAAGTGTATGAGCTATTTCAGTTGTGTAATATTTAGGGACTATTTAAATTAGGTAGGGTAAGTGTATTGTGTAAGATGGTGAATAAGGACTACTTTAATTGTGTAAGATAAGTGTACGAACTATTTTTAATTGTGTAAGATAAGTGTTAGGGCTATTGTAATTGTGTAAGATAAGTGTAAGAGCTATAATCTTGTAAGATAGATGTATACGGATTAATTTAAATGTATAAGATAAGTGTAAGTGAGTGTACAAGGGCTATTGTAATAGTTTAATATAAGTAAGTGTACGAGCTTTTTATTTGTGAAGAAAGGTGTTAATTGAGTAAGGGCTATTCAAATTATGTAATGGTAGGTTCCCATTGTCATGCGATGCGTTGCGATAGGATTGTCCCTATTGACTCCAAGGTCTGGTACACGCAGATACGTTCTAATACGTTTCGATACGATCAACATGATTGCCACGACTGACCTCAATATATGATATGACCTGATAGGTTCAACACGATTATCACAAGATTAAAACGACGATTCCAACCATAGCACAAATCTAATAGTGGAGATTAGAGACTATTTTACTAATGTAACGCGGGTCTTAGAATTATTTTACCATTTCAAACGTAAAGCAGGGAGTAATGATTTTATTCGACATGCGTGTAAACTGCCATTATCACCTGAACAGGGCCGGTTTGTCTTCTGGAACGTGTGTGTAAACTGCCATTTACACCTAAAAAGGGCTGGCTTGTCTTCTTGAACGTGCGGTGCCCATCTTTGTTGCACAGTGTTATTATACGCATTCCATTCGTGAAAATGATATTTAACAGATTCTTTAAAAACATGGCTTTTTCTAACTGAAAATTATGTATATTATGCTAGAAATGACTTGTACGATATATATATAGGTTTGGCAATAACCGTTTCTGCACGATTCCTTAATTACCCCTAGAAAATATATTTTAAAAAAGGATCTATATTTAGATACGACTTTGAATTATTGTTTGTATCGTTTATTGTTACAGAATCTTTATACGTGAATCAATATTTAGACACCGTATACATCCGATAGCGAGTTTCTAGTGATTTGAGATATCGTCTGGTTTCGGGGTCACAGATTAATCAAGGCGTTTGAAAGTTGAGTCAGAAAGTCAATTGAACGTCTGACAATATACTATAAGATTGGAACCCCTTTAAAACCATTAATTAGTTCACGCCAGAGCAAAGAAGCAAGTATCCACGTTACATATATATACCGAACGATCTTTAAAATGCAGAAAATATGGTCGTCATGATACGGGTTAGGACATATACTCCCAGACCGATTACTCGCCCAAATATTGAGATTACGCCCTTAATTTGAACCACCATCTTTAAATGTAGATTAGAAGCACAAAGTTGTGCTTATACCATAATCTGCCAACTACTCACTCTATCTACATAGGACGTTTAGCGAATGTGGTAAAATTCAGGTTTAGCTTATATTAGAAATGAAATAGTGAATAGAATATGAAATAGTGAATAGAATATGAAATCTCCATAATACATTCTTAAACGATGGACACACTTACTGAATCATTCAGGCGAAGCCATGTTGCCGAATGAGTTGACACACTAGGCGTATTCTGAGTCCGATTCACCAGTTGATTGCGTCACCTTTCACGTCACGTGGTGAAACATGGCTACGTCCATGTCTTCAAACAATCATGTGACTTCTCGACATCAGCGGTGATTGGCTAATGAATTCTAAAAACTTGAAACACAAGGTGAATATTTCAAACATGTTCGATTCGGACGAATTAGTCAGACGAATACAATTTCGGTCGAATGACACTGGACACACTGAGCGAATTTCGGCGGCGATTGATTTTTTTATGATTTGAATGACTTGTCATCCTTAGAAGAAGGTTGTTCCATCACCCCTATTCACCGCACCATCTCCGGTATATACTGATTGAATAAATGTTTATCAACGAAAGATACTAGACCAGTTTCTGCTACCACGCAAGAAGATGGACATCCACTAAATGTCTAGGCAAGATAATTATAACCAATTTTTTGCGATTGCGTGGCAAGAACTTTTATGCAAAATAGTATTTAACAATGAAAGCACACACCGTTTTAATTTTAACCAATTTCATTCTTCTAAGAACATTTGCAGCTTTGCGGTGGTTTTGTGTCATGTTTCATGCTTTCCTGCAGGAACGCACTATCTGATGTTTTTATGGATAGTATCAGCTTTAATCAGGGAAATAAGAATTTTGTTAAGTATTATATACATGTATGTATTATTTTTGTTATATTTAAATATCAAGTCCAATATAGGGGTGACATATTTTTAATAAATTCTAGTGACATAATTTTAAGTTTTTTTAAAAGGAACACACCATATTACTGATAAATGACTTTTTTTCAAGATGGATTATCAGATTCATGCGTTGAGCGTTATGTTTGCCGAAGTAGTGTTTTAGCTATGTGAAAAACCCAATTGAATAATCATATGTTCCGTGTGCTTTAGAAAGAATATCCCGCTACAGTACGGCTCTTTAAATGGAACAGACCAGATTACAAAATGAATCATTCTTAATTTGGATTATCAGGTTAATGCATGCTACGTTATGCTTGGCGAAGTAGTGTTTCAGTTATGTGAAAGGTCCAACTAAATATTAATTGATTCCATGCGTAATTAAAAAAGAACATTCCGCGACGGTGTGGCTTTATAAATAGAACAGGCCAGATTACAAAAATTATGATTCTTTCTCAAGATGGATTATAAAATTAATGTAGGCAGCGTCTTGCTTGACGAAGTAGTATTTCAGCTGTGTGAAATGCCCAAATTAAAAAATAATTGGTTTCGCTACGGTATAGGTTTGTAAATGGAACACACCAGATTACAAAATGATTCTTCTGAAGTTGAATGCAGCTATGGTGGGTGTGGCGCACCAGACAGGGTAAGCTTGCTCTTCGGGACACCTGTTACCACTGTTTGTCGTGTATTTTGTACACGGTGAACAGTCCATATGCTGATTACACTATTTTGCCCGATTACACTATTTTGCCTTTACCGTTTTTTTAGGACTTCGAATTTTGTCTTATGGTTTGGATTGTTCGTACTTGGTTTTATTTTAGTGTTTTGACTATGTGAAAGACCCAATTTAATAATAATTGATTCCACGTACTTTAGAAAGCATATTCCGTTATAGTATTATTTTTAATGAAACCCCACAAATTACAAAATGATTCTTTCTCAACTTGGATCATCAAATGCATGCACGCGACGTCATTGCTTGATCTCCTTAAATAATAATTGGTTCAATGTACGTTAGATAACATATTCCGACTCATTAGCGAACAGTATGTTCAAACTCCACCGCTGGGTTATGCGTGGGATCAATGCACCAGACATGTCTCAACAGAATGCATGAACAATTACTGTGCATGAGACAACAAAAACTGTTTCTAGTTATTTCCTAGAAAAATGACATCGCATGCATTCATTCTATAAATTTACAGGATACCTCATTAAACGTGCTTAAAACGAAGTAATATGGAATTTCACAAAACAGTGGGGAATACCTTTATTTACAATTACAAGAATTATACATGATATAGCATTTACAGAGCAAATCGATTTAATCGAACCACGTAGCACCATAATGCACACATTGTTATGACGTAGAACATTTGACAATCGCGTGTATTTATATAATGTACATTTATCTCGCAATGACGATACATAGATATTGTATAATATGGATATCGCATAATTATTTTACACATCTTTAAGCAGTTTTGAAACTTGTTAAATGTCCCCATAGGGGTCATTTCATGGTGAACAGAGGGTTCAACAGAAACAATTTCACGTGAAACTCTGATTCATAAACACTATGCATTATATACAATCAAATATTTCCTTGTTGTTCATTTTTCAATTTATATTATTTCACTTTTTTGATATCGGCATAAGGAGTATAAAATTAAATGGTCTTGCTGGTAGTAAGTTGCTTGGTTTGGCAAAATACACTTCACTGATTGTATTACGACCACCACAAAATTTGTGATTGTTCCATACACAATTAAAACAATGAATATTAAAATTCATCCTTTTATCTCTTGTAGTCTCTAAGTTGCAAAACATCCTGCGATATTTTCAAATATTGACACACATCTTACAAGTTACGTGATATAAATAGACCACGTATTTTCCATGGTGATGAAGTCAGTGTCATTCTAGTTGTACATATTTTCATTGACGAATGCTAACTCGCTCCAAATATGCAATGTGTTATTAGTCACAATCAACTAATTAGTCTTACCGCACTAGCTGGTTCAGGACAGTAGGAATTTAAAGGAGCCAAGTCGCTAACTCAATATCTTCGATATTGCAAACACGACTTATTGGTCAATTTAAATCGACATTGGTGGTGTTTTTGTCTTACCGTGGAAAGATGGACTTCCGATATCCAATATTTCAGACAAAATTAACATTTTAACATTGGCACACGAATCGCGTGACAGAATGCTTTTGAGTGCAATTTTATAAAGGGACTCGGTGAACGAGGCTAAACATATCCCATGTAGGAGAATACTACCGGTGTAGAATGGAATAACCAGACGCCAATGACTGCCATTGAATTCTGACTCTTCGCGTATTTTACCGAGCAAAACAGAAACGACTGAATGTAAATCAGTTTATATACATTAATATTACATCATTCGTTGCGATTCATTTGTATCCATTTCTACGTGCCAAAGAATTAGCGAGCTATCTCCTTTAAACCTTATTTCATCTATTCGTGCCTTTAGTGAACGATGACCTTTCGATTTCTACATGTGTACATCTTTATATATTTGTTTTGGAGTTATTATTATATGATTTGGGTTTGTCTGTATGCATACTAATTTACTATATGACTTTTATATCCACCATTTTGCGGTGTTAGTTTTTTATTTGGAAATGTCTGATCAGAACCCATTTGTTTTAAAAACCAATTGAAATGTATATCAATCTTTGTTTAGGTTTTTGAAATAGCAAGTTCTAGGCTCTATGTTCTTTATTAAGTTTGGGATGTCACTTTATTAGTGTTAATTGAAATGATTAAGCATTATTGTCAGTAACATTTTTCAAAGGAGCGCAAAAACAAATATGGAGACCACTCTTCTTAGCCAATCAATAATTCTTTGAAGACACTTATTCGCTCCTAATCGACATATGCGTCTAAGCTAGCTTACGATGAAATTAAACTAACATAGATTTCAATTATTGTAAGATCGATTACAACAATTAAGTTGAAACTCTCTAGGTCATCTGTCTCACACAATTTCAGTATGAGTATAAAAAATACAGCATTTCAATTCTACATCTATTATAATCTTGTTCTCACTACATAAGTAAACCCCAATCTCTTATATGTTATGGAATTTCTTTTGATAAATAATTGTCTGATTAATTTCGATGATTTATATATTTTGATTTATCGAAAATTGTAATTTAATTCGTTAACCGACATGTAGATCGGTATTATTATCATTTTAAACATTATTGATGAAGTCTTTTTTTAAGTGAGTGCAAGGATGTGATTCTTTGAAATAATGTAAATGGTATTCATAGTTTACTGTAAGTGTTTAAATGTGTTATCAGATGAATATAAATAAGCAAGCTGGTTTTACAATTTAATCACGTTTTAAACATAAAATATTAATTCGACTTGTTATAATTATTTGTAAGCTTTAAAATAACGTGTTCGTCCACAGAGCACTCTACATCAATTCCCTTAAATACGCGTTGCTATTTGGTGGCTCATCTGTCTCTATCTGATAACTGCTGCCATTTGACGCACCATTTGATCAAATCTCAGCACTAATTAACACATTGACGATTCTTCCTAATGAACCTAACTTAATTCTACTAGCATATCAATTGCCTTTTCCAATTCTCACACAACCAATCGGTGGTAAATAATGTTTAACCTCAACCTTGGTTGAGATGTTTCCCCAGCACAAGCCCACTTGATATAGTTAGTATTGCCACGTCCCTTGGTCCCTACGGGCATCATATCACTAACTAACCACAGTTATCTATCTTCTTAAATAGGAGATTATTTTAACACTATCTATATGTCCTACTTATAATGATGCCAGACTATCCCGGTCTGTCTCCGTTTCTGTAGTCGTTCCGGCGCCAAATCGTTGCTGAACATTTAATCTAATGTGTTCCGATGATGGTGCTGAAAAGAGATAAGAGTAAAACAAATTAAACATGTCTTGACGAAGGGAAATAATTGTTCTTCGATTAAGATTGTGTCAACAATGTAAAATATAGGTATTGAAATTATGTGTTATTTTACCATCCGATTGTGTTGTGAAGCGACACATTACTGGTATAAAAAATAAACATGGATGGGAAATCAAACATATATGATGTTCACATCTAACAGTTCGATCAATCGTAAATCGAACAACGCGTTGGAATTATTTTGATAACATCTCTCAAAGTTAAAAATACATTAGTTAAGATATAGATAAGAACTGGTCTTTCTTGCTATAATAGTTCGGAAGAAGATGATGTAAAATGAATAATTTGAAAATCTCATTCAAATTACTCTATTGCAAACGACGATATTGGCCTTTGAAGGTTTGATAGACGTGTGCAATAATTTCAACCGCGGTCCTGGTTGATTGAAGCTAAGTCTCGAACCGCCTGGAAACCGCCATATTGATTAAATCAAAGTATAGCTGAAACGTTTAAATCTGTTTAATATCGGAGAAATCTGATGCCAACCAGAGTTGATTAAGGCCTGGATCAGTTAATTATTGTCTAATTAATACTTTAGAAAACATTTCAGGCCCAAAGAAAGACCTGCTAGGCAGATCTAGCTCTTGACTAATGTATCTTTAATCTACTTAAAATTAGGTTACAATATTGCGTTTTGTTTTGACATTACACAATATTGTTATCAACACTATAATGAACTTTCTAAATTATATTTGAATCAGTTATATTTGAATTACTCGTATAAAATTCCCGTAATGCATCACACAACGCAGCCCTGTACACCAATATAGGCTGTTGCATTGGCGAATAAATTCACGTGACTTCAAAATAATTTGTCTGATGGTTAGTGAAGTCAGACATAAAATAATGAAACACGAATATAAAATAAGAATTTTTTGTAATTATCTGGAAATTCTGAATGACCATTTGATCACTGTAGTCAGTTACATTTCAACATCTTTATCAAAATTGCATTCATAGCTACCACATACGATTGTTTCATTGATTTTCATGTTATGAAAAAAACGGGATCGAGTTCACTTAGTTAATATCTTAAACTGATATCTTGAAAGGCGCGCGCAACCAAGCATAAGCGCTAATAGCCGGTCCATGTTAGTTTTCCCTGGCCCACAACTCAAATTGTTTGTGGGTTAATAAAGTCGTGTCTTAACCATGTCGTCTTTTAATTCTCTCTTGACATTTGACAAGCGGATAATAAACCAATCAGATTTTTGATTTTAGTGTACATGACTATGGTGTTGCTTGTCTCTTTATTAGTCTTTTGTGAGCACAGATCAGTTATTCAAATGTATTTAGAGAGTCATCACTAATGCGAACGTTTTATTGCTTGGAAATTTGTATCGCCATAAAGAGAACGTTTCATGGCTTGCTTTACGACCTAGGTTAAACTTTTAATATTCGTGATGAAGAATACGGATCGATGGCTAACAGGAAACAGCTCTGAATAGTTGCCTGTCATCTTGAACAATTGATTACTTAATGCAACTAGCAAAACGATTAAGACCAAATAGACTCTACTCTGTTGTTTTATTCTCCATTTTAGATTCGGAATAAAAGATCCTGATCCACAAATTAAAGTCAATGAATTAAATTTCCCCACTGCTTTCTCCTCTATTCTTTAAGATAAATCGATTACTTCCGTGTGGCCTTTTTTTCCCTAGAAAACAGAGACTCCCAGGAAGATTGATTTTTTTGCGATAAGATAAATGTCAAGGATGATTGTATGCAAAATGAACCAGTCACACGTAGCCAGAAATTTAATGTTGGGATAGTGTGTTACAATACTGGTCAAATCCCTTAATTCATCAAATATCTTTGTTAAGGATATTGGACACGAGGCCATTAAATATGCAAGATTATTCCAAGTACCTTTATAGTTATTGCCTACGAATGCATTTAAACTTTTCAAATGGGAAAATATAATAAGCTAAATCATATAAGCAGGGGGATGTTTTGGACATCTACGTAAATCGGCACATACCTTTACACATTGAACCGCGAAGACAAATAAACGGAGAGCTGTGTATGTACGGACATAAATAAACCTGTGTTATTATAGACAATCTTGCCAATGTGTATTCCAAGGGGTATGGTCTTTTATCATTGATTATAGGTGGACATCTTCAATATTAAAGTTGTATTGATATCGGACATGCTGTCCACATCAATAGTAGCCTTTAATTATTCATGTCTGTCTGTCAAGAAGTTTATGAGCAGAAATGACAGACAGATCACAATGCATGGCCATCATTAGACGTTATGCCTACCTAGGCGGAAACTAACTGCCCATTCACAAAACCATATCGATTAGAGCCAGACCTTACGATGGTTTTTACGTTTATTCTATGCAACATACCCGGATGGGTTGTTTTTTTAGATACATAAACTTGTTCGACTGTGATTTGTAGTCTAGTGTCTGGGCCCATCTTCATTACCCTAGTCGGAGCAGAACAGTAGGACGTTAAAACCCAATTGCTATGCCTGGGTGTGTTGTGTATTGTTGTTTCTTTATAAGTAATACATATCTGTGCTTCTCTTGGGTGCTTATTTAAAAATAATCTAATTGATAATATTTGATTACAATTTGTGTTCGTTTATTTATCCTGGTTTCTTTTTTTGGTTTAGAAAATAAGAAATTAAACGTAAAGAAACTAACACCTGATTAGGAGATTTATTGATGAGCTGAACTGTGTCTTCATATTATAAATTGTTAGCTACGTACGCACACCTCACATCGTGCACATCAACAATAGTAATGGACACCAATTTGTATAGCACCAATAATGCCAACCTAGTTATTCTTTGTGGATATCAATAAAAATTAATGATCGAGTTTGACAAATTAAATTGAAATTAAAAGGGACTTAATGTACTATTTTTCATGAAGACGGACAGGCGCCATATAGTGTACTATGTCAGAATTTAAAATAAATTTCATATCGATCCAACTTGAAATTTTCAATGAAACGGTAACGCATACCCCAACTCGTGTACGACATCAGCCAAAATGAATCACAGATTTATATAGAACCAAGATAGCTAACCTATAATTTATATAAGGATATCGTTAACGAATGCCCGACTTTGACATTTGCAATAGAGTCTAAAATAAATTTCATATCGATCCCGTGACCCACGACTTTGATTGGAAATAACTGTCTAAAATCAAAGTTACAATATGGTGTACATTTGCATTTTCCGTAAATAGCCAGTATTCACCCGACAATAAACAATACTAAAATAGCTTTCTCGTGTCTGTCCTGTCATACAATAAAAAATATAACAACCACTGACAATTATGTTTTATATACCCTTCGGGGAACAAAGTAATGTAAATCAACAATATTACTCGTTTTTTTGTTTGATATAATCGACTTGCTAAAACGTATTAAATTTATGTGTTGCCCCTAGTAATGATCGATGTCAGAATAGTTTCGTATTTGATTGATACGTATGTCTTCATTTTACATTATTCAACTGATAGCCCGTTATGTATCTTCTATAAAAAGGAACGTTGATAATAGACCTCATGTCAAACCACTTTGTAACAAGACGTTAATGTTTCGTTACCTAATATAATAGTCTTTATTGGGCACCATTGTCGGTTGTCAGAAATAGATACAAATTCTCGTAAAATTACATTTATTCTAAGATTTAGAGCATACACAGGCGTCTGCATGCCAATACTTAATAGCTTATTAGGTATCTAAGTTAATCCAAATCTAAAAAATGTATAACATAAATTTATCAGTAATACTTTCCGAGTTGACTCCCCCAACTTATAAAAGCCCTCTTCCGGTTCTGTATTCATATTATATCTTTGCCGATAATACATAAACAAACCAGAGCTAGATTTGAATCACATAATCACATTATCTTCTCTAACACAAATTCAAACGGGTTTTGACAGTGTATCCTTATCCTTTACAAAACAATCGGTACTCGTTTAAAATGGCGGAAGGGATGGGGGGGGGTCAAATTATGTCACCAAAGTCCCTCCACCCCGGGTATACACGCTACATATGCTTAACAACTATAGTAGTCTTTACACCCACTCCGTTTAATGAAGTATATTTTCAGTACAAATAAATGCCAGTCGCCAAGCTCAGAAATAAAATCACTCGCTAGAAATATATTTAAAATTTTATTTCTGTGGGCAGTCCATCGAGCTGTGTTTATTTTCATTTTTTTTCCGATATCTGTAACCCAATTTCCTTAAATATGCGTTACACATCCGAGTACTACATAATATACGACAACAATATCCTATACCAAATCACGTATTACGGACTTTTATGTTTTCTAGCCTCCAGCATTATCTTGCTGATACGAAACTTTTTATCAGATGAGAGGTTGACGAAGAAGAATCAACCCAATTACTGTTCAGCGCTACAACTTCATATCTGCGTTCTATTGACCAACCTTTGAATTCATATTCATCAAAAACGAATGTGTCATAAAATTGTAAACGACAACAAAGGCATTGGTTTGTATTTTTTCTGTGATTGGCATAGGTAAAAGTAAAAGGACTCCAAAGGAGTAACGATAGCTTGATTCTTTAAGGATGTCTTCTTAAGCCACAAAGCTCCTAACCTGGGCTAATGGAGACGGGCATACGCCATATAGTGTGCTATGAGGGAAATCTTGCCCGGGTAGAGGCGCTACGGCCTACTCTTATATCGAATTTCAACTGCCAAGGGATCTTTTTCGTGCATGGGACCCCGTTCTTCGTCCCATCCGAACGACTAGACAGCTGTTCTTGTAAATCCCGTCCTGAATCACTGACAAGGGGAAACCACGCCGGAAAATCTGGATGAACATTCTCGGTCAATGCAGGGATCGAACATCCGACCTCCAATAAACTCCAATGCAAAGAAAGCTGAACACATTTTACTGTTGTGTAGAATTTAGAGAGTGTCTAAAATGCAACACGACGCCATCCCTTTATAATCTTGAAAGAAAATACAAAAGCTTCAATAATATCGTCAAGTGGGTTCAAACAAGTCAATTCTTATAGATAAGGATTTTAAACAACCCCAGCTCTATGAACTTGTTATTACAAAATAATGGAAAGTAGTTGTCAAGTAAGAAGTCAATTCCAAGAGTAGTACACAGATGCATAGCAATAGCAGATTTACTAACATAATCGATTATTATTATTATTATTTATTATTAATGCAAAATAGGACAATGCATGGTGAACTTACTAAACTAAAAACCTTTTCATTCCTTTTATCCTATTTGGATATCAATTGATGAACCTGTGAAACCCGTCTATTTATAGTGTTTTATTTATGCCTTTTCATTTCTTTCATCGTATTAATGATATCATTTGAGAAACCCGAGGCAGAACTATATTTTCATCTTGGGTTTTTTTTTAATATGATTTTTTTAACAATGATCGTTTATATTAAGCGGGCCATTTAGAGTCATTAAATCATGCATCAGTGTATACCATTGAGACATATTGTTTAGTCGATTTGATAAACTTATTACCAACACTTCCACCAAAAGTATACTTTTATCTGTTTATATAGCTGCTAAGACATTTTAATGATTTATACCAATAATATTTAGTAAACAGTATAGATTGAATAGTGATATGCAGCGATTCCCCAAAGAAGTGGCTTAGCAAATGTCGGCCTTACATAACTATAAGAGCATTAACACTAGCACCTTTCTTTAGGCTAGAGCTTTATTGAGATGAATGATGTGTGTGTGTGCTGAATATAAACCTATAATTACATACACGTGACAAGAGAATGATATAATAATTTGGTTTATAAACAATTAGGAATACCCCTGAATTAAAGCGAGAATATCATATTTTCTACGAACGTCAAAACATAATTATTTCTATGTCTTTTGCTCAATAGGATATCAACTCACTATTATACGACCATGGGCATTATTTCCCACCCTCAGAAATCAGTCACACAGGAAATAATAACACAATTACCTCCCTTGTTTTCCCATTGCCCTCCATGGAGTTGAAAATGATATTTTTGCCAATTTCTCAGCTGGCAATAGTGAATTATAGGATTAACAGGATTATTCTTTAACCACGTAGGACTGTTTATGGATGAAATCTTTTTTAGGGCTTTATTTTAATACATTTAAAAAAAATAACTTGAAAATTTGAAATTCGAACTTTAGAATATATTTACCATAATTATTAGATGTTCCGGTTGAACCTGTTTGTGCCAGTTTATAACTAGCCGAATTCATCGTTAGCTTTCTCACATTTTTCTGCGGCTGGAAGACAATGACATACACTTTGGGGAAAAAAAGACAAAGCAAGGCAACAGACGCACTCAATGATATGGAGACGCACAGTGTAGTGATTTGAATCTGAAATGAAAAACAAAACAAATATAAAAATATGTATTTATACACCGGTTGAAAGGCAAGAAAACATACATGAGTCAACAGCCTTCACGCCCTCGTCTTAGTTGTAATTAAAAATAATACTACTTCCGTTTATGAACCATACCGAGGTCCATAACACTTGCATGGTAAGTTATATAGTGCAACAGGGCAAACCTAATCGGCGTATTACCGCCATTTTTGAAAACAATGCATATTAATTATACGGAATAGGAAAGTAACCACGACCCCTGGAGTGTTGGCAAGACAAACGTGACCGATGGACAGTTCAGGGTGATGACAAACTGTCCAGAAAAATGCCTGTATAAACATTCATTAATCTTTTTTCTTTATTTAATCACGAAAAAATATTTTCTTCGGGGGCTGAAAGAGTTAACGATTGCTGCTGATCAAATTATTGAAAAGCTTGGTCTAACAGTAACAGGTAGGCTCTGTACGTAATTCAAAATTAATGAAACGTCTGCTTGTTCTATTCCCAGACGTGTTAAAGAACAATTCATAACGATTTTTATTTTAGTTTCAGTGACCTTCTCTAGCAATTGTACTTAAAATAAATAATCCAATCTGTTCAAATTTTAAGACGAAAACTTCCACATGCTTTATACTCAGTTGTTGATAATGAGTTTTATTGATTGAAGACTTTAGAGCTTATCTCAGACTTTTGTAAAGATCTAAAAAAAAATGTCATCAACGGGTCGTACAATTTCCTTGTCAATACCGAGATTATTTTCTGTGAACTTCATAAATTATATTGCACTATTTTCAATGGGAGTTTTTTTCCCCAAAACTCTTCAGTTTTAATGGTCGATACGTTGTCGACAAAACTCATATGTTGTCACGATCTATCAGAATTTAAAAAAAAAATACTCTTACAGTTCCGTGGCCTCGTGCTTCATGCAGTCTATATAGTATCTTTGGCTTCAGGTTTGGCGGGGATGGTTGTTCGGGCGTGGGGGCATTGTTTGCCTACATTGTCAAAAAGTTGTGTATGTATTGGTGCTACGTCATTTCATATAATATGCGATCTTGTTAATTGTATACAGTAATTAGTGAACTGGACATCAACTGTTATTGATGAGCATTGATTCTATAAATGAAATAGGATTTAACTTCCTGCTTTGCACCATCCGGGATAATGAAGCCATTGCGAATATTTTTTGGGCACGGTCGGATATTGAATTTCAACTGTCTAAGATTAGTTTTCATGTACTGCAATGCACACACGTGACATCGGATTTTCGTCAAATCTAACTGATTAATTCCTTATGCACGACTAACAAGGGGAGCCGCGCCAGGACATTCGATGTACTTTCCTGGCAAACACCGGTTCTAACACACGACCCCTGGCTAGTAAGCCAGCACATTAACCACTGAGCCACGGCGGCTTTCACCTTTATATAAAGCAGCCATGTCAAGTTAACCGTACACGTGTCAAGTATCACTTTAATAAAAATATTTATTTATACGAAATTCGGTCATCATAATGGCTGTCAGTCAGACGGTATTATTCGTCTCGTTCAAGTGCTTCTATAGGTTTATGCCACGTTTTTAGTCTTCACAAGACACGTAGTTGTTGTTTTGGAAGGAAGTGAAGCCTCCAGTGCCAGCCATCCCATTTTTTTTAATTTCTTTATTTGCACACCTTTCAGCTTTCTTTATCGATTGAAACAGTCAAGTTGAAAATTGTTTGTGGAATTTGGAAACACCAGAATCGATATGCGCGAAGAGAGACGAAAAAGGATGAGCCCAGAGACAGAGAAGACGAATGAGTTTAGGTTTAGTCTTGTATAATCATGCCTTAAAAACATTACTGCTTTATAATTATACTTTTTAATCGGGTCTTCTCTTCTACATCACTGCGTGATTTGTAGATGGTCCCTTAGCCACCCATTGCTTCTGGGTAGATAGTAAATTTGGGATTCTGAATTCTCTAAAGTAACTGACTTAACCCAGTGGCAGTAGGTAATAATTATGTCAAATTCTAACCTAATCCTCGCATTTTCCGTTGTGACGAATGCGAATAACACGTAAATGGTTACTATCGAAATAAAATGTTTTGTTGCAAATATACTTTACGACACCAAATTAAACGAATAGTTAAAATTTGACCTTAACACGACGACATTGAATAACATAGACTCGGTTGAATGAACTGCGAGCGACAAATCTTAATGGTATCCATGGGGCCGAACAAGTCTTTAAATGCAGTATATTATACTAATTACAATATGTATTGAAAAACTATTGACAAAATTTGAACCATATTATGTTAGTTGTGAATAGACAGCCAAGGGGACGTTGCACCCCACCAACCCCCCTTTTTTTAAAAAAAATAAATAATAAAGCAAAGACACGATCGTAGTGTCAAAACGAATGTAATATATCGTGATTATTTTATTGCAATAAATACCATCGAAGCAAGGTTTGCGTATGTTTACACACACTTCAAGGAGTTAGCGAACACATTTTTGTAGTATCTTCTTTTAGAAACTCTGTGCAGTAAGAAACACAAACTAAAATCGCGCCTCCATAATGATGATTATTAATCATTATCGTGCAATGTCGATGATTTAATTTTTAAGTATTTGGCAGAATTTTATCTAATATGTAAACATGTTACATAACTCGGGATATACCCTTGGTAATGGTTCTACATACTCGCAAAATTACAGACATTCATTTTTACTTATCACTTTCGAAAAAAGGGTTATTCATTTGTGTAAAGAAATTCTAATAACTCGCGGATTTGTTTGGTCGTAATAAATCGATTTTTATACGATAGATAAAAGTTTTATCAGGATTTACGTATATTGAACTGAAGCTAAAACAATGTGCGATTGTGTTTGAATGTCATTGCTTTTATTAATAGCTCACACAAAGACGAGATGGGTTGGAAATGTCCATATTCCAAGTTTCAGCATGAGGGGAGATACAACCTATCTAGACGTCGAAATGTATTTTCTGCATGCTTTGTAACACTATAAAACAAATAATGCGGTCTGTGGAAGAGTAATAGGTTGTTACTTTATATCCATGATTGCTCCATTTAATCAAGGCAGTGTTGATGGTAGTCGGTGATATGCGTAATTCATGTGAAAAGAATTCGGAAATATCGGCCTTCATTATTAAGCTAACCATGCGGATATACTATACATCTAAATCTTTGTACAAATGCAACTAATCATTTTAACTGACTTTTTAAAAACCTTGGGCATCGTGTTTCTTTGTCCTATCTGTAAAATGTAGGCCTTTGCTTTCAGCTAATGCAAAGGTGCATTCTTAAAATATTTGAAAGGGCTAATCCCGATATTTGTTTTGGGAATAAAGCAGCTTAATTTTGTGTTAAAATCCCTTAAAATATTCGAGTCAAAGGCCGAGCAACTACTTCAGTGTTTATGATACGTTTTCAAACGACTTAAATCCGCCAGTCTTCATCTGGAATTTGAGACCGGTGCCCCAAGGTGTATTTTGTGGTAACTGGATTAAATGTATGAATTAAAAAATAATGTGTAGTTGAAATTTGCCTTTCTCTATCAAGTTCACTGCATAACCGTCTCGTGTAACCGTAATCGGTTATAAGGTCACCCAACGAAACAATTGACCCGAAATCTTAAAAGGGTTACGTGTCCGGATAAGCAGTTTTGGCGTTCACGTCCAAACGACTCAATATTTTGAGTTGAAATTTTTGAGACAAAGTAAATACACCATTCCCCTATATTTTGGCGTTTTATTTTCATACATTCTCAGACTTTTATTTTTGAGTCCCTGTTTAATTCAGGATTGTCCCTCTTTAAGTCCTGTCATTTGACTAAAATGTATCTGTATCTGTAGATATACAGTCCTACATATTGTTTTCGTTTCGTGTACCTAAACAGATGAACTCATTTTTAAAACTAATGTAACAGGTTATTTATCCAAATAAACATAAATATATAGGTATAAATTTAGTTAACATTGCACTATGTCATAGTATTTCCGCGACATTTTGGCAGATTGTCTCAATTTTCGCATCCGATAAAAAAATCAAACTGGCCTCCCCGATTTTACTCTAAATTATTTATCGGTAACCCACAATGGGAATAATAAATATTCTAATAACTCGCGGATTTGTTTGGACGTAATAAATCGATTTTTATACGATAGATAGAAGTTTTATCAGGATATACGTATTGAATTGAAGCTAAAACAATGACACATATAAATTTCAAAAGATTCAACAAAGTGAAACACGGACCATAACTCTTGATGTAATAAACGGAAATTGCTGAAATTCATTAGGCTTTTTGAATCTTCGTTTTCGTAATGAAAACGATACATATAAATTTCATACAAATCAGATGATGACTTTTTTCGTTAGAGCGTTCACAAGGTGCAACAAAGTGAAACAAGGGCCATAACTCCAGAAGAAGGTAACGAAAGATATTGAAATTAAATAAGCTTCTTCATCTCACCAATACTAACAACATATATCAATTTCAAAACACTCAGATGATAAATGTAGTATGTAGAGTGTTAACAAGAAATTGTGTACGACGGACCGACAGACGGGCGGGGGCCACGGCAATACGTATAAAAAACGACTCTGTGTATGCTTCAAAAATTTCAACCAAAAGGTTTCGTAACTAGAATGAAATTGAAAGTACCCACCTTAAAAGAATTCAACGTTCCAAAATAGATTGGCACGAACGCTAACCATATAATGCACGTTGTATACATAGCAAAGCCTATGAATTTAGATTCATTAAAGTTTTCTGGAATTTTCCTTGTCTTCACAGCATAAACTGTACATATTATAATGAGTAACATATTATACACTAAAGAAACTAAAAATGAGATGTCATCGCTTTTGCATTTTAAAATGATAAGTGGTTTTCTTTCATCTGGGATGTGGTGTCTTGTTCCCGGTGTTTCAATTAACAACCAAACGGCTGTAAACAGAATTTGAATGGATATAAGAATTAACGCTAACAGAATCTGTGACTTTGGGCTTATAAACGGCGGGCGTTTTGCAGACCGTCTAGCACTTTCAAAAATTCTAGATATTCGATTCGTTTTAGTTAAAAGTGCCGAATAGATAATGGAAAATCCGAATCCCACACCGAATCGTTGTAAAGCACATATAATGATAGACGGCATGGCCAACAGCACAAAAGTCATAAGGTAGCAAATGAGGCATCCACACAACAACATGTAACTAAGTTCTCGGCCTGAGGCCATCACAACCGGGGTATTATTATACATAATAAACAATAATATAACAAAATTTGTACACATGATTCCTATGGCGGCTAAGCACATTGGGACAATAGCGTAGATGCTCGTCCAGGTCATATGTTCTATCACAAGCCTATAGCATCCGGATTTATTTGCGTACGGCCAACCGCCCATACCGCACGATTCGCAAGTTTTCTCATCTTTGACATATTCCCAAGGCTGACATTTGGTACATATCCAGCAACATGGATCTCCTTGACGCATATTTTTAATCTCTCCTTCTTTGCACGGCTCACTACAACGAGAATTCGGAATCTTGTCCGTACCACCAGCCCAAATGATTTTATCCAAATCCAGATCCAAATTCTTTGACCATCTTCCTATCTCTTGGTACTCGTAACGACGGCTGGTTCTGTTTCGTTGGTAGTTCATGATGGTATATCTACCAAGAGCGTCGCCATGTTTATCAAACTGTACCTGAGCACCATAACCGTCTGAAATTAGAAGAACAATGTTATAAAAGTATAAGAGAACTGTACGTACTTTATACGGTAAGCAACTGTAAACAATGACCCGAGGAACTTTCTCGGCCAACGCTGGGATCGAACCGAAGACCTTCTCGTTAGCGAGCCAGTGTCTTACTTACTGAACCACCCCGGCCCTACAGACATTTTAAGAAAAATGTAACCATATGCTAGATGAACGACAACTTTAACAATTGAACCATTTCTTCCTATTTTAATATATAACCAAGATGGGGAGACATATAATCCAATACACATCAAAATAAAATTCAACAAATGGAACCTGTTTTGTTTAGGTATTCGATTGTTCGAATCACCCAGAAGGGCTACGATAGTTGGTGATCAAGCTATATAGATCGCTTTGTATTTGTTTTTGTGTGTCATTCTCGTTCTAGTCATGTATCTGAGATGTATCTTCTTGCTGTAATTCAATTGACTTGACTTGATAAGTTGGCAGTAATTATACGGAATAAATAATTCTATGCTCTTAAATATCAATACTACTTGCTGTTCTACTACTCGTTTTTCTCTGATATTCCTAGACACCTACTTCCTGCAGTTGTTAACATTATCGTTGAATGTTTCGCTTTACTCAGCTTGTTATTTGTAGGTTGAATGTATTCTAACGGTTATTTATCTTTTTTTTTATTTATGGGTCGTTTGGTTTTGTAATGGTTTGTGTCTTTGCTATTACTTTTGTTCCAGGGATGTTTGTTCGCATGACATTGTACATCGTTTGAATGACGTTGAGTTTCACGATGGCTGAGATGACTTTATACTCAGTTCCTAGTCAATATTACGCCAGTAATTTGTTATTGCATACATTTTAAAAGCATTTTTGTATGTGAGTAAAAGATAGTGAAACAAGCACAGTGACAAAAACTACCAATTAAGTCAAACGGAATACTAAACTCGTCCAATATGTAATTCTTAGTAATCTAATATGAATTCACGATGAAATAATATGTCATTATTGAACGTGTGCCCAATAGTTAAAACTCACAAGAGAATAGAGTTCTTTTAGGTATAAACGGTTCTAAGAGAGGAGTTTTGGCTTAGCTTGTGAAACTATTCACAAATATTACGTATTTATTTAGTAACGAATAATATATTTCCTATATGATGCTATCGCTGCCAAATCAATGAGTCAGTAATTATATAAAGTAGTCAAATAATATTTTCTATATGTTGTACAAGCTGCCCATTATTAGTGTGTACACATAAAAATGTCAGCATTAATCACTAGTAAATTTGCAAACAAATTTAGCAGTGAAGCATGGTCTTAAAAAGTGACATTATACGAGTAGCTCCATTCTGTTGATGGTAAATAATATGTTTAAGTTTTGAATAGTAGGGTATTTTGTTCCTTAATGTCCGGTATTGAAATGACACTGTAGACTTAAAACCATTATGTGAGATAACAAAACGTGAACTAAACATAATTAAGTGTCTGGCATTTTAATGGCTTACGTTTTTTTTTTAAACCATACTTTTTTTCAGGTTGACTGACTGGGATTGGGGAACAGGCTTAGTCTATGTAAAACCTTCTCCCTTAAAATTTTTTATATACGTATATATTATTAATACAAAAAGGGTGTATATACATGTACATAATTAAAATGGCACACACTTGCATATTACTAGTATATAGATATAATAAAATGGGTGAAAATGTACAGATGCAAGCACAGTAAGAATCTTTAAATAATAATCAGCATTAGAGAGACTAGCCAAGATTATACATAAAAGAGAAGATTAAATATTATTTGATCGAGATAAGTTTAGAATCTGTTTGACATATCTATATATTTATGAACCTGATTACGTTAGTCAAACGTGAAAAAGTGTTGCAAATATTAAATGAAATGCGTTATTACTTCCGCGAAGTGCTTATTCACCTTCCAATGAACTGTCTGATCCTACATGTCAAGTTTTTAATGATATAAGTCATTTAATCATGCCACGCATTTTTTTATTTTTTTATATAAAAATCAATAAACACCCTTTTTTTTCAATTACCTAAAAATGTTTTTCTAAGGAAATAACACCCACCAACATAACCAGTAACGGCATCATAGTCATACAATACACGTTTCAAAATACATAATCCAAAATACGGAAACGGGGTTAATGACAAATTTTGAAACAAAGAAAATACGGCATACTGTAAACAACTGAAGTTGATTGTGGAATATAAAATGTTCTGACCTGGTCAAATATGAAATTGTCTATTTCCCAGACTTTGATATTAATTGAGGTAAGCACATCAATTATTATAGTAGTCTCTGTACCATTTAGACAAATATTCTATGAATATCAGTCTGGATGCATTGTCAACATTTGAGAATTACTAGGTTATTGGCTAGATTATCTGGGTTTTTTTACATTCTCATGAACAAAATCTAAGGGAGGTAATTTGTCCTAAAACAAGATATCGTTGCCCATGGGATTAATTTAAGAACTGCCATTTCATTTAAAAAAATCTATTTTTATGAATCCTAAATTGTCGTCAAGATTCATGTTTGTTTATAAAGCTCTATTGTCATGCCATGAGGTTCTGGGTGACCAAGACTAGAATTGATAACCAATGTTTTGTTTAACTAATGCGCGGTCCCGATCTCTTGCACTTTCAATTTCTTTATGCATCGTATGTACCCCCCCCCCCCCTATAATAATCTCCTAACACGTACACAATGGGTTTCTCATTTTTATCTAGAAGTACGAGATCTTTGCACGTTACATTAAATCCAAAACAAAGAAATCAGAAAGCTTCATAAATAAGTATCCTCGCGAATATTTCACTCCGTCTGATTTGAGCTGATCTCAAATGAATCGATTTTTGAATCCGCGACGATAAAAACGAATTGGAGAAGAAAAAAGTTCATATCGATCTTGGAAAAAAGTATGGGCACTGATAACATTCAACTCCGATTTAGGAAAGTTAATTTTACTGCGTGACAAGAGCTTTTGTCCAAACTGTCATGATAACGAAGACAAGATCACTTTAATACATCATTTTATATCATGGCGTCTGCACCCTTGAACATTTAAACGACGCTGACGGAGAAAGGTTTAAACTGAGTGGATGCGTCCAGAAAGACCATAGAAAGAGATTAACAGCCTATTGACCTTAGGGAAGTTTTTGTGAATGTGTCATAGTGGCGTTGATTAAGTCAATATCGTATTGGTTCTAGTTTAGGGATATTATTACCAGTATTGTGTGTATATATATAGATGACTTGCCTCCAGTCATTTTTCTTATTTCATCACACGAGATTCTTGGTTTATCATCAGCCGCGAGCTGCTGCAAATAAAGCTATACCATCATACGGCATGATGCCATGGTAGGTTAAAGTGGTATCACAGTTTGGTGTGTTCTTCATTAAAATATTGCCTTCATACGACATAGGGGTATTTTTACAAAATTTTAAAGTGCACCCATTTCATAATTTATTTATTTGAACAGATTTTGCAGCAAGATCGGCGATACATTATAATCTTGTCTCCATTTAAAATTACATAGATATGCCATTAGTGAGTGCAGACGGTCCGTACTACCAATTTCTCAGTGGTATAAATAGCGGAACCGTACTTGCTATCTGTGTTAAAGATGCGTTGTCACCAGGCCTAAGCAGGCTAGTTCACCATTGGGCAGACTAATAATGTACAATATTGGACGATTTGCATGATCCACTAAGTCGATCATGATAAATCATAGAAGTGATAAATACCGTAATCTACGGTGACGGCTTAGATAATCCAAGAGGATTATATGATAATTGATAATGTCAATGGGTGAGTCGATAACGACCAAGATGATAAAGTATAGCATCAATACTATTCGCTTGAAGATAAATACAACCTAATGTATAATCGCCGTTTTTCATTAAGGAAACGTCCACAAGAAAATCAAAAGCAACCCAAGTAGATGTATACTCAAAAGAAACGCCGTTCATATTGAGACAGGCATATGATAATAGTTTCTTATAGTAAAGATTCCTATGCACTTCTTGGAATGCCAATGGGATTTTAACATTCAATGGTTCTGTTATGTTCGTGCCATTTCAGTTATACATGAAAGTAAATTTGCTATATGGATGGTGATATTGGAGTTTCGTTGATATTAATTTGTTGCTTTAAATGGAAACACACTTCAGGACTGTCACTCTTTCTGCTATGGAAATGTCTACTCGACATATTTATTTTTCGTACTTGTAATAAACCAAATAGACTTATTTACACCCTGATTTTGTTTCGTACAAAGAAAAACTCATTCACTTTAAGCTTTTTACAGGACCACACTAAAATAAATCGATAGCGACATACTGTTTGCAATGTAACTGTCACTTCTAAAACCCTTACTATTTTTATTTTTACATAAGAAGCTGGTACAATTTCTTTCAGTGGTCCCATCGATTTTACGCTTGGAATTGTCTAAACCGTACTTATGGAGTCTGAGAGGGTATGAAGTGTGATTGTATACTGCTTATCAGATTTACTTTCTCGACGTCGCACCATACTCATTCACACAGTATCATACTTCTAAGCTTTTAACACCCAACCCTACAGAGATGTACAGCAACACAAACGTGGCAAGGACAAAAAAGAAACTTGCGATAAACTTGCGAGAGACAATTCACTAGAGTGACATAAATAAAATATCGCGATAATCCAAAGAAATATGGGTAAAAATACACAGATATCACACTTATCAAGTGTTAATAAATAACGAATAACCTCCTGATATGAGACGAATAAGTAATAAAACACCCCAATCGAAATTAAAAGCAGGGCAGACGATAGTCTTAAGTGATATTATTATAGTTAATGACTTTTGAATGAATAATAAAATAAAATAGATAGCTTGCTTGGCGCAACAAATATTATAATGGTTATTGTATCATATGACATATCAGCGAGGTTAGATGTACATGTAATATAATATGCAACTGCAGGCTACTAAACATATTGTCTACGATATCACCCCAGGTGGTAGTGGACGTTAAATTCCAGATACGAACGAACGAGAACTAAACATACGCCCAGAGCAGCTAAGTCGCCCCGGAAGTCCTCAGGGGCCGTATTTCGATTCTTTGGGTGCATATCCTTAGACAACAAATATTTATACTGTTTCTTTTATCGACGATTCGACGAGATCATATGGCCTAGCCAAGGGCATTAAGTCTAATAGTAATTTTCAGTACTTGGAGTAGTCGTAATGGGTATTCCATGGTTGACACAACAAATCAATATATGCACTGGTGATACAATAACATCGGGGTCACTATGCAAATATAATAAATATATTATAATGCTAACACTGCTGAGAAATTATGTTTGGTTCAACTAGTTTTAGATCTATAGAAATTTGAAATACTCTAATAAATGGATTCTTAGTAATAAGGGATATGATAAACTGAAAATTGTTTAGTTGAAAAAGTATCATTGTAGAAATACATCATATTATATACTATTAACAGTATTAATATGCCCACCATGTTTCTCTTAGATACATCCTATATTCTATTTGAACTTACTCCAACAATGACTCAAGTTGCAATAAGCGGTTCCCTGTCTATTTACACGTCAATATAATCGAATTCCCTACAAAATAGCATGTATTCGACCTACTGCTTCCACTATCTCTCAAATACATTCACCCCAGGAGGCTTCCAATATAAAATGCCACATCAGGCGATAAATTGGTTTACGGAACCATAATTTGCTATAAACGGGGTATATTTCATGTGAAAGCACACTGCAAGCAACGGCTAATCTACTTGCATTAGCTCTCGTCCATATTTGTTCTTCAAAGAATTATGTACGACCGAGTTGTTCAGCTTCTATTTCATATTACTAAAACTGCGCTGTCAACGTTTATTTAGTCATATTACTTCAAAAACTAAAATAATATGTACATACACACAGAATACTTCTGTGGAATACAATTATGGTTATTACTAAGCGACGTTTCCACTAGACTGCTTTTTGCTGGATAAATATTAGTCGAAATATCGCTCATTAATATACAGTAATTGATTCCATACCATATATTTCCAGTGCAATTACTAAATGCCACTAAAACTGGTCAAAATATATTTTTTTGACAATTTAAATCAACATCGATGGACTTCTATTATCAAGAATAAGACAAAATAAACATTTTACCATTGGTACACGAATCATGTACCATAATGCATTTCATTCCCATTTGTAAGAAGCGACTCGAAGAACAACGCTAGAGATAGGCCACGCCAATCTTATCTGGAGAGTATGTGCAACTGGAATAACAAGACGCTGGAGATTGCCATTCGATTAAGATTTCTGGCGCATTTCGCCTATCATAGTTGATTTGAAAAAAACGGAAACGATTAAATGTAAATCAGTTTATTTACATTCATATTACATTATTATATGCCCTGTGACCCATTTGTGTCAATTTCTAGGTCCCAAATATTAGCGATTGAGCTCCTTTAACGATCTTTATGCCTCACTAAGACGTGTCCATAGCTTTATTAAGTGAAACAGTGTACAGATTTAATGATTCAGTACTAGACAATTGGAATATGAATGCTGGGTTATCTCTCGCTCTCAAGAGAAAAGTACACTCCAAATAATGGTAATTCGTAGGGAACTTAATTATACGTTGTGATAATTATACCAGTGTTAGATGTATAGTATCCAGTGGATTTGTGGGCGCAAAATAATTGTATTGTAATGTTGGTTCAATGTGATAATATGTCACAAAGGCTTTGTTCTTTTCCCTTTATCCATATCACATCCATAAGGTAATAATCATCAAATAATGCGACAACAAAGTGACGCTTGTGTATTGGACAAACAATTGTCAAGATTTTGTACCGGTTCTCAGAATTGTCAAAATTCAAGATTAAATTAACTATGAAATTATGCGCATCAAGAAAATACTTTGAATAACCTTCAAATATTAGGCATCCCAAAACCACCCAGATGATTAAACTCGGGTTGTAACATTTAGTATCAAAAAATTACACGAGATAATAAATCATTTAACAAAGTTTTAAGTTGGTTATCGGAACCATCTAAAAGTATTCCAGCAAACCATATGAATGACTTGGAACCACATTTGTAACAAGAAAGTTGATACGATGAATAATTATCGACAGATAGGGTGCCAATTCTAGGATTACTATTTGCTTCTGATAAATGTCGACAAAGCTGGTTGGTTATCAAACAATTCCAAATTATTAACTGAAATATGTAGGGCAGTGTGCTATATAGTTCATATTGTGATGGATTATTGTCCAATCTGAGCAAACTAGAATGATTTGCAATGAAATTGGATTACAACGCAGTTAATATAGTCTCAAATGTAGTTTGTTTGTTCTTGGAAAAAAAAGAACATTGAATCAGTACTAAAAATAGTTTAGCGTTCGAAGTCAAGATTCAAATAATCGATTAAAATGGGCCATGGTATAATATAAAGGGATAAATATACATTATAGGGGACTATAATTTATTATAAACTAGTATAATACATTAAAAAAAGGCTTATAAAAATGATTATAAACTACTATGATAGATAATAATGGGCTATAAAACATAGTTTTGGTCAGCAAGATGTTCAGCCATTTTAGAAGTTTAAAATGGAACGTCCTTAACGATACACATTGTTACAAAAACCAAGTTGTAAATCCATCTGTGTTGGGTTGTGGGTCATGCATGTATTATTCCACTTCCATGCCTAACATTTCTAGAAGATTTCACGCTCAATTTTCACACGTGAGTCAATATTCATGAAAGAAGTTTAAGAGAATGATTTTAAGCACTATCACCGTTCACTGCCCGTAAGATCATCGTCTTCGAGAGACCCACCAATTTCTTTTTAATCCTGATCGATAGGGTATTGATCCCGAAGAGATGACCGAACTAAATTAGAATCACTGAAGAATGTACAATGAAAAGGATTTTTACACTTTCCGCGCCTAAGGAAACTGTTGCAAAGGAATGTCTTAGAAGTACTTATCGCGATAGTTTTGTGTCTTATTAGAAAATCTAAAATTTCCATATTTACGAGAAAGGCCGGAAATTTACGATAATTACCGAGATTTGTTAGTTTGTCCAATGATCTAGCTTGTCTCTCTAGACTATTTCACATTTAATCATTGTTCACAATGATTTCTCCTGGGGCGTATTGAATTCTAGTTTACCAAGATTTGCGCCGCAGTGGTTGACACACCATTAACAATTTTTCCTCGTTCGTCGTATTAATGTTTCCTAATGAATGCGGCAACGGACTGATTGTCTAAAGAAAATCACCGTCAATTTTCCCTGGCATCCTTTATAAAGGTTAACAATAAATTGTATACAGAGTGGTCCATAAAAGAAAGGTGATAGCATGTCGTAATATTAGAAAAAGCAGGAAACGGACGTGGCTTGCATACATAAATGACACTAGATGTCACTGTAAGAGAGGAATTAGAACTGTTTGGAAGTCAAGTGAAAACTAATCCCTCACTCATAAACAAAACCGATTCTCTCGAGCTTGAAATGACTTAAAAGCATCATCAACAGCGGTCATAAGTAAATATTTAAAGCCATGGTGAGCTCTATAAATACTAAATGTTCCCAATTAAAACCAGTTCTTTTTGGTGGAGTTGGGTGTAGTATGGTGACTGTAATGGGGAACGGGCTTGGACACTGATTCTCATGTGACAAACCTAATAGTTATTAACAGAATTCCTCCTTGTATTTTCACTGTCAATTTTACCTGCTTTTTATTCACATTCTATACGACGCATATTTTGAAATAAGTAAGCGTGATGTTAAATTTCCAACGATGGCGGTTTAACATTAATTCAAAACGGACGTGCCTTGCAAAAATTTGAAACCGCTCAATTGTAAAAGAATTATCCACTAACAATCTGCTTCAAATGCAGATGGGAGTTGCACACATACTATGTATCTGTTAACGACAAAATCAAACCTTATCGCATATCGTTATTGCTTTGAATATGAAGGGGTATCCGGCTAAAATTGCGGTCAAGAAAGTAGAAAATCAGAAGTAGAAGTAAATGTTATTTTCGTGGGGGTACCAATAACTTTCTTCATTTAATCTGAAAAGTGTCCAACCTTTAGCTTGAAATCATCAGAATGAATTATATTTCCATATGCCCCATGTCTACTGTCCATTTTTGACGTTTGACTTTCGACATTCTACTATACTTGCAGGCTTTTACTCTCGATGATGATACATCTGTATGAAACTACCATATGATATTGGTAACAACTGTGTCAGATGTGGTGTAATGGGGGGTGATTACCAACGCTTGTTCGGGCTCAATTAACACTATATTCATACTGGATTTTATATAACACTTTGCAGACATTTAATGGCCGATATTATGAACACATCGTCTGCTCAACAGCTGGCTATATTTTTATATAATGAACTGATTTCAGAAAGTCCCAGAAATTAACCGTAATACAAGTCCAATTTACATCTTAGGACATTGTTTTAGTCACGAAACGAACAATTCCTGTATCGAGCAGTCTGTAGCTGGATTTGGGGCGCCACAACATTGAGTAAATTATTATCTTAAAGATGTTAATACAGGCTAAAATATACCCAAATGAATAATTTAACATGCAATAGGGTCATCAAACAAATCCAGCGAAATGACAATATCATATTGCTGCTATGTTCACAAATTTCCAATTCAAAATATCTTTGAAAAACAGCTGAATTTTACGATAGGGTTATTTCTATTGAAGACCAAGCCAGAAAAAAAACTCATTCAACAAGGATTTTGAGGGCATACAAAATGGCAAGTTATATTCTCTAAGATGATACCTTAACCATAATCCATACAAAATGTTGTTTTTTCAAAGACCATGGATAAAATCCATTTATAAATCTAAAATAAAAACCATTAGACTTGTGTAAATTTATGTGTGTCAATTCACTCGAATGACAAAGAAATATGAGTCAAATCAAGATTCTTCCGCGTAAAAGAAAGTCGTCGCTATGGCTGCAGGAAAGAGATCATATAGTATATTGACATATATTATTGTTTTTAACTTTTAAACAGTTTTTTTGAAGAATATCTTTTTCTTTTAGAACAATATACTCGTTGAATCTACATGCCTCCAAGACAGATAACTGAGAAATGTTGTTATAGGTAAAATCTTACAATGTGCAGTCGCATTTGTAAGTTAATAAGAATCTCAGTGGTTTAGTTGTGATGTTTGGCCACACTAATTGATCAACTGATTACGGTTGTGTAATTAAGCGAAAACAACCCATTAGGAAAGTTAATGTGAATAGTAATGGCTTAATTGGAGGACGACAAGGTAACTAGGTGCGCGTCCGATAAAGAATCGCAGCATCCCAAACAAAAAGTAAAATACAACAAAATCTTCTAGACGATTCAATCAATCGATTTCGAAAGTAATCATCTTTTGGCGTTGTGTTTCGTCAATAGCCCTGGACAAAAGGACTTCCTATAGACAACAATGTTCTAATTTAGAAAACACTCAAGCGATTATCATGCCCACATAACTGACATTATTTCATATCATGACGATCTGAAAAAATTATATATGTTTTTGGTACTCTTAATAATTTACTTGAACATTCTAATTCGGACATTGTTTGTATAAATCTATTGAAATCCGTAGTTTTCCAGGGCATTATGGCAAAGAGCATAGTTGTCTAAAGTGCAGCTAAGGAGAAATTGGATGTATAAGAATTATATGTCTGTTACTGCTCTATAACAGCATGTTTTTAGTTTAAGGCTTTCAAAAACGTGACAATCTTTACTAATTATACATGTATTTTGACACCCTTATGATTTTCTAGTACACGTTTTGATTCGTGTATTGTTTGTATAAATCCAGTGAAATCCACATTTTTCCCGGGCATTATGACGCAGGGTCTAGTAAATTGCAGCAAAAGAGGAGTTTGTTGTTAAAGAATTGTAGGTTTGTTATAGCTCTATAATAATCTCATAGTAGAAGATGATATCGCGTTCTCTACTAATACATGTAACTCCATCTTCTTATCACGAGTAATGTCTGCCTCGAGTAATAATATACCATGTTTACCTATCAATATACATCAATTGATTTTTGGGAATTTGACTGATGGTATCTTTATAACATTATGAACTAAACTAAATAATATCTCTAAAGGTTCGGTAGATATCTCTATCCCAAGGGACCCCATATGGTACTTTAATCCACATAATCATTGGATGTCTCGATTCAGACCAGTTATTTGGAGATTATTCATCTGTAATTCGACAATGTCATATTGGAACACCACTAACCGTTTATTATAAAGACGCTATCTATACGATGATGACGATGGTGACAACCATGAGTGATGTTGATGATGAAGGTCTCTTATTAAGGATCTTAGATATTGTGATCGTTTTTTTTTTAAAAAGGAGCCATATGTCATATTCCTGGAGCGTAGTGATAGGACGACCTTACGCGTGTGCTTTAGATCATTAGGTCGGCCATTTAGTCACATGGCGTGGTTTCGATTCCAAATTTGTACACGACACGGATTGGGGTGGCCTATCCAACATCTTGGGTTTTCTTTTAGGTCCCCAGATTTCCTTCCCACGACTAAAGACCCTTACGCACAAGCGAATTACTGAAATGAAATTGCATCGTTATGTTAGTTATGAGTGTCGAAAGGACGTTCAACTCTATTTTCCTCTCTCATATCCGTCGAGATCGCAACAAACAAATCAAATGGCACTATGTTTGTATATTGTTGATACCAATAAATCCCACATTACTTTAGAAGCTAATCTATAATAAGACCTCTCAACAATATTAAATGTAAGTTAAATTTAAATCATACACAGTAATACATGATAAATAACCGGTACACAGTTGAAGTTTGCTCCTACACATTTACAAATGATCAACCCAGTTCGCACTTGCCCGGGTATCAAATGAGTTGTGGCTTTTAGCAGTGTAAAGCCCGATCCAATTGATCGCTCATTAATTTATCCAAAACATGTTGATGCATCTGATTGATTTGTTTGAACGTGTTGAGGATCTATTTATGATCATGTTTTGAAGAAAGGTGTGATCGACTGGATGTGGCTTTACTTTTGATATTCAAAGACTGTTTTACACAAAATTCGAAAGATCGTGTACCAATTCACCTAAGGTTTAAATAGTTTACACAGCAAGTTTAAATTACGTATTGCACTTAAATATGGGTTTTCATAACATATCCTGAGTATATATAACTAAGGAAGAATAAGAGTTTGCTATATTATTATTGCACTCATTTCGGGGTAAAATATGATAGACGCACGGCTGCAAACTACACGACTTGTAACATCAGGAGAGCTGAAATCAATTTGTAATATTTTAGAAATCTATGCGAATTTGTTAAGCTGTTTGCAGGTTTTTCTGCACCATGTTTCCATACAATTATAAGCAATATGAACACGCCAAATAGTATATAGGGTATTTCTAACGAAAAACCCCAGAGATATTAATAATTTACCAGAGTATAAGATGAATTCTCATATTTCAATTATATCATCCGAGAACAGAAACCATTTAAACCTCTTATATCTAAAATTATTTATACAGCATTATCAAAATCAAAATGATAACGTTATAGCAAGACCATTCGGAAATGAAGCATAACTTTACTCAGATTGAACCCATATCATGAGTAGGAGACATAACCGAATTCAGTTTATGACTAGGGTGCTTAACTAACCCCGGATCATGGGTAGGGGCATAACAGGACTCGGATCATGAGAAGGGTGCATTACTGAAACCAGATCATGACTACGAAGCATAACTGAATTGAGATCATGAACAGGGTGCATAACTAAACTCGGATTATTAGTAGGATCCATAAGGATCATGAGCTCAAATATATGTAGGATACATACGGAGTCTGAATCTTGGGCTCAAATCATGAATAGGGTGCATAACTAAATTGAGATCATGAGTAGTGTGTATAACTGTACTCCGGTCGTGTGCAGGATTTATAACTGTTCTTTTGATGGTGCAGTAGGAAGCATAACTGAACTCAGATCATTAAGTAGGAATCATAACTAAACCGAGATCCTCAGTAGGAAACATAACTGAATTGAGTAAAGAAATCGCTGAATTCAGATCATGAGTAAAACGCATAACTGAACCGATGAGTAGATGGAAGCATTAATGAAACCAACAATACACAATCAGATCTATAATGAAGTACCACTCTGTGGGAAAATAAATCGTAGGGGACTGATATTGAAATAAACTTTCCTTTGAATAGTGTGGAATTAAATTGGTATTCAACCTATGGATCAAAAGGGTTTCATGGGATAAATATAGCTGCTATTAATAATCCGCTCCAACAAAAACAAAGCAGGGAACACGTCAATCTTTTTGGCGACCTAGTGAAAGGGGAAAAAAACAATCAGTGCAGAGTAACCAATACTATTTTTTATGTCATTATAGCCGAAGTAGAATAACAAGGAAAACCTTTTTTGTGAGTTAAATGTAATGAAAGGCTATTGATTGTCAGAAGGAATCTTGTTTAGTTTGGTGCAGTGGAAAACCCAGGCTTGCTAGCAGTAAACCATGTTACCTCTCTAGTGTAAATACGTTACATTATAACGCTGTAACAATTGAAATGTTTAAAGTGTTATTGACCGCGATATAAACGAACAATGGTTTCGCATTCTCTAGAGGGTTAATACTGGCGGATGTAAAGGCATGTATGGCGCCGATCGTTGAAGCGTATATGTGGGTTAAATAGTTATCACTTGTGGCTCGTTATGTAGAGCCAAAACACGAGTTTAAAACCAATAATGTTCACACATCAATTATTGTTATTATTACTTTTTATCAGTATTCCACACTACGTACTTCAAGGGAAGTGATGGTCTGCAAATTATGGATATCAGTAAGTTTTGGCCACAGTGGGCCTTTTCATTCTTTAATATATGTTCGAGCCTATAGAAACGTCTCAGAATTGACCGTATTTCCAGTACATCCCGACTACTAAAAGTGGTAAAATGCGGACAGGTTCAAGGCTAAAATTGTTAAAGATAGTTCGTTCCTTCTAATCCAATTTCCTAAAAGCATTCCATTTATTGATATGCTAAGAACAGGACAAAGAGAACATGGATTCTATTTTTAACAAAATGAATTGATTAAAAAACAGATCTCGGCCAAGAGACATCATTGTGAAAGGAATGGTCTGGCAAATCCTCAAAAACATGATGCCAGAACAGTATAGCAAAAACACCGAGCATTTCCTTGAAATAAAATTGGGCAAACAAAATATTAATTGGGTTACATGCGATAGTAAAAGGAATACATTATCAATGCTCACTGATCAAATAGTATCTAATTGATTAGAAACAAATCAATTAGTTGTATCATTGAATATACAATTATATAATTGATAATACATGTTAGTTTCTAAACACCGATGTTTAAATAGCAGTTTATTAAAAGCAAGGGATGATTAATATTCGCTAAAGAGTTTAATTAATGTTTGTTTGATAATTATCATGTAACTAGAACTGTCAGGTACATTTCGAAATGGGTTTATTTGATGTATTTACTTTAGTAAATGTAAAACGCTTTTGAATAATCATTGCAGTTTAAAATCTTAACGCAGATGATTAATATATCCGCTAAAAAGAATTAAAGGGTGCATGGCTCTATTTTTTAGAACCTTAAAATATACGAAACTGGGTCTAGGGGAGCAGAGTCCACTACGTTTTTAAAGGTTGAAGTAGTGTGTCAGAAGTCCCATGTCAGATCTGCTGTCTATCGACTTTGACTGTAAAAGGCAACATCACTTAATAATTAATATGTGTGCTAAGGATAAGATTTAAATTCAAGTCTGCGGTATCTCATTATCTTCGCTATTTTTATACGTCAAATGCTCAAGTAAAAGAATGTCCAAAAATATTTGCTGTAATCACCGTAAACGTCAGTGTTATTTTTGTATAGATAAGATAATAATACAAATTCTTTTATCAAAGTGCAATGTAGATTAAGTTTTTCTCTGGATTCTGGTGAACAGGACATTAATCCCAAGATTCGTGAATGCCTATGTGCTGTTCGAATTTTTGGCAGCCAAATCCTTTAAAATATATAATGGTTAGCAACTTTACCCTTTAAAGATTTTGATTAAATCGGGGGTGGTTTACGACTTTCAGTTATTTGTACATGCTCTATCTGATTAAAATACAGATCTATATTTCGTTTCGGGGTTTTGGTACTCGATGGCCTGCACTACATAAAAAAAATTATAGGGGTCAGCCGAGCGTCTTTGACACTTTGATGTCAGCGTTCACTTTTCTGGCGGTTTACCCACAGTTCCGTGTATTAAAAGGCCATTTAGTCGCCATAACAGACCGTTTCGTTGGCTAAGCCATCACTTCATCCAGAACACGTCAATGATATCAACTGTTCCAGATCCTAGTGTAGTAAAGACAAGTAAAACGAAGTGTTAAACTATAAAAACGAAACGAAATAGATTGGTACATGCTGGCTTGCTCGTACCCGTACCGAGGAGTAGGATTACACGAAATAATTATCGTTCGTCCGTTCGTCGGGATTTACGTCCGCTTCCATCCTGGTTGATATAGCAGACAATCGGCTGTATTATCATCGCAGTAATCCATTAAATACCTTTAACTGAGGTAATTCCACGCGCGCAGATTAGTCAACGGTAATTAGACAGAGCTTCACGCCTCCTCGGTTATATTGCGCTATATTCAATTTTTTAAATTGTTAGGTGAAATAAGTGCAGATTAGTCAACGGAAATTACACTCACGCCACCTCGGTTATATTGTGTTATATTCAATTTTTCAATATTGTTAAGTGAAATAAGTGCAGATTAGTCAACGGAAATTAGCAAGAGATTCAGGTCTGAATAGTCAAAATGGAACAGTAGTCGTTTATGCCTAATTAGTCCGTTCTACGCGTTTTTAATCATGATTTTATCGTTTGTAAATCAACCATTATTAATTACTTCTGCATTGTCATAGGATATGCTTTTCTTTGTTAACTACAAATGGCACCCGAAATTGTAGAATACACGAATCGTGTAGGCCTACTGATTTTAATATATTCATTACAACTTAAATTATGGATATCAGGATGACAAATATTGATTGGAATTGACCAATATTAAATTTGAATTCGTGTCTTTTCATTTTAAAATTTTACAGGAAACATTGAGTTACAGGTTTAGCTCCTTAAATATTTGATTATTATAATGAAATAAAACCAAGTACAAACAATCCAAACCATTAGACAATAAATAGACAATAAAGAATTAGAGAATAAAATAAAACCAAATATGAACAATCCAAACCATTAGACAAAATTCGAACTCCTGAAAAAAAGGTATAGGCAAAATAGTGTAATCTGGCAAAATAGTGTAATCAGCATATGGACGTTCACGGTGTACAAAATACACGACAACGGTAACAGGTGTCCGGAAGAGTAAGCTTACCCTGCTGGCATGCCACACCCGCCATAGCTGCATCCAATCTATTAGGCGAAATCTAGGTAAAATAGCGTGATTGGCCAATGAACTATCGGTATGCAAAATGCACGTGATGAACAGTGTTAACAACGCAGTAGACCCACATTATCAGGGATATACAGGGGCCGATATTATTCAGCTGCATCTTTAAATAAGTTATGTAATGTCGATATCAAATCTATAATTACCAGTGTTTAAAATATATTTGGTATAAAGGTTGCAGGGGGTGTTGGCATTACCAAACTCTACTCAAGACTTGTGTGACTATTCGGGGGACTGGATGGCCGAATGGTTAGCACACTGTATCATAAAGCCTGTCATTGAGTCAGCCGGCGTGGTTTCGAATCCCTGGTTGTACATGACAAGGAGTAGGGTCGCCTGTCAAGCCTCGTGGGTTTTCCCCGGGTCCTCAGGTTTCCACCCACTGCTAAAGAACCCTACGCGCAAGGCGCAAGCGAATTATTAAAATAACATTAAACCATATGTAAGTCCAGAAATGACATAGTTTGTGTCGAGTGGACGTCAAACCCCATTTCTCCCTCTCTCTCTTTTAACCAATGGGACTCAAGTGATGGACGTGATGACGTCATGTCCGTTTCTTAATCAATACAATTGGTTTAATTAACATTTTAAATTTATATTATTTGTTCAAATTGTCAAATGTGGCATCAGATTTAGGACATGAAAGGGCTAATTAAGAGTGCGTTAAACATTTGTATTTTGATGTCTTCAAGTTCAAAGTATGGAACAAGTGATGAGTATACTTAATTTTACCTGTCGGAAAACACGTCATATTGCCCGACTAATACCTAGGTAATGACATTTGTTTTTGTTCAAGAAAGCAAAAATAAACCGAAAAGTGGCAGACCATTTATCAAATCTTAATCACTACTTACACCTCAGGTGGTACTTCTGCTTGTAGCTTTAATTATAAACAATACATTAACTGGGTCGTTTTTTGTTTATAGCTGTGTCTGACATAAGTCAGTAAGTCAGGGTACGTCTGGGAATTAATAGTGGATATGTACATATATCGGAAGTTGAAGAGTTTTTAACAAATGGACACAGCTTACCAAATATTTATACGCCAAAGTTATTTTTAGTCTTTCTCTTCCATTCCCTTTAACCCCCTTTTGCATGGCGATTTTTGTTGACTTTTTGGTGTAGAATCGAAGAAAAGGTTTTGAAAATATATTTTCTGCCAGGTTTTGGTCATTATTAATGATTTTGAGGCGGGAGGATACATGCGTGGAGAGGTTGGTTAGAATGAAATGTTAGGCCGAAAATTGCATGTTTATTTGTCTTTACTTCCAGCTTGAGTATCTCAAGTTTTTCATGAAGAACCTCACACGTCCTTTTGGGCAAGAGTTTGTCACATGTTGCTCCATTAATGGTAGAAAGCGTTCTACTCAACAAAAAATGGGAAAAAATTAGAATCTGTCTAAGTGGCGAGAATTAACATTTTAAAGTCAATAGGGAAATCTTTAGTGATCTGTGGCCAAATATGATATTTGGAACCATGGTGTTCAGTGTCGGCAAATACCACCTTTGCTTCATGAATAAAATAAACAAATGTGCTTTGGCATCTATATAGCGACGATCGTCGACCATCGTCATTAAGTGAGGGAAACTCCTGTAGCAATTATGTTCGTGGTCTTGTGGAAAGGCCAAACATTGACATTTAATATCTTCAATTATTAAATATCTTGTTCTTGTGTTTCTTTGCGTAAAGGATTCTAGATCCGTCTGTTCTGGAGCGTATTTTAATCAAAGACAACGCTTACATTCGTAGACCTGCTGAACTAACGGAAGGAAACTTTAATTTAGTCGTGAAATCATTCGGAATACATCTATATTTATACCGATGTCATTCGTATAATAGAATGCGTTCGATCGAAACATTTGACTTGGAAATGGTGTTTGGTGCATATTGCTTACTTTTAAGTAGATTGACATTGTAACGCGATTAAAGTTCTTTTTTTGTCGAAAACTCGTAATTTTTGTAAGTATACAACATTTTTCGTAGGCAGCATATCACAAGATCAAAGATATCTGAATCACGTAGCATGCTTTCCCTGTACGAGTGACGTCATTATATAGTTGATGAATATTTGAACAGAAGCAGATTACCTATTCAATAAATGATAGTATATTTGCGTGGCGAATGGTAACAAATCGCTATACCGATAAGAACTTTCAGATAAGGATTTGGGTTTATGAGAATACGCTTTCTCGTATATTTAATGGTAAATGTCTTCCCTGTCACTTTCACTCAGACAAGTTCAAGAAAAAAAAAAAAAAAATTTCTCTGTAGGTTATCTAAGGTCAGTGAAGGTATTGCACAGTTTCGGTTTGATTAAAATTAGACCATACATTGTTTTTTTGTGTTTATCTTGTTTACATTTAACAACTACTTTTAGACGTTTTTGTTCAGTTGACCTAAACCGACTTTTCATGTAGTCAATTAACCAAAGCTTTGTATTGCACGGCCAGCATTGCTTTAAACCCGTACGTAACTAACGTGACGAAATTTATGGTAGCTGGGGTTTTTTTGCACGTATCCAGTGAATGGCCATTTTGCTCAGTAATCCCAGCCAGAATTTGGCTATTTTTTTAAAATTGCGTTAAAGTTTTACATTTTTGTTTAGAACTGAAATAAATTAACTATTAGTAAATCCCCACGCTAAACACATTAGCAAAATCCATTGTGTATATGTAAAATAGACCCTACCGAAGCACAAAATAGTGCGGCCCCCGCGTATGTCAAATGTCCGTTTAAACTTGCTAATTCTGTTAAAATCCCATTTTCTTCCGGGGATTATTATTCAATGTCGAGCGGTGTCCGTGTTATTTCACAGACAACCCTGAAACGACGCATGTTTTCTGTTCGTCGAAGTCATTGTACTTTCGTTTGTTTGTTTACAAACTGACTTCTGTGCGTTGACCTCGCGACCTGTGACAATAACGGCATGTGAATATCATGGCGGTTCACTGTGTCAGAGTCACTTCTCTGCAGGTAGGGTGAGTTTGTCGTTCAGATTGCTTTAAGCCAATTACAGCGGACTAAAATTAGACTTAGAAAATTGATATAGCAGAATATGTAGTTAGACCATCATGTAGGTTGGTTTAAGCCACCAAGTTTTATCCGATATGAAATAAAATTCAATTTTTAAAATTAGGATGGACATGCATTTCCTTATAGAGAACTCAGTATTCACAGATTATAAAAATAATCTATCAGCTCAATTCCGTTTGTGGTCAATTCATTCTGCACTTAAAAATCGAATATGTGAGTTCCTAATCATAGGTCTACATTACGGTTATATTATGGAAGTCCTGCACCAATGCGTCAATGTTTTTTTTCTTAACATTTGAAACTTGTTAAAAATAAGAAATACTAACACAAATAAATAAAAAAAAAACGTTAAAATTGTTTCTTCTTGTTAACGGAAATGACACGGTCATGATACTCATTTCCAGATTCGACTCGATTCCGAGAGGGTTTTACGACTTCGAGATCCTTTGATTTATTGTCGTCGACAGTTCTCATAGTTTATAGAACATAGAACTCTATATGTGTAAAAAGGTCGATTTCAAGTGTTTTCATTTGTGTTATCGCAATTCTGTTTTCAAGTCAATTAATAATCGATACTAACAATAACATTTCGTCAGAAATCCCCCTTAAGTATTAAATTGCATTTTTCGTATCTTATGACGAATGGTGTGTATCAGGTTACTCGTAATATACTATCAATATTAATTAATAATGAAACCAGATATCACCGTAATCAGAAACTGTTACTATGTGCTACTTTTGTAAGGGCGTCTTAGAGAATAAAATAAACCAAGTACGAACAAAAAAACTGTAAAGGCAAAATAGTGTAGTGTAATCATGCAAAATAGTGTAATCAGGCAAAATAGTGTAATCAGCATATGGACTGTTCACCGTGTAGAAAATACACGGTTTGACAATCAATCGCGGTTGATTATGTAGATTTAAAGGAAAACATATTGACAGACCCACAAAGGGATCATCGCTCGGGCTAATATAACCTTCACGGAGACATTATTCTGTCTTACAAGTTAAGGGAGCCACGGTAATCCGCGAGTAAGGCCGCCCCGGGTCCCGATTGTAAAAAGTTCCTCGGATTTTCCTAGGGATGTTTTCCTTGTTAGTGATGCAGGACGGAGGGCCTGGCTTGGAAATTACGCTTCTCGTCGCTTATTTGATATTAACTGACACATTATTTGATATTAAGTAAAACAATCCTGTCTATTTCAGCGTTTTAAATTATTAATGCGATGTTCACTTTGAAGTTAATTTGTGATAGCATATATCATGTTGAGGAATTTTCTGAATAATGTTCTAAAATTCTGACAAACGATGGTATCGTGTGGTTAGTTGACTAATGTATTGTGACATCTATCTAACGTATTTGCTTAAAGCCTATTATCAATTTTAATCAGAGTGACTTCATTACCATTAATTGATATTTACGGGCAAGATATAAAGCCATTGCGCATGGGTACTAACTAGCACAATTCAATCAGGCACTTACCATTAAAAGAGACATTCAACAGAAAGTCCTTCAGGAGTCGTTCACCATCAATTCGTTCCATGGCGCGACACAGTCGGGTCGTGTTCGGGCATAAAGTTTTCTGCATTGTATCCAAGGCTATAGCTAACGCATATACCGCGTCATAAATAAATTGCACTTTGCCTTCCTGCTGGGTGATTTTTCTAGTAAGTTTTTCAGCCCCCGTGCAATATCGAATATTCCTGGAAGTTGAAGTGTACTTATTCTCTTTCCAGCTACATTTATTAATGGCCTCCCAATATTCGCGAAACCACGGGTTACGTTTATTCCCTCGAGGGTTTAAGTTCTGGAAATAACTTTCGAATGTTTTGATTGGCGTTGATTGTAGTTCTAAAGTTATTGCGCCTTGTGCTGCCAGTTGATTGTCTTTCACGGGAGCATCTTGTCGACCCCATGCGTCACTGGCGACCCACACATGTTGACCTGTAAGATTGAATCGTGTTGCGGCATCAAGTAGACCTTTCGCATCCTCAATTCTAACGAACACAATCACAACTTTCGCTTCTGGCTTTTCTAATAAATCGCGTATAGTTCTATCAAAAGTAGCATTAGTTGATTTCGCCGGAATTTTAACATTTGCAGCTATGCAGATATTTTTAGCTCTGGCTTCTTGCTGGAAGTAATCTATACCTGACGAACCGTACTCGCCCTCGGACGAGACTGTTGACACGTAAGTCCAATTAAATTCTTGAACGATATCAACCAACGCTTTAGCTTGTAATGTATCCGGAGGCACTGTACGTAAGAAATAGTCATAACGCGTCTTATCACTAAGCGAAGCACTGGTAGAAGCATAACTCACTTGCGGAAGTTTAAATAATCTTAATAAATTGGCCACCTGCATAGAAACCGTACTGTATGATCCCCCAACGACTCCGGTCACTTTAGTTGGAGATAACTTGGCTGTAGCTTGTGATCCGTCCGAACACACAAACTCTGATGTATCGAGAGAGTAAAATGAGGCTCTGATGAACTCAAGAGATTGTTCTAACGCATACGTTCCTCTAGCACACGTATCGTAAAGAGATGCACCGAGATGTATCCCTGGCAATAAACTGGGATCTCGGTTGATTTCATCAATTGTAAAAAGCATGGCTTCGAGGCGTTCGATCCCACGGTCAGTATTTATTTCTCCACATGGTTGTTCACCAATACCCTTGTGGTGAACGGGAAACAACCCTCCAAGAATGATATCTCCGGCAAGGAAGGCGGACGCGATGGGTTTTGCGCTTCTGTTATTAAAGGAACTGGTGATCTGAAACATGATGGTTAACAACACCAAGATAACTTTATAAAGATTGTTGATAACTCCGCCGAAGCTGCCGTTTACCATGTCTAACTGTGGTACTCCCATTCTCCCAATACACATCATTTATCAGATTTACCCCACGGAAAGGCCTGGCATGTTTCAAACCATTGCTGCTTTAATCACGGTTTTGAGTGGCTCAATGGAACCGAGTAGTAATTTGCCGATATTCTTCTGCAGCATTCTGCGATCAATTCTGAAACAAGAGAGAGAAGATCTAGCTAGAAGAGACATGGTAGATTGTTAAATATTACTACAGTTAATACTACTACATGGTCAGTGACCATCGATTAATATAAAATAGATGAAATAGGGATGGAAGTCTGGAGGCAACCGACCAGCGAGCAGGAATTCTTCCGTTCGGTCACTTATTAAATTCTACCAGTGATCATCTATGACGGGTTATAAGGGGTTTTGTGTTAACACAGAGTGGTACAGGCTTAATTTGATCTAACATATGTAACCTTTCGCAAGACATAAAGCAAAAATGAATTTTGGTATATCTTTATTTCATTGAAGCCTTTCCCTGTCACGAGAAAATCATTTTGATGTATTACTCTCGCAATTTGATTTATGGTTGGCTTCTGGAACCGCAAACTAATGTATAACCCCAACGATATTACTCACTTGAAAAAGACGTACAATTATTCAAATTGATATCATATATTGTATGATAGCAGTGCTCGTCTTTGTAAGAAGCTGTGAAGACCTGATTGCTTTGCTTGTAATATGATCTAGATCTAGTACGCCGATACACCTTTAGGCAGTAAACGTTAATAATTCATAGCCCTGTTATTGTAATAAATATAAAATATTTCAGTCCCTATAGAAAGTGTTCTTTATGATCACTAATCGTTTCTGACCCCCTAATGATTATTTGACACAAATTCCATGAATGGTTACGGCGTCTACTGCTTTAATCGGTCAAATGGCATTTCATTTTTATTTTGTTTTAGTATTGTCACCGAAACGATGTATAATAATAATATTGTATGTTATGTCGCGCCTGTTCCTAACCACGGGGTAAGAATGGCCGAATGCTCGGTACATGATCGCTGTATCGTAAGGTCTGTCATTGAAGTCAACTGGCGTGGTTTCGATTCCCCGACTATACGTAACAAGGAGTAGGGTCGCCTGTCCAACCTCATGTGTTTTCTCCGGTTTCCTCCCACTGCTAAAGAGCCGTACACGCAAAAAGTGAAATATGTCAATCCTGAAATAAACGTTCAACCCCAATTTGTGATAATACAAGCACAACAATTTTTACAGAGTGGTGGGAAGAATAAGTTTGACATCATGTATAGCAGTCAAATAAACTTTAGAAAAAATGGCTTCTTATTCCTTTATCGATCTTTTAAAATTTTATTAGTGAAAATTATTTATTGGATGTTCATAGCCAATAAATAAAAATTAAATTCTTATAGGAAGTCCTGCAAAATGTCTTCGAACACGCAAATCCGCATTAAAAGAGAAATGGCTTGCTGTGGATCAATCACTTACGTCATCAAAGCTCTTTGCACATCAAAGATGACGGAAATGAAAGACTTCGCTGCGGAGATTGAAATTTTATGTTCAAAACATAAGACGATCAAGGAGATAAAACAATGGTGGAAAGCTTTGTTAAATCCTAAATATAATCTCTTTTAACATCCTTAAACGAGCAGAAGCCTTTTTAATGTATTTAGGTCAAAATAAAGTGTCGATCTGGATTGCGATTGGAGATCCGAGGCTGGATACAAAAGTACACCGTCATTGCGTATTCTTAGGGACGTAAGTAAATACATAAACCCAGATTATTGTCTTCTTTAATTATTGCATACAAATTATTGCATAAATTAAGATAAATATGTAGTTGTAGTTCTGAATGTTAACACTGTCTTTACTATAATACAGCTTTATTCAAGATATTTATCACATGAGTAGCTATAGTCTGCATATATCATTGCACACGCGTATTTATTTCCAAATCTAACTAATCATCGACTACAACCGACAACACCGTTGTTTTGACAACAGCGACCCAAACCTTAACAAGTGCGATGATAGGCCTACTATATTATGAACCAGGAACAGAACATGACGTCATCGTTGCCATCTTGGAATTGTGCCACCATATCCGGGCATAACAATTTTTGGGTCATGATATGTAGCATAATTATATAGTTCAATCTTTTACCGATATTGATTGGAAAATGTAATCTGGTTTAACTTCTTGATCGGGATAATGAAGACGGTCCGTGATTGGGATGGCGTCATGCTCATTGGCGTAAAGAGCTGGCTGGTTCAACCATGCATGGCATGCATATCTTTTTGAATTGAACTGCAATTTTTGACATGAGTTAATGTAGGTGATTTCTAAAGACATTTTTGTCTCCGAAAATTATAAATGCAAACATTTGAAAGGCAGCATGGAAATGTAATTCCACAAAACAGAAACCAAAACTCAGTCTCGAGATATGGTGTACATGATATGATTGGGATTTTTAAAATAAAATATATGTAGTGAATGGTCAGAAAGAGGAGAACTTCCTTTCAGCCAACGTCGCTTCCTGGATGCAATAAAAGAGACTATACGGTGTGCTTCTTTTATTTTCTCCGGCTTCATAAGTGTCTTATTGGAGTGGTGAGCTTTCAGATACTATGAGCAAAGACATCTTAACCACCCAGTCGATACACAAATGAATAATGATACATCAATACACTTAGCTGATCACGGATATTATTCCAAGATGGCCATAACGTGTCTACCCGCATGAAAATCTGCTAAAATATTTTGTATGACTTCGACATAAAAATAAGATTGCTATAAAGTAAAGGAGAGAGTGTATGTCTGTCTGCCATAAAGACTCCATTTTGTGCCATAAAAAAATATTGAGAGCAATCATTGTTGTCTGATTACAATACATCGTGCAATTTTATATTGCAGTGATCTGGATTTTTGACACCCTTACGCCGTAGATCTTTAAACTAGTCTCTTAAATACAACACTCGTCAGATTTTTTGTACTGTTTACGTTACTCCAGACTTTTTTGTTAAGAGATTGTCTTATTTCGTCTTTGGAAAAGAAAATCTCATTAATCTTTCCAGTGAATAGACAAGAATGGCAGACGCAGATTAAACCAAGAGTGGACCAAGAATAAAACAAAGATCAAACAATAGATCAATTGTTCTTGGTAAACAAAACCCCAAAGCTTCTCAACTAAATAATACTCAAAAATCTTCCCGAGGTGTCAACATAGTTATTTTGCAGTCTATTTTCTGTTATTTTGATGTTATGTTGGAAAACAGGGAGAGGGAGAAATAGGGTTTAACGTCAACACGACACAAAGAATGTCATTTCGGGACTAACACATGGTTTAATTTCATTTCAATAATTCGCTTGTGCGTAGGGATCTTTAGCAGTGGGGGGAAACTGGAGGACCGGGAGAAAACCCACGGGGTTGGACAGGCGACCCAACTTCTTGCCACGTACCGGGATTCGAAACTACGCCAGTTGACTTAATTACAGGCTCTATGATACAGCGTGCGCTAACCATTCAGCCACCGAACACCCTTTTTAAAGTCTGAGATTCATCATATTTTCTATACCATGAAAATGAAAGTGTGGTATCGAAATATGGAGCACCAAATATAGGTTAGCTTGTGTATGCAGGTTTTGATAATGCAATGAATGAAATGAAATAGGGTTTAACGTCCTACTGTTATGCTCAATCTGGGCTAATGAAGACGGACATACGCCATACAGTGTGCTATGAGGAAAATTTTCGCCCGAGCAGCGGCGCTATGTCCAACTCTTATATCGAATTCCTACTATCAATGGATATTTTACGCGCACGTCAATGTATACACGGAACCTCGGGTTTTCGTCCCATTCAAACGTCTAGACAGTCGTCCTTGTCAGACACTCTGTCCTGTAACACTTACAAGTTCTAGTGGAAAGCACGTCGGGTTTAATAATATAAAGGGTTTTTTTATTGTAGTAAGTGAATAATTGTATCTTATGTCAGTTACAAAATCATATCCTCGGCTGCATTACCTTGGTATGACAAACAAAACTCCTAGAGTCTGAAAATCAAATGATTTCGTTGTCTACTGCAAAGGGTGATCAACTCTAATTTCCTCACTAGCTCTTAGTTTTTAGGAGTTGAGATCACTTTGTAGATATCATCTGCAAGGACGTTCAAATTAATGTGTTAAAACAAAGGTTTACTGTTTAAAGCCATTTCAATCTGAATGCCTCGTAAGTTTAAATGTTTATACCTCAACAATGAATCTGCCGATCTATCTTAGTTTTTGTAAACATATTCAAATCAGGTAAAATCACAAATTATTTTATTATCCACCGGCCAAGATCTCCACTGTGATAATGTCGCTTTAAAATAAATTTAACCTCTCTTGTTTATATGATAAGAATCAGACGAAGCTGTTAGTTGCACCACTTTTCTTGTCTTAAGAACAATTACAGTAAAATGGTCCTTTTCTAAATTATAAAATAGCCTTGGAGACATTTTATTTTTCAATAAATCAGTAAAAATTACTGTCAACACAAAACTCACTTAATATAAATGCGATGTCAATCGTTAAAAACATCTTATATAAAAGTCAACTCTATCAAATCACCACGAAGTTTTCCAACAAACCATCAAAGATGGGAAATTATGTCGGTTTTGTCTGCAAACTTAAGCAAAAGCTACTATAATTGTACACCTTAATTGTAGATTAAGTGCCGACAGTCATTGAAAGAAGACTCGTTAAAAATAGTTCTCTTAAATTGCAATGAACGTTATCTTGCAGTTAATAATTTGATTAAAGAAGACTAGATCGATAGATGATTTATTTGAAGAGGGGAGTAGCATGCCTTGTTCACGGCATGTTTCCAATTTGCTCACTAATTATCACATAGATTACTGTTCCAATCAATTAATCAAACTTTTCTCTCCCTAACTTCAGACATGAAATTTGCATTGCATATTAACAAAAGATCGTTAGTGATAATAGACTTCTCTCTACTTGTACTATCAACCACCATCTGAGAAGGAAATGTCGGCGGATAATATAGTAAATTACTAATTAACGATTCATAGGAAAACAAATTTGCTATTGTACTATAATGTAAATATGCATATTGACTAACGCTATCAATATAATATTCACGATGTCTCGTATTTTTGATTGGTCATTTGTGATTAAATGAAACCCGTTCTATTACCATTGTGTTAGGCCTGGATGACTATTTGTATATTAAATTAATATTGTGTTAAACTTGTTATGGTTGAAAGCATTATTTGTTTATGTTATGTAATAAGTTCTTTTTGATGATACGTCAATTTAAAAGCAAAATATGTATCGGTTTCTGGATTTTCGTTTCGGAATTATTTCCCCTTTATTATAAACCAGATTCGTTTAAAAGTCATATGAAAAGCTAAGATTTATAATCATAACGGGAGTTTAATTTGAAGTATAGCATATATAATTATTTTATAAACAGAAAATTCATGAGTTTTTATTAAATGCATTTTTATAATCAAGCACCGTCGTTTCCCCGTTTAGGCGATGGCAGTTGCACTTTACGATGTCGTCATTTATGTAACTACGCTTCATCTAAACATTCTGTCGTCTGTTCTTGTTTTGATATTATGAAGGCGATACAATCAATTTTATATATTATATTTTGGGTTTAAAGAGGGTATATGATAGACCCCTAACATAATAGGTACTTTCAAAATGGTAATACAAACATAAACAGTATAAATGTCGCCATTTTCTAATGAAACAAAACAAATATTCTACCGATTTCCGGATAAGTTCGATTTACGGAGTTTATCTTTGAGAAACTTTTAGCTATACTATTAATGGGATGCCATTTTACCGATTTTGATATGAGATACATATAAAGGCCACGCTACAACGTTTCCTGTAACATAATTTGGTTGTAGTTATAATTTAAACAATTGGCGTTGTGGTATTTGTGTCATCCTTTTTAAAGCTCTGAAACTGAGGGTCGACGTTAAAGGTTTAAGTCTTCACACGCAATTTTAAGTTTTTTCATAATGAAATTGCATTGAGGTATCCGCTACTTGTCAGTGTCAGGGTCAATGATCGAATTAATACGGCAATAACAACGACATTACCACATCCTAAAATCAGAGGCGTAGCCGTGAAATATATATTGGAGGGGGGGGGGGGTGCAAATAAAATTATATAAAATGTTGATGATAATGTGTGACTCCGGAGAAACAAGGCTGCGATAGGGAGGGTGGCGGAGGGTCACCCTCCCACTACCCCCCCCCCCCCCCATAGGAAAAAAAAGTTTTAGTCTTCTGTAAGCACTGTTTTGGCATATTTAACGGGGTTAACTAAAAAATTTATATAGATAAAATCTGAAATAATCCTAATAATCATTGTAAATAAATATGAGTTATATAGGTCAACTTTGTAACTTTTTGGGGAGGTCCAAGTATATTCAGACACCCCCCCCCCCCCATTTGTGTTACGCCCATACCTTAAATAAATAGGCAATTAAAATTTTCACGTAATTGACATTTGACTGGCACTTTGTCATGAATCCTCTATTTAAAACTATGACATAATAAAACTTAAATATAGAGTTTAGAACTATTCACAATCAAATTTATTTTTATTAACATATCTTGTCTTAAAAGGTATCCAAATCGATCAACTCTAACTTAAGTTATAGCAATTTGTAGTTTAAATTAGTTTCTATCGATTTCACTCGGGAATCTCTATACATCTGTAATGGTTTCAAATATATTCAATTTGTATCCGTGTTGTGAGATTATCTAATCTTCCTTTTTTCGTTTAATCTTCTAAGTCACTTTCTAAATAACACTTTTTATTTCATATAATAAATAATGGCGCTTTTCGCTGGCATGTTGACTCTTTAAAGGTTATTAGACCATACACAATCAAAAATTCCTTTAGCACAAAACATTTTGGTCCAAAGACTATTGATCTCTTCCCTGAATGGCCGCCATATTGAATGATAAGTGTAGTATTTGGTACTAATCAATTTTTCAACAGACTAATAATACATTTTCAATTCCATTAAATACGAAAAATTATAGTGGAATACATGCTGCTCAAAATGCTGGAAGCAATACTTAGTGTTCTTGACTAAAACCGTCAATGTAGGAAGGATCTCAAATGTCGATTGGCTAGCTTTCGTGTCTAATTGTTCACAGACAGCGTAAAGTTTCGTATGTCATCTTTAGTAGTAATAATTCGACTATCCGTTTCGTCCAAGCCAGTCTATTCGTCACGATGGTTTTCTTTTATACTTGGATGTGCTTAATTACATAACAACAACAGACTACATTAAATACGTCTGGTTTCATGTTGAGATATATTATGTGAAAGATCTGCCTAGTTGTACGTTTCAGCTCAGTTCATATTTAGCCCTTTCATATATAGAAAAGGCTCTCATTTAGTAATGATTCGTGTACAGGATGATCCCATCAAACCTTTTCAAGTAAAAGGAAGGTGTCGGTTAACCTTTTCGTGTGGTCACCAAATTTTATGACACAGACTGTCAGGGAATAGACCTAAACGATTTAACTACAACCATAACACGAACATGTATAGAAAATTACCCGATGCTAGCTTTATAATGACTTTTTTTCTTCGTATGCTGTTCGTCTAGACAAATCATAGTAACAGTTCTTCAAATATACAAAAATAACTAAAATTGTTCGATTAATCTGTCACGATGACGTCTCTTAACTATAGAAGTTGGAATGCTTATCGTGAGACATCGGGTTATATTTTATGGCGAAGTAATTACTAACTATAAAGTATAAATGCGCGTTAAGAAAGAGTTCCAACGTGAGTACATTTTCCCCCAAAGTAACGTTAATACCCAATACAGAGATCTGGATTTAACAGACAAAATGAAGATTTATCAAAATGGATGTTTTATTATAAACACTTGCAGGTTGGAGATCAACGTTTGCGTACACAAAAAGTACTATCGCATAGCTAATTAAAGAACACGATACGTGGCTCTACTGTACTTTTAAAATTACAACGGACGAATATAAATGAAATAAAATAGGGTTTAACGTCCTACTGTTCCGCTCCAACCGAGATACGTGGGTAATTTTGCTTAGACAATGGCGCTACGACCTACGATTATATTCTGATCCTTGCTAGGCCATCCGTCTGCAAACCACACTCGAGGTACTCAAGGGTTTAACGTCCTACTGTTCCGCTCCAACCGAGATACGTGGGTAATTTTGCTTAGACAATGGCGCTACGACCTACGATTATATTCTGATCTTTGCTAGGCCATCCGTCTGCAAACCACACTCGAGGTACTCAAGGGTTTAACGTCCTACTGTTCCGCTCCAACCGAGATACGTGGGTAATTTTGCTTAGACAATGGCGCTACGACCTACGATTATATTCTGATCTTTGCTAGGCCATCCGTCTGCAAACCACACTCGAGGTACTCAAGGGTTTAACGTCCTACTGTTCCGCTCCAACCGAGATACGTGGGTAATTTTGCTTAGACAATGGCGCTACGACCTACGATTATATTCTGATCTTTGCTAGGCCATCCGTCTGCAAACCACACTCGAGGTACTTTCTTGGCCAACACCGGCATTAAACCCCTTACTCCTTGGCACCCCCAAAAGAGTACACCAAAACAATTGGTTATGTAGTGGGGAGGGGATGGAACAGCATTCACAATGTTTAACCAATTTATTTGTTAAGTCATGCCGCTAAACCCAAATCTGTTTAACTGTGAAAGCAGATGGACATCAAAAAAGTCTTGTTAATCATGAGCTATTGGTGGATAGGAGTGTTCCCGATTCACTTCTACATACGAGTATTGACATTGTTCTCAAGACAGGCGCCGTAACCTTTGTTCTTCGTTGAAAATAACAAAAGAATACCCAAGACGTCGATTTCTTAACAAATAAAAAAATCACTGATTGTATCCCGTTGTATCTAAAACGGTTATTATCAATAAAAAATTATTTAAACTAGAGCGGATCGTTCCCAGAGAACATTAAAGAGACATGGGATTTTGGTAAGGAAATCATTTCGATTTGACGTGAACACAGGCAATATTCAGGCTCCAAGTTCACAAAGCATTCTCAGACTTAAGTTGCGAATTTGCTCAACTTTCAATCACTGTTTATGAGAAATACCTTTGATGCAGACACACATAGTTTCTTATTGATGTATTTGATACATTCAAACAACAAAAGTTTTATAAAGGAATATATTATTTTAGTTATAATAAGGTGAACAAATTTGAGTAAATTCTCAACTTAAGTCTGAGAGTGCTTTGTGAACTTGGGACCAGATTAGATAGTATGCAGCATTTACGACATCCATGTAGCTGCAGAATCATAGATGAAATACACACATTTTAGCAACTTATTTGGTTGCAAGGAAGGATTTTAACGACCTCTGGTAAAGACAATACCTTAACAATAAACCTTTTAGGATATGGATGGGGTGGTAGGTAGTAATAAGGCAATATTCTAGATATTACCAACACAGTGAAGAATGTTTACAAGGCCATGTATCAATGTTTATATTAATCTGATTTAAATATGGTTGGGTATTAGGGTATCTGATAATTAGCCAGTTATTACGTATATATAAGTGATGGGATGTTGCCCGTATATTCCGGACCTGTCCGAATCTTTTTCCATACGCCCAAAATTGTTCGACCGGGAATATTCCCAATCGGACATCAAGACATGTTGAATAATATTCAAAATTCCAAAACTAATATAGTGTACTGGGTGTATAACTGTATATGTATCTATGTAGTCATTAACAAATTGTATTCTTCGTATAAACATCTTTATATACGACAGTGGCTGTGAAATCAGTAATACCAGGAAGGAAACTACGTAAGTAAGGGAGGGTGTACGCCCACCGAGTATTAAATTCAAAGCCAGGGAACCAGTGAGACAATACACGTAGACACTGGCGTAGTTGACAAGCACCAAATATCAATATAAGCCTCCTATCTGACATTAGTTTTGAAAGCTGTTGAAATATAAAAGTTATTATTAGCCACGCGAGAGAATGGTGCCCAAAGCTGAAAAAGTATATTTAAGTTAAACAACAATGACAAATCAGTAGATGAAAAGATTAATTCGATTATTAAGAAAAATCATCGAATACAACCTTAAATATAGTGTACATCAGTGTACATATCATATATCCTTCTTAATCCGATTAGAAATGTTTCAATCGTGTAGCCGGAATATAACAATGCACGCGGATTTAATCCAATATGTTAAACCTTTTTAGAATTGATAGTCACGTTCTAGCCATACTTCCTGTAGGATCGAAAAGTGTCAAAGAGAAAAGATTTTCGCAGTAAGAAATATCCTCAATACAAAAGTTATTTTTTTCTAAGCGAATCATATGCAGGTCATTAAGCACACTAGTGCGTTCATAGCGCAATTAATGATGTCCCTGAGTTCTGATGCAAGTAAGTTGACATTGATCCGTATTGAAATAATGATACTGGATATATTTTGTAATTATAAAATACATGAAGTTAAGCACAGACAACCACGTATACACACTGTTCATACCTGAAGTAAAAACTGCGTTTTAATGCATGATTGTGCTAAACATAAATTGTATTCAGATAAGATTACTAACGGTGATAAAAGTTCCAGGATTATTCAGTGAAGTCAAATTACTACTAGTTATAGTTCCTCACACTCTGTACTTCCTGAACAATCTCACTGAAAACTAAAACACGACATTTTCTTAACAAGGTCTCTCTCGTTAGAAATGATCGGAATGTCTTAGAGATCATGATATTGATATTAATGCTGAATCACTGTCCATGTCATTCAAATCTTTTAGTCCTGTAAGTGAATCTTGGGGCATAGCTTTATTCAACAATCACCATCGAAAACATGTTCTTTGGATTCACTACTGACTTCAGTCCTTAAACTTTATCAACATATATAATAGATATTGTTAACTATTGTTTCAAACAATGTATTTTCCCTCCTTTATACGAATTTGCAAATGTTAAATCTGTTGTTAAAGATTCGGACTTGGATATCAAAATATTAAAACAAGCTTTGTCTAATTTAAATTTTATATCTAAAATTACAGAAAATGTATCGCCAATAAACTCTCCGAATGCCTATAAGATACTTCATATTGTACAAACGTCATGAACTAAGGTTCATAATGGTATATTATTGTTTTTTATGGGACAATCAACACTCTGGGTTTTTTTTATTTTGGTACAGTTGACCACTCAATTATTTTTAGCCGTTTAAATGTATAGATTTTGGTATAGATGGCTTAACATAAAAAGTTATAACAAGTTATTTAACTGGTCGACGTAAAACACTTTCTAATAACAGTGACATTGTATACGGAGTACCTCAGGGTTCCATTCTTGGACCTATTATATTTACAGTATATATCCGTCTGCATTCTCTGCTCGGTAATTTAGTTCGGAGCAATGGATTAGAATATCAACTGTATGCAGATGATAAACAACTTAATAAACCATCTGTAAAATTATTTTAATTTTAAAAAAAGACAAACTGGAGATGTGTATAATATACATAAAAAATAGATGTTTGCTAAATATCTTTTTAAATTCCAGCAAAACATCTTCTTTTAGATCTATACCTATTGCCCATTCTGTCATTTTACCCGGTTAAATCTGTGGATATTGGTGTTATTTTTGACAAAAACATGAATAGAATGAATGAATAAAATGGGGTTTAACGTCCTACTGTTATGCAATTATAACCTGAGCTAATTGAAGACGGATATACGCCATACAGTGTGCTATGAGGGAAATTTTGCCCGGGCAGCGGCGCTACGGCCTATTCTTATATCGAATTCCAACTGCCAAGGGATCTTTTACGTGTACTCCAATGTGTACACGGCACCTCGGGTTTTCGTCCCATCCGAACGACTAGGCAGCTGTCCTTGTCAGGCCCTCCTTCTGCATTACTGACAAGGGGAAATCACGTCGGAAAATCGAGATGAACTTTCTCGGCCGATGCAGGGATCGAACACCCGACCTCCAGGCTAGCGACCCAGCGCCTTATCTACTTAGCTACCGTGATTACCAACAAAAAACACCCATGAATAGTAAGATTATGTAAACGCTACTATTTTCATATTTACAATGTAGGTACAATTAGAAAATAAATCTCACAAGATGCAACTAAAACACTTATTTGTGGATTTGAACTTATAGGCTTGATAATGCTTATTCCCTTTGCTGGTCTTACTGTAAAATACCCTTTTCCGGTATTGATATTTCGTTTTATATTTGCCGGTTGTCGTAAATTTTATGTAGAATGTTTTAACTCTGTCTTCTTTAACCCATCCCTGTTAATCTTTTTCCCTCGAAGAACAACCCTTCTCTATCCAGTCACCGAAACTGTTGATAAAGCTCCCTCTTTCCATAATATCAGAAAAGTCTATTGCAATATTTAAAACAAATGCTGAAACACTTTTTATGCACGGGCTTTTAATTTAAAGAAAGATGTTATATTTCTTTCAGTTTTATCAGATCAAAATGTAATTCTCTATATGAATGTAATTTTATCATTAAAGTCTTTCATGTATATTTAAAATTGTTTATTGTTTCAAATTACGTTCATGTAAAGCGCCCCTGAATTTTGCTCTGCGTTGGAAGATGAGCGTTGTATAAATAGCGTTTTGACACAACTAATAATAATACTGATAAAAAATCTCTATAAAACGAAACACAAATCATAACAGGAAATTATCTGAATAGTAACATCCATGTAGTAAAGTAGTATCAGGGGCCGTATTTATAAAAATTCTTAGAGTTTTCTTAACTTTTACTCTAAGACTTCCTAAAACAACATTAAGTTAAAAAGTTACTCTTTAGAAATATTTATAATGGGTCTTGGAGTTACTTTTAACTAAATGTAAGACTTGGGTCCTAACCAAACTAAATCTGTCACAAAAAGAATCCCACCCATGTCCATTCGATATCTCTTTATCAACTCGTCATTGTTGTACTCCACAAAGAAATCTCTTCTTGTTTTAAACTCTCTTAGGCGGCGTACACGGACGACCATGTTAACCAAGATAAGGGACTTTTAACAAGTTAGGAGTGCTACAGGAGGACTCCTAAATATGTGTCATAGTTAGGAGTATTCTTAAAGTAAAATGTTTTATAAATAGGTCTAAGGGAAATCTACAAAGTTAGGAGTAATTTTTGACAGTTAAGAGTTGATTCCAACTATTAGAATTTTTATAAATACCGCCCCAGGTCTTTATGCAAACAGAAGGCGCACTCCACTCTATGCATGTAACCTTCCCAGCTATAGTTAATTAATGGAACACAATTAGTGTCAATGAAAACTATCTAAAAATGACATATTTGACAAAAGGCCACATTAAATATTAGAAATATGAATGAGTCTAATGTCAGACATGTATCCTACACACGCGCCCGGCAATAGGTGGGATCTAGAAAAAAAAATATTCAATTCGCAATATCAAATCCAGATCTGATTCGAGGTATCAACTTAAATCTGTCTCAACATATCGGTTATATTTACTTTAGATATCAGTTCACATTTGATTCTAGATATCAACTCAAATTCAATTTCAGATGGCAGCTTAACACAGAAATTAATGGAAACACATTTAAAAGCTATTACTACATATGCAAAAAAAAATTTAAAACATTAAGTTCATTTATCTGCTGAAATACAAAGTGAAACCATATTGCATATAAACATAAACTTTATATCTATTGATATGATTGCTGATTTCTATGTTAATAAGAAAAGGTTATTGCGGGAAAGTGGGAAAACCCGGTACCACCACCCTTACTTATAAACAGGTATAAGTCGTAAAACAAATATGGGTTATCAACAACCTCAACTTTAACTGTTGGTCCTAGAATTTGTGATTTTAATATCTGCTTAGCTTATTATAAGGACATACCAGAGAGTTCCTATTCAGAATCTTAATATAGAAGTCGTTAGTTGGCTTGTGCGTTTAATACTTTACTTAAGTGGTCATCGTACCCATATTTGCATACACTCATCATAAATCAAAGGGAAATACCATATGCACTGAATATTTTAATAAAAAAATCTACACAAGTTATTACTAATTTCCATCTGAGATAAAGGCGTTTAATTTCATTACAGATGTTGGTCTAAAGCTAAACATCCGTTATGTTTTATACATCAGCTACAGGCGCGGAACCGGGGGGGGGGGGCTCCCCCTTATTCCAGCAAGCTGCAAAAAAAAATTGTACCGACAAAAGACACTGAAAAAAGGGTTGGAGTTGTGTTTAATATTTGAAGATCAGATGCCAGGAAATCGCATATATGGATTCTTGTCTTTAAAACAATTCTGACCCCCCTTTTGTAATATCCTGGATCCGCCCCTGAGCTTTAGCTACTGATAGATAAATAATAATAACCAGTTTAAAGGACCTAAGTCCGTCACTCAAAATCCTCAAAAATCGTCGACATCGAAAACAAGAATTGTAATAAGAGACTCGAGGGACGAGGCGAGACACATTACACCAAAACAGACGGCACATGTAGTCTGGAATAACAAGACGCTAAAAATGTGCACTAGATTGAGACTGCATGGCTTATTTCGTGCAACATAACTGATTTGAAATTTGAGTAAAACGGAAACCATTGAATGTAAATCAGTTTATATACATTCATATTACAGTATTATATGCGTTGCTACCCACTTTTGTCAATTTCTAGGTCCCAAATGTTAGCGATTTAGCTCCTTTAAGCATAGTGATAAGAAAGCAAAACATTAATCAATTGTACCTATTTCAACTCAGGCATGATAACGGCGCTTAATTTTCAGGTTGAGATATAAAGAGAACATATTTTATTATATGCATAGAAAAAAAGTATATATAAATAGCACAAAAGTATCCAAAATTGAGAAGCGACATCAAACTGTCTAGATTCTCTGCTTTTTGCAGGACACACGTCAATTGCAGTTGACGAAATACTAATATTGCATATTTAACATGAAAATAATATGAATATAACTGTTATTTACCTTAATTGTATAGTTATAAACTAATCACTGATTTAAACAATACAATGTCTGTATTAACCGTCCTTAAGGAATATATAGCATAAGACATCCCAGACATGTATTAATATATTAAATTTAACTGACTGAATTCTTCCACTATCCTCACCGTTTAATTGACCGGCTGGAAACTATATTAAGTCTGGATAAACTTGGACTATAGAAGCTTAGAAAAGGTCGAGGAGTTATGGGAAACAGATTTCTTGATTGAAAATACTTTAATTCCGTGAGAAGATTTGGTACGGGGAACAGGAGAACACATGGATAAAGTCGAACGGCGAAGAAAAATCCATAAGAAATCAAAGACTATGTTAAATATTGTCACACCATAGGCACAGACATTGGCTCATTCGAATAAATCCCATTGGAATATTGGTCGGAATGGCTACTAAATTTTAGAAAAGCAAATGACTAGTGTATATAAAGCAGACAAACCATGGGCATATCGAACTACTTTACCCGTAAGTGTGTAGTAATCTAACATTTAAGCCATAATACTGATTGATGAAATACTGTGGGGGCATTCTCTAACCCTAAAGATATGGCGACAAATATCGCATAACCTGTATAATACGTTTTGATTATGTCCCTATCACTGCAATGTAGATGTACAGATGCAGGTGTTTATAGATCTTGAATAATGAAAATGATAATTATGGCATATCATCTCCCGTTATCAATAATATTGGTCTTACTCAGTTTTTTCTAAAGAAGGAATTCAATTTGCCATGGTAGTGACACGTTTTCAAATTTGTTATGAGAAACCATAATATTTTCTCAGTTACAAGGTTCACATCATGTTATTGGCGCAATCCTGCATTTTTTTTCGAGTCAAGAAATAAGGATGAGCGATGAGTTACCATTTCAAAAACACAAAAAAATAATTTTAAAAAAGATGAATCACAATTGCGTTTACCTTGGCCATATACATACACACATATTACCATCTTATGCACATTTCTTAGGGAAATGATCATCCAACCATCTAAAGCTTTGTAATAACGTTTCGGAGAAATGCAAAGAGTAAGTTTTATGTTCCACTTATTTGTTTATATTACGGGCTTGTTGGTCTGTGGCGTGTATCAAGTCACTCATTAAACGTAAACAAGGGGCTATGATTCTAAACCCAGCGCGATCAGTACTATTTGCTACAAAATAGGCTTCTTGTTTTGTTTTTTAAATTATTCCCGGAATATTTTTTTTTATCTTGAATACCTAATTATATGTAAACTTACGTTCTGTTTGCTTTACAACTTGTCTGTTGCTAAAATAATGTTTACATAGCAAAATGCTTAAAGTTTCAATAATATCAAAATGTTTCTCGACAGTAGTGTTGGTTCTTTTAGTTGATAATTCATGGGAATAAGTTTTTTAATGTATTTTACGGCCAAGCTGCTTCGGAGTCATACAATAATCTAACCTTCAAATTTCTAGGTCTTGTTTACAACTATGTTTTTGTAACTCAAGACAACTTTAAATATTTTCTCACATGGTGCTCCTTGTTCCTGTGGTATGTAAAATATTTGTATTTAGATCTAGGACTGAGTCTCTTTAGAAATATAATATTTTACTTTTAAATAATAAGAAATTCGCCATATCTAGTCACGAGTTCAGCCAATTATATCTTGCAATTATGTATTTTTTAATCTTCATAAAGTAAAATACTAGCATTTTAAAAAAATTTCATTCAAAATGTCAGTTACCCAGAATGTTTAAATTGTAACACTATTGGAAGTGAATAGCAAGGTATTTACAATAAAGCCGACTACTTAAACTAGCATTTTAACAAATCTTCATTCAAAATGAAAGATACCCAGAATGTTTAAATTGTAACACTAGAGGAGGTGTTTATAATAGCAAGGTGTCTACAATACTGCCGACTATTTAAATTTAGGACTAAGTTTCAACGCTCTTAAGAGAAGCGTTCGTTTCCCTTTTTAAGTGTATATATATGCCTCAATCTTTAAACAGCATAATATAAGTGGCAATAAGCTGTTTCAATGATAAAATAATTCCGTGTAAATCATTAAATTTCATGTTTATATCTGTTTTATATCAGACAATGTTCACAGAACATATCCCCAAATGATAAGATATACATATATATTTTTATTTTACTACCTCTTTATCTACAATATCTTATTGCTCATTCATATTAATGAATTCGAGATATTTCAGGCCAACTTAACATGCTAACAACGATTTGCACTTGTAAAAACACACGATCATGTGTTCTGCTGATTCATTGAACTGCACACGAAGATTATTTTTATCACCTCTATTTTTTAAGCTTATTAATCATTAAATATTTATCGATTTTGTAACTCCACGCTTTACTATGATAAAAATTATAATGTAAGCTTTCCTCCGTATTATTACCGTTAAATGTCATTTGAGCAGTTTACATTGCTTCGACTTTCATCAACGAAAAATTTCACTACCGTTTATTAGCAATGAGTAATTAACATCGGTGACACGTAACAAAATGTACAATATGAAAATTAATATTGGTATTTAACATTTGTTACAGAAATTTCTAGACGTAAATGAACCTGTTTGTGTATGTAGGTCTATTCTACGCGGTTTTTTTATGCTTCCTGCATATAATTAAAAATTATGCATGTACCTGCATTGAAAAGCCAATGTAACAGTTAGAATTAGCTAAAGCTTTAAAAGAAATACTGTATTATTTTGTTGTTTGTTATAATAAAATAAATTTTCTTTTCAGTAAAAAAAAACCTCTAATGAAAACCTCATGAGACTTGATATTTAAAATAAAATATTGAAATAAATTTTCCACAATATGCAAAAGTTTTTTTTTAGATTTTTACTTCATCATCTCAAGCGTCAGAACATCCGATTGACATGACCTATATGCACTCGTGAGGGCGTTCGGTTATCAGTACTGATTAAGCGTTTTTAATAATTTTCTGCACAATCTTATTAGGTTACTCTTTCGTATAATATGTAAAAATGAACGTATATCTTTTAAACAAACAGCGTTATAGTTAAGGGGGGGGGCAGCAGGCGGGCGAGGGGGGCAGCAGGCGGGAGGGTGGTTGGGGGTATCATATTGGGCTATGGCAGTATGTGACAAAGATTCGAGTTAATTGTAAGAATACTTTCTCATGCTACTATTTAAAGCATTTTACGCCAATGACCAAAGTATTGCCTACAATAAGTCCACAAATCCCCCTCTGTCTATTTCAGAGACAGCTAATCTAACCTATAAAACGATGTATAAAAATTATCACTGTTTCTACTCGTTCATATATCCTGCATATAGTGCAAGATTTTAACTGTTAATTGGTAAAAATGACCTATCCAAAAAAAGCTATTTTCGTAAAACGTTTTAAAATCTTGTGTTTTGCATATCATATACACACGTATAAAGAACATATTAATTTTAAAAAAGATATAATTTACCTTCATATTCCTGTATGTATCAGACGGAAAACTCCATTCGTTGTTAAGGAAGAAATTCCAGAAATGAACACAAACAAAGCAACAACTCGGGACCACAGCAATAACTCAACTCAAAACTCATAAGTAAATGGCTGTCGCTTGCAAATGGAAACCAGTTACCGGGTGTGTGTGTGAAGTTTACACTTAAGACTCTGTTAATTATGAAAAGGTCTTAACTTAGTGGACGACATTGCCTTAAGTGCCGAGTTCTAAATCCCAATCGTACAGTAGCAGAGGTTTTGTCTTGCTAATAAAACCAGTGTAAGCTACATGTGTAAGCGTATGTAGCAGTCTCCAGTAGCCCAGTGCGTATAGTGAGAGAAACTAAGATTATTGGCAACGTGGAAATTGTGGTGGTGTCGCTTTGCACTATTGATTTGCTTTGGACCATACATACCGGTACCTGATATACCACAAAGTAATTCATTTCTTTAACAGCTACCGCTTTACATGTATCGCTAATTGATTTATGTCTCTCAAAGATCTGTATAATTTAATAACTAATATTAACATTGCGAATCATTCTTCTACATTCTACTTATTATGTTTACATGTCATTATCTTATTTACATATGTATAAAGTTAATCATCTGATTTATGTATATAGTAAGTGCAGAAGAACCCCGCCACACGATGGTTAGTCGTTCGGATGGGACAAAAAGCCGACATAGCTGAAATGCGAAATAAGAGTAGGTCGTTGTCCATGCAAAATTTCCGCATAACACCGCCTCGCATATGTCCATCTTCACAAGCCTAGACGATACAGAAAAGTTGGGCGCTAAACCCCACAGTATTTAATTTTCGGAACGAGACATATAGAAGACATGTCCATTGTATAAGGTCAGTGTTGGGTGGTGTCAGTAATAGAGGTAACATGCTTCCTGTTTTTTGATACTGAGGTTAGGAAAAAGATAACACATGGGGAAATATATCGCAAACATATTTATAAAATTATCTTCGTATTTAATTTTGGAACGCCAGATCGCAGACGGTCCTTGGCATTTTATGACGTCATATGTGGATTTTAGCTTAGGGTTAGGGTAAGGGCTAGGACCTGCATATTTCGTCAGAGTCTCGAGGTGTAGACAGGGCTAGCCCTAACCCTAACCCTGGGCCAAGCCTAACCTTTACCCTCACCCATACTCCCCATATGACGTCACAAATTGCTTAGGACCGTCTTCGATCTACACAAATAACAATTTTAAAATGTCGCTCGAGTATTTCCATGGTTTCCGTTCTTAGATGGTTTCCAATTTGTTAACATGAGCCCTCATAGAACAGTGACATTATCCCCTTAAGGTTAACTCGTCATCGAAGTTAAAAGTAATGTTGTTATTTTTTGTACACCTAATAAGATTATCAGGGCAGTTTAAATCAGAGCAATGTAGAAGTCATATCCCTTTTTGTTGAACACTTTATTGGAGGTCAAAAGTTAAGATATGGGATGCACAAGCGTTACATTAAAGGGACAATAACACTCTTGCTGGCTTGAAAGGTCCAGAATAAATAGCCTTATTCTAACTACAAGGTGTTTAAGTGTCCTATCTGTTGTGTAAATTATCCATTACAACCTATCTTACTTGTCCAGAGGGCTCGAACATATGTTTAAATCCAAGTTGCATTCGAAAGCTACGGCATGTAGTTGAATTTTTCCAATTTTTAAAATTAGGTGTGTTAAGATGAAATTTGTATCATTTATTAATTTAAATATTGTAGAATAGTACAATTTGTTGACCAGAATAATGATTTGGACATATTATTCAGTTACAACAAGAGTGGTATTGGGGCTTTAAGTCAAAACAAATTACTTTAATGTTCCTCCTGATCCCACGCATTGTACGGTAATAGACAGTTCTACTAAATCAAGTATTACATGTATTTTAAGGCATTGAATGTTTCGATCCAAGGTCGCTGGGTTATTTTAGTATTTAAGAAAGTATATAAGAAATAAGAATATAAAACGGTTTGGTGGTTTACTTCTGAATGATACTAAAGGGCCTTGAATTACTATAAATACAGTTAAGCTACTGATTCTTGGTCAATCTAAACTGGTATGAATGGTGTATATCTTTGCTGACTAATCTTATTTTAAAAAAACATAAGCGGATTGAAATTTCCGTCAAAGAAATATCTGTGATAAACAAATTTAAGCATTAACATGTTTGTAAAAAAAATAACACAACATATTACTATGTCATACGGTTCTAACATAATTCACCTATTAAGTTCATCGATGGAGTGAGTAAATCGTTTTGGGGTATATCAACGTTGCATTATGTTATGGATCCCTACTAAACTTCAACTATCTGTAGTACATTACAGTTATTAGGTCACGCCGAATCAGGGAAGTGCCTGTTATTCTTACTTCTCACGCCGTGCGAATCCCCAGAGATGTTGATCTGGTCAATTTGGCCATCTTTAATAATTAAATATGACCAGTGGTCAAGTAATCTGTGGACATCAAAAGAACCAGCTATATGAGTTCCAGACAAAGTCTTAGCGTCAATCCTACTTGCCTATCTAATGAACTAGCCGTCACTTGGTTTCCTGCTACACGCTTCAACAAATAGACATTGGAGAGACTATATTAGTCTAGTCTATTAGTCCCGTCTATCAAGATAGCAGTAAATATATATATTAGTCGTTGAACAAGAAATTGGCAAAAATGACGTAAGCATATTTATAATTAAACCCATTTTTGATTAGGTATTGCCCAAGAAATTTCAAAACATAGGGTAAAACTAGTGCATGATTCATCCGACAAAATTGAGAACATTAGAATGAAACCGAGCGTAGCACCCCCCCCCCCACCCCCGTCCAAACAAAATGGGTCCTTCGCTGCTTCGAGATTATGTATTATATTAAGTAATTGCAATATGAAGTGTAGCTAAATAAAGTACAACATACTGTGTCCACAGGGTAAAGGAAATGAAATGGGTTTTAACGTCCTACTGTTCTGCTCCAAACTGAGCTAATGAAGACGGGATAGGATAAAGGGTCGAGACGATAACAATTTAGCAAATGGTTTGCATTTCAAAAATACATTCAACAGAGCGTGCAGATGTCTTTAATTGCATTACTTCCACTAGATTAGGTACTCCAAAATCTGTGTCGCTCTTGGTTAGAATTTCAAAATGTTTATCCAGGCGATAAAGTACATAGCTTAGCGATGCAATAAAGATGCGTATGCTATAATATGCAAGGGCCAACAAACTGTACTTCCAATTGGCATTCTTGTCCCGAGTGACGCTAATAGTTACGTCCATGATTACGCATACGAACAAATCCCGAACCTGTGGTATACCGCCGAAAAAAAATAAAAAACATAACGATGTTTATGCACGTGGCTGAACCGCCCATAACACGTACATTTCATATAACAGCTTGAAAAATACTATAGTAACGAACAAATACACATACATGTAGCTTCAAAGTGAATGATAGACAAATGCATTTTTCGGCCAATGTCTTATAGTTGTTCATGAAATAAAATGTATTCAAATTAATGATTATTTAATATAAACATGCACATTAGATACAGAAAAGAAGCATATCTCAAAATGTTAGAGGTTATAGGTGGCGCTGTCTTGTTCTTACAAAATCCCGTTCTTATCATCTGTAGAATGTTGACAAATTTGTAACCCATCTCATGTTTGCCAATAAGTTGATTCATGTTTTTGCTAAAGGTCAACACAGATTGTATGTTGCAATTTGTCAGGGTTTTTTTGTACATCAGGATAAACCCTGCAAATATTCTGACCAAAAAGTCCTTCCTTTCTGATCCGTGTGCTGTGAGAGAAATGTCGAATTCCAACTGCCAATGTGTACAAGGGACTTCGATTTTGTGTTACATTCGAAGGGCTATATGTTGTTCATAGCAACCCTCCGTCCAACACCACTGACAACGGGGAACCACGCTGACAAAAAACCCGATAATCTTTTCGACCAACACCAGAATCGACCACGGACCTCCTAGTAGACAATCCAACTGAGCCACCGCCGCTACTCATGAATCCAGACTTCTTGAAAGATCGACTGTACTCAGTACTGTCAAGAAAATCTTTGGATTTAAAGCGTGTTATGGCTTCAAGTTATACAAATTATTATCTATATTATTCTCTCGGCCAGCTCATTATCAGTTCTCCAGACAATCGGGTGGCCGAGATAATAAATAATTGAACGCTAAAATGGATAATCGAGACTTTGTTTATGATTGTACCAATGGTACTTGAAAATCGAGAAAATTTACGTCATAACTTAGCCAAGAATAAACTATTTGACCGAAATTTTCAATATATTCATTTTCCATTAACTCTCTTTGAATTATTATAGCAGGAACGACAAACGTTTTATCCAAATCTTACAATAATGCATCTTTAAATAATAATCAATACTGTCTACCTATATATCCTACTTAAACGAAAATAAAATATACTGAATATAAATGTTTAATTACCGTTATACTATAATATTCAAAGAATCGTCAGTGAAGTATACTTTTTATAAACAACCATCGTATTGCAATTGCTCTTCATTATTCCGCAGTTAATATTTGTTGGCATATCCCATTACTTTGCCGCCATCTTCTCGCTCCAGTTTGTGAGACGTTGGTCCCGACGGAATTCGATATTTCACAGCCTTGCGATGTTTTTCATTAAAGGTAGATCGAATAAGGTAATTTATGAAAACCACAGCTATAACAAAGCACAAACTTCTTCAGTTTAAACATAGCTGATTTGTAGCGTGTAAGCGGGAGTGTTAGCGCGAGACGATCAGATTTTGAAAATCCCGAGAGACTTTAAGGTAATCATAACCCTGTGATCGTAACTCACTGGAGTAATCAAAAATCAAATATCTTCACTGGTGACCTAATCTTGACTGAGACAGTGACACAAAAATCAAAAGTTTGCAAGGAGATACCTCTTTTTAAGAGAACATTTAAAGAGAGACACCTCAAATACTAAAGATGGGTTTTACATAGGCTAAGCCTGTTTCCCAATCCCTTCAGTCAACCTGAACAAAAATATGTTTTTTAAAAAAAAAACAACAACAAAAAACCCCAAAGATATTTACTTGTTCAACGTAGATGAATAAATGGACAGGGGTTTAATGTGACTCTTTTCTGAGCCAATCGAGCTAATGAAGAAGGGCATACGCCATACAGTTTGCCGACATGGGTTTTTTTTTTACATGAACACCAAACTGTTGACTGGACCTCGGTATTTTGTTCCAATCGAATTACTAGACTATGTGCCTTGAAGGCTTGCCAGGCTCTTTGCCCGGTACCGCTACCAATGGGAAACTACGCTGAAAAATTTCGGGAAATTTTCTCAGGATCGAACTTCACATACCCTGGTTAGTGGGTTAGTGTCTTTCTTACTAAACGACCGTGGCTCATACTTGTTAAATAATCGATATATAATACGCAGATAACTAGATAAAACCCCTCCTACACGTTAAACTCAAATTTTGACTTTGAAAGGTCATCTTAGCCTGAGAGGTATGTGTTTCTAGTGCTCTCTACTCTTTAGTCAGTTCTAATACCCCAATTATATGAGCAACATCCTTTATTTCATAGTTCAAAGACTATACAATATTTTTTTGGTTGTCATCTTTCCATGAATTATATATGTTCTTTTTAAAACTTTGTCACGCACCTCTCCAAATAAATCATCAATATTGGCATCTTTTTTTCTGATCTTTCGTTTACTATAGTATTTCATCATAGATAATTGGCAGTTTCAAAGAGACTCATTCAACTGTGCAATATTTAGTAATGGTACTTATAAAGATTTTCAAGAAAATATTGGATGAAATCAAGGGATATTATTATTATCATTCCAAATTACTCGCTTGGTAACTTCGAGTGAATAAAAAGCAGAAGTAATTTTGAAGATCATACATAGCAATTACCTTCTGTAGAAAATATAGTTCAAAAGGTTACCGGTTATGACGTCATTATTGACTTCCGCTTAGCATGAATAAGGACGTCAATAGTTGATGATGGTGCGATATGGTAGATTTTCTTGTGATCACTAAACATATACCCCCAAGGCGCAGGATCATGACTCCGGTAGACACAGGATTCTGAATTTGTTCTTCTTTCTCGATCCCCCTCTCATTAACCACAAATATCGACTTAATCAGATGCCCCTACAGCAACATCTGACCTTTATATTCTTCCCTTAGAGAAAGAGTATTTTCAATGATAATGGTTCTCATGCAGGCCAAAGACACAATCAAGGACATACGAGCAAGATGGTGGGTTAAATTGCCTCAGATATAATAGACCAATATGCGTTACAAAATAATATACTAAACTATTGAACGCTTGTGTTCAAGTAATTTACACTCGATACCACACCGGGGAGACGGAGAGAAGGGAAGAGATCAATGTCCCTACGAGAGATTTGGTTTGGTAGAGATGACATCGGACAATAATGGCACTTCAAAAAATAAGAACTCATATTCTATATTGGCGTACGATAGAAACAAATCTAAATATAGCAGTCATTACTGTCGCCAATAATCCATTATCCTTGCATTTAGTGCAACGGAGTTTGCTTAGTGTAATGCATCTGCTGGAGCTTTGCAGCTTCTCTTACAGAAAATCACATCATTGTAAATTGTTAGAGCCACCTTTGAAACAGTAACGGTTAATACTATGGTTAATATTGAGGTTGTTACGGATTAATAACAACTTTGAGTTAATGATAATATCGTTATGCTTAAGGGTACATACAGATAAAGTAGGGGAAAAGATCTTCGAGTTGTCAAATGAACTGAAATGAGTACCGAAAAAATGACAATTGTGTTATGGTCTGGGCACTCGTCCTCTGCAATTGCCACAGCCAAATAGAATAAGAATATCACTGTAATATACGTCCACATTCCTGCTTTGATTGCTATGACTGTAATATGACAAGAGGTAAAGAAGATGTCGGGTTTGTTTGCCAAATTTATATAATAAATATTAACAAAACATGTGAAAGCGAAACGGACCCAGGGGTCGGGGTATTCACCAAATAAAAAGTTACTGTCTTTACGGTATAAGGAAAAAATATGCAAGACGACCCATTTAGAATTGCTTCCTGGCTTCGGGACATCCCACAGAGGATAATACCACGTGCAAATTTTAAGGTAAAAGGAAATAGTATGTGTTGACCAGACGTCTGAATGTCTAACCTTTATTATAATCTACTACTAGTTCAGATCTACTCATGGCCTTGCTGCACTTTTTGGATATACGACACTTTGTTCCGTTAAAATCCACACTTCCATTTGCAAACAAAATTTATTCAGAAGGCCATCGCCCATAAATAAAATGTACTTTAACTTTAAACACGTCATTACCATATGTTGTTAAAGTATATCCTATATATTCCCTCCAAATATCGTACAATAAGTCAAGCTCTTTCACAGTGTAAAAATAAGGTATATCAAGATTGTGGGCCCTGTAGACGTCCAAATTTTTATTTGATTTTGATGAAACTTTAAATGCATGTTTATAACCTAACTATCTTCGTTCCTTTCGATATTTGTGCATATCGGGTCATAACTTCCTGAACTATAGCCCCTGATTGTACGAAATATCGCCTTTATTAGCTTGTGGTCCCTGTGGAGGTCACACTTGTTGTTACCTGATTTAAAAAAAACAACTTTGATTTATATAACCGTAATGAAGGTTGAGTTCGAATTTCCTGAAAATCAAACCAAAACACAATGGCCAACGCTTGTACGCGAATAGTGTAAAAAAAATATGGTATATCAAGGTTGTGGACCCCGTAGAGGTAACAATTTTATTCCGATTTTGATCAAACTTGAAATGCATCTTGGTTCCTTTCGATATTTGCGCATATCGAATCGTAACTCCTTGAATTATGGCCCCTGATTGTACGAAAAATCGACCTTTTTGGCTTGTGGTTCCTCTGGAGGTCACAATTATTATTCGATTTGAACAAACGTGTGATTATATCACTGTTATACCGTAATGAAGGTTGAGTTCAAATTTCCTGAAAATCAATTGGTTAGTGTGTGTATAAAGTTTCATAAAGATATCTTAAACGGTTTATTGGATATGTTCTGAAAACAAAATTGGGATGTACAGACAAATGGAACCTATTTCAATATCCATCAACAAATTCGTTTGGCGCAGGATAATAAAGATGTTATTACTAGATATAAAGATTTGTTTTTGAACAATTATGATCCTCATTTGTGTGCTAATTTGATCTGTTCGTTTTCTTCCGGTCATTGGTCAGAACTGTTTCCGTTGGCTTAATGCGCCTTGACGTCAACGCAAATTGACCAGTCTTTGCAGATGTGAATTGTTCACCACGCCACCAACCCGATTCCAACCCTTTCGCTATCGAAAAAAACTGATTACATTTATTTATTGTGAATGGTATTTGATTCGCGGACATGTGAGAAATTCACATAAAGAATTGTGTTTATATCTTCGTATAGGAACTTTAAACACAACCCGTTGTGGTTAGAACTGGTTTTGGACCTAACATCGCATTCGGAATAATTAGACCAGATAGCGCTGGCTTGAATCCACGCTGTAATCCTCTGATCGTAGCTATGAAAGTTGATACGATCTCATTATTAGTAAGTAAACATATTCCATAAGAGGCTTTCTAAAAATAAAATGACAGACAAAGAAATCAAATCATGACGAGATGATCTTGTGAAAACTGAGTTCATACAGCACGGTATGCTACAATCAATACGCTAAGGTCAGGATGAGAACTGTCAGTTGCTACAGACCCATCAACGTTCTGTCGTCATTCTATCACTCTTAACTAACAATTCATTAATAAAAATGATAGCCTTCAAATGTTGGGTGTGATATGAATGTGAATTCATCTCGTCAATTTCCATAAAATTAGCTTGATATATCTAATTCCCTCTGAATTGGATATTTCTCGCAGGGTTTCCGTACCAATTTATCTGTCTACTAAGTTTGTGCTGGTCAACTAAATGTTATGTCGCCTAAAGCCTCAGACCCCGACCGTTGCCCGCAATTCGTTAATGTAGTGAAATTGGATTGCAACACCGGGGCATCAAATTAGTTATATTTTGGCTCCATCCTCTGTTCTGTTTACGTGAGTCTACAGCAAAGTTTGGTTATTAAAAGGTATACTTTTCCCATTAATCCGAGGAAGCGGTTGGGCATAGAAACAGTTTGGTCAGGAAACTAAGTATTCAATCTCTTTCTAAATATTCCTTATTAACCGCTGGAATGACGCTCGCCAAATTTCCGGCAAAGTTTGCAAAGAGAAACAAAGAGCATATTTATCGCTCAATATCCGGAAATGAAAGTAGCTATTGGTCGTTAGATAAAGCTTGTGTCAGACATTGTATAGTATTTTTTTCCTACATTCAAGTTGATTCAATTGTAAGCTTTCTTCTGGGTTACGCTACGAATAAAAGACAAGTTCTTTTTGACTTGATTGATAGGCTAACCAACAAGGTACAAATCAAATCTAAGATCTGAAGGAAGAGTTTTTTCTGTGAATCTCAATTCGAGCAGAAAATGACAATCATTTCAGCGGCAATCATTGCATGGGTTAAAAGATATTTCTGTTCTTAAAATCGTCCATACAGCAAAATTGTCCGAACGTGTTCAATTAGTAGACCCATACACTGTAACACGCATCTGGGCAACGTCAAACGTCGCCTGGACATGTATGTAAGAAGGTAGATAACGTAGAGGGACATATCATCCCGAAGAATAATATAGCTGTAAATTTAAAACAATGTTTTTGATTCGTGGGGGGTGTGTTAGCTTAATATCTGAAACTGTCGAAAACTGGTAACTGTTTTAAATATACAGGTGTGGGAGGGGGGGGGTAGATAATTGATCTCAAAACATGCGGTTCCCCAGTAATTCGGACTGTTTATTGTGCGACTAACAGAATTGACTCAATCAGAACTTCATTGTCAAATACGCCAAACAAAATCTCTTGCAGCTTTTGGGTAGATGAAGACATGTATTTGGGGGTGGGATGGACTAATAATTAACAATGATGTGTGTTTTCCTTATATTTGAGAAATTTAAATTAAATGGGATTGGGGATTTCTGAAAAGTGATTTGGGTCTTTAATAACACCTTCACTACTGTATGAACAATAAGTATATTTCGAAGCTCGAGATATCTACGTGGCCAAAATAGTATGTAATAATTACTTTTAAAAACTATAATTACAATACTATTGAAAGAATTCGAGGGCGCCAAAAGTATTGTATAAAATAATGGCATGGCCTGTATGAAAATGTAAATCCGTTATTCAATAAAAAAAAAAGCCATTATGATGCATGTATACTTGAAATCCAGCTTCAAACAATTACTCTGGTAAATCGATGTATGTCGTTCAAGGGGTAAGTTAAACATGCATTATGCAAGAACTAAATCTGCCTATTGCAAGTCTTTCTTTAGGCCTGAAATATTATCTGTATTAATAATAAGACAAACAGGGCCAAAATTAACTCTCGATTGCATGGGATACTCGAGATTTTAAACTGGATTAGATCGGTTCGCCATTTAAAGATTTAATTTGAAAATTGGAAAGCGAATATAACACTGCCCTGGTTACCACTATGCACGAATCTTGCCAAAACTACAAATAGTGACAATTTGGCTCAGAAGGAAGTAATTTAAATGAAATTTTCAATATTTTCTATTTTTATCATCTGTTTTTGAATTATTATGGCAAAAATGACAACTCTTCTTAAACTCTTAAGTAATGTATCTTTAATAAATAATAGTAACAAAAGTATATTTATATCGCGCTAAATCCACATTAACTCGTGATCACTCTTGCAAATATTTCTCAAATAAGTATGTTTTCAATCTGAATTTTAAGGAATCTAATGATGGGCTGGGTGTAAGATTTTCGGGTACACTTACTTTTACTAGAAAGGGTTCTTTTACTGCAATTGCAGCCTTTTTTAAAACATAAATGGAATATGACATGCATGTTCCGTGTCTAAACTTGTCAAGTAAACGTAAGTTAAATAAATTATTGAAGGCAAAATGTCAATGTGTGTCCGAAATAGGAACACCTGACTAATTATAGCTATTGTTAGTATTGGGATATGTTGGGCATCGATTTCTCCATTGATTTCAAAGTACTTTCTAAAAGGCAAATCCTGGATTATTTTGTTAATCTATACATAGACCGATGTCTGTTCGAAAACACATTTTGTATTTACACATTAGTTGGCCATCCTAGATGACTATATTTTATTCCGACGTATAGTTTCATGTTCAAAGCAAATACATATTATTTAAAACTCTTCGGATAAATAAGAATTGGTGTTAAGTGTTTTTGAAAGACCAGCGAAATACCTGTAGCGCTTTTGAATGAGAGAAATTTACTTTACTTGGATTCCAGAAACCGATTGATCATTTGTAACTTACATCCTCATTTTATAAGTACAACGTACTAGTTGTATGGACTTTCCGAAAAATGTAAAGATGGTATCATTTGTTCTAGAATTCTAGAAAGTAGACGCACCCTATTTAACATCTAAATTGTAATGTTCTCCAGTATGCCAAACAACATGATCGTTATGAAAACTCACGATGGTGTTCTAAGGGAATTCTGAAATAATCTGTGCGTGTTGCCGGCAGCAATATCGAGAATAACATAATGCAATGCACTTGGCACTTGATCCAATGTTTTAATGGAATGGTTATGATTCAGATAGTATTTGGGGAAGGACAACAGGAATATGAAAAAACAACAATTGCAGCCAATTATTCTCAAGGGCTAGAAAATATCAATTATTTGGACATGACTAATATTTCTGGAGAATTTCATCGATTTGTTCACGACATAGCTCATTTAATGTCATTTTTCAACAAGTTTTCAATTTTGTTTCAATCTTCTGGGTCTTCGAATATTACACGTTGCGGAACACTGCTAGATAGACAATGTTCGATTTTGGTGTCTTCATCGATCTCGTTAAAAACACGACTCTCTTGTGTAAACCTCCAAGGCAGAGTAACAAAGGGAGACCTTGTGGTGAAAAGATGAAATAAAGAATGAAGTTGCCGACCGGAAGATTTTATGAAGAGCGAATAGGAATGTCAATGTTTATTCGCTCTTACCTAGTAAGCGAATGAATATGAGCTGGGGAAGAAACAAATATGGCGCTAGGGTTCTGTCTGTGATGTTAGATCTTTATTTTCCACAGTTTACTTTTTCCATCCAGCACTGAATTAAATGCGACTTTAATTGCCGAAGATCTTCTCAAGCATACTAAACAAATAATAAAGGAAGCTTTCATTTACGGCGCGACTTTACCGGAAATGACTTTGTAATGTTTGTTTTTGGGCCAATGACATTGGAGAGAGTCATTCATAGTTTACGTCATGTATTGGACCGCCGTAAATAACCTTATTCTTTGTTCAACAAACATGGCTCTGTCTAACCCACATATTACAGTTACCTATGATTACAGCTCAGAAAATAAATATAGTCTATTACTAAGAGAGGGAGGTAGTCAAAGTAAATAGTTCTATAATATCCGTTAACCACTCTCCTTTCCGTTGAATAAACATCGTTGTACAATCTCCATGGTATTTTCAATTCCGATGCCCAATTACTCAACATATCAATTTGTTTGAAATCGCATGTCACCGATCACTGCAGTTTTGTTTCTTTGCAATCAAGCTAACTGAAGCATGATGGTAGACGATATTTCGATGGCTGGCTTTATTTACCTACATTTTATTTGGCAATTATGTATGCCGTCACAGACTGGATAATAGTATGTCGAATTGAAGAGATTATTCAAGATATGATAAAAACAAACATAACAAGGCGTTCGAAATTCCCACTCGTACCAACGGTGTCTAGGAAGATTCATTGCCCCGTTTTTTTCACCTAGTTAAACCAAATCGTATATAAACCAATATTTTCTAAAAACGTGTCGGTGAAGTGGCAAAAAGGTCTTATATATCAATTGAGTTTTTGTTGACCTGCTTCGACCTTTCTGAATTGATCCACCCTCTCCGGGCATCCTAAATCCACACTTTAGTTGTCAATATCCACCATTAAATCAAGAAAATTCTAGCAAAATAGCTGCACCTGTTCTAGACTTGAATATTAAGATCAATAACAATAAATGTAATGTCAGTATTTTCGATAGAACGAAAAAAAAAAATGGCTTTGAAGTAGTAAAACACCCATCACTTTGCAGTAGCATCGCTTTAAAGTAGTAAAACAACCATCACTTTGCAGTAACATACCAGATGTTACTCTGTATAATGTATTCTATTCACAGTTACGTATAGACGCTTGTACTTCAATGTGCCTACATTTATATTCCATGTACAGCATATACCCTAGTCTGATACAACGATTTGGGAAATATTGACCTTTTAGTTGCTTCCCTTATTGTTCGTTTCTCACGGAGAGGGGTTTAATATAGGCTATGCCTGTTCCCCAATCCCTATTCAGATACCAATCTGAATAAAATATTGCTTATAAAAAAAAATTGTTCGTTTGCTTTTCATCCCAGACTCTACAGCGCGGTGGACGCATGCGACTAGTCCCCGGATCCTTTCACTTGATCTGATATCTGCGTTTGTTGTATATTTTTACTTCGCCACAGGTGTGTCTTGTGATTTTTGTGTGTGTGTGGTGCAGTCCTCCCTCAGTTACTATTACAGCTACTACCGACTAAGTTTGACCGTTAAATCTCGTATTTTAGTAGACAAACCGTTATTAGCAATCTTGTAATATTCTTGCTTTAGTGCGCTCATATTGATGACGATAGCCAACGAATTACGTATATGATTTCCCTTTGAAATATATACTTTTATTAATGAACAACGATATAGTTCTAAATGAAATTGAAATTTATTTTTCTTGTTCTAGGCAATTAACTTTTATTTTTAAATATAGAAATCATTGTGGGATACGTATTTACATAGCAGTACTTGCACTAATAATCGCAGGTTAAATCATTAATTGTTCGAACGCTTAACGCCTTCTATTTAAAGATATGGAAAAAAAACTATTCTATGTAACTAAGAGCTTAATTGTCGTTACTTAACCATACAATCTTCAATCTATTCCATTCTTTTCTATATACTGTTCTATTCCAACAATCCAATTCTACATGGTTTTTAATGGAAAGGCAGCCTTGGGTTATTTTCGTGCTCGACTGCCATGGCGACCCATATAATGCACAACTTTAAAATGTAGAAACTCAAACACTTGAATAGCTAATCAATTTTTCCCCATTTATGTTCAAGCATCTTTAGCATTATTTGCAGCACTTATTAAACCAGCGTGTAAAAATCTACCTTAGATCTAGCAAGAAGTTTTTCCTTCTGTTGACACTTCAAGAAAGCATGTCAATACTGACGTCTCTATTTTTGAAGTCCATAGCAGAGAATTTATTGAAATAAGTTATATATCTACTACGGGCTAAGAACCCCGGCATTTGAGTCCCATTCGATATTATATTTTGTGCAAAAACGCACTCCATCTATTAGTGGTAACTTGAACGGATGAACTTCTTACGGTTGAACTTGGACAAAAACTTGGGTGTTAAAAATCCATACATGCTATGTAAGATTCTTAAACTATAAAACCCGAGCAAGATTAATTGACGCTAAATTATTAATTTTTTGACGGGAGTGCTAATGATCGGTTATTTCCGATCCCTATTTTTTAAAATTTCATGTCGAAGCATGTTCCATATTCAATACAGTACTTATCAGCTTTAACAGCCTACTGAAAATCGGCAACACTATATACCGGAAAACAACAAGAATAATTCCAGCGACGGATTAGGGTAGGGGCTAGGGCTAGTTTTTTCCAGCGTTTTCAAAAAGACCGGGCTCCGGGTTACATATTTAGGGTGTTTTCCAGTATTTAGTGTGTTTCCGGTTTTTAGTGTTTTCCCGGTGTTTTCTTGTATTCAGTATAAAATAGTGTTTTCCGGTGTTTCCCGTTGTTGTCCGGTATATAGAATAGCCCCTGAAAACCGTACCGAAATTCATAGTTTTTCGCTTCCACGTCAGTTATTACATTATCACATTCATTACTTGCTAGGATATATTGACAGTGACCGCGACATCACAATTAATATTATAAGAGAATTTAGCTAATTATGCCGTATAAATGATGCTGATGATGTGAGAGTTGAGTGACGATAAATTACGGCTTCCTAAACATCACTTTTAGATCTATAAGACTTATTATTATGAGATATAAACAGATGTTACGAGTTAACAAAGTTCGACATGGATTAGTATTTTCTATGATATATCGATGCTTACCCTACGAGGCGTTTATGATCAATATCGCAGGGTTCGACGTTAAGAGATTGGAGTATATGTCTGGCCAGATTACATGTTCATTGAATCCTAATTAACTGACTAAATATTAAAGGGACAATAACACTCTTGCTGGCTTGACAGGTCCAGAAAAAAAAATTAGCCTTATTCTAGATTCAAGATGTTTAAGTGTCCTACCTGTTGTGTAAATTATTCATTACAACCTATCTTACTTGTCCCGAGGGTTCGAAAATTATGTTTAAATCCAATTGAAAGTGCTTACGTGAGGCTTTTCAAACCATGTTACGGCATGTAGTTGAATTTTTCAAATTTTTAAAATTAGGTGTGTTAAGATGAAATTTGTATCATTTAGTACAAGTTGTTGACCAGAATAAAGATTGGAACATATTATTCAGTTACAACAAGAGTGGTATTGGGGCTTTAAGATCAATGGAAATTAAATTAGTGGAGACATAATTCACGTTTAGATTGAGAACATATCTCGTCTTTTTATCTATAGTAAACTAATTTAACATGTATAGCAGTTCAAACTGAAGCTATAATTCCTAGTAATCGTAGTCCACAAAAATACGATTTCTTTCAAAACTTCCAACTACAGTTCGCCCAAATAACAACCAATTATGAACTAAACATCACATCGTACATTAATATATACATGTAGATTCATATAATATGGAGATCTGTAATTAATTATTTTCTGTAAACTACTATTTTTATTTTGTGCATTCGATCGAATTAGTGTGACTTAATTTAAGCCTCCGTCAGACCAAGGCGGTGTCCTTACTGCGCTGCTGCGTCCGTACGGCGACCAGAAAAAACACAACGTCGCCGGGAAACGTAAACACAGCGCGAGAAAATGTCCCTCCAAATTACAAACTTTAAATAGTTGCGTTCTTACCGCGACCTGTTCGTTTCCACCACGTAATCACGGCGACTATATGTGCTGGTCATTTTTTGGGAAATTTCAAGATTACAACAGATGAACTTTGAATCGCCTGTTTTTATATCAAGCCGTACATGAAGAGAATGCTCGCCATAGGAGAGTAATGCAAGCTTGGTTACCGCGCCAGGGTCGTATTAAGAACTCCATAAACGCAGTAGTGGAATCGCACAATAGTGCGATGGCTAAATGCTTTTGTTACATGTTCATTTTTCTTGTTTCGGGAAAATCACATTTTAAACTTTTGAATTCCTATTTCAAATCAGGGAATTACCCGAATATGATATTTTATATATATGTTATATATTGGTTGGTACTATACAAATCGAGATGATTATTTGACAGAAATTGGTTCCTGACTTCTGGCAAATTGGTTCCATATGGACATATCGTTTATGCAAATTGAACTTTAAATACAGGTCCACATTTTGATGGACAGACATAATGCCATGTTAGGTATATAATATGCACGGGAATGAGTTCAATTTTAAGAAATTTTGAGCTATTGTGAAGATGTTTATTTAGTAAGCAAAAGTACCCTTGTTAGTTTTGTAGGCGACATGTGCACTGGTTCTTGTTTAGTGTTATGAGCTATTAGTAGACAAAAGTCCTCAAATATCACTTTTGCATACAAAACTTTTGCTGAATAGGGACATGTGCTATATGTTTTCATGACAATAACATGATACTCTAATTAATCTGGACAAACAGCATTTACACAGTTTATGCTATTCATAGACATTGCGACCACAATCGTACCCAAACGCATAACAGCGCATTGTTGCCTGATGATTGTATCCGAACGTATCTGCTCCCTACCAGATAGTGGCCTAAATAGGGACAATAATATCGAAACGTATCTGGAAGGGAGGTCAGATCGTTACCAATCGGGACCAAATCGCGTGCACGTCAATGTGCACCCCGGAGTTTGATTTTGTGTCCTTCATAAACGAACTATTATGAGGCACAGCTGCCAAGTGGAAACCAATCCAAACCAATCCACAAAATTTCGAGAAACTGCCTCGGCCGAGACACCCTGCTGAGCGAACCTTTATATTACTTACTGAGCCACCGCGGCTCCGAAAAATCGAAGTAAATGAATGAATGAGGCAACCCGTACAAATAACGTATGTGGAGATCGCATGGACTAAAACATCGTTTTATTTCGTATCTAATATCTCAGCAAAGAATGGTAGTTCATCAAACATGCCATTTTCAGATAGCATGATCAATATAATATATACTATCTTATAACATATCTATGTAAGACTAGTTGTCCTCTTTTTCTCCACGGCATCGTTAAAATGGTCGTCCTTTCTTCAGTTAAAACGCTTGTAACCTTTATCGTGTTATTTCCGCGCCCTTAACGACCAGCTCAATTTGGGTTGCGTTTATCGGTTCAGTCTTTTCATCTGATGATCTTCTAGGAGTTGTGGAGATAGGTTTAATAAAATTGATATGGAATTACAAGATAATCAGTACTGTTATGTAATTAATTAGTTCCATCTAATACCGTATTGATTGTCTACCTGTTGAAGAACTTTGTTCACCATCGGAACCATCAATGCTAAATAATTGATCAAGTTCTATTTCTTCTTAAAGCTGGGCCACGCACATTCTCGGCAACATTCATCGATTTTAAAAGACATTTTGGCAGCCAATCCATGATGGCTGGAGTATTTTTTATTAAATTTTAAATTTTAAAACTCACCGTTGATCTCCGTACATGTTAAATTAGTCTATACGCGCGTTGGTGTGTCATTGAAATCTTAATGAGCGGTGATCTATGGGTAGGGGGGGGGGGTAAATAGAAGCTAGTTGTTAGAAAAATAAAGTAAAATCAAAACCTGCAGCGACCAATTGTTTATGCATTTATAATCTACGTTATTATTACTATAGTTTTCTTATCGATTTTCAGAAGCAATACATGCTTCATGAAGCCGTGTAAATCTGTTAACATGTATTTCAAGTAACGATGCATTTTACGCAAATTATCAAATTTTCACGTGGCTTAATCCACGCTGATATGGAAGCGGTATTGATTATTTACCATTGAATTACAACAGCAAAATCAAAATACCAACGCTAGATTTCGAAACCGGGATTGAAACAGGCCTACTTGACCGATTCGTTTTATTACATAATTCTCATTCGTCGCTTTTGATGTTTAATGTAAAAAAAACAACATTTCTATTCAAAACCCCCAGCAGTGATAATTCCATTCAGAATTAAGTAATTTGACTGACATTTTCAATATTTTGTTTTTTGTCATCTATTTTTGAACTGTTATTTATCAAGAATGGCCAACTGTCGCGGACAACATTGCGAAGCAAAATAGATCGATGAAATTTCAATACCTCATATCTTTTTTTGAATACTGAACAGAAGTTTGGACTGATATTCATATTAGAGATTCGTCTTTCGCAATATTGTAAATTACACGTGATTCATATTGCGCTTAAATGACGCATTGGGACTTTAAAGATCCGCTTTGAATTTCTTTATAAATTGTATTAATAAGTTCATGTATTATATATCTAATCCACATGTGATAACACACACAAACAGATAATATATGGATTTTAGATTTAAATTAGAATTACAGTTGTCTCGGGATACCATTATCAAACACCAATTGTCACAGATACCTCGTGTCATAATATTTGGTAAGGACCTTTCTATCATGTGGTCTCGCCAGACACGGTCGAATTATTGACCCCAATTCTATTGATGGTTATATTGTCCAAGACATATTGGATATTAAACGAATATTTGAACATTTGATTTGTCCATAAAGGGGTCCATACACGTTAAATAATTGCGTCAATATTATCGACCCAATATATCGACTCAATAATATTGACAGGAATTGCCCAAACACGATTTAATATTTTCATCAATAATTTCATCATTTTTTGACCATTTTTCAAAATGGATGCCATGTTTGCTCTCCAAAAGTTGACGGTGGAATGAAAATATTGACGCAATTATTGACAGATTTTCCACACACGATCAATATTGGCATTCAATAATTTGACAGTCCGTCAATATATTGACGAACCTTTAATAAAAATCAAAATGGTTTTGATTCGTCAATATATTGACGCAATGATGGTTATTGGCAATATTTTAATCAATATAGCCCACACCACAAACGTTCAATATATTGAATCAATATATTGAGTCAATAATATTGACGGAATTTTCGAACGTGTATGGGCCCCTTAATACATATTTTGATATTCGTTGGTGTTATTGAAATTGAGTTTTATATATGGGCAGTGGTCACAGGCATCCGGAAACAATTTACATACCAAATTCGTCTGAGAAAGATAACTCGCTCACGCTCGTGTTCGTGTGTCAGGTAAACACAGCTGTTTTCTTACAACAGGTGAGAATAATTAACATAATATTATGGAAAGAAGGTTAAAACAATTTAAATTGGTGTATATAACGTCGTTTGAAATGAAATAGGGTTTAATGTCCCACTTTTCTGACCCGACAGGGTTATTGAAGACAAGACTGTTAAAACACTTTATATTGATGTAGGTCACGTCGTTTGGAAATGAAATGAAATTGGGTTTAATGGCCAACTTCCTTTTCTGACCCGACAGGGTTATTGAAGACGAACATACGCCATGTAAGGGTGCAACATTTGAGGACAGTAGCGATGCACCCTATTTCTGTACCAATTGTTCTTTAAGTGCACACAAATGTGTACATGGGATCTCGGTATTTCAATCACATCCGCACCACTGGTAAATGGAAACCATGCCCGACAACCCCGACCTTTCTCTTAAGCAACCGATGCACCCTATTTCTGTTTTAGAAGGGTGTTTTCATCCCGTAAAAAAATCACGTTTGAAATTACCTATGTTTAATTAACACCTACTGCATAATTCTATTTTATAAAAGTTTATCTCTAGATAATTGCACTTAGCACGAACTTTGTCATCGGGAAATACTATAATGGAAGACAATTACGTGGAAGATCATTTTGTGCAACGAGGTCACAGCATACCTAATCCTTCGAAACGTTTCGCATTTCTTCCACAACAATTCAAGTTTTGTATATAATTAAGCGATTAGTCTAAACTGGGAATATGGGAGGGGGCTTTCAGACAAATAAATACGCCTGTTGTTGGTTATTTACTTTACATTTTGTTTCTAGTCTCTATCATTCAGACATACATTCTAAGAATATTAGTTTGGATGGGTTGTCAACATTTGAGAATATAATATGTCATAGACTAGATTATCCCATCATGTATCTTTAATAATAATAATGTTTTATTAAGTAATATTTTATGAATGATAACAAATACAAAACAGATAAATGGTAGTGATCACATTAACGTTTTGTAACTCTTCCGAAGAGCTAATTTATGTATTTGAAGGACAAAAATGCGAAATTGAAAATGGGTAGTATCAATGTATTCCCTATATTCATATCCCCATACTCCAACCCCATACAACAAAGCGGGTTTAATTACCGAATAGAATATCTTGAAACTGGTAGAAATTGAATTCCATCTGGATTTGCGAACGGAAAAATGATTTCCAAGCTGTGACTGTTTCAGTATTTAACCAAACACAAAATTTCATTGAACAAACCGATTTTAATTATTTAAAACTTATATTTTTATTGGGTTGTGTAACGCATTAAAAATGGCCTGACGATTCCTTTGATAACGATGAAAGTACTAGCCAAAATTTTAATTTTTAGTGTTTTTTCTCTAATATTTTATTTTATTTATATGATGAACTGAGAGTTAGATCGTTTTATATATTTTTTTTCTTATATATATAATATATATTAAAGTAGATAAAGTACAAGTACTTCTTTGTTTACGGTATATATATAATTTATTTTGTATCTATTCTTTTTTTCCCTTTTTTTCCTTCTTTGTTTTTCAAAATATTGTAATATAATGTAATTGATTGTAATATAGTGTATTGATTGTAATATAATATAATTGATTTTAAATATAGTGTTATTGATTGTGATATAATATACATGTATATATAATATAGTTGATTGTAATATATTGTAATGTAATTTATTGTAACCGGGAGAGGGGTTTATATCATATTCCACAAGCAATGGCCCGAGAAATCCCTCTCTGGACATTGCTTTTATGGCGTCTGTTTCTTGAACTTACGCGGGAATGTGTCTATTCTTTTCATTCAATGAAAGCTATCACTTAAGTACAGCAACATGACAGCCCTTCGTTTATTATGGGTTTGGACAATAATTTAGGGTATTAAAAGCCGTGAAAGTATGTTCGTTTCCAAACAGTATTGTTTACATTTTATTCGTCTTGATAGCCTCGTTTGTCACGCAATTAGTTTTACTGCAGTATTCTTCTATGCACTGTTTAATTAGTCACAATAAAATCGTGAGCCATGACCTAACGTTATGTAAACATATTTTATCCAATACTGGCACTCGTTTTAAATATAATGCTTTTGTAGGGCAGCTAGTGATTTACCAGTAGACGGACTACTGACCAATCAAAATTTAAAACAACAATATCCACTCAAAGTAGCAGTGTGTAGTGGGATTACCTCTAATCAAACGAAACGTTGCGAGGAGTATGGGTTTATATAGGATCTGCCTGTTCCCCAATCCCCTCAGTTTTCTGAATAAATATTGTTTATATAAAAAAATCCGGTCTATGAACAAAGTCTAGGGGAGGTCACTAGATATCGACGATCATGAAGTTATTTTAAGAATTGCCCAATCTAATTAAAATACAGATCTATATTTCGTTTCGTTTTTTTATACTCCCCATGTAGATCTAACAAGTTATAGTTGGAGTTCGCGTTCTATGACGTCAGGTACTAAGCAAGCGACATATTTTGACGCGATAACGTCAGGATTAACCAATTAACGACCGCCATTTATTTATTCTTTTGCTTTGTTTTGATTTCTATCGCTGCTAATGTCTACCCAGAGTTATGCGCAAAACAAGGTAAAACACTCAAGTCAACTGTTCATTTGTTTGGCTAACACCTAATTTCAAGCAGAAAACAAGTAAAATAACAACTCTTCCAGGTCCAAGTGTAGTAAAGACAAGTAAAAATGAAATTTTGAACTATAAAAACGAAACGAAATTGGATCTGTGTATTTTAATCAGCTTGAGAATTGCCAGTTTGATATTCAAGATTCAAAATTTATCTCTTCATGGACCATATCTATGTTTTTTTAAAATTAATCCTAATTCGCTGTTACAGTTAACGTTTGTTTATAATAATACATGAATTATGCGACTTATTTTGGGAAGGGGCTTAACTTTTACTTGACTTTGCGAAATTTAACAGATAATCAACCACGTGAAAGAAACAAACTCCCGGTTACGCATGGGCAATGGATTTTTTTGTCAAATGTTGACAGCAGACCCAGACTCTTCGCACCTCCCAGCCAGAGCAATCTAAATTATAATGTAAAGACTGAATATTTTCTCTTATATCGCTTTGTCAAAACCTTTTTATATTTATGTGTTCTTTTATTTGTTGGCGTTATGAACCTAAAAGCAGAGACACGCTTATAAACGTTAGCTAAACGGATAGTTTTGGTACCAAAACAAATTTGAAATATACTCCATAACTGTTTTCAAGGGCTTCAGTTTGAATAGTTTTATTTATAGTTTGTGGGGTGTAACCATCACAACACGTTTGACTATATAATTGTTCAATGGGATATATTTTACCGGGGATGATTTTAAGCAAATTTTAAATAACCATAACTAAGTAGTTTGTTCCTACGGGACAAGGCGACAGCGGTGGCCCCGTAAGTAACACGAGCACTCGTTAACCCGGGGGCCCGGTGTCATCCTCGGTATCCCCAGTGGTTTCATTCCGCTCAACTCCACTTACCCCTGGTGGTTCATCCATGGGCCGGACAAGTATTCAAATTATCTGCCCTTGATGTTAGTGCCATTTTTATCGACCAATAAAATAAATCGTAAAATACATAAAAATAACACCTTCCCATCAAAAGGACGTTTACTGCATCTTTTTGTATATATGCACTTCTTTTATATTATTTTTTTTTTTGCAAACATTCTCATAATCGAGCGAACAAGACGCCATATTATTAGCCGAGTTCAACATGGCACGTTCATCGTTTGGTAAAATCCGTATAATGTGCTGTCGCTTAAAATGTGCGAGGTTGGTCGCTTCATAATATTGTTGAGAGCGTAGACAATGAGACTAAGACAGGTTTGTAAACTATATGCTTCGCGGACTCCAGCTACGATCAAGGGAAGATAATTTGAATATGTGAATAACCCATAGATGAGCCAAGAGTATAGTGAAGTAGAGTGGAATGAAACCACTGGGAATACCAAGGATGTTCCCGTGTTCGATCACGGTGTTGGTCTAGAAAGTTCATCTTGATTTTCTGGCTTGGTTTTGCCTTGTAAGTTATGTAGGGCAGATGGCCAGGATGTAACATGGCATAGTCATTCGGCTGGAACGTTAAAACATATTTCAAATTGTGAATAAAATACCTTTAATTTAACATTGTCTTCTGAAGATAAACTATAATAGTTAGTGCAGGAGGACCGCACTACACGCAAAACTATGTAAAGGTTGCGAAAACATCATTAAAAGGTAACCAATATGTTGTTATTAAATTCTATAATGTCGATATGCCCTAAATCGTACTTTATTAAAACCATTAGTAATTGTTGATTTTATCCATTAGATTTGATAATAACGTGTTTAGATAACAGCATGAAATGAATCTATAGGATTATTGGGTCGTTTTATCATCTATAAAAATCAAAACACCTTGGACAAACATCTATTTTTATCATATGCGGATTACATTAATTGGAAGCTGATACCGGTTTATTTTATTTTTTATTTCAGCTAACTGAAAGCCAGTGGCTTATAGGTTATGCCAAAAATATTAATATCATCAAAGCAAAGGAATTGAAATGGGGTTTAACATCCTACTCTTGTGCTCCAATAGGGATATTGAAGGCGATCATACGGAATATACAGTCCTGATTATCCTTTCTAGGTTCGGTTTTCAAATCCGCCATCCCATGGTTTAGCAGGCTGGTTATAGGCTTGTAAAGGGAAATACATGGCATAATAATTGTTTTGAAAACGTAAAATTTTAAGCCAACACCCGTCTTCCATTAGGCCAGGTTAGGTGCATAACAGTAGGACGTTAAACCCCATATTATTTAATTTGAAGCCAAACAAAGACTTGCAATAGGCAGATTTATCTCTTACAAAATGCACCTTTAAAGTCATTTCTGTTACCTCCCCCCCCCCTTGGTATTCTAGGTTAAAGTGGAAAGCTGACAACGTCACAATGACCCGACACTGAACTTGATGTGCTCATATAAATGCTATTAATATCATTATTATTTTGTGTTAAAATTAATAATTAGTATACACCTGCTGTCTAGCTAGAGCCATACAAATAATAACGATTAAAGAGGGGATAATTGGCCCAACAATGTGCATCATTATGATATTGTTTTTTTTTCTATTTCCAGCTCCAAATTGATTTCAGATTTTGCAATTTCTACACACTATTTCGTTAAAGTGGATAGGAATTTTATAAATCATTTAAATGTCTTAAACTTCCACGTGGTCTTATATCATCTGGTAATGGCATTTAATTTAGTTGTAAATTGCCCAAATTAAATAAAACATGACATAAATGAGTACTAGTTTATTTGCAGATTTGAAAATGATATTATTGGAGTTGGAGATATAATAATGTCAAGACCTACATCTGCATATTGCAGGTCGTGTTCCGGCATCAAATCTTATATAAATTAGTATTTAAATATACTATTCCAAAAAAGTAGGGGATATTTGATTTTTAAGTGTTATTAAAGTCACCTAATAAAACTGACGAAGAAACAAATGACAAAATGAAATGAAGTTAACATTCATCGATTTATTCCAAATGATCGTTAGACTAAGTAAGGCACAGACTGACCATTATAAGGGTAAAATGATACCCGGGGTCAAACAGCAAAGTTACCACAGCATCACAACAAAGTCAGTAACGGGTAAATCCTCCTCTGTTTGGCAAACAAGCATTGGTCCGACGTGGCATACTCCTAATGAGACGTCTAAGGTCAGTTTGATCCAGATTGTCCCATTCCTGTTTCTACGCAGCAGCAAGTTCTTGCACATTGGCAGGACGTTGTTGACGTTGACGTAACCTCTGTCCAAGCATGTCCCAGACATGCTCGATGGGGGAGAGGTCGGGAGTCAGTGCTGGCCAGTGGCCAAGGTAATGTTCTGTTGTTGGAGGTAACCTGTAACGTTCCTGGCCCTGTGACATCTTGCGTTGTCATCCGGGAAGATGAAACGGCGGCCATGACGTCGTGCAAACGGCACAACATGGACTGCCAAGATGTTGTCCCGGTAGTACTGGCCTGTAACACGCCCTGCAACAACATGTAAATCCGTTCTTCCAGCAGTAGTGATGCCTCCCCACACCATAACAGAACCACTCCCAAATCGATCATGTCTGATGACGTTAACGTCTTGGAAGCGCTCGTTTCGACGACGCCACACCTTCTACGTCTGTCCAAAAAATCAACAGTGAACCTTTACTCATCTGAAAACATTGCTCCAGCGTCGATTATCCAAGTGTTGACGATCCCTACGCCAATGACGTCTTGTCTGAATGTGATGATCTCTCAAACAAGGCATCATACGAGGACGTCGGGCGCGAAGGTGACCCTATGCAGTCGATTCCGAATCGTCTGGCCACTCACTCTCACACCAGTGTCTCTTTGAAGACGAGCGCTGATCTGATTTGCTGTGATGACACGATTTCTCAAGGCCAAGGTACGGATAAATCGATCCTGGGCTTGAGTTGTCGCCCCTGGTCGACCTGAGCGTGGTCTGTCCTGTACAGATTGTGTATCACGATATCTGGACCATAGCCTGCTTATGGCAGACTGGGAAACATTCATCGTCCGCGCCACAACCGCCTGTGTTGTGCCGATCTGTAGCATGCCAAGGGCACGTAACCTTCATTTTGGGTAAGCCGACGCGTATCAAAAAAAAAAATTCTGGTCACTAAAACAATTAAACTGATGTTTCCACCCTTGAATACAATGCCACAATGACTGTAACATTCAAAGTCAGAGTCGTGCAAATCTTGGGTTGGACCCCCATGATGATCCCAAGCATCACCTGCATTCCATGCGGTAGCTATTGGTGCGTTTGGGCGTGACGTGTAATTGGAAATGTTTCTTATGTTAGGTTCTATAGTGACTTTTTTCGTAGTCATTTGCATATTTTAGTAGTATGCCCCCAAAATCAAATATCCCCTTTTTTTGAATAGTATATGTATATTCACATGACCAACATTTGTAATAAATTTGTCATGTACTTAATTAAATCCATAAAGGGCCTAGGATGGAATGAAACGGCCCGTACCTATGAAAAACATGTTAGACATGACACTGAACACCAAAAACTACCGATCTTGCTGCTCTTGTTCATATTCTCGAAAAAGTCTAAGACTTCGAACCTGTATGGATGACGGGTGACAGGCACAGCGCATAACATGCATATTACAGCCACTAATACTACATCTCATTTGAGTTGATAAACCAAAAACATCAGTAATGTTTTTTGCATTGAAACTTGTGATAGTGTGACACTGCTGGTGTCAAATTCTCGAGCGAAATGGTCGTTTCCTTTTGTATGACCAGGACCCACATCAACAATAGTATACATAATAGAATACAAAATATTGTTACATGTGTTTAAATGCCTAAATACTTAGGCCCCACACTATTACAATAGTCTAGTGAAGATATAATTATCTTCGCGCTAGACTTGAAGTTTTAATTTGTTTGATAAATGTAGCCAATTTGTGACCACTTCTGTTTGATCTAATCCAGGATCTAAAAGTTGGGTATCGTTAGCATAAAGATGGTCATATACCTATTTTTGATTTGGAATATCACCAAGCTGCCTTATATACATGTTAAATAAAACATGTCCTAAAACAGAACCTTGAGCAACACCACACCTTAGAGGAACATTTGTCTTAGTTGGCATAACAGATTGATGTCGAGATGACAGATAAGATCTACACCATTCCAAAACAGCGCCATTAATACCAAAGTCTTTCTGAAGAACAGTTTTGGGTGCTCTATTAAGTCGAAAGCTGTGGATAGATCTAATAACATCAGCATTGAAATAAGCCAATGTACGACTTTGTTTCAGTTCTGGAAATTCACAAAACAAGATGATCAAATTACTGTATTTTAACTGTCTTTTCCAGTATATTAAATAAACACGGCGCAGTGTGGTGTTTAATAATACTTGGATTGGGGGATTGTTTTTTAAGTAAAGGTTTTACCACAAACAGTGCCGGACTGGGCCCACTTGCCCACTTGCCAATGGCAATAATATGGGCCTAAGCCTCAAAGAAAAAAAAGAAAAAAGTAAAAAAAAGAAAAAGAAAAAGTAGTAAAAGAGGGGAGGAGAGGAAACAGGGAAAGGAAAGGAAAGAAAAGCAGAAAGATAGATTTCGTTGGAAGAAACAAATTCTACCACCTGGTGAAATTATGCATAAATTCATGAGTTTAACCTGAAGATGGTGACAGCATTATAAACCGACAATCTTTCTTCAGTCACTCCCAGCTCTTGATAAGTCATTAAAACCTGATAAATGGCCAAAAACTGGAATATTTTGTGAAAAAACTTCCAGGTTTCGATTTCACTTTCGATTTTGATGACTGGAGACCAGGCAAATTGAATGAAAATTCTTTTTTTTTCGTAAGAAATCCGGATTTATTTGGTCTGAGCTTATCAGGAATACTAATTTTCTGAACAGTGAATATCTATCATACTATCTGTACTGTTGAATATGACAAATTCTGTGAATTCTTGACTATGACAAATTTGATTTCTCTATTCGTATTCAAGGATGTGTGATTAAAGTGCTCGCAGGTCACCATATATCTCCATCCGCTGCTCTGGCCTGAGGTGCCTGGAAAATGGGTTTGCGGCTGTCTATTTTTCAAAATTTTCTGGGGGGAGAACCCCCCTATACCCCCCTCGAACGCTCGTAGCCGGGCTTGCTTGCCATTTGATCGTGGGCCTTGTCACAGATAAGGCAAGTGGGCCTTCGGCCCACCAGTCCGGCACTGACCACAAATGATTTGAAGAGTGCTGGAATTGTACCAGTCACAAGGCTTGCATTGATGATGCTGGTGATGGTTGGCAATAGAAAATGTCTAGATATATTAAAAATACGCTAGTAGGAATTTGACCAAGCTCACATGATGTTGATTTTGAGGATTGCACACGTTTCTGAATTTTATCATCTCTGAAGGGTGTGAAAGCTCCTAGCAAAGTACCGGATTGATCGACTGCTGAAATGTGACAATCTTATATGGAACAAGTTACTGAACTTGCTGGCGAAGGACTTGCTATCCTTATCAACAACAGGAATTTCCCCTCATAACCCTATCTCGAAACCAGAAAAAATGTTGGAGAAATTTCTCTGGTGATTCAGGGTAGCCATTTTCCCGAAAGTGACGAATCACGTGACATGTATTTATTTTACGTGCCTGGATGGCCGAATCACTTAAAAATATACCCACGCGTAGATATTTTAAGTGCCTGGATGACCGAATCACTTAGAAATATACCCACGCGTAGACAAATAGATATTTACAAAATCTTAAATGTGTACGTTAAGGATCCATATTTTTTTATGTCAGCGAGTTGACTTTGACTCAAGGATCATTTTACAACAAACGAAACGACGATCCGGCCTCTAGTTTTCGAGAAATCGATCCAAAAAAGAGATCAGAATGGGCGTGGCTTACCCGTAAACAAATTTGAAGATAATGGACGGCCTATGACCTCAGAGGCCTCCGACCCCGCGGCTGACTCTGGGAACGAGATAACTCATCACCCTTACCCATTAAAGTCAACATTCAAGAGTAAAGGGCTTTAGAATTGCCAGCGTTTGACTGGATCTGTTCTTTAAATATTTGGCCTACTTAATGAGTACAGCATTCAAGTATTAAGTAAATACTTGATAAAAGTCAGACATGTCACATGGTGGAGATCTATTGCTATTTTAAAAACTAAACTTATAAGAAAGATTTTGTGATGTAATTGTATTATTGTCTTGCTCTATTATCTATAATATGTTTTTGTAAACGGCATATGAGTATATTTATGTGACAGTTATGGACTATACAATGTGCAATAAGATATAATGATACGATATGAAAGATTGTTTAATATATAACAGATGTCACACAGGTATGATAAGATATGTATTCATAATATGTTATACAGTACATTAATTGCATAAATGATTTGCAGCTGGTGTTCCTGAAATAATATTGATGATACCAGAATTGTAGTCGTATATACAGTTTAAATTAACAGTGCTCTCTCATAAAAGGAACACATAGAACAAACTATTATTGAAATTAGTCGATCAATGATAACATATGATATGGCTATGGGATTGAACGTATGTCAAGTCAAGCTGTGGTCCAATGTTCAATCAAATTGCTAGTGCAAAACATCCCCTTTAGAATTGGAGTAAACGCCCCCTACCACCCACCTGCCCCCGTAAAACACGAATAGTACGTTGTTATTGTTCTTAGTGTTTAAGGACCGCTCCCACCGAAGGTAATAATGTTGTCTTTTTTGTATTATTTTAGCGCAGGGGTCTTTCCTGTGGGAGGAAACCGGAATACCCGGAGTAAACCAACGGGGTTGAGAAGGTGCCCCTATCTCCAAGCCACATACGCCAACACTAGGGATCGAAACAACAACCGCATGCCAGAGGTGACCGGCCCGCTAGAGGTCGAAGCGCGAAACTCTAGACCACTAGGCCATCCCAACAAAAATATAATGCTCTATACTATAATTCATGATTGGTCTGTATTTATTAAGATCAAAACCATGTTTTCCTTTCAAGCAGTATCAATATAATTTTATCACAAGCCTTGTCGCTCTTGGCACTTCCTCAAAAACACCAGAACTTGTGTTTGATTTTATTCAGTTTTTGAGGGACAAAGATTTAATTGTTAACACTTCAAACTCGTTGATAATGTACGGGCTTTATAATTATAAATATCAAAAACTAAAAACTCTTTGTGAAGCTGATAAGGCTTTATAAACCGAAGATAAACAAAATAATTACCAGAACTAAATTTCAGGACTGCAATGGTTCATTAACCTCAAGATTGTGACAAAAAGACCCACTGTTTTGAAATGTAATTTTTACTTCGTACCAATTGTCTGTGGTTTGAAATGTTTTCTATGTAATCCCTGTCCGCGAGTTCATTTATAATTCATGAAAGAATTGAATACCTGAAGCTTTATCTGACTCTTGCCCTAAACGTGATTCAAAAACTTTATTTCTCGAAGCTGTATCGGGTTCCTGGTTATTAAGATACTAGATTAACCTAAATCTTTAGGGCTTCATTAACCTTTTCTTCACAGAATGGCCCTCCCAGTTATTTACAGATCATATTAGTCTTACCATGGAACTATATTTTTCTCTTTAAAACTCCTGCCCTACACGACATTCAAAGGCTTGGTAACCCCTACCATCTACATGCTGCATAATGCTTACGGTTCGGGGGCATATACAGTCATCCTTGAAGCGTCGATGGGCAGTATATCCTATTAGAATTCAAATGATCTATAAATGTATTATTATTATTTTTCGCTCACCACCAAGTTCCTGCGACGCCTAAAGTATTTCCACGACCTTGCTCACACTCTATAAATTTCACCTTGGACTATCCTTTCGATATCAAAATTTGAAATGCGAGGATACAACCCCTATATCAATATTCGAACATGCATCACTAGTTTCCGATCACTTCAAAATATACCGACTGATCAGCATATTCGTTACAAACCTATCGTTTCCCACATGCTATAAAACAATTAGTAATTTATGTTAGTAGTAAGTGTTTCCAGTGTGAGAAACACGCTTGAATAACTGTATACCACTTTGCTCGCATATTGCACAATTTGACCTATACGGTTTATTGGGTTACTAGATACTTGACCTTTTCTGATAGTACTATTATTAGCTCACACCTGTACAAACGATGGCAACGTGATAGATATTTTGGTATTGTGTTGCCCGGGAAATGGCCAGAAAGAGTAAAGATGGCCACTACTCGTTTTATTCAATGACTCGTGGTTTTTTTTTAGAATTTAATCAAATTCTGACTCGTTATCCAACCCATATATATTAAATTCCAGAGATTATTTTCGAGCACCTACCATAACTATTTCTAAATGCTTCGGGGCCGTGCGATGCCGAAAGTTTATGTTTGTAGAAATATCTAGAATATTCGTTTTCGAGAAGATGGTGTGCCTCGTACAAAATCCGAGTTATTAATGGTCGCAAACATAGACTAATCGTTCTCTGTGTGCCAACAATCCATAGCCACCAAAACAACTTTTGGATCATGAAAATACCACCAGGTAGGTTTATGCCTTGAATGTATGCATATACATGTAATTACTTGGCTGAATGCCATGATAAATTGGATCATCTATAGCATTTAATTTAGTGTTGATTTCAAATTACATGAACTATATAACCAGTATAATATCACGCGCGCTCGGCATTGTATTCTATTGATTGTAATATCTGTCTAATTGCTCCCATTCAATTCCAGTTATTGCGAGTAACATGTGTTTTAACCACAATAGACTATCAATCGTGAGCTTGACAAGAGGGTTTGGTCCCCTAATGGAAACATACAATAAGTATAATATTAAAAATGCATACATTAAAACATATACAACTTACGTTTCCTTTTTGTTGTGAACTCCTGTCAGCTCATATCTTGCGAACCTGTTTAATCATTAATTCATTCGGTATCATACTTTAAGTTCCCGCATCTTTGGTTCAACACTGTTGTCCAGTATTAAATACATGTAACTCGTTTAATATGACTGATTGATCAGAAAACTGATTCCGCGATCACGCCTGTTATGACTTTCCAAAGCGCGTGCGCATGTTTAACTGCCGACCGGGACTGGGAGATGGGGGAAACATAGTCAATAATATTCGTATAGATTTTTAAACATTTAAGAGATACACATAAACAGAACATTCTCTGTCATTGATCTACTTCAAATAAAATGAATTATCTGGCTGACACAATGCCCACATCCTACTTTGGAAATAGAGTTTTAATTCATTACATTGAGATATATTTTTTTCATTTGCAGCTAAATCCAGGGGATTTTCCAATCATCAAATTAAAAGGGGAAACAAATAGTTCTACGCTACTGTCGTCTATAATAAAACAACTTGGCGAGCGACGTCTTTAAATAAGGCATAGGAACCATAAAATTACTTTGATCAAACTCAGATTTACTCTGAATTGTAGCCCTTTCTATTACGAAAACCAGCGGCTATCAGGCAGGTTACGCCCACATTATCAAGAGATGGATAGAGAACGGGCTAAAAAGAAAGTGATTTTTCCTACAACCAAGGGACATAATTGATGAAGTTACAATTCGAAATGCGCAAACATCGAAAGGAATCAAGATCTTTGGGTTATTAACATGCATTTCAAGTTTCAATATTCGGTTAATATTGTAACCTCTACAGGATCCACAACCTTGATATGTACACTAATTGCGTTCATGCGGTAGCCATTTTTTCCGGCAGTTTTGGTCAGATTTTCACGAAATTCACACTCATCCTTTATTTAGGAGATAAACACCTCCTGTTTCGCATTTAGAGGGGTGTTATTGTCCAATAGACATGTCCTGAGATCATTAGGACCCAAGACGCGTTAGCGTCGCGGGTTCTAATGTAAAATCTCAGGACATGTCTATTGGACAATAACACCCCTCTAAATGCGAAACAGGAGGTGTTTATCGACATTGTAACATGCTATTTTTTAAAATTTTAAACGAACTTATTTTATTGTGTAGGCTAAACTTCAAAATTCGTCTCACTGCAAATCGGTTTTAGTGACGTAAAAACCATTTTGACGTAATGAAAACGTCGTGACGTAACAGGATAACAGGCTCCTCTCATTAGATTTGGCTCGCTTATTGCTTGGTTGCTATAGTAGCATAGACACACACAAGGAAAACTGGAATTCTCACTTAATTTTTTATAAAAGTACTTTTTGAAATAAGATTTATGTTTTTGTTGTAGTTTTTGGTATATTTTATTGTTTGTAGCTGTTACCTGACAAGGGGGTTGGTGTTTCAAGTTCATCTTCGGGCATATCTCCGAATATTTCATCTAATTTACCGAGATCAAAACTGATTATCGCCATTGTGGTTATCTCCATTAAAGTAGTACGCATAATATTAATTGGACAATAACACCCCTCTAAATGCGAAACAGGAGGTGTTTATCTCCTAAGTGTAAATCGGATTAAAGTTGTTACCTCTACAGGGTCCACAACCTTAATAATGTTCCATTTTTTTTTTACACTATTCGCGTTCAAGCGGCGGCCATTTTGTCCGGCAGTTTGGGTCCGATTTCAATGAAATTCGAACCCAATCTCCATTACGGTGTAACGATGATATAATAAAACGTTGTTTTTTTATCCGTTAATAATTGTAACCTCCAGAGGGACCACATGCTAAAAAGGGCGATCAGGGGCCATAATTCATGAATTTACAATTCGATATGCGCAAATATCGAAAGGAACCATTATCATTGGATTATAAACATGCATTTCATGTTTAATCAAATTCGGATTAAAATCGTGACCTCTACATGGTCCACAATCTTGATATACCATATTTTATCCTTCAGTTTTGGTCCAATTTTTACAAAATTCGAACTCAATCTTTATTACGGTGTAACGTTGATATATTCGAGCGGTTTTTAAAATTGGATAATAACCGTGGCCTTCAGAGGGGCCACAAACTAAAAAAAAGGGCGATTTTTGGTATAATCAGGGGTCGTAATTCAGGAAGTTACAATCCGATAAGCGCAAAAAATGAAAGGAACCAAATCAAATTAAAATATTATGACCTCTACGGGGTCCACAACCTTTTACACTATTCGCGTAAAAGCGCCAGCCATTTTGTCCGTCAATTTTGGTTCAATGATAACCAAATTCGAACTCAACCTTCACTACGGTGTAACGGTGATATGATAAAACTTTTTTTTAATCGGATAATAATTGTGACCTCCAGAGGGACCGAAAGCTAAAATAAAAGGCGATTTTTCGGACGATCGGGGGCCATAATTCAGGAAGTTGCCATCTAATTGGCGCCAATATCAAGAGGAACCAAGATCCACAAGCTAAAAATATGATTTTTCGTACAATCAGGGGCCATAATCTACATGAATGACGCTTCGACCCGATACATGCCAAAATATCTAAAGTAGCCGTGATCTTCTGGAGATAAACCTATTATTTCAGGTTTCGTCAAAACCGGATAAGAATTGTGACCTGTAGAGAGTCCACAAACAATAATTGTTATATTGACAAACATTAGCAATAAAACCTTTGCATATTAATTACCTGAAGAATAATCCATACTAATAATTTTAGACAAACGGTGAGATTTCACCCGCCAATTTCTGACTCTATTCCTAATAATAAGGCGATATATACATAATTAATTTAATTAATATCCGGAATTCACAAGATTTGAGTTCGTCGTAAAAGATTATGTTCAGATAACATTTTTTTTCCCATATATATATTTCAATTTTGATGTTCATTATTCTATAAAGCTTAAAGGGTCAATAACACTCTTGCTGACTTGACAGGTCCAGAAAAAAAGCATAGTTATAATTACAAGATGTTTAAGTGTCCTACCTGTTGTGTAAATTATCCATTACAGCCTATCTTACCTGTCCAGAGGGTTCGAAAATATGTTTAAATCCAAGTTGCATTTGAAAGTGCTTACGTAAGGCTTTTCAAACCATGTTACGGCATGTAGTTGAATTTTTTCCAATTTTTAAAATTAGGTGTGTTAAGGTGAAATTTATATCATTTTTTAATTGAAATATTGTAAAATAGTACAAATTGTTGACCAGAATAAAGACTGTAACATTTTATTCAGTCACAACAAGAGTGGTATTGGTTGGGGCTCTAAGGCAGAAGATATTAAACACATAGCATTATTGGTGTTATGGAATGTGAATATATACTAACCTTTATAAAAGATATCCAGTTGACGATACCCTATCAGAACATAAATTGACAAACTGTTACGAAATATCGTGATTTTTTTTTTAAATTACGAAAACATAGAAAGGTTTTTAAACCTAGAGCTTGGCATGTATTTTATAAAAGCATAATATATATCGATCATCCAGACACTGCACGCTATGGGGATAGCCGGTGGAGGTGGTCAAATGGTTAGGGCGTGCGCGTTGTGTCATAAGGTCTTTCGTTGAGTTAACTTGCGTGCATTCGATTACCCGGTTGTGTGTGGCAAGGAGTAGGGTCGCCTGTCCAACCTTGTTGGTTATCCCCGGTCCTTATACTTCTATCCACTGCTAAAGACCCCTACGCGCAAGCGAATTGTTGAAATAAAATTGAAACATAAGTTAGTCCCGAAATGACCTAGTTTATGTCGAGTGGACATTAAACCCCATGGGTATATGCAGAGATGTATAATGCTTTAGAGCTATTTTTGTAACTACAGAGCAAGAACTATGTACTTTTGTAAAATTAGTTCCTGATTTATTTGGTCGACATTATCTCAGCGTTTCCAAGCTCCAATTGTTCTTGTATTGTTATTTTCATGGAACTGTAGATAAAAGAAAATCACTCTCACAAATTGACAATGCGGGTTCCGAGCTCTTGATGATGTCAAGTTAGCTTGAAGGTTTACTGTTCGTACATTTATAAAACAATAAAGCAGCTTTTACGGGGTCATCTCAATATTTACTTACATATCTATGAATATAAATGAGGTGGAACGTTATTTATGTAAACCTTTTAGTAGGCTCCTAATTGTATGGGATATCAATTTCACAATTACCGTTTATTTCTAATCATAGTACGACGTAATCGCAGCCATGTTGCAAATGCGATATGTTTTAGCAAAATCGACGAATTTTTCCAAAGGGGATAAGCATTCCAGGTTTCGCTAATTGGTGGATCCTTAGGCGTCATCCCCGAAGAACAACAACAAATGTGTAACACGTTGGACCCAGTTCCTAGTCCAAAAATAGAGTGGGGTTGAAGTTATTTGACTATAAACAACGCTATTCATATTGATAGGTTTATCAGCCATCAATGGGACCAGTTTATAGTCAAAAACAAGATTAGAATGTCCTGTATGAATAGGCATGGGCATATTTTTATATTTCCATTTCGTTTGAAACACAGTAACCTTGTTCCGTTGGGAATTTTTCAATTCAGTACTTTATTCTGTAAATGGGGTTTCGTATCGTCATGGAAGTCTTTCCGTTATATTCATTTGCCTTCTGTTCCAAATCAGACATAAAAATACATTCTGGAGTGTCAACTTCATTTCAAGTCTTAATTTCGAACATTATACTGTCTGAAAGGTTTCATAAGTAGAACAATTAAAAAGATAGGTCCATTAAGACAATGACTATTTTCTTAGATAAAAGGCGTGACTCGTTCAGATCAGAATGAAATGGGTGCTATATATACCAAACATCCCGTTCGAAATGACAAGTTAGAAAAAATGTCTATAGTTACTCTGTAATTGATATAAAACTTAATACAAAAATTGTTTCAATTCCAGCCAATATAATCACGAGTAGACGTCTTAAAAGCGTCGATTCATTTAATATCTTTATTACACGTAATCAACCATAATGATTCCGTTTGGTGTTGGTCAGGAGTTTTCCGCGAAAGCACTTTTACCTCACGCAACCCTGACAAGAAATAAAAGTGTAAAATATTTAAATGGAAGCTACTCCATAAAATCACTTTGTGGGGAGAGGAAAATATACATAAATAGAAACATGTTTTGTAATAAAAGTATGGTTACTGCCATGATCTCATAAATACATTTAGTATTGACCATGTGGACCTTCGAGGTTTTCAGGCTTGATTCAAAAGTAAGTGACGTGTAACGTGTATAAATAACAAGTCCTCCTGGATACGTCAAAACATAAACTTATCGGTGCATTGAAAAACTAATAATTTAGATCCTTCAATTCGTCATTATTTTGTTTTATACGATTTTAAAGAAAACGTTAGGAGGAAAAACTATCAGTTGATTACAAGAATGAGTGTCGAGAAATAACTTTAATGACCCTTTCCAGTTATCGTTGACACGTTAAAAATAGAAAAGTGGAATATAGCTTAAATTTAGGGAAACAATGGCTTATTATAGCAGTATTCCTGGCATGTTACATAAGAGAGCAAATTGGTTGCCAGGAAACAATACATATCTAAACCAGCAGAAATGGCAAGCTGTGACAATAGTGCAGTTTTTATTATTACATAATTAATTAAAAACGATTTGAATGAGTCAGTTAATTAAATTTCAGAGTAAAATATTTATAAAAGGTAAGACTGTTTTACTGCTCAAAAGCTTTGCAATCGATAGGAAATTTGAATACGGTAGCAGGGGTTATTATCCGCGATTAAAGAGTGCGGAATTAGCCACTAGTTCAAAAGACCCTCTCACTATATAACCTGGCAAATAAAAATAATAATTTTAGAATCTACAGGGAAGCTACTATAAAGCCTGGTTTCAAAAGAGGCATAACTTTGAAACTTAAAGCTGGAATATTGGCAAAGCAATACGATGCGTCCTCGTCTATGATTAGAACTAGTCGTAGGTAGCTGCTCAAAAGTTTGAAATCTTCTAATCGATAATGATTCAAATTAAAGGATCCTTTATATTTGCTGATTATCGAACTTTATTATCTGTCATCGAGTTTTATTTTGAGAAATATCGACTCCTATATGTATATATTTATGATTATTGTGATTCAACGTTCAATCAATGTTCTGTCAAAATCTAATGACTAGTTTTTGTGCTAAGAAAAAAAGGTCGCATTTGCACATCAGGGCGACAGTTTAGATGTCTTCTTTTAATATCCTTTTTCTTTTAGTTTGATGACAAGAGAAATGTCAACGAAAAATGACATGTCACACGCTAGAACCGGCTCAAACTACGTCATTAGAACGCTGTTTTCAGAAAAAACACGGTGGTGTTTAGAAAGGACTGCGGGTATAATTTTCCGATAAATACAGTTATGATGAAATGTTGGACAGAACTGTGTCTTTTCACAGAAAACTGATAATAGTGTTTTACTTTCAACATGGTACAAGTGATTTCCAATGATTACGTCTCTGTATAACTGGCATCTTTTTTGTATAGGATTGGTAGAATTCTAGTTCCTTTAGGGACACTGTCCGCTGACCATTCCTATCCGACATGTATAGCTGCAATATGAAAATCCCGCGCTTCGCCAGTTCTGTACTGATACATAATTTTGGAATCCTTGCCGACTATTGTTCGCCGTGATTATTATGCCAAAAGGAATCATTTCTCGCCACATCTGACACAAATTCATAATAAATTCAATACTTTTTTCAAGTAAAATTTTGCGATTAGTTTGCATACGTGAGAGGCGAGAGGTATGCACGAGCCGTAGCACATTAATTCACCCGTTTCTAGGATATTGGCCAGGTTTGAATACTTTCACATTTCTCTCGGCGTGCACCCAACCTGTGTGGCAGACGCAAGCGTAACTGATCAAACGCTAATATCAGGGCCAAAGTGTCTCATCCAATGACACAAGTCACGGATTCGACACACCCACAGATATATTTTCGAGGATACCTCGAGCCTACATACATAAAACATACCAATACCCTCAAACATATTGGTTAGATTCTTCAGAAAAAGCTTTATACAATTTAGGAAGCGGTCATTATATATCACACCGGTAAGTAAGGTAAGGCCAATGCATCCGCAACGGTAAAAATGCCGGGTAGAGTAAACTGCTGTTGGAGGTCTGTAATAACCATCTTGACTAATATATTGTTGGCGTCTATAATTTTAGTGTATATAATTATTTTCATCCTGGTCATTACAAATATTATACAATCAGATAAAATACGTTTAGAGGTTCGAATAGATGAACAAAAAATGAACGTGGGGACAAAATTATATTAAATTCTTTGAGATTGAATTCAGAGATTATACATACGAAGGATTTGATTAAGGAATTCTGAGACCCAACTTTAACTTGCATACTGAACAAAACGCATAAACCACTCCGGGACGTTAATCTTTGTGCATGCATATGGTATGATTTATTGCAATGGCGAGCCGTGTGACTTTTATACTTTGCATATAGAAAAAATCGGTTGTTTATGCCATGCATAATGCTTTAAATGACTAGTCTTAATTTAATAAGGTTTATGAGAGGAGTATAAATAATTTATTTTATGGGGTGCCTATTACGACAAATGATTAGAATAATACTATTTACAAACAAGAGACATTTTAGAGTCGTCCAAAAATGATTCTCTGATTATTGAGATTGAGAGCAGCGTATTCTAACTGGCCATCCATCGATCATTAAGTTATAGGATGATGTGCAACAAAAAATCGCGAATCTGTCAACATCAATAACTCATTTCCGCTTCAGTGGCGCCACCAGCTGTGCTTTCAAAGAGATAACCCAATTTTTTAGTAAGGATATTCCTAATTGTTTTCAGGGCTTTAATTTTAAACATTTGTGTTCTTCTGTGCCATAATATCCATGCGGTGTATACATACCGGTTTAAAGTTTACAGCATGTTTTCACCCCTTAAAAAAAGTCAAAGCAAATATGATTAACGTACATTTTTTGTATTTATTTTTATCTTCCAAAATGTTCAATAATGTGAAGGGTCTTATTACTCGTAATAGATGAAAGTTAGAATTTAAACGAAAACTACCAAATTGGGTGACTTTGATATGTTTTACTACAGCTTTCACCCTCTACAGTACATCTAAAATAATAAATAATATATGTCTGTCTTCTAACCCTGTAAATATATTTCCACAATATTATCGCTTTCAAGGCAAATCAACAAAATCTTTTATTAGGGCGGAATAATATGGGTTATAAAAGTCCGGTAGGTATCTCGATTTATTGTTGTTGTTGTTTTGTTTTTTGGGGGGAGGGGGGATGGTCCTTTTGGAAGCGCCATACTTGAAGCATGACAACGTCAGCTTCTGCCTCAAACTGCATCGCTAATCACGTCTCTAATATCTGACTTTACACAATGTAACAAAACCGGGATAATCCTGGATTAAACATAAATTTTATAATAATACTTGTCACTATCCTTCTCTCCATTCCTAGAAGCAGTCCCCTACCCAATACTGTCCCTCACTAATGTATTTCAAACTTATTTTTATTCACTGTACCGCTGTCCAAGAGTGATTCATGTTTATTCCTTATACTAGTGCCGACATATACTGACTGTGATTTGTGGCGGCACCCATTTGTGTCATACGTTACTTAAATCTATTATTACCAATTCATACCATACCACTGTCTTACCTGATCACTTTATTGTATTATGATGTGGATCTATGGGTCCTTGACCTAAATCCTTAATAAACAATATCAATATCAATACCTTACTTTTTTGGTGTTGAATTTAATTCAAATGAGTCAATTTCCAATGACAAATGCGTTCACGTGGCATCCAAGTAAAGCATTGATTGGTTGGAACCACTTCCATTCAATACCTTACTTTTTTGGTGTTGAATTTGATTCAAATGAGTCAATTACAATAGACGAATACGTTCACGTGGCATCCAAGTATAGCATTGATTGCCTGGAACCACTTCCATTCGACATACTTTCACAGGGTTATCTTGGAGTTAAAGCATGTACATTAAAGTATCCCAAGGTGTGACCTATATTACGTTTTTTGTATCTAAATTTCTTGATAAATAATCGAATATATTTGACGAATATACTATATATGTATGTTGTCGTGTTTATTGTGAATGAAATATTTCTTTTTTGTCTGGAAAAGACAAGGAAGTAAGATTAAATGGTATTAAGTTGGAAGAAAGTATACCAGTAACTGATTTAAAGAATTATATTTAAATGGATATTGTCTATAGGTATCGATTTTCTTGATGGAGATGATAATACATAAATTACAATGGCGAGATAAACAATGCCATTAAAACGAAATCCAATTCAACGAAGCTTATTTCTAATGAAGCAAACTGCAGTCATGTTTTACACTGTAATTTACCTAATATGTGTCTGTTTACGGAGGGTAATGGCATCTTGTCTCCCATAACCTAAACAAGATGGACACCAATTAAAGGTTATTGATGTCAAGACATCCTGTGCATCATTATGATGATTAACAAACCGCTATTTTATATAATTCATGGTTGTCATAAGGACTGATGAAACCGCCATGTCACACATCTATAAAAAAAAAAAAACTATATAGGAGACCGCGCGACATCAGAATTGATAGTCTATTGGTCATAGGAAATCCAGATTTTCAATTTCTGTAAAGATCAAATAATCAAAACTGCGTGAGCTCAATCTGGGAGCTTTTTCGCCTGCTCCAATTAGCTAATATTGGCGAATCTTTCGTCGAACATCAATTAGGGTTTGATGTCTTGCTAGGAGTTCATTTACAAGATTTCTAAGCTTGTCCAATTGTTGTTAATAAGGCATTGGTTGACGTACTATCACATCGGCCCGCAGAGAACATATTAAAAAAAATCTCGTTATTTATAAGATTTCAGTTGGGGATTATTATATAGGTTTAGTTAGACAGACGTCTATATATTCTCATTTCTTATATTACGGGCTTGATATTAGATACGTCAGCTAAGAAAAGACATTTACATATAGATGTAGAATATTTAACAATTTAAAGAGATGTTATCATTTTCAACAAGACAATAATTGCAATTAATTTTAAATAATAATTTGATTAGCATAAGATCAGGGTACTTTCAACTCAATAAAACCACTTAAACATAAAAATAATATATATATAATATATGCATAAAAAATACGTCCAGGTAAAAGAATCTCCACTTTACTTCATTTTGACATACATTAAATCATATAAGCTAGCTGTCTGCCCTCATATACATGACTTTGGTGGAATTTACTCAAGTTCATAACTGTAAATAAATATTTTAGAAACCGACGAATACATGTAAAGCGCTGACACCCATTTAAAGGGAATGTGTGTGTGAAGACAAACAAACAGAACTAAAAAGTATATTGAAAATATTAGAACCCAAAATATGTAAGTATATGATATATAGTCGACTGACATGTGTATTAATAATACTAGACTATCAACATGAACGCTCTGTCTTGAAGCGTAAATAGAAAAACGGAAGCAAATCCATGAAAATAATGCTTAATACATTGGTGCAGTATGTAGGATGTCCGAAAGAAGAGGGTTGGGGTTAGCGGGAGGATGGAGATGCAAAATACTGAAATTAATTGTATATACAGTAGGTGCACAGACGATTTTTTTTTTGAGTGAATTACCCATCAAACAATAGGAATGCTGCCAAACTCGGATAATATTCCATTGTTCTTTTTACCTCCATCTTGTATGGAAGTGCATTTCCATATTATAACATAGTAGTCCCACCATTTTCCTGAAGCAGTGATCACGAACTAACTGGCATTACTCGTGAGCATTGCTTTAGATGAAAAATATTATCGCGGCGGGGGTTGGCATAGCACACAAGTAATAGTTAAATTATTATTTTGTTTCAAAGTCTTGATGGTGGAAATAGAGCAATTGAGATTGCTATATGTCAAAGAATATCCATCAGGTGCAGTTTGTCCAATTTCGTTCCGCAATCGAGCGAATATTGGCTCAAACGATCGTTAGTTTTAATTTAAACGATAACAGATTTAGATATTTTGCAGCATGGTGATGGCAGGTCCAAAAAAAGTGAAACTAAATATAGGGATATAACATTTGTCGGTTCTCTTGCGTAACTGTTAGTATTTTCATCGCCTTGAAAGCAATTCGTGTCGGTTCACTTCTTGTTCGCTTTGGATTACTCTTCGATTCTTCCCTTTTTTGTTTGCAGGTCTTTGGCTAATGTAACAGTCGTGATCTTCGAGAGACAATTTCCATGAAAGCAATAGCGAAGCCTAAAGCACGACTAGCAACGCTCTTCTTTGTTTGCTATTTCTATCTCCCGATATTCCAGTTATTTTCACGCAGTTAAAGCAACTGGTGTTGGACTGCAACAGACCTCTTCAAATCATATGAAATGGGATTATCAGAACTTCTTGCCCGCTTCAACCACTTCTTCGTTTCGCGAACGTGATCAATACCCACCTTGGCCTGTGTTATTTTGGGGCGTTGTGGAAGATTTTTCACGAAATTCAAGCAGACTTTACAATCAGCAAAAATAGGAACGTGCAAATAGCCAGATGGCGAATATCTCTCTTGCAATCACTAAAAGTTTATTGTAAATTATGGCAGCTTTATTTAACACGATATACGGTAATCCCGCACTAAATAGATGACCGGTGATCCATTCGTTCAATATATTCCGTGATGAGGTGTAGGTCAGCGAGGGTAAAATGTAAAGGCCACAACATTATGGAGCTTTGATCTGAAACATTTCTTCCTTATTATTAAAATCTAAGTGAATACGTCGACTTCTTATGACAGATTTCAATTTACGAGAGACTGGTGAATAACTAGGTTAATAAATCCTTGAGTAGTCTTGATTAAATAAATGATTCATTTTTATTTTAACAGTTGTCATTTTTCTCGTAAAAACTTTACAATTGAAACTAATTATTTAACAAATGGTCGAATGGATGAATGGATGAATACAATTCCATTGTTTATGAAACATAACATGTATGTTTATAACCCAATAATCTCGGTTTATGTCGATATTCGCGCTTATAGGACCTGCTTTGCTGTATTTTGAGCTCTGATTGAGCTTATTAAGCTTGTGCTCACTCTATAGGTCACAATTTTCATCCCATTTTGATAATCCTGTCGTTATACGCACATACTGGACCGTAACTTCATGGATTATGGCCCCTGATTGTACGAAAATCATGTTCTTTTTTTAGCCTGGGGAGTCCCCATTGGGGACCATCTAGAGGTCACCCTCTAGCGTTTACATCCTATTGATGGTTGAATTTCGTGGAAATAGGATCGAAATTGCCCGACAAAGGGGTAAAAATATGCAATACCAAGGCTATGGACCCTGTAGAGGTTACAGTATATCCGATTTTGATGAAGCTTAAAATATATGATTATATCCCAAAGACCCGAGTTCCTTTCAATGCTTGGGCGTATCGAACTTTAATTTTTGTTGATGGCCCTTGAGTCTATGAAAATTCTCTATATGTACCATTCTTCTATGCCCAGTGCTTGCAAAATGTCGATTATAATGTGTACGAATCGTAATAAATTCTAAACCATCTATAATGTATCTCTTCTCTTATCTATGATATCACCCAAGATGGAAGCGGGCGTAAAAAAACTTTTAAGTAAGCAGAAGAAGGCCGAACTGTCTCATTCCTTTTTTGCATGCATGATATCTAGGCTAATCTAGATAAACTAATCGATTGAACAACGCTAATGTATGCCCTCTATATAATATAATTGGGTTAGTTTAACTATCATTCACCTGGTTTAGGTTATGACATCTAAAAAGAAAATATACTTGACTCAAAAGGTTACCAGCTTATTATCGAATTTATCTCAGTGTTTTAATCACTCTTTATCGATTTATAAATTAAACTGTAAACTTGGCATTCATGTTTTATATGTATTTGTGACCTATATATTTGTCTTTTAGATTGAAACAAAACGTAGAGTGGGGGTGTACCGAACATCGGGTGACGTGACGAAGAGGGAAAGGGGTGACAGGCTTGCATAGAATTTGAAAACGTTTAAAAGTAAGTTTGTGTGGATATCTATAACTGAAAACATCTCACAGAGGAGAGGGTATAAATGCCCTGCCCCTCCCAAAAGCCTCAAAAATATATTTTAATGTATTTTAAATGCCATTTTGTTAATTTGACACCTGTTTAAATATACAACTGTTTAGTAGTGTTAGGTATAATTTGTATTTTATTTTAAAATTAACTAATATTATTGATGTTATTATTGATAATATTAATATTAATTTTATTCTTGATATTAATAGCATCATTTGCATTAGTAGTAGTATTGATATTAACAATAATATTGACATAATAGTATTATTATACAGCTATTTGCGCACTAGTCATTTGCACATAACCAGCAAAATTTCGACTGCTTAAAATAATAACGCCCTTCTGTTGCTACTCTCGACCACACCAAACGCTCTTGGTGGCGCCATTGATTCCAAGATTGTAATAAAATAAAAGGGGTTAAGGGATTGACCTCGTACTTTTGTGTACCAGCGGCGGTAATGACGAAATACGATATCCCCTCTATTAATGAAAAAGTACATAATATTAGTTATAATTGCAGAAACTGTCACATCCACCAATATGTGTAATAATCTAACGGTAGAATATTTTTGTTTGCTATATCATACCATAAAGTTTAGAGTTAAATGCAGTATAAGCTATCTCACAGTCCCTCATAAATTCCGAATAATTGCATAGGCATCATCGATAAAGGTTTTTAAATGGTTTTTGTTCGGATGATGAGATGTTGAAGTAATATTTGAAACCAGTATCCTTCCACACTAAATAAGATGTGACTGAGTGCTATTTTATAGATGACCGACTTATTTTCGGATGAATATATCTCTAAACTAGTCCAATTGAAAATTAATCGGTCAAAAAGCTGTCCTGTGTTTTTGTTACCTAGTAGACAAATGTGTGATAAACAAGAAGTTCGAATGAGGTCACAAATCTCATCAATATAAATAGACTGGAAGATTTCCTCTTTTACTCCTTTATCAATCAGTTGGCATCAAATAAATGAAATGTTCTTTACGTCATTATATTTTATGTGTACTTTGTCTTCTGACGCAATCTTCTCAGCGTGAACAGACTTGAATCAAGAGTCGTCCGCCTCATAATTACATCTACGATTATGACCGGATTTTCTCGCCCTTCTCTGTTCGGGCAATTTACAAAGACATAAATGACAAGTTTTATTCTTTAAAATCTTTCTATTCTAAGGTAAGCGGAGTGAGTAAAAGAGATGACTCCGGAAATTGTAGGTTCGGCAAAAATCTCAAGTTAAATTATATTTTTCCGAAGATTGAAGTAACGGTTTTTATAATGGATTGAAGTGTGTTCGAAACGGAAACACCTCAACGGTAGCCTAGAAGCTAGTGACTTTCATTTCCCTTTCAGCTTTCCTTCAAGAAATAGAAAATCCACAATAATGTAAGAATGTGCTTGATTACAGCTTTTGGAATTTCGCTCGGAGAATCAATCAATAATATAGAAGTTTGATAACGGTTCAGAACCTAAACCGGTTCGGTTTGATATACGATGCGTTTCACCATTCTACCATCACAATTAATACTGTTGTATTGCGTGGGATTGTCCTGGAAGACAAGTCGTTGAATCCCATCAAAGAAAACTTGATTAAGCACGTCATTCGCAAACTCCATTGCGTCATTCCAAGAAAATTGTGACAATCGACTGTATTTAACTGCAGACCGCAGACATGTTTAGTTCATTACTTTCCGGTTCCGTCTACTTTCTTGCTCTAGCTAGAGCAGTATAATTAAAGGGAAGGCGTTAAATTTGTCCAAGTGACATAAAACTCATCCAATTAAAGGTTTGGGTAAACCAAAATCAATGTGACGCTTTAGACTATTTCAGGAGACAATACTTTTGGATTCTGAGGATTTCCCCGGAAATCTCGGGGATTTGAAGGAGTCTGTATCTCATAAATTTAACAATAAAAAATAATAGTTAATAAACAATTTTGAAACAAATTTACTACTAACATTAAAAAAACAATATTTGTGTGAATGATTCAAACATTGTTATTATTTTATGAAGATACCACCGTGAATCCAAAAGAAACTAACGTGTGCTTAAATATGTAATACCTAAAGTTAAAATCACTTTTAAAGGACATGCTGGAAATTTAAAATTGCTGTACTCTTAAAGATACATTATGCAAGAGCTAAATCTGATTACTGCAAGTCTTAATTTAGGCTTCAGATGTTATAGAAATTCTAAATTAGATCTTTATTTAAACAACAAGTTCCAAATCAACTCTGTAGACCCACGGAGGGCTCGGCTACAGCTCGGATTTAAATGTGATTTCACTGATTGATTTAATCAAATATCTCGCACCGTGATGAGATTATTAACTGTTATGTTTACGTCATCCGTTAGATCGAGGCTAAATGATATAGTGTACCTAGCGAGTCCGCTGTTGAGCGATATTCCGCATGTCATTGAAAACTTTACTTGGTAATCGAATTTATGTAGATGGAGTTAACGCCTGTCAATCAAACGATGGGCCAGGGTGAAGACACATTTGGCTCCCATTTCTAGTCAAATATTACAACGCTAATAACTTTGTACAGGATATAGTAATTTAACTGAAATTTTCAATATATTCTTCTTTCATCATCTGCTTTTGAACTGTTATAGCAAGAATGGCAAACTCTGTATACAAATCTCCCATAATGTATCTTCAACCGAGATAATATAAGCTTTTGAATATAGGCTATCCTTGATCATCATTACAAAGGGTGGGGGGTAGATGGCCGAATGGTTTGCACAAGCGCGCTGTATCATAAAGCCTGTCATTGAGTCAACTGGCGTGATTTCGAAACTCCGGTTGCAAGCGATAAGGAGTAGGGGTTTCTCTGGGTTCTCCGGTTTCCGCCCACAGCTAAAGACTCCTACGCGCAAGCGAATAAATGAAATAAAATTAAACCATGCCAGTCCCCAAATTACCTAGTTTGTGTCGAGTGGACGTTTATACCCCATCCCTCTTTCTCTCTCTTTATTTCTCCCTCTCTCACTCTCTCTCTCTTCTCCCTTCTCTCTCTCTCTCTCTCTCGTCTTGATTATTGCTTATTGCGACTATTTTTTTTTCAAAAAATGCATTCCAAACCTTTAAATATCACAGGGTTGCGATGACATCGAAAGTTGATTATGATCGGATAAGTTAATTGATATCTAATTAATAATTTAAATAACATTTCGAGCCCAAAGAAAGACGGTGCAGAAAGACCCGCAATAGGTAGATTTAACTCTGTGATAATGTATGTTTAATTTTGGTTGTACTAGGGGGTTCTAGCATGCTTTCTCGTTATTGGTAGTTTATAAATTCTGAAAAATATAATTCAAAGAGTTTGAATATTTATATTATTTAAGTATGACTTCAGTTAATGTTGCCAGGTATTCAATAGGTTTGTTTCATTTTTATTTTCAATCCAATATAAATTCTGATACTTTTGATAATTCCTTATTATAACCTGTAAATTAGTTCAGAAAAACGAAAACAAAGGTTTGAAAAGATGTAAAAATATGACTGGTCATGCATTGAGATAAAAAAAAATTCAAAACAATGTTAACAAGATCACATTTATCGCAAACACCTTTTAAACCGGTGATTTGGTCAGGCGTTCGAGTTTCAAATATTTTAAAGTCTGGGAACTTAATCAAGCAAAATAATAAGTGAACATCCTTTACTTCGAAGTGGAAATTGTCTTCCACTTTTCTAAGATTCTGTAAAGTACTGTAATTGTATCGAATTGCCCTGGCTTTAACATTCTTAATTTGGTAACAACAACCTTATGCCAATTATAATGACTTGCTGTCATTATTCAGCCTTTACTCTTACTTAAATTAATTTAGAAATTCTGACAATTTAAAGGATCTAAATTGCTAATATTTTGGACATAGAAATTGGTACAAATGGGTCATAACATATATAATTATGTAATATGAATTTATATACACTGTTTTATATTCGATCGATTTCCGTTTTACTGTGAATTGTCATCAGTTATATTCGGCGAAATACGCCAGAAGTCTCAATCGAAAGACAGTGTCTAGCGCCTGATTATTCCAGTCAACACAGATAGTATTTATTGCACATGCTCTCAAGATAAGAATATGGCATCACCGTTTGGCATGACTTGTGGAATTCTAGCCTAATTCTTTGAGCAACTTGTTACAAACGGCGCTGAAACGCATTACTGTACAAAATATGCAATTTTAGAGGCTTGAGTTTGAAATTAGACAGGAAAAAGATAGACAGGATGGTGGTATTCTTGCATGCAATCAGAAAAGGGATATATATCCTAAGTGATCGCAAATGGTGTGAAATTGCAACGTGGGGTATTAAAATCAAACACAGCTAAATGTAATTTTATAAACTATTTTATTCCAAACAGTTTAAAGAAACAATGCGCCATTGACATTTTGTTTTTTAAGATATCAAATTTTTCATGGCTTAATCCACTGTGATATGTACACCGGTTGATTATTTGATTAGATAAACAAAATCAAAAAAAACAACTCTAGATAATGTCTCGATTTGGATTTAATCCCATTTCAAACAGGCCTATATTTAATTAATCTTCGTGGACAACAAAATGGCAGCGAGCTTATTGCATAATGATCAGGATATTATGATTAATCTTTGTAAATACTGAACGAAATTAAACCAATTTTGGACTGCTATTCTTATAAGAGATTAATCTTTCACAATAGTTTGCAATCGATTAACATTACTTAAAACGAAGCATCTGAGCCCTGTTTCGCTAAATCTTAACTAAAGATAAAATCCAAATTTTAGTAAATACTTCAATTTGACTGGCTAAGCACTAAAACCAATCTAATATTATCCAATCAAATAAGTAACATTTGGATTTTATCTATGTTAAAATTTTGTGGAACAAGTCCCTGGACTTGGCTAAGCACTAAAACCAATCTAACATTATCCAATCAAATAACAAAAATTTGGATTTTATCTAAGTTAAAATTTTTGTGAAACAAGCCCCTGGACTTTAAGATATAATGTGTTTAGGTTTACATCATTATTTCTACTGATTACAACCATCTTTACCTCTCTTAGACAAATAAAGTACATGTAATAATAATTAACCCATCTTTTTCTTACAGGCCAGGTCAATCTTCGTGATGATGTTATTTTTAATACCCAGATTTTCTTAGTTAAGACGTATGATAAGCATTATTTCTGGCCCATCACATATCAAAATAAATATATCTGGCTGTTTACTAAATTAAAATACTGTTCACAGTAAAATGAGAACGAGTGGGACTATTTTAGTTTGATATTTTATTTCTAATTAGAACTCGGTTTGAATTTCTGTCAAGGTTATACTTACAAGATGCACTGTGAAAATTAGCATACATTGTTATGTATTTTTACCCTTTTTTAGCTGGCAGAAATTGCCATCATTTCTAAAGTGACTGGCAGTACAGTCAATAATTTGCACAAAATTGGATATGTCGTCAACGGGGGAATAACTGATGTCACCACTATTGACAGTAAATTTACAATTTTCTGTAAAAACAATACCTCAAACGGCATATATGTTACAGCTCATATAATGTAAACTAGTTTAAGGTTTTATTACTACATTAAATTTGATGTAATTTAACATACGACTTGTATTTAAATGCATCGACATCGTTTTAAATGAACGTTAACAAACCATGTGATTTGACAAATCGTGCACTGTATTTTTACTATACTTATAACTGTAAATATACATATAAATTTAACAGTGTGCAGTTTCAATTTGAAAGCAAACGAAACTGTTTATATCTGTTCTTCTGAAAACATTTTCATTTATATCAAATTTCTAGTCTAAAACAACATTTTCTGATATAGAGTCTTTTTTCATATAAAGAAAGTTATGTATATATATATATCATGTTTCACAAGGTTTAGCATGTTTGTATTCTCTAAAATGTCAGTATCCATCAGGAAGAAACACGAATCTATCTGGTATCCATGTTAGTGATGACGCAAGAAGTCACAAAGTACCACGTAAGTGGTATTGGCACGAATGGTCATATCTACAAATATGTTTTAAAAAAATCTCTACCAGCATGATAATTTAATTCATGTGTCATATTGTAATGTGTGATGTTAAATAAAACAAAATCATCTTCCTTAGCACGACGGGTGCAAAAAAGTAGGGCCTTGAAACAGTATGCATTCCATTTCTCACATGTTTTTTTTTTATAAAGACCCAGCCACGTTGCGCCCAAGCCAACGAAAATTTGCAGAAGATAACTATCAGTCTCTGAAAAGTGAAATGAAATGGGGTTTAACGTCCTACTGTTCTGCTCCGAATTGGGCTTATGAAGACAGGGATACGCCATGCAGTGTGTTATGGGGGAAATGTTGCAGCACTATAACCTACTCTTGTATCGAATTCCAAGTGTTAACGGATCTTTCACGTGCACGTCCTCGGTTTCCGTCTCATCCGAACAACTAGACAGCTGTCCTTGTCATGCATCACTGACAAGGGAAACCCGCGCCGGGAAATATGGATGAAATTTCTCGGCCAATGCAGGGATCGAACACCCGACCTCCAGGCTAGCCTACCAGTCTCTAACCTCAGAAAAGTGCCTTTAGTTCACCGCGTTCGAAGATCGAGATGTAGTCGAAGACGAAAGTTTCGTCAGTTTTATATCCAGTTTCATCGAACCCATATGTAGCAAATTTAGGTTTAAGCTCAGTTAATTAACGTCTGGAGTTGGAATCACAAAAACATAATTATCAGGATTATTAATTGCCTTTTACTCAATTAACCTGTTATACATGTACTTGTTCAAATTATAGTGACTGATGAGAAGTTGCATGGTTTTAAACAGAACGCAACTTATTTAGCTATTTTTTCCCCGGTTATTGAAATATAATTTAACCATTTGTGTCAAGTGGACATTAAACCCCCATTTCTCTGTCTCTCTCATAATAGTTGAAATAATGTTGAATTTGGGTAGATTTGGTGAAATCGTGCAACCGTCTTTGATTATTTATATTATGCGAAATTGATATATATCATGGATTTGTACAGTAGCTTTGTACATTTATTTTGTTTCCTTCTTCCTGAATGGGGACATTGATTAATACTTATATAAAATTACGTGTTTCAAACATTTCAGTTTCAACTGACTGAATTGGTATATGTAATATATTATATTTATATATTATTTTAAAGTTAATAATACTTTGTCCACTACTTGTTTTATTTGTCCGTCGTTCATTTACCAAGGTGTATTGATCCGACGGATGACCCAGTGCCCTCTGCCCCAATGATCTTTGAAAAATATTTATATTTTATACAATTTAGGTACGATGTGTTTATATTATATTATTTTATTTTGACAGAAATGAAAAGATCATCCTCGGTTACCCAGTGTACTCATTCCGTTCTACTCCACTATACCCTGGGTTAATCTATGGGGGAGACACGTTTTCAAGTTATCCACTATTGATGCTTGTGCTATTTTTATCGACCAATCCTATAAACTGTTATTTCAAAAGGAAATTGCCCAACGGGAAGTTACTCTCTTCTGACAGTGTTAGGGGTTGGTCTATTCTATAAACGTAATTATATGTTTTATTATTGAAGACCGAACGTTCATTTAATCATGTGGAGTCATTAGTTTTATTGAGAATTGTGTGTTCGTTCCGCGAATTTTACGTACACGTGGTATCGTAGGTAAGTAATTGTAAATTAAAATTAACGAGTATACGTTCATTAATAATAAACATAACAAAACGACATATTATTATTATTATTTCAAACAAAGAACGAATAGTAATAATGATAACAAAAGTGAAACATATAGATGTTATACATATTTGAAATCAACAACACATACTACAGATTTTGATATTACAATTGAATATAAATAAATTATTAATATATACAATACTTACATAAATCAATCAGTAAATGGGCATGGATATGGTTATCTACCCTTATCAAAACGTAGGTGAAACAATTGGTTTGTAAACTGTTTTCTGATTGGTTCGTACAGTATAGCTACATTCTAGCAATTTGAAATCGTGGAAGCCCTATAGATTAACCCAGGGTATAGTGGAGTAGAACGGAATGAATGCACTGGGTAACCGAGGATGTGAAAAGATATGAAATTGAGTTAAACGTCCTAATGTACTGCTCAGTACTGGATGAAGACGGTCACGTGCCTTAAAGTGTGCTATGAGTAAAAATTTGCCAGCGGAAGTACGGCCTACTCTAATGTCGAATTTGAACTGTCAAGGGATATTTTACGTGCACACTAAATTGTACACGGAGCCTCGATTTTCCGTCCCATCCGAACGACTATATACAGATGTGATAGACATAGAATGGGGTTTAACGTCTTAATGTTCTGCTCCGATTAGGCTAATTAAGAAGGGTACAAGCCATACAGTGTGTGATGTAGGAAAATTTTGCCGGAAAGCGGTACTACGGCCTATACATGTACTTACATCGACTTCCAACTGCCAAGGGATCTTTTACGTGCATGCCAATGTGTACACAGGACATCGGAACGACTGGACACCTGTCCTTGTCAGGCAAGTCGCCCTGCACCACTGACAAGGGGGAACCACGCCGTTATTTGGATAGGGTGGAATGCCTGCAGTTATATTTTTTTTTTTACAAAGGTTTAACTTTTAGACCAGGAACTGCCCCCAAAACGCTACTGATAATTGTTGTTCTTCGTGTGGGAATTTTCGTAGAATACGTAAGGTACCGCTAATTCAAGTACGACCGCCATGAAACTTGGCATGCTTGCCACTTGGCATCACTATTCAAATATGGCTGCGATGACGCCTTGCTCAATTCATTGCCTATACAGTACGATACATTTGGGCGCTTATAATTTAGTTTTAGTATTTTAAATTATCATCTAACTTAGAATTGCCGAATGATCTTATACATCGTCTTCGGATGTATATTTTCAAAGCTAATATAAATGGTGTGTTTATATGACCGGAACTTGACAATCAAAATCTATTTTACTGATAATGAGTACTATCATTAGCTTTTGTTAAATATAATTGTAGGAATTGTACTATAATTATTGTTTGTGACTGATTGTTAGGTAGGTAGATCCGACCGATATAATTTACCATTTTGTCATTTAATTTCGTTTACTTATAGCTGCTAGACCTAGAATTATATTCAGGCTTCCGGTGACAAGTGGCTATTTCCGGTCAGTTTCACGCTTCATTAAGCTTTGGTTGTTCACTGGATGATATTGGAAATCACTTATGACGTTCCTTCAATTAGTCCTTTTATCCTAGTTATTTAGTTGAAGGATAATTATGTGAATATTTGCAGTAATCTGAAGAGTCAATTTGCCTTTCATGCAAAACAGTATTGACATTGTGTAGCCTTGACCTTTAGTCTGCTAGATTGTCGGACATCGCTCCTGTTTTTCGGCTGTGTGTAAAACCGTGGAAATATACATCCCCTGTAATCTGGTACACTAAGGTTTCATGATTGAAGATAGCCTATAAGGCGACATAGCAAATTTAAGAGCTATTTTGGTCATTGGCCTGGTCATATTCTGGGTTATCTCTGCATATATCATGTAAATAGATATCAACTAATCCTTAATCCAAAATGTGCATATATAATTACCCTGTTTTAACGGGATTAATAAGTAACCATAATCGGTTCATGTAATTAGAAACTTATAATAATATAATCATTTATTGTTTACAGTCAGCCAGATGTACATATTAACGGACTTTACAGAAGTAACACATAAAATCGAAACAAAACTAAAAACATAAAAAAGCTATAGAATATAAAACTACAAAAGCTATAAAAATACAAAACTAAAAACTAAAAAAGCTATAAAAGGTGGTAAGCCAGTATCTTTGATAAAAGGGTGAGGTCCCTTTAACATTAAGAAATCCTAATAAGGTTCAAAATAAACATATTTTCTAGGAAGAATTATCCATTCCTAACAGTAACATTGTATTGTAGACCATTATTATTAATGGTTGTTCTTAATAATAGGCTTCATTACACCTTTTTTAAAAAAGGCTTATCTGTATTACGTGCTGCTTTTCATAAAGTTATCGATAATAACTGTATAGTTTATTGTAATTACAGTCTGGAAAATGTTATAATGATGTGTCATTTTGATATAATATATATTTTACATCACTAATTATGTCTAGAAGCACATTCTGGGCTTTACAATATTTTGAACCCTTTCCCCATTGTATGACATCGTAAACTGTTTTAACTATATACTTGCATGGGTAAGTTACATCCAAACCAATATCACTAATTTTTATTGATAGTGAAAAATGTATTAGAATTTGAACACGTTTTTAATTTAAAGTTTTTGTTTCATAAATCTTTTGACAAATAAATGGTAGAAAGGACGACGTGCAACTTCCAAATAGCGAATAGTGTGAGGAATGTAAGGGGTGGAATTCATGTATAAATTATCAAACAAATGGCGAAAAACAAGGCCTCTTCCAGCTAAGGGGGGAGAGAGGGGTAGGGAGAGGGGGAGGGAGAGAGAGATGAGGTTTAACGTCCATTAGACACAAACAAAGTCATTTCGGGACTAACATTTTCACCGGACGTCTCCTTTTATTGAATGATATACAGTAAAGTTTGTATACCACATGTTGTGTATGTCTACCCACCATATATAAACAATTTATAACATTGCTACAACACGTTACCCTGAGTGTTATATAAACAATAGGTACACGAAACCTGTAACATCTTCGGCTATCTGAGTCTGATAATGCCTTACAGTTGAATATTTTTTTCTAACAATATTTATTTAATCAATATTTATATATTATAATGATACCATATTTAATTATGGGACCTGAGAACAAGCCAGAGCTTATAGAAATTCATTTACAGACATGTATAATTTTTATAAATATAATCACGAATTACATGCAGTTATAAATTACAAAAGCAAAATATAGTTATTCTCACTTAATCAAAGGTAGATACACTATGTATAAATTATTGTGGAATTATTGAATTATTACCCTTGTTGACTTAAAATCAATGAACAATATGTTTCCTGAATTATGTCAGATTAAACTCTGAGGTACATGATTGAAGGTTGGGGCACTACTGTATATAGCAGAGTTACATGTTATACATTGAATTATATATTCACAGAAATATATTCGCAGTGTCGGCCTTCCATTGATGCATCCATTGTAAAATTTGTAATGGCCACGTAGGAGACACATTCAGCTTGTTTAGTTCCCATACAATAGACAAAACATAATGTTGTTTTTCTCTGGATCTCGAAAATGATAATAAATAACAATAACGTTAGATAGACTAAACTTAACCCACGCTTCACTTCCGATTTTAAAAATACAAATACCTGCTTCAATCGAAGCCAAAATAGAATTTTTTTCCTATTGATATACACACCTGCTTAAAGGGGTATTACAGTAATATCATTTCATACACACGGTATTTTCTTCTTTATTACAACCCATCATGTCTTAGCAAATTGTTATATTCAACACAGCAAATTATTATATTCAACACGAGCATATCCTTACTAACTCTTTCCCATCCCATGAAGAAACTTTGAGAGCAGGAAGTGAGCTAATATCCTCGAACGTAACATGTACATAGGCGGAAATTATAGTGTCAAACTCTTTAAACTAAATTACAAAGACAATATACATATCATTACAATTATTTCTCAGGGGAGCCACGGATTACTAACCAACGGTTCGACCCCGCCGGTGTTCGTCGAAAAGTTAATAGTGGTTTTACATTGTGGTTTTCATCTGGTCGTTGATGTAGTGCGTCAAACAACAGACATTCGTCGTTCGAGTGTGATGAAAACAAACCGATGTTATGTGTACTTCTGCGGTGCATGTTAAAGAATCCTTAGCAGTTGAAAAGTGGAAGCGCTGCTGTCCAGGCCAAATTTTCCGGTTTTGTTGGCTCCGATGTAGCCGTAAAGTAAGAGTAACACCATGGAGGGATATAGTACAAAAAGGAGAGTGAGAAATGAGGTTTAACGTCCACTCGAAACAAAGTGGGTCATTCCGGGACTACCATATTATGATTTAATTTTATTGAAATAATTTGCTTGCGCATAGGGATCTTTAGCAGTGGGAGGAAACCGGAGGACCCGGAGAAAACCCACGAGGTTGGACAGGTGACCCTACAACTGGGGGTTCAAAACCACTCAATGACAGGCCTAGCTGGCCGGCAACCTCTGGCTTGCGGCTGTGGTTTCGACCCTGGTGTGAGCGTATGTGGCATGGAGATAGGGGCGCCTTCTCAACCTCGTGGGTTTCCTCCAGGCACTCCGGTTTCCTCCCACTGCTAAAGAACCCTACGTCATTAATTAAACTACACGTACATCAGAAGGATTCACACTTCACTGAAAACAATACGTTCTATAAGTAAAAGGAAAGAAGCATTGAAATCACATGAGTCAAATTGTGACCGTAGTAAAGTTTCTGAGTTTCAGTCTGCTTTGCAAACCCTTCAAGGGACAGGAAGTGTGGTCGCTATCTTGGTTGCCAAGTGGCCGGTAGTTCAAAATTAGTTGTTACAGTTTCCAATGGTGTCGTAAAGCGATCATTTGTGAATGCCTTGATGAAACCCAAGACTAACATCAATAGGTAATAATCGGGTGCTTTGTACCTAATACCAGAACTATTTATTGATATACGGCAGATATAGGAAATATAAGATTAACCTGAGAATGTTAGGCAGTACAGAACTAAATTGTTTCAATATGCCCCACGATTTCTATACGTAGAATATACCCCTGAATCTTTTCGTTATTTAATTCGTCATCTTTGGAGCAATCTATTACAGAACTAGACAAATTATCAAATATACAAAACAGGCCACAACCCCACATCAGTATAGTTCTCCTTCTAAAGCTTGTAGTAGCCTGTGTCTGTAGCAACTTTATTTGAATTTTAATCCAAATAATCCGTTTCCTCTGGCCGGGAGTGGTCGCCCTAACACTGTCTGGATTAGTATTGGTGTGAATCGGTGTCGAAAAAACCTTAGGTTTGGTTAGTTTCTAAGGCCACTTCAAATTTGATAAAAACAAAAGGTCACAAGATTTAAACAGGGCTAGCGCTTATCCCAACCCTTACTCTAACCCTGGAAATAGCCATAATGCTTACACGAAACCTAACCTACAATCTCGCAAACAAGCACGTGCCCTAACCTTATTTACATCTCAGCGACCTTGATTAAAATTGAGCTGGCCTTAACAACTAGAATTCGGACGCTAGATTACCATCCCCAATGTGTATCGCCATCCGGCGTGCTCTCCCGATTAAAGGAATTAATTGAAATTTCGACGTTTTAGAATGGGGTTGATTTACATGCATGCCGTAGTATTCTCATTCCATAGGTGTATCTTCATTTCGAGCTCCAGTGAATAGGCTAGGGTGCACAACGACCTTTTTTTTAAACGGAATAAAGATTTGGGCATACACATCTCTCGCAAAAATGCGAGATAGGGAATTCTCGGTCATCTTTCGCCTCTCGCAAAAATGCGAGATCGGGAATTCTCAGTACTTTTTACGTCTCGCAAAATTGCGAGATTGGGAATTCTCAATCACATTGGACCTCTCGCAAAATTGCGAGATAGGGCACGTAGGGATTATAAGAATTAATTGAAATTTCGACGTTTTAGATTGGGGTTTGTTTACATGCATGCCGTAGTATTCCCATTCCCATGGGTGTATCTTCATTTCGAGCTCCAGTGAAAAGGCTAAGGCGCGGGCCCAGTATCCAAGAGGGTTCGATGCCGTTGTTTTCTGGGTGGTTCTCCTTTTTGTTCAGGACGGGGTACCCAGCGTACACATCGCCGAGAATACTGACGAGGCCACACACGATTTTCCACATATCAAGATACTACATGGCGTATATTCATTCATAAGTCCTTTCGTTCGGTGCAGAACAGTGGGGCGTGCATCACTGATGTCAATTCGTATAATATACTGAGCGCCATGGAAAACGCATCACTTAGTTTTTCGTATAACAAAATGATCCTGTAAACATATCTTATTTATTTTGCTTCTTATTGTGAACAATAGTCAAATGGGAACACATCCATAACAACACATTTGTACACCTATGGATGTTTAATCTGTAATCAACGGTAAAAAGTCAGAGGGGTCAAAACTAAAAGTACGACACAGATTTCAGTAGCGCGTATGCCCTCCACGGGCTCTTACGCACGCTGTGCAGCGACCTTGCATGAAAATAACCAATTTTTGAAAATTGGGGCAAATTGTTCCATTCTTGGACAAGAGCAGCTTCTAAAGCAGCTATGGTGTGCATCTTTGTTCTCCGATACAGACGGCGTCCAATCTCATCCCAGACATGTTCTATCGGTGCCATGTCCGCAGACATTGATGTTGTTAGCAGCCAGGTAGTCCATATTAAAACGGGCGGTATGTGGACGTGCATTATCCTGTTGGAAGTTGCTACAGCATTAACGCGTCCCCTGCAAATGTGTAGGGCGGTCCGGTGATGAAATGTGAAGCCTCCCCACACCATTACACTTCCTCCACCCCATCGATTCGTTTCGAAGACGCAACAGTCTTGAGACGTTCCCCAAGACGTCTCCACACACCATTACACTTCCCCCACCCCATCTATTAGTTTCGAAGACGCAACAGTCTGCAAGACGTTCCCCGATACGTCTCCACACACGTTGACGGCCATCAGCGTGATAAAGATGAAAGCAACTCTCGTCACTGAAGAGCACACTTTGCCAGTCTACTCTTCTCTATGTCCTTGAGCCCATATCAAACGCCGCTGACGGTGATGATCCCAGAGGATACATGTAGCTCCAACATAAGGTCGTACACGGAGTCATACTTCTCTTAGACGACGTCTTACGGTGTTGGCTATTACTGGTCCTTGTCTTCCGACGACTGCTGCACCTGTTCGAGTCGCTGGGCGGAATCTGTCACGCAGATGAGTGACCCGGATGTAGCGGTCTTACGGTGTTGGCTATTACTGGTCCTTGTCTTCCGACGACTGCTGCACCTGTTCGAGTCGCTGGGCGGAATCTGTCACGCAGATGAGTGACCCGGATGTAGCGGTCTTGAGCCTGGGTTGTAACGCGTTGTGGACCAGGACGTTGACGGTCACGTGTTGATCCAGTAACTCGAACACGTTCCACCAACCTTACAATAGTGGACTGATGACAATAATTGAAGTGTGTGGCAATAGCACTTGTAGACATGCCAGACCGGGACATTCCCATGGCTTCATTCCGTTGATTTTCAGTAAGTCTCGGTCACGTGTTGATCCCGTAACTCGAACACGTTCCACCAACCTTACAATAGTGGACTGATGACAATTGAAGTGTCTGGCAATAGCACGTGTAGACATGCCAGCCCGGGACATTCCCATGGCTTCATTCCGTTGATTTTCAGTAAGTCTCGGCATCTCTAGCTCGATTCCTTCACACGTCCAACAACAAATTACGACAGATTGACGTTTCACAGTTCATGTACTGCACATTAAGTTGAAAACATGCTTTTGAATGGCTCACACAATGTTGCACGTGAATATTTGGTTTTTCATGTGCATCTCGTCCAATTTGTTTTTACACACGGGCCGATATTTTTTGCGTTTGGGCGCATTGTGTGAAACAATAGTTAATAGTATTGCATAATATTATACATACAACACCACCTGGTAATAAAATATTTGGGGAAAAAAAGTGATGCGTTTTCCATGGCGCTCAGTATATTTTCTTCATTCAAGGACATCGTCATCAGAAATTTCCTATCATGATTAAAGGGAGAGAACTATTCTTAACATTGAAATTTATTTGGGACCACAGGCCATCCGCAGAACATAAAAACTGATGGCTTCGAAACAAAACATTGTTATTGTTATAATGGAGTAATCGATAGAAAAGGGTGACTTATAGGAAAACATAGCCCTGTCGGGGCCTAATATAGGCTACTTTACATGAACATCGGGAACCTTATTTCCTGTTTTATTCTCCCGTTGCCATGACATTTCGTACCATTTTTTAGAAGTCGCTGCTCGCCATCTATGTGATTAGGGAATCCCCTTCAAATTAACGTCGTGTGACAGTTAAATCTCTTAAATAAATATCAGTAAAAACAAATTGTTAAATTTTCTTCCGTTTCACTAATATACATTTATGATGAATTAAATATTTTGAAGCATTTGTAATCGAATGGTTAGCGCGAGCGTTACTATCTTGTCTCATCAGGTCTCATTCAAATGAACAGCGATATTTCGCAGGGCAAATATGTTGCGATGTTTTTCTCTCTGAAACTTGCTTAATAAATAAATCTTGTTTTCTTCTATTGTTTTATATTTAAGTGGAAAGTCACCAGATATACCATTTTTAGTAGCATGATGAGTATAATTTTTGTTATTAAATTGCAATCAAATGTTATGATTGTTACGGTTGAAATTATCCTACTATAACATGTATATCTTTCGGCATCATTATAATTATGGTGGGGGAAAGCGGCAAAAACCTAATGTTATGTAGAAATGTCTAATTCAAAACACACATGTAACATAATGCCATGCCAAATACCTAAAACGTTTAATGCAAAAAAACAAAATACAAGAAACCTCTAATACAAAATACCTCATACGTCTAATGCAAAAGACAAACTACAAGAAACCTCTAATACAAAATACATATAACATCTTAAGCACAATTGATTTTACAATCTGAAACATCTACCATAAGCATTAGATGACATATCTCGTTGGTATTACTTACGTTTCTCCACTGAAATATCTTTATTTAGGTCAATGTCAAGGTCACCGAACACAATTTGGCGAGCTATTCGGCTAGCGAGCTATTCGATCAATCCAGCTGGCAACCTATTGGTAGGCAACCTATTCAGAATAAATTCAAAGGTCGCCCAAACTCATCTATTTTTATCAACCAATAAAATCCATCGTAACGTCTATCAAACGATAGTAGAATATATTGTTATTTTAAAGGGGAAGAACGTTAATATTCCGAATCAAAATTCGGGTCATCGTACAAAATTATGAGCATCAAGCTATAGGCCTATATATTCTGAAAGGTAATTGAATAATCGTACACAATTCTGAGCATCTAGCTATAAATATTCTGAAAGGTAATTGAATAAGCTTTCCAAATCTTAGCAGTAAAAGTTGGCACAATCATATTAAAGGGGTGCGCGCTTATCGAAAACATAGCCAATTTTTCAATATTCTAACTGTAAAGAACGGTAATGTTCCGAGTCGAAATTCGGACCATCGTACAAAATTCAGAGCACCTGGCTGTATATATTGTAAAAGGTGATTCAATAAGCTTTCCAAATATTATTAGTAAAAGTTGGCACAATCATATAAAACATTGCCAATTTTTCAGAATATTTATAGCTAGATGCTCAGAATTGTGTACGATGGTCTGAATTCGGACTTTTAAAAAATTACCGGCATATCGTTAGTTACAATTAGAATAATGAACAAATTGGCTATTTTTAGGATGAGAGCGCACCCCTTTAATACGATTGTGCTAACTTTTACTAATAATATTTGGAAAGCTTATTCAGAATATATATAGCTTGATGCTCAGAATTTTGTACGATGACCCGAATTTTGATTCGGAATATTAACGTTCTTTCACTTTAAAATAACAATATATTCTACTTTCGTTTGATAGACGTTACGATGGATTTTATTGGTTGATAAAAATAGATGAGTTTGGGCGACCTTTGAATTTATTCTGAATAATTTTCCAACGAATAGGTTGCCAGCTGGATATATCGAATAGCTCGCTAGCAGGATAGCTCGCCAAATTGTGTTCGGTGACCTTGACATTGACCTAAATAAAGATATTTCAGTGGAGAAACGTAAGTAATACCAACGAGATATGTCATCTAATGCTTATGGTAGATGTTTCAGATTGTAAAATCAATTGTGCATAAGAGGTTAAATGTATTTTGTATTAGAGGTTTCTTGTATTTTGTCTTTTGCATTAGACGTATGAGGTATTTTGTATTAGATGTTTCTTGTATTTGTTTTTTTGCATTAGACGTTTTAGGTATTTGGTATGGCCTTATGTTACATGTGTGTTTTGAATTAGACATTTCTACATAACATTAGGTTTTTGCCGCTTTCCCCCGCCATATATAATAATGGAAATACAGACAATGGGGTTCTTTTGGTACATAATATATTTTTTTTATTATTCCGGCGATGTACATATACTATAACTTACTAGCAATATGGTCGTGGCGATTTTGTTTTTAAATTTATAGGCAAGGGATAGAGAAATAAGACAGCTGTAGTTTTCCTCAATTATTTTTTATAGGCAAGTTAGGAGTTTCAAACATATCTCACATATATTGTGTACTTAAATTAACTTAGGGTACAAATGACATAATATTGTTATATAGAAAGGAGTCATAACAAACTGGTTCTATCTTTCAACAAAATATATGTGATTGGAATTTTACGTATTGCGTCATTGGGATTAATTTAAAGAGCACATAAGATCATAATTTTCTATTACATATTATAATAAACAATGATTACTAAATCCATATTACGGAAAGTTCAAATCAATCTGATTAAAATTAACTGAGCTATTTACGTTTTAGTATGGGACAGCCAAAAACGGTTTTCAAATTTTCATGAACGACCTTAATCCGGTTGATTGGCTGATGACGTCACAGGCACTACACATACTATACACATTATCTATCCAATATATCACTGCCTGTATAATATATCACTGTATCAACATACCAACAGTTAACAAGTGTGTATTGTCGGTAATCATTAGCTCGTAATTATGTAAGCTACACATCACTATATAATTCAAAGCATTTTCAAACGCAGACCTTTCTCGTGTTGAATTGTAATAGATTTTATTTGTTACTATAATATTTCCGAGTGTATTTCAAGATGCCGAATTATCGTTGTATTATTGAGAGTTGTGGAAATTCCAGCAGAGAAAAGGGGAATAATATACCGACGTTTCATAAATTTCCCAAAGACGAAATATTACGGAAAGAGTGGATTGCGTTTGTCAACAATTTAATTACGGATTGGCGGATGCGGGTCGTTTCATCCCACGACCGGTTCACCCCGGGCTGTTTCATCCCACACCTGATTTTCTATCGGGCTGTTTCATCCCACTTGTTATTATAGAAGCAGTTAATTAACCGAGTTGTACCTATTGTCGAATAAACTTCATTGTTTATTATTAAATAAACACACCATTAATTGTTATGGAGTAGTAAAAAAAACATGACGCTAGAGTTGATATCTGTCGTTTGGGTCTCGGATATACGAAGTTTTGGACTCTGGTATACGACGTTTGGGAAATATATATATATTCAAAACACGAAAGAAAAAATCAAGAACCACGTGGTTAGTAAAAGGCTCAACCAAACGATAAAACATTAGTTGCCCTTACGGTTCTTTGATAATCATCGTTTCTCATGAAATTATATAATATTTATTTAAAACGAATACTATGCTGATGACCTACACAAAAACAAAATAAATATTTACACGACATGCAATCTTTTTTTTTACAAGCCCCTACAAATTGTTAATAATCAGTGAGCTGCACCTTGACGACATGCTTGTCGTAGATGTCAATACCAATCGATAAATTGGTGCGAACAAGCCACTGGTAAGTGGTAGGTCAATCAAGTTCGTTAACTATTTGATAAAAGAAAAACAACAAAGTATTACTAAATATGCACAAATTTTCAACAATACATTTTGGCAAGTTTTATACTCGCAGATAAAACAAAACAAAGGAGAACTAGCAGCGTTAAACGCGGTCTCAACAACCGCCAATCACCTAATTAAATAAATGCCAATTAAATTCTCAATTGAAATAATAAACGATAACCTGCCTTTTTTTAAATCTGGTGTTGATTATCGAACCCATTCTGCTCAGCGAGTTAAGATTATTGACGACAATTGATTGGTGAATCTGATTGTTAAAGCGCTTAAAAACATTGATTTAATTTAGAATTGCAAAATGCAAAACGTAATTTATTATTTGTTACATATAAAAAAATCGTTAGTCATTTATTATTATTCGTGCACATTTTCTGATATGGTCTGGTTATTTGAGCCTAAAAATAGAACACATCAAGTCTCCCTTTGATGACAGTTATATCATGGCATCTCATGGGTCGTATATACGATTATTTCACCGTGAAAGGTGCAAATGCATGCTTTCTGATATGGTCGGATTATTTGAACCTAAATATAGAACACAGCAAGTCTTCTTTGAGGTGTTGTATCATGGACATATAGGATTATATCACGAGGTAATTCTGTTATTGAAACCCAAACTGAACGAAAACGGCTCTCGATTATAACTGATGTAAATTTTGTGGAATGCTGAAGCAATTTTAGTTTAAATATCCTTTGTGTGTGAATTACTACTATAGGGCAGGCTGTGTACATGTAATATCAATTCTTTAATATATAAAAGCTGTAAAAGATAATTTAATGAAATCAATTTATTTACAGCTAAAAAGATAATTTAATGAAATCAATTTATTTATAAAAGCTGTAAATAGATAATTTAATGAAATCAATGAATCTAGTCTCGCAACAATCGGATGGTTTTCATTATTAGATCCGGTATCATCTACATCGCCATCCTCTACGGAGCCACAGTCAGATAGATACGGCTCAAACATAATATATGGCGCTATAGTTATCATTTCTCGCGACGTATCTGTATCCGATACATTGCCAGAGCTAAAAGAACTACTGCTACAGGATAACTCTAAATATTCTGCTTCCATTCTCTCGGTGTATGATAGAATGACCAATAACACGTGTTAATGATTTATTTATATGATTACTGCTTAAAACCATTTCGTTTCTTAAATGCCGACAATTAATTATTTCAATTGGCTTCATAGATGTCCGTAGCGCCGGCTACACCAATTCTACACCAATCGTGTTTCAATCAGAAGCCAATTGTTAGTTTACGGTCGGCTTATTCTGATTAAAAAGACAATGCTACAGCAATCGGCTTTATAAAACAAATTCTAAATTAAAAAAAACAGATTATTCCGTAGTCAGTTGTTTTATTTATTTAGGGGATTAAGGAACCAGTCAGGCGTTAATGAATACACACGCCGGCTGTATATAGGTAATTAAGGAATAAACATTCCGAATATGCATTTGTACACTGTGACGTCACTAGGGACCGAGGGGATTAAGAGTGTTTTCGATAATTGGCCAAGTCGTTTTTACTGGAGGTCTATATTTGCGACTTTGAGTGAAGATAGCTGATTTATTTTTAATCAGATTGATGTTAACTTTCCGTAATGTGCATATAATAACCACTGTCCATCACTACGCCGAGTTTCAGTTTGTCGTCTTATGAGCACTTTAACCAATCATTTAATTACACAAGTTCGGGGCCATGAAAACGCTCTGTTATGCGGGATAACGCGAGTCCTATATAATATCTATTAGAAACTGTGAAACAGACTTCGATTAGATTCCAGAGAGGTTCCATTTAGAAGGGAAAGATGTAGAAGTTTCTATTTAGCGGGACTCGCCCGGACTAGGGTTAAGAACTCTTTAGTTTGTAATCTGTACTATGCTTGTATGTATCCAGCTACACTATATAAAATGTAAAAACGAACTGTTGCATTATTATAACTGAGAAGACACAGTTAAACGTCCATTCGACACAAACCAGGGCATTTCGGGACTAACATAATGTTCAATTTTATTTCAAGTGCATAATTATGCACGTGAACTTAAAGGAGCTAAGTCGCTAACATTTTGGACCTAGAAATGGACACAAATGGGTAGCAACGCATATAATAATCTAAAATGAATGTGTATACCTGATTTGCATTCAATTGTTTCCGTTTTTACTCTTATTTCAAAAAAGTTATTTTCGGCTAAATACTTGAGGCATCCCAATCGATAGGCGATTTCTAGCGTCTGGTTATTCCAGTCTACACAGGTGTCACGTTCGGCCATGGACCATGCACAATACTTCTTTACTACAACATTTGTGTAAAATACAATTGAAGCTGAGACGCACTATGGTACACGATTCGTGTACCAATGTCCAAAAAAATTATTTTATCTTAAATATCGGATATCAGAAGCTCATTTTATCCCGGTAGGTTTACATCATCAATGTTGATTTATATTGACCAATAATTTATATTTTTGATGTCGAAAATTTTGTAGGTTTGTGAGTCACGGTGGCTAAGTGGGTGAGGCGCTGGTTCGCTAGCCTGGAGGTTGGGTGTTCGATCATTGCATTGGCCGAGAAAGTTCATCTTGATTTTCCGGCGTGATTTCCCCTTGTGAGTGATGCAGAAGGAGGGCCTGACCAGGTCCCGTGTACACATTGGAGTGCACGTAAAAGATCTCTTGGCAGTTGGAATTCGATATAAGAGTAGGCCGTAGCGCCGCTGCCCTGGCAAAACTTCCCTCAAAGAACACTGTATGACGTATGCCCGTCTTCCATTAGCCCAGGTTAAGTGCATAATGGTAGGACATTAAACTCCATTTCATTCATTAAAGGTCGTTAATCTTCTAAAGAGTTTAAAGAAGGTTTCGCATTACGGCATAAAACAGATTGGAATTATGGCAGCTGTCTAAATCTTCCCGTGTGCACAGTGTCGTGCAGTTAACAAAATTTCAAGCATAGCACAGTATGGCGCCCGTGTTAATTAACCCAGTGGGGCGTTAAACCCATTTCATTTCATCTCAAGCAATTTGGAAACCAGTTAAAACGTTGGTTACCCTCACAGGTGAACATTTAGTTAAAACCGGTGGTCGGTATTTGCATTTATTTTATTCTGTTCGAACTGTATCTCAGTGGACTATGCTTAATCTGTGTGATAATGTATTCGAATTTACAATTTAAAAGTGAGAAAGCGAAATCAAGATAGATAATCCGTCGACTAAGATTAAAAATAGACCCATCTAAGCATTGTTGGGATGGTGACCTGGCTTATTTGAGCCATATCCCATGTATATATCGTCTGCAGAGGATGTTAAATGTTCACAAATAAATTCAATTTATCATTATCTTTGTACACACAGAACAGAATTGAACCATTTTTGGGCTGATTTTACTTTTAAAGATTCAATATTAAGTAGCAACGAGAACGTGGCTAAAACATTGAGATAGGTGTTTGTTTTTAGGGGTGAATTTAGTTTCATTAATTGTCATTTGTATAAACTCCCTATTGCATGTCTTTATTTTGGCACCAAAAGTTCTATAAACTCTTCAATCTAATTAAAATACAGATCTATATTTCACTTCGTTTTTATACTTTTGATGGCCTACACTACATGTAGACCTAACAAGTTATATCGGGAGTTCACGTCAGAATCGATTTTTTGAAGTGGCTATACTTTGCTTTGTTTTGATTTCTATAGCGGCTAATGTCTACCCATGATGTCCAAGCAAAAAAGGTCAAGCACTCGATTCGACAGGGCATTTGATTTGCTGATCCCTTATTTCATGAACACGAGTTAAATAACAAGTCTTCCAGATTCTGGTGTAGTAAAGACAAGTAAAGGGAAGTTTTGAACTAATAAAACGGAACGAAATAGGATCTATGTTTTAATCAGGTTATAAACTTTTAATCTATAGACACATATCTACCTGACAAGCATAATTATTATAAACAATTCCCAAGGCCATCGGATGGAGGGGATTTTTTAAACCGTATAAAACAGGGTCGTCACTAGAGATGGCTAGGCGCAGGGGCGGATTGGCCCATCGGGCGATCCCCCCAAGGGCCGGTCGGACAAAAAATGAAAAGGGCCGGTCGTCAAAAAAAAAAAAAAAATTGTATAATTCTTAATAAAACTTTTTTCTGCTGAACATAATATGGGGGGGGGGGAATTGGACCGCCCATGGGGCGATGGCGATCATGTTGTATGTGGCCGTTGGCTTTAACGGGCCGCCAAGTCATCACTGGAGTCTGGAATGGGCTAATATATAGACTTCCTGGGCCGGGTGTGCTGGATGTGGGCCGTAATGGGGATTCCGAATTTCACCCTAAAATTTCATCAGATTCACCCGACATTGTCGCCCGCAAACTTACTAATTATTAAGTCACCTGCACCCTGTTTGTGGGGATACGCCAGAAACGTCTGTCGATGGTTCGTAACTCCAAAAAAAATCAATTATAAGGCCTCGGCCTTATTCCATCTACTTGGCAAAAAAAGTCCCCGGAATCTAATAAAACACTAATTTTATACGGGCTGGAATAGCAGTAAAAAGCGTTTGCGGCCGTCAAATATGCCAAAATTTTCTTGGGGGTCCATACAAGGTGCCGCTGTCTGTTTCAGGCATTTCTAGTTTTACTTCCCTAAAACTGTCCCTGTTTTAATTGAATACCAAGAATTAATACTTTGCATCGATTATTATTTGTGAATGCAGCTGATTGGGTGGTTGGAATTTAGAGTGGTGAACAGTCCATTTGCTGATTACACTATTTTGCCTGATTACACTATTTTGCCTTTACAGTTTTTTTTTTTAAAGACTTCGAATTTTGTCTAATGGTTTGGATTGTTCGTACTTGGTTTTATTTTACTTTGGTTACAAAACCATTAGATACTTTTGGAGTTGCTTACACGGGCGTTTGCGGTTGTTAAATTTTCAAAATTTTAATAACCGGGTGAGGCCCCCATACCCCGCCACCATTGATTGGTTGTTTGGAATTCGGTTCAGCCATGTAGGCTATATTGGACCAAATTGAAAATGCTGTATTCAGAAGCTGGAATAGCAGGAAAACGTGTTTGCAGACGTCTCATATCCCAAAATTTTCTTGGGGGGGGGGGGGATGTGGCCCGTACAAGGAAGACCGGCGCCGGTGACTGTACGCCCCCCCCCCCCCCCGTGAGAGATAAATGTTATCATTAATCAGTATCACGGCTCAGGTTGAATCAGACACAGACGAGATCGTGGCAATGTACATAAAACAACGAAGGAGGAAAAAAGGTCGAATATCAGTGCATGAAATTTTACAGAGAAGAAGTGAGTTTGGAGAATACCATCACCTCGTAGAAGAACAACATTCTGCTATAACAAGTAGACTGTGAATATTGCACACTGGTGCGAACGATCAGGCCTAGTGTGTTTTTTTTCGTGGAAATGATGTCATAGGAAGTGCTCGCTGATTGGTTCATTGGGATAAAGATCCATCGGGAGGCAATCAAGGGGTTGTACTTTTTACCGCCGACTACCGCCGACCAAATACTTTTTACCACCGATCGTCGTGTAATCTCCGCCGACCGAATGCTTTTTACCGCCGACCGTCATGTATTTACCGCCGACCGTCGTGTATTTACCGCCGACCAAATGCTTTTTACCGCCGACCAAATGCTAAACGATTCCTTGTTACCGCCGACTACATAAAAATTAATTTCGCGCGAACAAATATTTGTTCGGGTTCGGGTTTGCGCTCTGTATGAACCGGGCCTCTTAAAATGACTAGAGCATTCCAAGACGAAAAGCCGCGTTCGCATTCGTGTTCGCGTTCTGCTCAGCTGCTGTTGCACCCAGTTGATTATTTGTCAGCAATGGATGGACATTTAAAATTCGCTAACAAATTGCAGCCAAAGGATATCGACTATATCGATTTGTTTCAATGCTGATCATTTTGAGACTATAATATAAAAATTTTGTGTTCGGAACTCAAGGACGCACCTGGAAAATCTATATCTTCTGTGCTAACATCGTTTTTTATTAGTTGTTTTATAAATATATATTTAAAAATAGTTATAGCCTATTATTTTATCCAGTCGTATTTGAGATGGGCTCGTAATTATCTTTGACCGTGATTTTTATTCCGTCTGCATCTTAAATTAACGCTTATTCCCTAAATTTCGTTGAGAACTTTCCTTTAAGGCACAGTAAGTATGGTATTATGTGATCACCATACTAAATTTGTATGAGGTTGACCACCAAAATTTCAATTCACTGAAATTCATAGCTACTGGGGTCAGAATGTCATATACGTGTTAGTGCAAAAACAAAACAAAGCCTCTTTACTCGTTTTATTCTTCCGACTAAAAAGTCTCAATCTGGCACCAAACCAGGCAGAAAATATAAATTCAGTGCATCTTCACCAAAGAGTCAATACAGATATGTATGCAAAATGGCGGGAAAAGAGGAAATAAAATATATATCTAAAAATAGCCGGGACTAGGGTACCGAGATATGGACAAATAAATGGTGGTCTGCATCCTGATAGTTTGTTATGGACTCAGACTAGTAATTATTTGCCCATTGACTTCAATGTTAAAGGAGCTAAATCGCTAACATTTGGGATCCAGAAATTGACAAAAGTGGGTCGAAACTCATATAATACTGTAATATGAATGTATATAAACTGATTTACATTAAATGCTTTCCGTTTTACTCCAATTTCAAATCAGTTATGTTCGGCGAAACAAGCCATTCAGTCTCAACCCAGTGCATTTTTTTTAGCGCCTGGTTATTCCAGTCCACATATGCAGTGTGATACAGTGCAATGTGTCTAGCCTCGTCCCTCGAGTCTCTCAATAAAACTAGGACCGGAGCGCAATATGGTACACGATTCGTGTACCAATGTTAGAAAAATTATTTTATCTTAAATATCGGATATCAGAAGCTCATCTTTTCCTGGTAAGTTTACATCATCAATGTTGATTTAAATTGACCAATAATTCGTGTTTTCGATGTCGAAGATTTTGGAGGATTTTGAGTTACGGACTTGGGTCCTTTAAATGGCTGTAACATCACTGGCTGTAGCTTTTTGCTCAACATTCTGTTGGTTCCAATATTTTTAGGCACAATGGAGACAACATTTGGCAATCTCCCCATCATAAACTTGTAGGGTTAATATGGTTTAGATTTTTTGCTACAGGGATTTGAAGTTGACTTGGGTGAAAATCTCACTTCCGATACATTTCACTGCTCCGCAGAAAGACATTTTACAGCCCCATCCCTCCGCTGTAATATCACCAGTATTACCCAAAACTGCTATAAAATTGCAAATTTGATCCCTTTTCTCCTATTCTAGACCAAAAAGTCAACCCAAAAATGCAGGAAGAGGGGAGAAAAAAATTAAGGGAAAAATTGTCTATTAATAACTCGCACTACATTCTAGGCAAATAATTACTAGTCTTAGTCCTTATAGTTAAACGTAGTTGCCTCCCTTTAGCTTTCATTTTATACAGTAGTGCAATAATTCGAGATGATTCCCTTTATGACAACCGAGAGTACATTATTTTTTTTATATTTATGCTTAGAAAAAAAGACACAATTTGATTTTAATTTATACAATGGTGCCCACACATTAAACATCTTATACTCTATTGCTGTATTGTCTGTTATTTCCTCCTATATTTGTTTAAATACAAAAAATGAATTTCAGCCACGACGCGTGCACATGCTTGTGACGTGATCAATCCAGTATGAAATTTGTCATGTGACCATGACCTAACCGGAAGATTAGCAGTAGCAGCACATATACCCGGAGGCTCAAACTCTTGTGTTTCAGGTAAGAATTCTTATAATTTGTGCAATGTTATATTATAATAATGTCCAACATGAATTTGTCAACAACTATAGTACTTTCTAGAAAACGGCAGCACAAGAAAATGACCGTAAATCATGGTATCGACGAGGGATGAAGGTTTACTACATCGTCTGCAATATGTGTTATTTTTAAAGCTGAGGCGAGCAGCCCGTGTAGAGAGATAGATATTAGTTTTTCCTTATCCGCTTAACCTCCATTCTTGCATGATTTTTCTGCTAAATCTGTATGACAGCTGTTTTAAATATCAATGTCATATTTGCAGATGTCATATCATCTAAAAATCTGAGTGTAGGGCTCTAAGCGGACTGACAACGGGTCATGGTTTGCAACCAGTGATCGCAATGCACGCGAGTTGTTTATCATATTTGTGCATTTCAACGAAGCGATTTCTACGTCACTTGTTTGATACAAGGAGTGACAAAGTTGAACTAGTGATTACAGAGGTAGTATTGATAATATACGAGATAAAGTATAATATACAATGTTACTTCTGGCGGATAATATAGACGTTACACCACACATCTAACGGTAAATATGTCAAGCATATTTATAACCCCAGCGTGACCTATTTTACATTATGCTCCATGTTTTGTGCGTTGCCGTGAAAGCAATGTGTGTTATACAATGTATGCCATGCCCCATGTATATGCGTTTAAATGTGTTTAGTAGGGACATGTGATTTAATCAATTTAATATTTATCTAGACTTTCAAATAAGATACTGAAAATAATAATTTCATTTTGAAAGTTTTTGGGACGGAACAGCCGTTACTAATCAAAGATGTACATTGTACTGCAGATGAAATTCCTAAGTCCATTATAGTTGTCATAAAATTCCATAGTGACAGTGACAGAAGGGATTTGCCTCACATATGCTTGCATTACTTACAGCTATGTATGAATTCATATGTTTTTTTCCCCAACTTGCAAATAAAACTGTCTGTCAATTTTGGCCAATTGTGGGACACAATAATTATTATACTACTGACCGAACTGTTTATTTCTTCAGTGTTGCAACATACATGTACATGTTGTACACAATGCAGGGTATGCTTACTTTTTCTAGAAAATCTAATATCACTATCACTACCCTTTCTTATGACTTCAACTTTCAAGTCTTCATCCTTGCCTTAGTACAGAACATATTTTGATTTATCAACAACAAACAGAATTTTAATATACATTTAATTAATAATTTACAATCATTTCCTGTGTTCCACATGATCTACACCGAAAAATACCTTAAGCTGTTTAAAATATTCAGCATTATAGGCTGAGACTTTCCAGGATTCCACAGGCATGCATATATCATGTATCTCATACATGTACATTACGTGTACATTACATGTATTAGATTGTGATATTTAATAAAATGTCATTAATTTCAGTTTATCACAGAAATGTAAATAAACATGCATGCAAAGTTGTAAAGAATCCCATACTTGACACTTTGTAGTCAATATTATTATTATCGTATTTGATTTAAGTTATGAATATTTACATTTGAAGAACAAAAAACATAAACAAAAATCGTGGTCTATCAGCCGACAGCCGTGCATGTTTTTTAACTACGAGTATGATTGGATACTATTCATTTACTCTTGCAAACTTGATTTTTCTTATCCAAGAATACTATGCTAAATTGAACTTTTAATTAAACATCAGTGCTATGTTAAAAATAAAAAGTATCTACGATTTGTTTATTAAGTCGGATTGATTCAAATAGCAATTTTTCAGATCACAGTCCGTCATGAGTCATTACATGTTGATAATAAGTCTACATGTACCTTGTACTCTAAATAAAGTTGGCATTATTGATATTACTGCTTGATTAAAATTTGGTGTGTTGGATATTTGAATGGTTAGCGTGCAAACGCTGTATCATAAAGCTGGTCAACGAGTCAACGAGCTTGCTTTCCTATCCCCGGTCGTACATGTACGTGGCAAGGAATAGGGTCGCCTGTCCAGCCTTATGTGGGTTTACTCCAGGTCCTCCAATTTCCTCCTACTGCCAAATACCCCTACGCGCAAACAAATTATTGAAATAAAATGAAACCATATTTTAGTGCCAAAATTCCCTTATTATTGTTCCATGTACCTATATATAACACTGTCACAATTTCTTTCCACATTTGTAATTGTATGCTTGATAACGACCAGTGAATTCTTGTCGAAACGTCGTGTGTTTATAATATAGTGATTGTTATCCATAGAACTGTGTTGTGTTATATTATGTTCAGTCGCTAAATGCCTTTCAAAGATTAGACCTAGTTTGTGTCGAGTGGACATTAAACCCCATTTCTCTCTCTCTATCTCTCTGATTAATATTTATTTCAATCAGACAATTAATGATTCCTTTAAAAAATCAAAGTAGGCTTTGAAATTAAACAGAAGTAGGGATAATTCTAACGGTATCATTTATTGCAGTTATAAAAGTGAGCGAAAAGTCACATGATATACAATCGAGCAGTAAAATCTAGTTTGTCCTTTAATTGATTGTGTTAAATTGGGGAGCCACGATGGCTAAGTAGGTAAGACACTGGCTCGCTAGTCAAGAGGTCGCATGTTCGATCCTAGACTGGCCCAGTCTCTTCTATTTATTTTACATTTCGATTTATATAAAAGTATTAATTTTTAGTAAACCAACACTTTCGTTTCCATTTGTATAATTTTTTTTTTTGAGTAAACCTGTAACCAGCACCAGAGACTGGACAATTTGCGAGCTTCACAATAAAATGGGCGTTCCTGTCCTGTTTTACGTTGTTCCTTATTTGGAATGATTGACAGTAAGTTATCAAGCAAGCCCCGAGTCACGTGACATGAATCATGAGTCTCGACTGGAGTGCAAAGCAGTCATGCTTTGACCGTCTGAGGGTTGACGTCACGTTGTTGTTAGATATGTCGTGATCCCGTGCACGACGTCACATGACCTACATAATGCAGGTTGACCTACTAGATGAGAATGAGGCTCTATTTGCCCAGTCTCTAGAGATTACGTTTTTTTTTTTTGGAAAGGACTGGCCAATTTTTGGTGTGTGGAGGAGACTGGCCACCAGTCTAGTTCGATCCCTTCATTGGCTGAAAAAGTTCACCAGGATTTTCTGGCATGGTTTCCTCCTTGTCAGTGCTGCAGGACAGAGGGCTTGACAAGGCAAGGACAGCTGTCTAGTCTTTCAAAAGGGGAAAAAATTGAGGTCCAGTGTAGACATTGGCATGCACATAAAAGATTCCTTTGGAAGTTCGAATTTGATATCAGAGTAGGCCATAGTGCCACTATCTAGGCAGATTTTCCCTCATAGCACACTTTAAAGATGTGTGTCCGTCTTCATCCAGTTTATGGTGTATACACATCTTCATTAGCCCTGTTGGAGCAGAACAGTAGGATGTTAAACCCAATTTTATTTATTCATGACAAGCTACATGTAGACCATCTAGAAGTCATAACTTCGCTTAGAAATTAGAATGAAGTAATTTCACTGAAATGTTCAATGTACTGATGTATTTATTTAGGGATTTCATCAGGGGACATTATCTTTAGTTCACTGTTGGCTTGTTAAACTAATATCAATAACTGTCAGCCCATCATCTAAATCTTGCATATCAATGTAATTTAAATATTGAAAATCATCAACATTGTATCTTGTTGATTTCATTATAATAATAATAATAATCACGTCATTTTACAAGGGTAGCAAATTAGGCCTGAGGCCTGTTTCCAATTTTGCCCTTGGCATAAAATAAACACCAACCAAAGTTAATTCCAATAAGTGCAGAGTTTTGTTCCATGTATTAGGGACATCCTGTTTATTCCATACACAAATAGGATGCTTGTTTTGTTTGTAGCCAATAGGCCTACTGACAGAAAAGATTGCATTTGATTGGTTAGATTGGAACTGACATGTAAAAAGGACACTTGAATAAAAAAACTTCAAACTGTTTTCAAACTATTAAATACAGTGAAGTTATGACTTCTAGATGGTCTGGCATGTATCTAAGACCACACAAAAAAATATTTTGATTCTCAGACACCGCTCCCTATTCAAAAAATATCGCAAGGAAATAAAAACTAGACTCAACGATCAAGTAAGTAACCATGGGAAGTATTGAGAAGCACTATTGACAACCGCAAATGGCAATGGATTATCAAATATTAAATTATTATTCACAAAGATGGCACCAGTTTTGCTGTCAATCTTTCTTGTTTGCATCCAAAATGTCTTGTATCTTTCCTAAGAAATATGACTGTGAGAGGGCACAGCTTCGATTTTTATGTAGCCTAATTAATAAGTTAGGCCGATAACATTTGAGGTCTTTAAAGAAAGATCTGCAATAGGCAGATTTAGCTCTTACATAGTGACAGTGTTTTTTTAAGGCTATCCGTCTTTATTAACCCGGTTGGAGAAGAACAGTAGGGCTTAAACCCCATTTCATTCTTTCATTCTTTAAGGCCTTACTAACCAATAATTGTATGTTTGTTAGCTTGAAGATAGTGAGCCCAAACCAATGTTCATCAGACCGATGAATTCTATAATTCTATAACCTGTTTGAATTGGATTTAATATAAATAATTTGTTGGTGAATATTTTTGTATATTTGTTAAGCTTACTTTTCATTGGATTGGACATAAACTGTGATAAATGTATCTGTATGTTGGAATATTGTCCATTTATAGTGATCTTAAAATAAATAAAGAAAACATTTATATTTACACCTACAAGAAACATACTTAGTCAGAGATCACTGGAAATGACATGTAGCTAACTCTTATTATTGATTAAATTTTATTTACTGTAGGCGTTTCCTTTCACAATTTTCCAAATGAAGGTGTTAATAGTAGTGTATGATGAACGAACACAACAAGCAGTATAGTGCTCTAGGGAGGAAACATAACATGAACATGGATTGTGGAAATTTTAATTTCAGATTTTTTCTATCGAACTACAATTATATAAGCTTGTCACAGAGAAGGTGTTCAATTTCTCGTTACTACAATACATATTACATACATACATGTAGTTCTTTTTATTCAACCACATTGAAATGTGGCAAGAGGTGATAGTTACATGTATCATCCGATTGATTTAAAATTTAAGAGATGAGACAAAGGAGATTATTGATTTTTATACGCCCACATTTTCATGTGGACGTATTATGTCGTCGCCCCTGTCCGTCCGTCCGTCCGTCCACAATTGTTTGTGGACTCTCTACAGGTCACAATTCTTGTCCGATTTTGACGAAACTTGAAATATAGGTTTATCCCCAAAAGATCTCGGCTGCTTTCGATATTGGCACGTATCGAATCAAAACTTCATGGATTATGGCCCCTGATTGTACGAAAAAGCATGTTTTTAGCTTGTGGACCCTATAGAGGTCACAATTTTGAACCGATTTTGATGAAACTTGACATGCATGTTTATATCCCAAAGATCTTGGTTCCTTTCGATATTTGCGCCTATCAGAACGTAATTTCCTGAATTATGGCCCCTGATTGTCCGAAAAATCACCTATTTTAGCTTGTGGTACCTCTGAAGGTCACAATTATTATCCGATTTGAAAAACCGTTCGATAATATCACCGTTTCACCCTAAGGAAGGTTGATTTCAAATTTCGGGAAAATCGGACCAAAATTACCATACAAAATGGCCGCCGTTCGTACGCGAATACTGTTAAAAAATGGTATATCCAGGTTGTGGACCCTGTAGAGATCACAATTTTAATTTGATTTTGATGAAACTTGAAATGCATGGTTATAACCCAAAGATCTTGGTTCCTTTTGATATTTGGGCATATCGGATTGTAACTTCCTGAGTTATGGCCCCTAATTATACGCAAAATCGTCTTTGTTTAGCTTGTGGTCCCTCTGGAGGTTACAATAATTATCCGATTTAAAAAATCGTTTGATTATATCACCGTTACACCCTAAGAAAGGTTGAGTTCGAATTTCGGTATAATTGGACCAAAATTGCCATACAAAATGGCCGCCATTCGTACGCGAATACTGTTAAAATATAGTATATCAAGGTTGTGGACCCTGTAGAGGTCACAATTTTAATTTGATTTTGATGAAACTTGAAATGCATGGTTATAACCCAAAGATCTTGGTTCCTTTCGATATTTGGGCATATCGGATTGTAACTTCCTGAGTTATGGGCCCCTGATTATACGCAAAATCGTCTTTGTTTAGTTTCTGGTCCCTCTGGAGGTCACAATTATTATCCGATTTAAAAAATCGTTTGATTATATCACCATTAGACCCTAAGGAAGGTTGACTTCGAATTTGGAAAAATTCGGAACAAAATTGCCATACAAAATGGCCGCCGCGTGTACACGATTACTGTTATAAAATGGTATATCAAGGTTGTGGACCCAGTATAGGTCACAATTTTGATTCAATTTTGATGAAACTTGAAATGCATGGTTATAACCCGAAGATCTTGGTTCCTTTCATTATTGTCCGAAAAATCGCCTATGGTCCCTCTGGAGGTCACGATTTTTATCTGATTTAAAAAAAACGTTTGACTCTATCACCGTTACACCATATGGAAGGTTGAGTTTGAATTTCAGGGGAATCGGACCATAATTGCCAGACAAAATGGCCACCGTTTGTACGCTAATAGTGTTAAAATATGGTATGTCAAGGTTGTGGACCCAGTATAGGTCACAATTTTAATTCGATTTTGATGAAACTTGAAATGCATGTTTATAACCTAAAGATCTTGATTCCTTTCGATATTTGCGCATATAAAATTGTAACTTAATGAATTATGGCCTTTGATTGTAGGAAAAATAACTTTCGGTTTTGCTTGTTCTCTATCCATCTCTCGAAAATGTGGGCGTATCCTGTCTGGCAGCCGCTGGTTTAGATTTTCTATAATTACCATAATCTAAGGGTTGTGTCTCTTGATCCATTTTTATACGCCCACATTAAAATGTGGTCCTATTTTGTTGTCGCTGGTATGCAAAAACAAAGTTAATATCTGATTGACTTTCAATTTACACAGTGTTTACGGTCATGTGGCAAAGGATCCTAGTGATTTTCAACAATTTCCAATAATTACTTCCTGATTTATGGCCCTTGATCTCTTGGAAAATTTTTGTGGCTAAAATTAATATATATGTTCAAGGTCATGAAAAAAAAAACAATCGAAACCAATTCTAATGATTTCGGATAATTTTTTAATTGGTTATTCCTTGAAAAAGATTTTCATGGACTGTAAAATTTCTCCTTAGTGACAAAAGAAAAAATATGTGACAACCAGTGATGGGATTTTGCCCGTATATTCTGGACTTGTCCGAATCTTTTTTCCAAAAGCCCAAAATTGTACGACCGGGAATATGCCCAATTGGACATCAAGACATACATGTAGTGAATAATATTTAAAATTCCAAAATTAATATAGTGTACTGAGAGTATAACTACAACTCAACCTGATTATAGTTGACAATAGGCTGGATTGATAAGGTAATTAAGTGATCAACATATTTATCGTATCATACCGTCGATACGTCTTCTAGCCAATTTGGCCTACCTCATTGATGGGTAATGCACAAATTTACGATCTCGGGCATATAAGATGAAACAAAATTTAGGTAAGCCTGGGGGTAAATATTGGGGTTTTTGAAAAAAAATCGATTGTAAATTAAGTAATAAATGACTGAAGATTCTCAACCTTTCAAAGATTTCTATAATTTTCTTCCAGACTTACCTAAATTTTGTTTCATCTTAAATGCCTGAGATCGTAAATTTGTGCGTTACCCTTTCAATGAAGTAGGCCAAATTGGCTAGAAGACGGAGATGTATTTTTTAACAGCGTGTTGTGTCGCTCATACTGATCCTAGCGAGGTAAGCAAGGTCTTTTATTCTCACCAAGATGTTCTGTTACATTTGTCAGGCATTCACCGCGACTGCCACGCGACCGTTTAGCAGTAAGAAGTTGCCCAGTAAAGTTGACTGGGCGGTGGATATTATTTCGACATTGATTGAATGGGACGAGATCTGGACGTAGTGTCGAGTGTAATGAGATCTACGTTCAGAGCTGGACTAGGATAATGTTTGATGTGGAAAATTATAAATTGACATTTATAAATCTATATTTCTATTCATGTAAATTCTTTTTTTAGGTTTGTAAACCATTAAAAACACAAACACACTTTTACTTATTATAAAAAATTGAGTGAGAAGCTTGAATATCATTGTCATTGATACAACTGCGTACATGATCTATTGAACATTTGAAAAACTGTTTTGACTGGATCTATTTTCTTTCTTTTTTTGTACTTTTTTATTTTGAGGTTCAATAATTATTCACTGATTCGACATGATAATTGTTTTTTGTTGGTCATATTCAACCAAGAGGAAATTTCAAAACAATGGCAGAATGTTCGCTACCGTACATACATGTATATGGCCCAAACAAGTAGTTATTTCATTGGTTAGAGGGGTTTAACCGTGTGAAAATTTACAGTTACTGTTGGCTGGCAGCATGCATGCATGAATGAAACAATCTTATTTGCATTTTGCATATTTTAAAGGGACTGTCACGAATAGAATAATGCCTCAAAAATAAAAGTCTGAGTACGTATGGAATTTAATTGCCAAAATATAGAAGACGGGTGTGTATACCCTGACTCAACAGCTTATCCAGACACGTAACCCTTTTAAGATTTCGGGTCAATATTTTCATTAGGTGACCCGAAAATCGATTCCCGTTCCATTAGAGGTCTACACGGTGAATGGTCCATGTGCTTTACTTGATGACAAAAGGTAAATTTCACTGACACATTATTTTTATAAAATAAAACTCTGGTTTAATCAAATCACTGCATAATACAGTTTGGGACACCGGACTCCATTTCTAGATGAAGACTGTGGGTTTAAGTTATTTGAAAACGTATAACGTATATTGCGTTAGTTGCTCGACCTTAAGGTAGGGGATCTTAATGGATTTTAGGATTTTAACACAAAATTAAAGAGTTTTATTCTCAAAAACATTATCGGGATTGACCCTTTAAAGTATAATGGCTGGATCAATAACCTCAACGGCCAACATTTATTACCTTTTATTGGTGTGCTACTGATTTTGCCATTACATGGGCTTTATTTGCAGTTTGGGGGGTAGTTTTTTGACAAATATGTAAAATATGACGAGAACAATGTTATTCTCGGAGGAGAACGATAAAAAGCTCTTCCATTTAACTTTTGCGCGAGCTGAGAGGAGCGAGAGCGATCACTCGCATGAAACGTGAAGCACTTCATTATCACTATTCACTTCAAAGATATATGTAATGAATTGAATGTTTGTCAACATTTGGCATCCTGGGTAGACGATATCAACAGGATGGTTAAAACAAGCTACCTTACATGTAGCAGAACTGATAATATTTGTTAAGATTTACTGATGGGCCTATTTCTAATCTGATTATATTCAATCTACATGTATAAATAATACTAATATTTTTGATTTTTATTTGACTGTCTCTCCACGGTTGGTGGTTACACTGGGGCTGTCCCATGGCTGAACTAAGGTCTGACATGGGCCGAGTGGCGTTGGATTTCCGGTTTTAGAGTTATACTACTTTAAGTTTCAACCAATGCAGTGCCGGGTCATCCGCAAGTGGTTTATGTTTTGGTTTTGTTTACTTAATCTAAATGTAAAGTGTTTTCATAATCTATTTGAGTACCGGTACATGTGTGTCTTTGTCTTAAGTTGTGAAAAATTAGATGATGTTTGAAAAGTGCCAATTGATGATCAGCAGCTTTAATAAAAATTAAAATAACTCTGCAATGTATTAATATTATTATTATGAAAGTGTTAGTGATTTTTTCTTGATATCCTATATACCATACTGTATTTGATATCCAGCCAAGTCCATTTGGTGTGCAACCAGTAGTTATGAATAGCCAAGGGTCACTTGGCGGTCAGCCTATCTACATCAGTCTTACCAAGTGTGAGGTCAACCTACAATGTTTCTTATATTTTTATTGTGAAGTGGTGATGATGGTAAAACTGGCTTATACATGTATACTTGATATATATAAAAAGGTTATAAATATATAAAATTATATGGCCATTTGAATCAATCCATGCGAGCTTATGGGGCTTAGAATGGATTATAGTCAACCGATGTATTATTAATAATAATAGCCATAATATCGATGTGGTATACGAGTTAGTGTGTTTGTTTGTCATGCAGTCATGTGAAGATTTATTTATATGTAGTGATATCGTAATTACTTAGCGTTGTATATTGATTGAATTCAGGTGGGTGCTGGTCAGTAACTGGTCAGTGATGTAAACCAACCAGTAGATCTTACTGACGTACATCTTTATTAATAGAAGTCTTCAGGGACGAAGGTCAGTTTGGGTCAAACAAATATGCTGTGGTTATTAAATACCCAACATTCACTATAGGTCATTGAACTGTTTAGGAGTGCGCCACATAATAAGACTTTGTTATTGACAGTTAATACACGTAGAAGAGATTAAATAAATTTACTATCCAAATAGTAATTAGGACTTGTACATGTTCTTGTAATTTTATATTTAACGTTTTAAAAACATTTATTGATTTCAAATAGGAACATTTTAAAACATACCTGTACATGAGTACAATTACAAATATGGGTATATTTGGGTGAATTAGCCTTAAAGAGGAAGTTAATTATTTGAACAATGATTTTGATCATGTTTATTAATCAACACATTTACTGATTTCAAGTCAGAATAATTTTAAAGTACATACCGGTACTATGAACAATATCGGAATATCTATTTTTCAGATGAAGATTAAATTGAAAAACAAGATGTTGTTGTGTTTATTAATCTTCTATATTGGAATTGAATATCTATTTTTTGAATGAAGATTAAATTGACAAAAAAAAAGGATTTTGTTATTTACGTGTATGATGTCATACAAACTGTACTTGTCATAAAAATATAAGAAAATAGTTTTATGGTTTTGTTCCTAGTGTTATCTTGTCTCTGTAGAAATACTTTGATTTCATATTTATATGAGGAACATATGGAAACATACATGTATAACTACCAACACTGTATCTGTATCCTTTATCTACCCGTACATGTTTCTTTGAATCCAGGGATTACGTGGCTAAGTGGGTGAGGCGCTGACTCGCTAGCCTGGAGGTCGGATGTTCGATCCCTGCATTGGCCGAGAAAGTTCATTTCGATATCCGGCGTGGTTTCCACTGATCAGTGATGCAGAATAGAGGACCTGACCTAGTCATTCAGATGGGACGAAAACCAAGGTCGCATGTACACATTGGCGTGCAAATAAAATTAGCAATAGGAATTGGATATAAGAGTAGGAAGAACGTAGCGCAGCTGCCCAAGCAAAAATTATCCTCATAGCACACTGTATGGTGTATGCCCGTCTTCATTAGCCCAGGTGACGTGCAGAAGAATAAGACGCTAAATCCAGTGTCATTTCTTTGAATCCAGATGTCAGAATAATTACAATACTGTATGAACATGTACAGTGTATTGTATGCATGATGTAAGAGTTTACTGATAAGATCAGCTTTAATCCCTATCATTTTACTAGAAGTTTATGCATTACCTGGTAAATATCCTTGTACAGCACGGATCTCCTACCATGAATTTGTTGGACTTGTTCCTGAATGAATTATCTAACTCTGTATTTGAAGGAAGTAGGAAAGTTCAAGACAACTTGTAATTAATAAATTTAATAATAATAGAACTACATTCATAATAGAGGCCATCCATAAAGTACATACGCTCAAAATGGGTAAAATTCAGACCTCCCCCCTTGTATGCTCCTGTACGTACCTTTTGCCAATGAATTTACGTACCTGTACGTTTTTGGCGTGACCCCTCCTTCAAGCATACATACTTTATGGATGGCCCCATATGATAATGATTTTTGTCCCCAGCCTTTCAAAGAAGCAGTGGACTATTTAAATGGGTTCGTCTGTCTGTCCATCCGTCCGTCTGTCTGTCTCACTCTTTTGGACACAATAACTCCCTTCCTAATTGAGCTAGATTTTTCAAACTTGGTGAAGGTGTTTATTAGGCAAATGCCTTGATGGAGTTCAAAGATGAGCATTTTCTGTTTAGGGTAAGCAGAGATGAGCAATTTGATTGGTTGATGCTATGGGGCACGATAACTTTAGTTCTAAATAAGTGAGAGTGATGGAACTTGGTGTATGATTTTATTCCATCAATACCTTGATTTAGTTCAATAATGAGCATTTTCTGCTCAGAGTAAGCAAAGCGATAAGTAATTTGATATGCCGAGACTTTGGAACACAATAACTCCCCTTCTAATTGAGCTAGAATGTTCAAACTTAGTGTAGACTAGGTGTTTATTAGGTGAATGTCTTGATGGAGTTCGAAGATGAGCATTTTCTGCTTAGGGTAAGCCAAGATAAAGTGAGAGTATTTTAACTTGGTGTATAGTTTCATTACATCAATACCTTGACTAAGTTCGATAATGAGCATGTTCGGCTCAGGGTAAGCAAAGCGATAAGCAATTCGATTAGTCAAGACTTTTGAGCACAATAACTCTCCTTCTAATTGATGTAGGATGTTCAAACTGATAGAGAGTGATAAAACTTTGTGTATAGTTTGATTGCTCAATGCTTTTGAAAAAAATAAATGTGCGATTAATTAATATGTGTCATCTATTTATTTGGGGATTTTGGCTGGGGACATCAGCCTCACTGTTGGCTTGTTTTTATCTGAATGTAGAAAAAAAAACGGTTGAATTCGTAATTTTGACTTTATACATACATGTACTTGTACATATACGTTAGCCTGGAATAACATGTAATATGTACATGTATCTTTCTGAAATGTTGTGGTTGTCTATCGTATTGATATAATATTAAAATTGTCTTATTGATCGTTAGAACAGCATTAGGTAAGATTAGATAAAGAGCTGATTGTTCTCGCTATTATAGTTAAGATAAAGATAATGAAAAGAGAATATGCTGAAAATTCGACTAAGAGTCTAGATATAGGCGATACAATTATAGCTTAGCCTCGATTGTCACTACTACCATTGTTAAGATAATAAATTTTGTCTCGTTTATATCAATTTTTATAATGTTGTCGTATATTGTTGTTGCCTATGTCTGTTCATTGGTCCAGCATTTGTGGATGCTCTGGGATTGGATGGCCGAATGGTTAGCACATGCGCACTGTATCATATAGCCTGTCATTGCAAGTGATTATAAAAGGTGTCATGTATTTATTTTTGGCAAGGGACATCAGCCTTAGGTAGGTCTATATGGGTGGATAAGTGGATAAGGCGCTGGTTCGCTAGTCTTGAGGTCGGGTGTTCGATCCCTGCATTGGCCAAGAAAGTTCATCTGGATTTTCCGGTGTGATTTTCCCCTGTCAGTGATGCAGTAGGAGGGCATGACAAGGACAGCTGCCTAGTCCTTCGGATGGGACAAAAAACAGAGGTCCTGTGTACACAAAGGAGTGCACGTAAAAGATCCCTTGGCAGTTGGAATTCAATATAAGAGAAGGCTGTAGGGCCGCTGCCCGAGCAAAATTTTCCTCATAGCACACTGTATGGCGTATGCCCTTCTTCCATTAGATCAGGTTAGGTGCATAATAGTAGGACGTTAAACCCCATTTTCCTGCTTTTAAATATTTGATTACTAAACTGTTCTTAAAACATGTGCCAGTAATTCTAATAGTGATAGTACATACTGCTGATAACAAAGATAAAAAGGTTACTGTCAAAGTACATGTACTTTTGCTTACACAACAAATCAACATCTGTTGACCTACATTGACCACACAATAATTGTAATAGTTCATCCACACATTAGGGACATATGACATTATTATTAAACATGAAATAATGTCTATATTAGTAAATACAAGGATACATGTATCACGGTTGGAATCATAATGAACCATGGTTTTTATACCCCATTTTAAAACGTGGTCGTATATTGTCGCTGCGTCTGTCTGGTGTCCACAGTTGCTTGTGGACACTCTAGTGACTAAAATTAAAATGCGATTGACTTTAAATTTATATAAAGTGTTCAAGGTCTTGAGACAAAGAAGCCTATTGATTGTATGGCCCTTGATCACTTTAAAAAATCTTGTGGACGCTCTAAAGGCTAAAGTTAATATCTGATTTATATTTATACACAACTCCACAGCATTTTATTTCTTCGTTTTATTTTATCCACTACAAAACTTGTATTTTCTGCACACTGTCATAAACCGAATAATTTTTACAAAATGCAGGAAAATATCATGTTGTTTACGCGTGATTGGGTTGAAGGACAGAAGGAGGGTTGGTGATGGTCAAAGAAGTCTGATAACTTGCAACGATTTTCAAAAAAATTACTGCCAGAGTTATGTTCCTTTATCACTTTGAAATATCTTGTGAGTGCTCTAGATCTTAAAGTTAATATCCAATTGACTTTATCCGATGTGTTGAAGGTCGAAAAAGTCTAATGAATTGAAACGAATTCCGATAATTTCTACCAAAGTTATGGCCCTTTATCACTTTGAAATATCTTGTTGACGCTCTAAATCCTAACGTTAATAACTGATTGACTTTGAACTTATGCACAGTATTTAAATTTAAGGTCGAAGATGTCTAATGATTTGCAACAATTTCAGATGATTACTGCTAGAGTTAAGGTCCTTGATCACTGAAAAATATCTTGTGGACACCCTAGAGGCTACAGTTAATATCCCTTTGACTTCAAATGTATACATATTGTTAACCCGTTAACTGCGTATGACGTTATATTACGTCATGGACAACTGTCACGCAGTGTGCGTAAGACGTAATATAACGTCTTGGAGGTATTTTCCCCAACCTTACGATCGTAGCATGTGCAGGACATAAAATTACGCCTGGAAGAGCAAATCTTTTTTTATAGAGAGACAACTCTATTTAACGTTCGTTTTAATATGGATTCAGACTACTATCTTTTGTACTCAGGAATAAAATGGCCAAACAATGACGTTTTTCGTCAAATTAATTACACAATAAGGGGCAGTTAACGTTTTAAAAACTACACAGTTAACGGGTTAAAGATCACAACACGAAGAAGCCAGATTACAATAATTACTACTTGATCACTGAAAGATCTTGTGGATGCTCTGGAAGCCAAATTTATCATTATTGCACTGTGTTTAAAATCGCCCATATGGATTTTCAAGGATTTCTGATAATTTCTAGTAGAGTTATGGTCCTTGCTTACTTCAAAAGATTTTGGACATTACAGCGATACACGGAGTTCAAGGTCTTGAGAGGAACAAGTATATTGATTTTCAGTGATTTTTGATTACATGAACAGCTGAATCCGTGATATTAAATGTTTTGTATGCTTAACTTTAACATGGGACAGAACAAGAAGCCAAACAAATTCTAATTTCTTACCGACCATTAATGAATTATTTGTCTTATTCAGATTTAAGTGTATAGTAAATTAAATGTTTCATCAACATAACCATGACATAAGGAAAGATATGTTGACTGTCTTGGGCATGTTTTGTTGCCTGGCAACCCGTCTTTGATAGAGCATTCACTGTAAATGATGATCAGAGCAGATACATGTAGCCCATGTTTTGATATACTAGTAAAGATTTAAATGTAAATATTTCTGGGAAGGAAAAATAACTAGAAGAATGACTTTATTTTATTTTTAAATCCCTTTTGGTTGACAGTTATGTACATATCTAAGTACATGTGTATAGACCACTACAGAGTTGTAACATATAACAACCGAGGGGCATACAAACAAAAGGAGATTAACAGCAGAAACAACTTTTTCTTCAAAAGGGTCCTCTAGTTGTCAGGTTAATGTACATGTACATGTGACAGGGCTGGGGTAATGCCAGTAATGGTAATGGAATGTAATCATTACATTTTTATACGCCCACATTAAAATGTGGTCGTATATTGCCGTCGCCCCCGTCCGTCCGTCCGTCCGTCCGTCGGTCCGTCCGTCGGTCCGGCGTCCACAATTGCTTGTGGACGCTCTAGAGGCCAAAGTTAATATCCGATTGACTTTAAATTTATACACAGTGTTTAAGGTCATGAGACGAGTTATGGCCCTTGATCACTTAAAAAAATCTTGTGGACGCTCTAGAGGCCAAAGTTAATATCCGATTGACTATAGATTTATACATAGTGTTTAAGGTCATGTGACGAAGAAGCCTATTGATTTTCAGCGATTTCCAATAATAACTGTCAGAGTTACGGCCCTTGATCACTTAAAAAAATCTTATGGACGCTCTAGAGGCCAAAGTTATAGCTGATTGACTTTAAATTTATACACAGTGTTTAAGGTCATGAGACGAAGGAGCCTCTTGATTTTCATCGTTTTCCGATAATAACTGTCAGAGTTATGTCCCTTGATCACTTCAAAAAATCTTGTGGACGCTCTAGAGGCTAAACTTTAAATTTATACACAGTGTTTAAGGTCATGAAACGAAAAAGCCTATTGATTTTCAGCAATTTTCGATAATTACAATCAGAGTTATGGCCCTTGATCTCTTTAAAAAATCTTGTTGACGCTCCAGAGGCTAAAGTTAATAACCGATTGACTTTAAATTTATACACAGAGTTTAAGGTCATTAAATGAAGAAGCCTATTAATTTTCAGCAATTTCTGATAATTACTGTCAGAGTTATGGCCCTTTATTGCTTATAAAAATCTTGTGGACGCTCTAGAGGTTAAAGTTAATAACCGATTGACTTTAAATTTATACACAGTGTTTAAGGTCATGAGACGAAGAAGCCTATTGATTTTCAGCAATTTCAGATAATTACTGACTGAGTTATGGCCCTTGATCACTTTCAAAATTTTGTGGACGCTCTAGAGGCTAAAGTTAATATCCGATTGACTTTAAATTTATATAAATTGTTGAAGGTCATGAGACAAACAAGTATATTGAGTTTCAATGAATTTAGATAACTTGAACAGCATGGAGGAGAACTTTATCAAAGCTAAACAAATTCCAATAATTTTCTGATAATTACATAATGAGTTGTTACTTTTAATCAGATTTTAGTGTATTATAAATGTTTCATTACCGAAAAAAGTAAAATATGCGACAACTCTTGTTGACTGCCCGGACGATTTAGCTGCTGTGGGCGTATGTTTCGTTGCCTGGCAACCTATGTTTTTAAGTAATGCCCATGTAATATTATGGAAGATTTCAAAGCAATAAGTAATGGAAATGCAATTAATTATATTCCCAAATTCATGTAATGGTCAATTACGTCATTTCAATTACTTTTTAATTACATTTATTACACATTTAAATCTGTTCAATATAACCAACCTCAAATTTACATGTATAACACCAAAGAAGTAAATTAAGTCTATGTGACACAAATCCAATTCATATAATTTTTAAAAATATTGAGGAAAACTTTATCAAAGCCACACAAATTCTTAAAAAATCAGTTTAATTTGATGAATGTCAACTCGCACTAAAAGTTGTAAGCCAGCTGATTTTTGGTACTGATTAGCGCGTCCATTGTTTTCCACCCTGTAGACGTGACGTTTGCCGGTACCTATTCTAATGATTTTCTGATAATTACCTAATAAGTTGTTACTTTGAACCAAATTTTAGTGAATTATAAATGTTTCATTACCGAAAAAAGTAAAGTATGCGACAACTCTTGCATTGACTGCCCGGACGATTTAGCTACTGTGGGCTTATGTTTTGTATCCTGGCAACCCATCTTTACCATTTTGACTTATCTCTTTTTACAAAAAATGGTGGTGAACAGAAATCTGCTGGGCAGAAAATATTGGTGCTGGCCGGTGTGACTGGGAACTTTAATAGTATGCACATACATGTGCCTACTACATGTACATGTACTTGTCATGCATCTTTCATATTAATAATGTTTGAACTCTTCTTTAATTTCTGTCCTATATAATGAGTTTTGTGTTCCTAGGAGGGCCTGACAAGGACAGCTGCCTAGTCGTTCGGATGGGATGAAAAACCAAGGACCCGTGTACACATTGGAGTGCACGTAAAAGATCCCTTGGCAGTTGGAATTCGAAATAAGAGTAGGCCGTAGCGCCGCTGCCCGGGCAAAATTTCCCTCATAGCACACTGTATGGCGTATGCCAGTCTTCAATTAGCTCAGGTTAAGCGCATAACAGTAGGACGTTAAACCCCATTTTATTCATTCATTTAATTCTAATATGCATTTTTATAGGTAAATCAAATTGACAAATGTGACTTGAAAAAAAGAAAGAAATTGTCAAGCTGTTGCCCTAAAAACTTTTTAAACTTTACTAGCTTAAGTTTATATCAATATTTCCACAATATTTGTACACATACATGAATTACATTACAATTTGTTTTTTTTTATCTGTTCAAAGGATCAGTGCCAGATGTATATTAGTGAATAAATGTGGTTAAGTTAGGGTATACATGTATCTATATGAAGTTCTGTAATATTTTTTCATTCTCAAAGCTGGGATTATCAAGTGTTGTACGAAGTGATCATCATATGATTCAAATACTGGGTAATACCGTTAAACAAATCTATCATTCATGCCCACATTGAAACATGGTCGTATAACCAATTATCCATGTATGCACAATAGCCTTTTGATTTTTAACAATTTCCAATAATTACTGCTAGACCCTTGATCACTTTGAAATATCTTGTGGACAATGTAGCGGCTAAAGTTAATATTTAATTGACTTTAATTTATACACACTGTTTAAAGTCTGCAGACAAAGAATCCTTTTGTTTTTCAGCGATTTCCTATAGATACTACCAGAGTTATTGCCCTTGATTTCTTTGAAATATCTTGTTGCCGCTCTAGAGGCTAAAGTTAATATCCGATTGTCTTTAAATTTATATACAGTGTTTAAGGTCATGAGACTCCAAAACCAATTGATTTCCAGCAATTACTGCCAGAGTTATGGCCCTTAAACGCTTTGAAATATTTTCTTGATACTTTCGAGGCTAACTTAATATTTAAGTGATTTGAAACCTATATGTACTGTTTAAGATCATGAGATGAAGAAGCCTATTGATTTTCAACTATTATTGCTATTACTGTCAGGGTTCTAGCCCTTGATCTCTTTGAAAAATTTTAGAAGCTCTTGAGGCTAAAATTAATATCTGATTGACTTTTAAACTTATACATACACAGTGTTTAAAGCCATGTGACAAAGAATCCTTTTCATTTTCAACAATTTCCAATAATTACTGTCAAGAGTTAACACCCTTGATCAGCTAGAAAAATCTAATTGTCCTTCTGGAGGCTAAAGTTAGAATCCTATGGAAATTGATACTTTGCGATTTCCAATAACTCAACAGCTAACATTGTCATGTGATTACCACCACTGGAAGGAACCTATCAAATTATAACTGTTTGTAGTAATTATTTCTATTGTCCTTTGATCATTATATAATGACTTCTAAATTCTCTTGTTTTAAGTATGTGTACAACAACCTAAGCTTTATGTTGCTTGGTTGCATGTATATTACCTTAAGTTACAACCTATCTTTAATCAAATTGCAATTAAAAAAATACAACAGTAAATTGGGTCAAAAGTCACTGATTTTACAATGCATTATTATACTGTACATGACCATAGTACAAAGGTGTTAGATGTTTTGATAGTTTTGGATTGATGACCTTATGGGTGAACTCACTACAAGTGTTTAAAATTTCATCTCATTTTATTAGTTTGACCCAATTTAAGGCATTAGTGACATAATTGTTTGATTCACAGCTAGGTAATATATATAACTGTAAATAGAAATTGAAAAAGAGTTGGCTGTAGCATGGCTGTCCAAGCCAAATTTCACTCACTCCCTGTATGTTGTGGTTGTATACCCTATCTTCATTAGCCCAGTTGATGTTAATTTGTTACACCCAATTTCATTTGGTTAATTTCTAAACAATAAATTGGGGAATATCCTTTATATTATAATTTGTTATATCATGTGATTGCTGCATGAATACAGTGTGAGCAGATTGAATGGCACATATCAAATCTTTATAGGATTGAAGATTGTATCTGATAAATGAATTGTAATCTTTTTTTATTATGCTTGTATCCGATAAATGAGTATTCTGCTTGTACATGTACATGTATCTTGTTTGTGTAGACTGTTTGTGCTCATACATGTAAGTGTAAAAAGTTATCAGTACACACAGAAAATTAATGTAGCAGTGAAGTCAATAAATGTTTACTAGTGAAAATGGCTATACAGTCTTGATTCATTCTGGAAGTGAAATTTCTAAAAGGAATAACAGCCCGAACATAGGTTCATTTCGATTCATTATTTACAAACATATAAAATTATGTTAACATCCTGCCGCTGATCCGATGTAAATGGGATATGGTTGAATACCAGAACCCACTCCACTGTAATCTTTCGTAAAATATTTTGATTAATCTGGTGATAATCTACCATTACCTGGTAATTGATAGTATGATTTTATGTTCATAATTGAATATTATTTAAGGTAGCATTATGGAAGATTAGATAAGGCACTGAGAGTTCTCACTATAATTTTTTTTTTAAATATAATGTAAAGGGAATATGCTGATATGCTGACCTGAGGAATTCTCATTTAAAAAACACTAGTCTTGAATCTGTTGAAAACCTATTTTAGACTTAGGAGAGTGAACATAGCTGTGAAATATTAGATTTTGTCCTAAACCATTATTCTCACCTTAAATGCATTAGTGAACTCGACAATTCCATCTAGATTTTTTTATGATGTTTGATTAATGTAATATTATCTTGTGTCTGTCTGTGTACTTGTAGGGTAATTCACTAGTAACTGCTATGATTTCCTTGTTCAACATTCTTCCTGTTCTCACAAAATTAAATTGTATTTGTATTTAATAACAAACACCGACCAACTGAGTACATTTTGTACAAGTATATTTTTGGGGCGGAGGGGGTGGGGGGATAACATCTAAAACCTTGAAGTAAGAAATTTTTCATACCCATTTAAAGGGCCAATCCCGATAACTTTTTGGGGAATAAAACTGCTTAATTTTGTGTTAAAATCATTTAAAACCCATTATCTAAGGCCTATCAACTAACCCGATATTTGTGATACGCTTGTTAATAACTTAAACCTGACAGTCTGCATCTGGAAATGGAGACCTTTGTATCATACAGTATCTGGATAAAACCAGACTTTTTTCTATAAAAATAATATGTAGGTAAAATTTACCTTTTGTTTTCAAGTACAGTACATGGGTAATTCACTGTATATACCTCTCAAGAAACGTAAATCGATTATAAGGTCACCAAATGAAAAAAAATGACCATCAATATTAAAAGGGTTACGTGTCCGGATAAGCAATTTTGGTGTTCACGTCCAAATGACTCAATATTTTGAGTTGAAATTTTGAGACAAGGTATATACACCATTCCCCTATATTTTGGCGTTTTATTTTCATACATTCTCAGACTTTTATTTTTGAGCCTCTGTATAATACGGGACTGTCCCTTTAAGGTTAAAGTGAATGTATTCTCTTTTTAGATTTTTGATAATAATTCTACTTGAAATGGTGCATATATTATTAATAGAAATGAAAATCAAATGGGGTAACGTCCTACAGTTCTGCTCCAACTGGGTAATGAAGATGGGCATACGCCATACAGTGTGCTATGAGGGCTATTTCGCCTCGACTTTGGCACTATGACCTACTCTTATATTGATTTGCAACTGCAAAGGGATCTTTTACATGCAGCCAATGTAGATATATACAGAAGACCTCAGTTTTTCCTGTAACATCCGAACACCTTAACAGCTGTCCTTGTCAGGCCCTTCATCCTGCATTCCTGACAAGGAAAACCCATTATCAATAGAGTAAATTTTATGAACATATTAATGTTGTCAGTTTAGAACCAAACCTTTTCTTGCTAATATCACATCGTTTGAATCCTGCATCCAAAAGGAGACTACTATTGTTTTCAAAATCAAGGTTTTTCTGGTCATTATGTTGCATACATTTCATCTTTTTCAGTGTCTTAAATAGTTTATATTTTCATCTTTAAAGATGGTATTCCTGCATACCAACTGGGTGATTTGATGATATGTTTATACTAAAAACATATTCAAACTAATTAATTTATTATAATTTTGTTTTGTAATTGCCAAGGAGTACCCCTAATAAAAAATCGATCAAAAGAGGTCATGTTTGAGTCACATGACTTACCTCTTTCGGTACCTACATGTACATGTACCAACGGGTGCATAGTCGAAGGAGAATTTATTGCATACGCAACACTATTTATTACAAATATTGGATCCTAATTAAATTCTCAGATTATCCACTGCCTGCGTTTTTTTCTGTGTTTTTTTATCTCCGAAAGTGTTGTACATCTAACTCTTCATAAAGTTTATCAACATGTACATCGACATTAAGTGCTTCTGAGTGCAGATACATGTATTGCTAATCGACCTGTAGTTTTTTTGGCACAGAATATGAGTACTCCCATCATGAAAGGGGATGGCCCTTTTGAACGTAGAGTGCGGGGGTTGGATGGCTGAATTGTTAGCACATGTGTGCTGTATCATAAAGCCTGTCATTAAGTCAACTGCCGTGGTTTCGAATCCCCGGTTGTACGTGGCAAGGAGTAGTGTCGTCTGTCCAACTTCATGGGTTTTCTCCCCATTCTCCAGTTTCCTTCCATTAACTTCAGAACCTAAGGAATAAAATCCATTTTTGGTCAAAATGGCGTCCATATTGGATCCAATATTAACTCTTAAAACACGTTGGAGTAATTTTTTTTTAAACTCAGCATACTTGAAAACCTATTAAAAGCCAAACTGGAACACATATCTGACATTTTTTGTCACCATTTTGGTCGCCATTTTGAGAAATGAACATTACTTGACCCCAAAAATTGTTTTTTTGCAAATTGTAATCAATTTCGCCTAAGAAACAAACACCCCTGCAGAATTATTTTGTTATTTAGTAACATCCCTATTAACATTATGTAATCTGTTTGTCATATTTTCATTTTTAAAAGTCAATGGCATGGTACCCGGTATCAACCTTTTTACAATGCAAGTAATATTAACAAGTGAATGTTTTTGTTAATCTGATGCAGCTGATTATAAATATTTTTAAAAATCATGTGTTTATGGCTGCAGATTAAACTAAATAAGACAGCTGGTCTCTCGTTTCATTAAAATAACTGACCTATTTTCTTTAGAGATAGGTACATGTACATCCATATCCATTTACATTTGGGACTTTTGTTACGATTTGTACATAGGGAGAACTACATAACATGTTGCGATGTTTATCTTTTAACCTGACCTGTTCATTTTAGTACAAAAACTAAAATTCCATTTAATCAATTTCCCTTCTGTGTTACGATCCCATTGAGTTATTTCTATTAATTTAATGGACACTTTGTAATAAAAAACACTTTCCGTGTTTGTAACATCTTCTTGTTATGGTCACAATTATCCACATAACATGTACAAATGTAGACGTATTGATCTAGACATTCAGATTAACGAGGTTCTGATAATTGATTTCAAATTGATGACAACAGTTAGATTTATTACATGTACTCAGATCAGCTGACGGAGTTCAAGGAACCCGTCTCAATAATGCAGAGGTGGGATGAGTGTTTGTATAAGCCTGAGTTCGAAGCTATTATGTGATCTGTATTGAAGAGTGCTTTGTTCAAGGTCTTCTATTTTCTAAGTTGAGAAAGGGAGATTAGCCAAGATCTAAAAATAAAATGTGAGTTAAGGAATTTATGTAAATTTATTTCTAGTCATCATTTTAGAATGGAGATTCATACGTGATTGCGATTTTAAATCAATAATGGATTTACAAGCCTGAATTTTGAAATGTACATGAAGTTAGACAGACACATCTCAAAATTAAAAACTTTATAAATTTATGTTCAGTATGTATTTTAGAGAGGGGTTCACTAGTTCGCTGCTATAAGAAATACTATAAATAACCCTAACCTAACCCTAATAATTAATATATTTGTACTAATGAACCCGCAGACTAGTGAACATGTTGATTACTGCAACCTCAGACTAGTGAACATGCAGACTAGTGAGCATTCCCCGTATTTTTTGGATGGAGAGAATTCCTGAACGTTCAAACGAGTTATCAGGGATAACAAAGACAAAAGTGCGATCAACTGAAGACAGCGAAGAAGATAAATGAACGACAGACTTGATCTGTTTAAAATGCCTACCCATGTTAAAGGAAATAAAAATTAATGTAATAAAATTTTAAATGTACAGAAAGGTTTATCATTTTTAAAGGGAATACCATTTTTAGGTGATTCAAAGCTACACTACATTATAATAATACTTCCGGTTTTAAAAGTTAAAATATTTCCGGTTTTGAAAAAACTGGGTATTTCCACACTCTGTGTGATCCGACATATGGCAATGATCCTGTACGATGTTGGATGTGACAGAGTCCACTGTTTATGGTTTTAAACTTATAAGGTTATTTAACTTTTATTCTTACATTTTGAGTCTATAGAGTTGACAGACTGTATGTATAATAGATACATGTAAAGATTTACATGTAGCTGTAGGTATATTGTACTTTCTACATAATTTTACAAATAATAGATATTTACACCTGAGAAAATGATGAGGAAAGCAAATTGGTAGTCAGTCTGCTTGTACTAAACAAGACAATTGTCCAAATACAACAGTCGCACATTTCACTGCGAGATATAACCATAAAACCATAGAAACGAAAATCACCAAATACAAATAGGCCTACATACATGTATGTATAGTTAGGATAAAAAAATTTATGACCCTGACGATGCTAAACCCTGTTCTTTTTCTTCCATCTCTCAGCTGATTTGTTTTTAGTTTATAGCTAAACTTTAAATTCATATTCATAGCTTAAAAATACAATATTACATTTTAATTTGTAATTTATACACAGACAAGGTTGCATCAAACATTTCCCTTATGGCATGTATTTTTCTTACCATAACTATAAATCAATTTACTAGGAAATCTGATCCTATGTACTTTACTTGTCATTTATAAATATCTTCATGACGTCTGCCTGTGTCATCTGCTTGTGTCCTCTGCAGTAATGTGGGAGTAGAAAGGTTTTATAAATAGCTTTGTTTATGCTCTCTGAGATGGATGACTATAGATTTATAGATTCTCCTTCATGATGTATTAGATTCTACCAAAACTCACAGACACATGAGATTTGCAATAAATGTATGCTTAATATTTTAGTACTTGATACTTAATCAGAGTACAAGTACCACCATTAGCACAAATTATTTACAGGCTTGAAGCAATTCAGCATATAAACAGGAGGAAATTAGCAATGGCTATAGGGAGAAAAATGACACAGAAGGTGTTATTTGTGGGCTAGGACTGTGACCGTAAGGTTATATGTTTGATCCTCAATGTGGTTTTGTGTCCATTGTTTTACTGAACCCTTTATATTTGTATTCTTGTCTTTAACTTCCCTATTTCCATTAGGATTATTGTTCAAGGGCCAGTCTACTTCTGATAGATAACAGGATTTCAGGGGGAATTCAATGATTGCTTTATGCCATTAATCATCAATTTGAATGTGGTTTCATTTACACCATTTTGTATTCTTATGCAAATTTTGATCATGTTAGTGTCATATCAGGAATAGTTAAAAATATGAGAATGCAACTTGCAAAGAAATAAAATAATCTTGAGAAACAATTGGCTGATTAGACCCTGTATTGTGCACAGGATAAAATATATTCAGTGTCCTCATTCCTGAAATGAAAGTCTCTGTTTTCCTCTTGATTTCTTTTTGAAAAAAATCAATATAATAATGGATATGCATGTAGGTTGTAGAAAAGATTAAATAATAATATTGTTTGTAATTACATGTAGTTAATGCAAATTGTTAGCAATTAGTTTACAATAAGAATATTAAACATTTTCATTGAGTCTTAGTTAAATTTAATCCCAGTATGATAATAAGATCGGGCTGGTGCTAGGCTGTTTGAGGTGTAGGCAACTCCATCTACTTTTGGCAATGCCAAATTGAAAAAAGCAAGGCAGTATATGAATTCTCATTAAACGTATAGTGTAGAATTATATGTCTTGATTACTTTGCTTTTTTCAGTGTAAGCAACAAAGCTGCTGGTGTGTGGTTAGTAGTTTTGTTACTTAACAATGCATATTTGTACTGATAGATATTTTTTTGTGTATTTTCAGTTTTAAGTAGTATTAAGCTATAGATGTAGATGAACGATATAACGTTAATGTCATCAGCCCCAGTGGCTGGGGCAACTGCCACACCCAGTATAGGTAAACCAGGAAGTAACAGTAAATCACCACATTGTAAAGTATGTGGTGATGAATCATCAGGTTTTCACTATGGAGTAGATTCTTGTGAAGGATGTAAGGTGAGTGCTATACAAATGTAAATGAGGTGCCTATTCTTAAGACCCAATCTGATTAAAACACGGATCCTATTGCGTTTTGTTTTTTGTAGCTCAAAATTTTGTTTTACGTGCCATCACCACACTAGGATCTGGTTCACATGAGGGATTAGCCAATGAAAATGTACATATATCGGTATGCATTGGCCCAGTTAGAGCAGAACAGTAGGACGCTAAACTCCATTTTATTTTGTTTCATTTTCTTTCAACTTTGGGAAGGAACCAGTTAGAAAATAGACGATGGCAAATGAATATATTGAAAATTGTGAAGTCTGATTATTTAACTTTTAATCTAACTTATACACTTGTACTCCAAAAATATAGGTATTTAATCGGCAAGAAAGTTAGATTGGAATTAGATGTATTTGATCATTTCAAATTTGAACTACATGTAGATGCTCTCATTAAAAGATGTCTGAGTAGATGCTAGACACTTTTTCATATTGCTTGGCATCCCTAGGGAATTTAGTTTGAATATTACATGTACAGTGTATTTCATATCACATGTTTTTTTGCTACTAAAAACAAACGATACATCATGATTTTTACTAGTTTTTCTCACTTTTGAGCCAGGATGTCAATGATATACATTTTAACATTCTCCATTCAAAACAACATGCATAGGATATATACTCCATCAAGATGACATGTGGGTTACACTGTCAATGACTCTCTTCCCAAGCCTCGACCATTTGTGTTAGATTATAACTAGAAAATTCAGCAGAATGTATTCCTATAATTCTATACATTAAGTTTTGATTTGCATAGTTTATACAATAAAGCAAGGAGCATGTCTACCAGCTCAGTCAACCGGTGTTTATTGAACCATGATGTGAATAAATTAAATGAAAAGGAGTTTGACATCTTTATTTTTCTACACCAACCTGGCATGCACTTTACACATTGTTTGCTATAAGAAATATTTTGACCCATCTGTTGACCAATGCCATACTCTTATTACAATTTTAAGCTATCAGGGATTTACACAGTCCAGTAAACCAAATTCCTTGTCAGGCTCTCCGTGCGCCACTGACTGTTACGCCACTGACTGTTACGCCACTGCAGACCTGTCAACCCCTCAGAGCTGAAATGCAGTAGGGTAGTGTAAAAAAGGCAGTAGAAACCATGATTTGGCAGTAGATTTCCAAAAACGCGTAAATTCGCACTTCTAAGGGTAATTAATTTGGAAATGTCAAATGATACATTGAAATTGTAGGCCTAACAATACAAAAATTGCATTAAATGGGTAATAAATAAAATACACACAGTACATTAGCAATGAACCATATCTAAAATTATTTATTAAACTAAAATTGAATATGTACCCTACAGAAAGAAATAATTAGTATTTATTTGCAAAGAAAAAATAATTAAAATTAGCAGTCCAGTAGTGAGCCTACACTGGCAGTAGATTCTACCATTTTTGTTTTCTTTTAACTTATTACTATTATTAGTATTACTATTAGTATGATTTTTAAAAAAAAAATCCTCGTCTGACGTGGGTTTCCTATTCCGACAGTTTTTGTCAATTTTATTTAATGTAAGATAATTGTACTTATTATATAGATTCTACAGCAATTTTGCATAGCGACTAAATAAGTAAATAATAAAATATTATTGGCATCGAACATGCTTTTCATACTGTGACGTTTATCCTCTAATGCAATTCAGTGTACGGGATTTTTTCTCACGGAATTACGTAAATCTGCTTTTAAATTATTCGAGGGAGCCCTCAATGTAAGACGTATTCTCATCTTGAAATTAAAGTTCCAGGTTGTGTTGCATTCGAAGTATTGTATTACATGCTGTACGTACGTACGCGCGCAAACGAAAATGTCAGCCATTGCTGCCGTAAATTGGTCGCTATTTGTTTAGTTTATCGCTACCACATATTTTAAGAGTATTTGGAACACTTGGCAATAATATATCCACTTTATTGACTCAAAAAAAAGGTTGAAACGAATTCGAGAACAAATCTCTTAGCTAAATTACACCTTACTACAACACCCCAAGTCGATGTTGATAACAGAAAGTCGCAATCTCTTTTGTTTACATGCAAAGAGTTGCTTCCCTTAGTTCCAAAGTTTTGGCGAGACATTTAAAAAAAACCTTTGTTTAAGAATGCGGTAGAAATCTATCCAGCGCAGTAGAGCGGTACACGAGGCCATTTCGCGGCATTCTACCGCGTGATGCGGTAGAGTTGACAGGTCTGCGCCACTGACTGTTACGTCTGGACATTTGTGATGATGGTGTATATAATTATATCAATAAAGACACTGTTGTGTGATGTATATCAAATGGAATAATGTGTCATCACACAACCATCTCCTCTATTATTCATGTAATCGAAAAATTGAATCCGATTTTAATGAAACTTGAATTATAGGTCCCATAGATCTCTGTATTGGCATGTATCGGACCAAAACTTCATGGTTTATCGCCCCTGATTGTACAATAAATCACATTTTTACCTTGTGGACACTCTACAATTTGACTTGGTTCCTTTCGATATTCGTGCATGTCGGATTGTAACTTCCTGTTTTAAGCTTGTGGTCCCTTTAATTGCTCTAGAATTCACAATTATTATTTTGATTTGAAAACCGTTTGAAGACATCATCGTTACACGTAATGTCGTTTGAGTTCGAATTTCGTGCAAATTCGACCAAAACTGCCGGACAAAATGGCCGCCCCATGTGTGCAAATAGTGTAAAAATATTGTATATCAAGGTTGTGGATTTTGATGAACTTGTAATATATGTTTATGACCCACAGATCTTCGTTACTTTTGATAATCGTGCATATAAGATTGTAATATCACAATTTTTATCCAATTAAAATGTCTTTTGGAATATATCACCATTACACCCTTATGATGGTTGAATTCAAATTGGGAAAATCATGACTAAATTGCCCAACAAAATGGACAATCTTTGTATGCAAATTGTGTAAAAGTATGTAATATGAAGGTTATGTACCCCTCTAGAGGTCATATTTTTTATCCGATTTTAATGAAACTGAAAATATCTCAAAGATCTCAGTTCCTTTTGATATTTGAGCATTTACTGACCATAACTTTCTGGATTTTGACCCCTGATTGTACGAAAAAACACTTTTGTTTTTAGCTTGTTCTCTATCCATCTCTTGAAAAATGTGGATGTATCTTGCCTGGCAACTGCTGGTTGACAGATGTTATTTAGGCATTCCTTATCAAATTTGGTCAACATCCAAGTTATCTTTATTTTTAAAACCTGGCCCAAATAGAATTTACATTCAGAGATTATTGTTTTCCGTAAACTGCAAACAGAAATAAACAGAAATAAATAGAAACATTTAATTATATTTTAAAAAAACTATTGTAGTGTAACTAAGTAATCAAATAGCTAAGAATAGGAACATTTACAGGTACATGTAATTGTGTTTAAAAAAGGTATATTAGTGTCACTATATGTAATCAAGCAAAAAAAACAACAATTGTGATCAATTTTGAACCTACATGTGTAATGTAGCACATGTGGTAGATTAAGTGTTTTATCACAGGGCATATTATTATGTATTGCACACCACTCACAGCTAACTTGAAAATCAATACGATTGAAATTAGTTCAAAAAAACATTTGTGATGTACAGCAAGATAATTGTTACATAAAGCTGACAAAAAAAACATGTATGCCTGACAATATTTGATTTGATGGTGTTTTTTCCTAGTCATCCTGTATTATAATTGAACTCTTTACACTATTGTCAGGAATATAATTGCCACGAGTCATGATATAAATGTGTAATTGTATGAAATGTTATGTTGATCAGTGCCGATTTCATCAATACCGTAAATTATAATAATTAAGTTTTGTTTAATTTGGGTTGTTGTATTTTACTGACATTTCACATATTTTCTTTGAATCTGTTGTTCATATAATACAATTGACTAATCTGATCGTCTGTATTGATTGGTATATTTTTCTTCATATTCTGACAAGAAACGCGACGGCAGGTTTAGCAATATTTATAAATATTTGAGTTATATAATTTACAAATATCAATAACACACTTTACAAACCTGTCTGTCTAACCTCATGTCTTTTATCCAGATGCTTTGGCTCCCTCCCAGTCTCGCACTTTAAAAAAACATAGAATTATTGAAATAAAATTATACCATATCTATTTCTGAAATGAATCGATTAGTGTTAAGTAGATGTTAAACACAATTTAAGTACTGTGAACCAGGAAGTGAGTATGTTGTCTTCGCAGCCATCTAACATCATATAAATTTTAGCTCTCGTATAATGCATTTTTAATCTTTTTTCGAACCAGCACTTCTTACTGCATACCGTCGCTTCAGCAACTAACATGTCACACAAACACTCTTCAAATGATTTTATCCTTTTCTAGATCCATATGAATATCGTGTATTAAAACACTTTTATTTTTTCGACATCGGCATAACATAAGTTTTTCGCCATCAGCGGCTCGGGGGATAACACAGGGCGAATTAACGTAAGATTCCTCCCAGTAAAACATGTACCCAAATCCAATATTTTAATAAATTTAAAGTAAAGTTCTATTATTAACCACGTGTGGAAGACACCCCATCTATATTTACGCTAAAAATTGTATTTATAAAATATTTTTTGACCAATTCAAAAGCGTACAAGCAGCTGAGCTAGGAAAAATAATCTTTTTTTAGGTCGATCATCAAATTCTCCGGCAGTGCTAAAATGAAAAGTAAAATTTTAGTGGATATATTTATTTATGAAAGGAAAAATTATGAATTTATTCTATCCCGCTAAACAAAGTGCCCGAAATCAGAAAAAACCTTTATTGAAATTATTGACTATATTTACGCTAAAAATTGTATTTCTAAATTACTCTACTTACCAAATCATAGACGTACGAGCCCGACAAACAATTGGGGGGGGGGGGCGATCATCAAATTTTTGGACAATGACCAAATGATGAGAAATTCGATTTAAGTGGTATATAAAAAGATAAATTATGAGAATTATTGAATTATTCCATCCCGCAATAAAACGTAACTTTTATTACCGACAATAGGTGCAGTGATGCAATTCCCAGGCCGAGTTCAGGGTTTCTGAAAATTACACAATTCTGGTTTTCAATCAGGGTGTCTAGTTCTCAAACTAAAACTATAATTTCAGAATATTCGCTGCAATATGCGCTGCTTGCCGTTCATTTTCGAGATCTTGAGGTTATTTTGATGTAAAATTATGTAGGTTTGTTGTTCAGGTGCTATCGTCGTATTTTTCGGGCACAAAATTATGACAGCCTACAACCTGCCAAAAGGAAAATCGGCCTGTATGCCTCTGGACCAAATTATTTGATTTTGTTTTACACGGTTACATACAATACAATACATCTTGCGTTTTTTAATTTGAGCCACAATATTTGTCGTGACACCGTAATATGCAGGCCCATGATAAATCTTACGGTAAAAAAATTAGATATATACATGTAGGTCACTTGAATGTGACTTTAGGGAATGGGTGTCCAAATCATACATACAAGTAAGCGTATAGGTCTATTTATTTAATACATTATTGTATATAATTGACTAGTGTATATAATTGCTATTTTTGCGACTTTAGGTGAAGATAGCTGATTTAATTTTAATAGATTGATCGTAACTTTCCGTAATGTGCATATAATAACCACTGTCTATCACTACGCCAAGTTTCAATTTGTCGACTTATGGGCTCTTTAAATCAGTAAATGGCTGACCAAGCTAACGTTTACCGTTCACTCTGGTTTAATGTCCTACTGTTCTGCTTCGACTGGGCTTATCAAGACAGGCATACACGTTACAGTGTGCTATGAGGGAAATTTTGTTCTTGTCACAGCCTCATTCCTGCACCACTGACAATGGGAAAGCATGTCGGAAGGTCTTGATGGACTTTCTCGGCCAATGCAGGGATCAAACATGCGACCTCCAGACTAGCGAACCAGCCTCTAGTCACCGTGCCAACCAAAGATCATAATTTTCAATGTTCTGTAATAACTTGCTATGAATTTGGTTTAGCAAGTACCATAAACAAATACAAAACAGGAAATCTATAACAGAAACAACCCACCCACACCAGTGAGGCAGAGACATTCAAAAATATCTAGAAATTAAATCTAATCTCTATCTAAATATGGATTTAATTGAGTGTTGAAATAGAGATAATTATTGATTTTTTCCATAAAAACAATGAATGATACCTTTTATAAGAAAATCGATAACTGCAATTTTTTTTTCAATTTGATGTTCACAGTATATTTCACACTGTATCGTGAAATTTATTCAATAAATTAGGCGGTGGAACGCATATGAGTTCCCTCTATCAGTTCTGTGTAAAGAAAAATCCTGGTAGAATAATAATGTCCGCACATTATATATCCACGAGTCTTCAATAGTCTGGAGGGTTGGATGGCTGTATGGTTAGCGTGCGCACACTGTATCATAAAGCCTGTCATTGGGTCAACTGGTGTGGTTTCGAATCCCCAGTTGTACATGGCAAGGAGTAGGGTTGCCTGTCCAACCTCATGAGTTTTCTCCAGGTCCTCTGGTTTCCTCCCACTGCTAAAGATCCCTACGCGTAAGCAAATTATTGAAAAAAAATTGAAACATAAGTTAGTCCTGAAATGACCTAGTTTGTGTTGAGTGGAAGTTAAACCCCATTTCTCTCTCTCTCTTCATCATTGCAAAAACTGACCTACTAATACTTATACCGGAAGCAATCAATTATACAACAATTAATTCACATTTTACAGTTATTTCGTGGTTATATAACAACTCTTACAGAACCTAGTGTAGTAAAGACAAGTAAAATGAAATTTGAGCTATAAAAAAAGGAAACTTAATTGAATCTTGTGAACACTCTAATTACAACAGTTGTCGTCAGTTTTAGTTTTTTATACGCCCACAATGAAATGTGATCGTATATTGTCGCCGCCCCCTGCTAATACCCGACTGATTTTAAATTTATACACAGTGTTTAAGGTCATGAAACAAAGAAGCCTATTGATTTTTAGCAATTTCTGGTAATTACTGTCAGAGTTCTGGCCCTTGATCACTTCAAAAACTCTTGTGGATGCTCTAGAGGCCAAAGTGATTGACTTTAAATTTATACGCAGTGTTTAAGATCAGGAGATGAAGAATCCTATCAGCGATTTCCGATAATTACTTTCAGAGTTATGGCCCTTGATCACTTCAAAAAATCTTGTGGACGCCCTAGAGGCTAAAGTTAATAACCGATTGACTTAAATTTATACACATGAAACGAAAAAGGCTATTTCAGCGATTTCCGATAATAACTGTCAGAGTTATGGCCCTTGATCACTTCAAAAAATCTTAATGTCCGATTGACTTTAAATTTATACACAGTGTTGAAGGTCATGAGACGAACAAGTATATTGAGTTTCAATGAATTTTGATAACTTGAACAGCTAAATCCATGATATTAAATGTTTTGTATACTAAACATTTACATGGAGGACAACTTTATCAAAGCCAAACAATGTCAAATGATTTTCTGATAATTACATAATGAGTTGTTACTGTTAATCAGATTTTAGTGTATTATAAATGTTTCATTACCGAAAAAAGTAAAATATGCGACAACTCTGGTTGACTGCCCGGACGATTTAGCTGCTTTGGGTGTATGTTTCGTTGCCTGGCAACCTATCTTAATACCTTGTGAATGATGGAAATAATAATGTCAACTGTATGAAATTGTCTATTAAATGACCTTAATTACCCACAAAAGAATAAATATGCGACAACCCTTGTTGATCGCTTGGACGATTTATCTGATAGGCGCATATGATTTGTTGCCTGGACACCTATCTTTCTTATAATTCGCTTCCCTGATGAATTACTTTTTGCATAGTTCTAGGATAATTTGACATCTGGGTTTCAAATAACCTCTATCCTGTAAAAAAAAAATCAATGGTTCTTTGGGCTTTAGCAGATCGAAAAAGGACTTGTGTCTTTCTGAATCTCCCCAGGCCATCAACCATCACATAGCCATTAAAGAGACTAGGGAGGAATGTGTCGGATAATATGAACTAGGACACCATTTTATACATCACTGCTGGGCATAGCAAATAAGCAATAGATGTATGTATTTATAGATATAATTTCATATGATAATGAATAAATCTTTATATGATAATGAATAAATCTTTATATGATAATGAATAAATCTTTATATGATAATGAATAAATCTTTATATGATAACGAATAAATCTTTATAATTTTCAGGGATTCTTTAGAAGATGTATAACTCAAGGTATGACACATAAATGTGCAAATGAAGAAAAATGTGAAATTACTCCGTTCACGAGAAATAGTTGCCAGTATTGTCGATTGAAAAAATGTTTTGAAGTGGGCATGTCCAGAGAAGGTGAGTAAAAATTTATGTTTTGTAAAAGAGTCCCTCATTTCATGATGTATGTGTGTGTCTACAATTATTGTTTTAGAAATTTTAGGTCAGAGTGGTCAGACATCATATGGGACCATGGCATTGAAGTGGTCAGGGTATTGGACCCTTGACTAGAATGCCTCTTGGCATGTTTCAAGAAGAGTTTTCTGGCTTTTTCAAGCCTACTTTGTCATTTGTCTCAAAATTACCAAAGTTTTGTGTTGACAAGACATTAAACCATTCCATGTCAGACATCTTGACAAGAGTAGGTTGGAGTTTGATGACCTTAATGAGTCAACAACTTTTGTATATTTTGTTGCCTGCAACCTATTTTTTAAAGGGACTATTCCAATTTGAACAGAGTCTTTAAAATGAAAGTCTGACTACATATGAAATTTGACTGTCAAAATATAGAGGAATGGTGGATTGACCTTGTCTCAAAATATTGAGTCGTTTGAACGTGAATGTCAAAACTTCTTATCTGGACATGTAACCCATTTAAGATTTCCGATCAGTGTTTTCGTTGGGTGACCTGATAATCGATCGTTCCTTTAGAGGTCTATACAAAGAATGACCCTTGTTCTGTACTTGATAAGGGTTTATCCAGACACCGCATAATAGCCTACAGCTTGGGAAACTGGTTTCCATTTCCATATGCAGACTGACAGGTTTAAGTGTTTGAAAACATATCACATATATTGATCACATATATTATGGCTTGTTTCGGTATCCCGTGAATAAAATATTGTTTAAAAAAAAAAAGGTGAATGCTCTAGAGGCTAAAACTCCCATTTCATTCATACATTTACACTGGAGGCTAAAGTTAATATAAATTGTTTAGGGTCGTGAGACAAACAATCACAACAAATTTTAATATTTTCTGATGGTTACTTCACGGATTATATTACTCGTAATCAGATTTTCGTGTTTTGTAAATGTTTTCATAACTGAGAAAAGAAAAAATATGTGACAACACTAATTGACTGCCCAGATGACTTAGCTGCTGTGGCCGTATGTTACCGTGCCTGGCAACCTATCTTTAGCTTCGTCTTTATCCCTTGCAAAATGTGGGTGTATCTTGCATGGCAACCACTTGTTGTTATCAACTTCAGAGTAAAATTTGCATAATATGTATTGGTAACTAATATATTTATCAATTTCATATGGATGGAAGTTGTGTTTATTATTAGTAATCATGATATAGGTAATAATGACTGTATTGATTCCAATCAGTTATTTACACATGACCAACCAATAATGATTACATTACACATGCCTCTATACCATAGTATATTATTAACTTTATTAGGTCATTACCTTGATCGAGTTAGAAGATGAGCATTTTCTGCTTAGGGTAAGCAGAGATAAGCAATTTGATTGGTTGATGCTTTGGGACACGATAACTTAAGTTGTAATTAAGTGAGAGTGATGAAACTTGGTATATAGTTTTATTTCATCAAAACCTTGACTAAGATTAATAATGAGCATTATCTGCTCAGGGTAAGCAGAGCGATAAGCAATTTGATTGGCTGAGACTTTGGAACATAATAACTCTCCTTCTAATTGAGCTAAGATATTCAAACTTGGTGTAGGTGTTAAGTAGGTCAATACCTTGATGAAACTCGAAGATGAGCATTTACCGCTTAGGGTAAGCAGAGATAAGCAATTTGATTGGTTGATGCTTTGGGACGCGATAACTTGAGTTTGTAGTTTCATTACATCAATACCTTGACTAAGTTCAATAATACGCATTTTCTGCTCAGGGTAAGCAGAGCGATAAGCAATTTGATTGGCCGAGACTTTGGAACATAATTACTTTCCTTCTAATTGAGCTAGGATATTCAAACTTGATGTAGATGTTTATTAGGCCAATACCTTGATGGAGTTCGAAGACGAGCATTTTCTATTTAGGGTAAGCAGAGATAAGCAATTTGATTGGTTGATGCTTTGGGATGCAATAACTTTAGTTGTAATTAAGTGAGAGTGATGAAACTTGGTATATAGTTTCATTTTATCAAAAAGTTTAATAATGAACATTTTCTGCTGAGGTTAAGTAGAGCGATAAGCAATTTGATAGGTCTAGACTTTGGAACACAATAATTCTCCTTCTAATTAAGGTAGAATGTTCGAACTAGGGGTAGGTGAATGCCTTGATGGAGTTCGATGATGAACATAGTCTGATTCTATCTGATAGAGTGATGATACTTAGTGTATAGTTTGATTGCTCAATACTTTTGAAAAAAATAAATGTGCAATTAATTAATATGTGTCATCTATTTTTGGGGATTTCAGCGGGGGACATCAGCCTCACTGTTGGCTTGTATTACTGTTCACACTTGTTTCACTAAATCTTTGTTCCGTCAATTCATCTAAATAAGACATGTAGAACTAGAATAGCAGCGTTTGACCATTTCATAGACATGTTACTAAATTAGCTATCTTGACATTTTCGATGGTAGTGTTGTACAAAGTGTTTTGAGACACAGGAATTTAACTAGTGTCAACATTTTGGCTGATTTTATATCAATAATTTAAAAACAATATATAGAATTGTTGCTCTGCCTCACGTGTTCTTGAAGCAACCACTGTGAGTTTTACAATAAATGTAGCTGTTGCTAAAGAAGTGTTGTACAAAGTGTTTTGAGACACAGGAACTTAACTAGTGTCAACATTTTGGCTGATTTTATATCAATTATTCAAAAACAATATATAGAATTGTTGCTCTGCCTCACATGTTCTTGAAGCAACAACTGTGAGTTTTACAATAAATGTAGCTGTTGCTAAAGAAGTCTGAAATTCCCATCCTTTTAGGTACATTATTTCCCTTTAACACAAACATGTGATACAAACACATAACGGAATAGATTTGTTTATGTTCACAGCTTTTTTTAGTTGAAAGACTCACGAGGACCAAAGACAAGGAACCTTACTAGCAACATAAATTAAATTAGAATGGTTTTGACTAAGATGGGAAGTAGGTTGTAGGATAATCATATCCAAAAAGCAGAAAGTTCCAGCAAGCTTGACATTAAACAAACCTTGAACTAGGCAAATAATAAGTATGAACATGCAAATCCCTGAACTTGACTTGAAATTGGTTTATTCTTCAACATGCAGTGGAGAAATCAAAAGATATTGAAATATAATAATATTCATGGTGGTTTTTATCACAATAATGATCCCACATGAGGCTATTATTCAAAATAAAGATAATGGAGATGAAAACATACTTTATGCAAGAGATAAATCTGCCTATTTCGTTAGGCCTGAAATGTTATTAACATTATTAACAATATCAATGCAATAATCAGCTCTCGATGTCATCACTAGCCTACGATATTTACTGGATTTGAATCTGATTGCTGCTAAATGCTCACCGTTTGATGATTTAATCAAAAATTGGATAATGAAGACTATGTTTTTTTTAGTACTGATGATCGAGGCTAGGCCTTAAATTCAAAAGCTAATGTCTCTGTTTAGAGTGTATCAATTTGACTGGTACATGTATTTTCAACAAATTCCCTTTACATTATATAGATTTTAACTATTAAAGTGAGAACTGCCATCTAACATCCCATAATGCCTTTTTAAGATTTATCATAATCAGCACTTTCATCGGGACTTTAATTAAATAAATAAGTTCAGTTGCCAAACCCCATTCTAAGCCTTACGCGGAAACATAGTCCACCTAATGTTTTTGGGTTGGTTATATCCGGATATGATGCCTGCCACACTAGAACATTGTTTACTGTTGACTATATATAGGCTTTTAATATTGCTTTGTTCAATGGCCGATGTTGATGTGTTGGTACAGATTCAAGGTATGTTAATAACATGTAGGTGGCTGTGTCAGCTTGTTTTTTCTATATATATGTTGTTACTTTTTGAGTGGCTAAGAGTCTATTGAAGTCATTAATCAGCCTTTAACAGTTGCTACATGTAAATATTGATTACCTTGTTTACCTTAAAAATTAATTAAATTCCTGGATAGGCCAGTACATCATTAATTTTGAGGATACCCGAAACAGAGTTTGTTAAGGGTCATCAAAATGTTTGGAAATATGTTGAAGTCCAACTAGATGGCATGCATTTTTAACATTAAAATCAATGGGAAGAAAATCACTAGTCTGAATCAACATGGTCTGCGCTGACCAAAGTAATTGGGAATGCTCCTTAACGATCCTTTTTTGTATTCTCAAATTTTAATTGAAAGGTGCATGTGTATTAAAATGAGTACTCATTATTTCACCAGGTTACATGGGATTATGTCATATTTTATCAATTCCATATGGATAGATTTAGTAAGGAACATGGGGTGAAATTATTTGTGTCTGTTAAAATGAGTTGTGTTTGTGTCTACTTATCTTAAAATGTGATTAATCGTTTCAATAGTCTTACAGTGCAATTAAGTCAACTTTTCTAGATATAGATATGTATTCAAATAAATACTAAGTTCAAGGTTTATTCACCTAGTTTTTAACCAATGAAATAGCTCATAGTGAAATCATGTATCCTGTATTTTATAAAAAATGACATTTCAGTTAATATTTTGGAATAATGAAATAATTTTGTAGGAATGCTTTAAAGGATATGCAACAAAAAACTGTGAAATATAAATAAAGACTGTATAAGTGAAATGATTATAGATAAAACAATTTTTATTATCAGTTGGCAACATGATCTAAATAACAACAAGTATAATAGCGACCTTCATTATCACCACAGGCTGATCTAAATTGTTTATTTCAAACTGATAAGAAAATTATTCATTTATCATAAACTATTATTGTTTATAATAAATAGTTAAATTTGTGTCTTATAAATTCAGTGTTCAGTAAATGATATAATAATAATAATAATTCTTATCCATCCGAAAAAAACTGATAAATAATAATTATTATGTTACAGCCATATGTCTTTTAAATGGGGCAAAAAAAGTACTCATTTACCAATTACAAATGCACAATTTTTTCTACAAAAAAATGTTTAGTTTGACCTAATTAATAATTTCCAATAAATAGCTGTAGTATGCAACTTGAAACTACATGTACATTTAGCCTATTTACTGTCATCAAATCTGAAAACTATGCATGTAGGCTTGTTAGGTTCATGAACTCTCATATGTTTCGTGGGAAAATCATTAATTACATGTATCTTTCCAACCAATGGAAATAAGTCTGACCTATTTATGACCAATGAAAAGTAAGATTGGTTTTGGTATAGTATGATACAGGTACCTGACATATACAATACAACATATATAAGTATAAGTAAATCTTTATGACAATAAACTTATGTAGATAATGATTGAAGTTTCCTCTTGTCAAAGACAAAATACTACTAGTATTTAGATTACTCATAACATAATTTCTAGCAACTTGATATGCTTCAAATGCCTGTGAGTAAACCAACATATTATTGTAGAAGTAGAAACTGTTGGTATTGTTATTTGTATCTACTAAGTAACTGACTCCTATTATCTTATAGATAACTATTTCACCATAGACTAGAATGTTAATGGCATGCCATATCTGTGTCGGTAACTTAATTATTGTTTGACACTCTGTAGTGTCTGTAAAGCTGTACATGGGCAAAGATCTCACCTCTGACCAGGGTTGTATCTAGCAGGGGTACAAGGGGTACATTGCACCTCCAGAAAAAATATTGCGCCCCCTCACTTGATCACTTGCAAGCGAGTTTGAGTCCAAGTGCGTGGAAAACGGGTTTGTGGCAGTCTAATTTCCAAATTTTTGGCGGTAAGGGCCCGTCAGACCACCAGCCCCCTCCCCTCCCGGCACTGGCACGCTCTCTGCTGCCGGTCGGCAGTAACTCTAGCATCATATTGGCGCCGCACCCCCTTCCACCACTCTGCTGCACCCAAACTCTTAAAATCCTACACACACCGTTGCTCGAGTGCCTGCGGTGGAACTCGCACGCTCCCTGCTGCCGGTTGGCAGTAACTCTAGCATCATATTGCTGTGGCACTCGCACGCTCCCTGCTGCCGGTCGGCAGTAACTCTAGCATCATATTGCTGTGGCCAAACTCTTAAAATCCTACATACGCCCTGCTTTTGACAATGTCTAATGACTCAATAATAAAAGATTTTTATCCCCTGCCTTTTGAAGAAAGCAGGGGACTATTAAAATGGGTTAATCCGTCCGCCTGTCCGTCACACTTTTTGGGACACAATAACTCTCCTTTGATTTGAGATAGAATGTTCAAACTTGATGGAGTGCAAAGATGAGAATTTTCGGCTTCAGGTAAGCTGAGATAAGCAATTTTATTGTTAAAACAATATGCCAAACAAATAAATAAATTTTAAATTCATTTCACGAACTTTTAGCGCGTATGGATATACGACAACACGTAGCTTACTTCCTCAACTCTTTTTGACACTTGTGAATCTAATAGCATCGATGCCATCTTACCCTAGTTTTAATTCTCATCATTCCACAAATAATGGGGATTATAAAAAAAATTGGCAATAATTGAAAACTTGAAAGCATTGGTTGTGAGCTACAATCCACGATGATAGTAATTTAAATTGGTTAACCGTAGGCCTATTTACTGTAAAGTATGCCGTGAAGTATTATGGCAGTCCAGTGAGTCCACTGCCACAAAATGCCATATTATTAGTTTTGTTTATCATTATCATATGTATAATTACTATACTATAAATAAATAAATTTTATCTATCTATTTTGAAATACAAAAAAAATGCCCTGGTGCCACTGCATTTTTTTTTTTTTTTTTTTTTTTTTTGCCGTGGTAGAAAATCCTTTATTTCAAGGACTGTTAAAACGTATCAATCACTTTTTTGTTAAAAATGTATCAATCACTTTTTTTTTTAAATGTATCAATCACTTTTTTTTTTAAAATGTATCAATCACTTTTTTATTAAAAATCTATCAATCACTTTTTTGTTATAAATCTATCAAATTCAATTTCATTCTCTAACATAAATATACATTTATTGTCCCCCGCCTTTCGAAGAAAGCAGGGGACTATTAAAATGGGTTCGTCCGTCCGTCTGTCTGTCTGTCTGTCTGTCACACTTTTTGGGACACAATAACTCTCTATCTAATTGAGCTAGAATATTCAAAATTGGTGTAAGCGTTTATTAGGTCATTACCTTGATGGAGTTCGAAGATGAGCATTTTCCGCTTAGGGTAAGCAGAGATAAGCAATTTGATTGGTTGATGCTTTGGGACACGATAACTTAAGTTGTAATTAAGTGAGAGTGATGAAACTTGGTATATAGTTTTATTTCATCAAAACCTTGACTAAGTTCGATATTATGCATTTTCTGCTCAGGGTAAGCAGAGCTATAAGCAATTTGATTGGCCGAGACTCTGAAACATAATAACTCTCCTTCTAATTGAGCTAGGATATTCAAACTTGGTGTAGGTGTTTATTAGGTCAATACCGTGATGAAATTCGAAGATGAGCATTTACCACATAGGGTAAGCAGAGATAAGCAATTTGATTGGTTGATGCTTTGGGACGCGATTACTTGAGTTGTAATTAATTAGAGTGATGAAACTTGGTATATAGTTTCATTTAATCAATACCTTCACTGAGTTCAATAATGCACATTTTCTGCTCAGGGTAAGCAGAGCGATAAGCAATATGATTGGCCAAGTATTTGGAACATAATAACTCTCCATCAAATTGAGCTAGGATATTCAAACATGATGTAGGTGTTTATTAGGTCAATACCTTGATGGAGTTCGAAGATGGGCATTTTCTGCTTAGGGTAAGCAGAGATAAGCAATTTGATTGGTGGATGCTTTGGGACGCAATAACTTTAGTTGTAATTAAGTGAGAGTGATGAAACTTGGTATATAGTTTTATTTCATCGATACCTTGACTAAGTTCAATAATGAACATTTTCTGTTGAGGGTAAGCAGAGCGATAAGCAACTGATAGGTCTAGACTTTGAAACACAAAAATTCTCCTAATTAAGGTAGAATGTTCAAACTAGGTGTAGGTGTACATTAGGTGAATGCCTTGATGGAGTTCGATGATGAACAATGTCTGATTCTATCTTGTAGAGAGTGATGAAACTTAGTGTATAGTTTGATTACTCAATACTTTTGAAAAAAATAAATGTGCGATTAATTAATATGTGTCATCTATTTATTTTGGGATTTCGGCGGGGGACATCAGCCTCACTGTTGGCTTGTTAAACCATAATATACCCCATACACTCAAACATACATAGTCCATAAATTGATTTGACCGTAAGAATATCTTAGGGGTAATCCTATCACGAGGAGTCAATGCACACCGCGTCTGTAACAGTGTGAGATTACTCCTACAACTGCGCATGCGCCAAAGAGCAAACACACACCGAGGACCAACTGAAACTGTCACACCGGGTTCTATTCAAGGCCCGGGTTGTAATTGAGTCCGGGGTTCCTGAGGAAATACCGTAAGTTCGATAATGAGCATTTTCTGCTCAAGGTAAGCAGAGCGATAAGCAATTTGATTGGCTGGGACTTTGGAACACAATTACTCTCTTTCTAATTGAGCTTGAAGTTCAAACTAGGTGTAGGTGTTTATTAGGGAAATGCCTTGATGAAATTCCGAAGATGAGCATTTTCTGCCTAGAAAAAGCAGGGATAGCAATTTTATTGTTTCATGCTTTGGGACATGATAACTTTAGTTGATGAACTTTGGTGCATAGTTTTATTACATTAATACCTTGACTAAGTTCGGATGACGAGAATTTTTTTCTCAGGGTAAGCAGAGCGATAAGCAATTTGATTGGTTGAGACTTTGGAACATAATAACTCTCTAATGGAGGTAGAATGTTCAAACTTGGTGTAGGCATTCATTGGGTAAATGCCTTGATGTAGTTTGGTGATAAACATTGTTGTTTTACATGGACATCTTTGTTTTATGAACTCTCCGCATTGAAATGTTTAATATTTACTGTAATCTAAGTGGAAAATAAACATTCAAAAGGTTTTGATACTACCCCATTGAATGTGATTATTTATTGTAGTTGTCACTCTGTTTATTCTTGAGATAAGACTGGTAGGGATTTTGAACAATTGCCTGAGTAACTTACCTCTATCACTGAGGAAAAGTTTGCATATGATCTAAAAAACTTAAGTTATCATTCGATTTATACACATATTATATTCATGAGACAAAAACCTAATTGCTTTATTGGTCAATTACCTAATCTGTTTAAGATTTGTAGACACTGTTGAGACTAATGACTGAAGACACCTGTTAAGACTAATGACTGTCTAACTGCTTTCAATTGCTCTGAGTCCCTCTGTACGATATTTTATTTTGTTATATCATTTATAAGTTAAGGAAAAATTTTGTGCAAGGAAAAGTGTTATGTCATTCTGAAAGGACAAAAAAAAACAACAGTGTTGTGCTTGAAAACATCAATCGGCAGTTGGAATTTAAAAAAATAATTATAGTAGGGTGTAGCACTAGATTTCATGTAGCATGGCATATGCCTGTCTTTATAAGTCCAGTTGGTGCAGAAAAGTAAAAGTAAAACCCTATTACACAGAAGTCAAATAATCGCAGATACATGTAATGTGATCAAATAAAATCAAATGATTTTTAAAACAATCAAGATGTTACATTTATCTCCCTTCATTATATTAAGGCTGTTGCCATGTCTCACCTATGCTAACTTCGCAATTATTTTTATGTTATTTTTCAAACTCCGTTCCACATAAATGTGATATGTTCGTTAAATAGGTTTATTAAGTCATAGTTTGAGCACATATCTCTTGTGGTTTTAAAGATATTAAATTTTAAAATCGGCTTAAAAATGATCAATTTTGTCATAAATATAAAAAGTTCTCATTCTTGCCTCATCCAAATTAAATAATTTTTGGAATGAGCTAATTATAGTGTTTAATAAAATAACTGGAGAGGTTTTTTTCATGATGCCAATAATGATGCCAAAATTCCAGAAAATCAAGATTTCATAGGTAGTTGTAAAAAATGGTCTGAAATAAAAAAATCTATTACATATAATCACAATTGGTCCAATAGAAATGTAAGCTTCAATTTGATGCCAAGTTCATTAAAATTAGTTAAGTATTTTTTTCATTGTTTTCCTTGGTTACAAAAAAGTCTGTTCGAATCGTCACGTATTCATGTAATATTAATGCTTTTTGTAACAAATTGGACAAAATATCATGGATTAACATTGAGTAGACTTTGGCGCTAATATCTGTGTAGTTTATGAAAATTAAAATAATATATTCGTCCCACAAAACAAACAAAACGAATGGAGCCATTTTTTTCGTTATCGGCAGCTGTCTAAAAGGCTGGTTATCTGAGATCAAATGAATTCCCCCTATTCTAGTTTTTGTGTATTAGAAATGACCAAAACCAGGCTACACAAGTATATTTCTATACAGAAAAAAAAAAGATGAGCTACTGTACTTATCAGCTACTATACTTATCATAACGTTCAAATTCTAATTCGAATATTATTTTTAGATCATCCAAGGTCAGGGATTCCCTCCCTTTGACAGACGATCCTTACCTGTCCGGCGAAATAAAAGTTTCTTTTCTGTTGACAATTTATGTTTTAGGGGAAAAGGAGGCAGGTACTAAAGTATCACCGAGAAATAGTTTGAAAATCTTAGACATGGCAACGCCCTTAACTATGGCTTAGTAATGTAGTTCCAAAACCTATCACTTTTATTGCTTCTATATCTGATCTGCCATAACCCCGGGGTCTACAAATTTCTTTGTAAGATGTACTATAGACTTCCTTTTCTATACCTCCATTTATCCTTATAGAACATGGGTTATATAATAATCAATCTAGTTGAATTGCCCCAGGTTTGTAGAATAGGTCTTCGTTTAACCTACATTAATGCCACCACATGCACTAGGTACATGTATTCTAGTATGACAGTTGATTGTATGATAGTGATAGCTGTATGTAACTGGCTTTAGGCATTGAACACAGAAGTGCACAAAGGTTATTATGAACCCTGCTAGAGATCTGTCATCTCCTAATTTACTATCAAGTAACCATGAACATCAATATTTTTCATTTCCAAAATTATTGTTAATTCCCCTTTTCCCTATAGTGATGTTGAGAAACTTGTCAAATCTTTAAACCCACATCTTAGATAATTGGTGTCGTACTGCCAACCAACAACATCAATAATTGTTCTTACTAGCACTCTTCCTAAGTTGTTCAAATCAGTTGTTGTAAAATGGTTTATACTAAAGACACCATCTCTCGATTCAAATATTCTCCCAAATGGAGGGCCAGTTTCCTGTCTGCCATTTTTATCCCAGATTCAGGTATAAAAGCAGTCAAAACAGATTTATTTGAGTATCATGAGAAGAACAATTACATTACATGTACTTCTGAAATAGCCTGTAACAAAAAAATTTATGGCCTGAAGATATTTGTCGATAATGGGCATGTTTTACAACTGGTACAGTTATATCTTACAAGCAGAACAGGTTTTTATACGCCCACATTGAAATGTGGTCGTATATTGCCGTCGCCCCCGTCCGTCCGGCGGTCCGGTGTCCACAATTGCTTGTGGACGCTCTAGAGGTTAATATTCGATTGACTTTAAATTTATACACAGTGTTTAAGGTCATGAGATGAAGAAGCCTATTGATTTTCAGCGATATCCGATAATAACTGTCATAGTAATGGCCCTTGATCACTTAAAATAATCTTGACGACGCTCTAGAGGCCAAAGTTAATATTCGATTGACTTTAAATTTATACACAGTGTTTAAGGTCATGAGACTAAGAAGCCTATTGATTTTCATCGAATTCCGATAATAACTGTCAGAGTTATGGCCCTTGATCACTTCAAAAAATCTTGTGGACGCTCTAGAGGCTAAACTTAATAACTGATTGACTTTAAATTTATACACAGTGTTTATGGTCATGAGATGAAGAAGCCTATTGATTTTAAGCGATTTCCAAAAATTGCTGTCAGAGTTATGGCCCTTGATCACTTCAAAGAATTATACACAGTGTTTAAGGTCATTAAATGAAGAAGCCTTTTGATTTTCAGCAATTTCTGATAATTACTGTCAGAGTTATGGCCCTTTATCGCTTATAAAAATCTTGTGGACGCTCTAGAATCTAAAGTTAATAACCGATTGACTTTAAATTTATACACAGTGTTTAAGGTCATGAGACAAAGAAGCCTTATGATTTTCAGCAATTTCAGATAATTACTGACTGAGTTATGGCCCTTGATCACTTTTGTGGACGCTCTAGAGGCTAAAGTTAATATCCGATTGACTTTAAATTTATATAAATTGTTGAAGGTCATGAGACGAACAAGTATATTGAGTTTCAATGAATTTAGATAACTTGAACAGCATGGAGGAGAACTTTATCAAAGCCAAACAAATTCCAATGATTTTCTGATAATTACATAATGAGTAGTTACTTTTAATCAGATTTTAGTGTATTATAAATGTTTCATTACCGAAAAAAGTAAAATATGCGACAACTCTTGTTGACTGCCCGGACGATTTAGCTGCTGTGGGCGTATGTTTCGTTGCCTGGCAACCTATGTTTATTAAAAAAACAGTTGCGTTAGTCATTTTGTTCTCATTTACTGAAACATTTCACTGAAAAAAGTATTGAAATCCGTTAAGTAGTTTTCGATTCGCAGCAAAAATAGTCGGTCATTTTTATACGCCCACATTGAAATGTGGTCGTATATTGCCGTCGTCCCCGTCCGTCCGTCGGCTCTAGAGGCCAAAGTTAATATCCGATTGACTTTAGATTTATACACAGTGTTTAAGGTCATGAGACGAAGAAGCCTATTGATTTTCAGCGATTTCCGATAATAACTGTCAGAGTTATGGCCCTTGATCCATTCAAAAAATCTTGTGGACGCTCAAGAGGCTAAAGTTAATAACCGATTGACTTTAAATTTATACACAGTGTTTAAGGTCAGGGGATGAAGAAGCCTATTGATTTTCAGCAATTTCCAATAATTACTGTCAGAGTTATGGCCCTTTATCACTTAAAAAAATCTCGTGGACGCTCTAGAGGCCAAAGTTAATATCCGATTGACTTTAAATTTATACACAGTGTTTAAGATCATGAGACGAAGAAGCCTATTGATTTTCAGCGATTTCCGATAATAACTGTCAGAGTTATGGCCCTTGATCACTTCAAAAAATCTTGTGGACGCTCTAGAGGCTAAACTTTATAACTGATTGACTTTAAATTTATACACAATGTTAAAGGTCATGAGACGAAAAAGCCTATTGATTTTCAGCAATATCCGATAGTTACTGTCAGAGTTATGGCCCTTGATCTCTTTAAAAAATCTTGTTGACGCTCTAGAGGCTAAAGTTAATAACCGATTGACTTTAAATTTATACACAGTGTTTAAGGTCATGAGACGAAAAAGTATATTGAGTTTCAATGAATTTTGATAACTTGAACAGCATGGAGGAGAACTTTATCAAAGCCAAACAAATTCCAATGATTTTCTGATAATTACATAATGAGATGAGTTGTTATTTTTAATCAGATTTTAGTGTTTTATAAATGTTTCATTACCGAAAAAAGTAAAATATGCGACAACTCTTGTTGACTGCCCGATTGATTTAGCTGCTGTGGGCGTATGTTTCGTTGCCTGGCAACCTATGTTTAACATTCACCAAGCCTTAAATATCTAAATTGAATTTTTAACATGTAACAAAATAGACTTCCTCATAACCGTTACTTTCTAATTTGATCAATCCTGTGCAGACATTTCCTGGTTTAAGTTTTAACAATTTCAGATAATTACTGACTGAGTTATGGCCCTTGATCACTTTTGTGGACGCTCTAGAGGCTAAAGTTAATATCCGATTGACTTTAAATTTATATAAATTGTTGAAGGTCATGAGACGAACAAGTATATTGAGTTTCAATGAATTTAGATAACTTGAACAGCATGGAGGAGAACTTTATCAAAGCCAAACAAATTCCAATGATTTTCTGATAATTACATAATGAGTAGTTACTTTTAATCAGATTTTAGTGTATTATAAATGTTTCATTACCGAAAAAAGTAAAATATGCGACAACTCTTGTTGACTGCCCGGACGATTTAGCTGCTGTGGGCGTATGTTTCGTTGCCTGGCAACCTATGTTTATGAAAACAATTGCGTTAGTCATTTTGTTCTCATTTACTGAAACATTTCACTGAAAAAAGTATTGAAATCCGTTAAGTAGTTTTCGATTCGCAGCAAAAATAGTCGGTCATTTTTATACGCCCACATTGAAATGTGGTCGTATATTGCCGTCGTCCCCGTCCGTCCGTCGGCTCTAGAGGCCAAAGTTAATATCCGATTGACTTTAGATTTATACACAGTGTTTAAGGTCATGAGACGAAGAAGCCTATTGATTTTCAGCGATTTCCGATAATAACTGTCAGAGTTATGGCCCTTGATCCATTCAAAAAATCTTGTGGACGCTCAAGAGGCTAAAGTTAATAACCGATTGACTTTAAATTTATACACAGTGTTTAAGGTCAGGGGATGAAGAAGCCTATTGATTTTCAGCAATTTCCAATAATTACTGTCAGAGTTATGGCCCTTTATCACTTAAAAAAATCTCGTGGACGCTCTAGAGGCCAAAGTTAATATCCGATTGACTTTAAATTTATACACAGTGTTTAAGATCATGAGACGAAGAAGCCTATTGATTTTCAGCGATTTCCGATAATAACTGTCAGAGTTATGGCCCTTGATCACTTCAAAAAATCTTGTGGATGCTCTAGAGGCTAAACTTTATAACTGATTGACTTTAAATTTATACACAATGTTAAAGGTCAGGAGACGAAAAAGCCTATTGATTTTCAGCAATATCCGATAATTACTGTCAGAGTTATGGCCCTTGATCTCTTTAAAAAATCTTGTTGACGCTCAAGAGGCTAAAGTTAATAACCGATTGACTTTAAATTTATACACAGTGTTTAAGGTCATGAGACGAAAAAGTATATTGAGTTTCAATGAATTTTGATAACTTGAACAGCATGGAGGAGAACTTTATCAAAGCCAAACAAATTCCAATGATTTTCTGATAATTACATAATGAGATGAGTTGTTATTTTTAATCAGATTTTAGTGTTTTATAAATGTTTCATTACCGAAAAAAGTAAAATATGCGACAACTCTTGTTGACTGCCCGATTGATTTAGCTGCTGTGGGCGTATGTTTCGTTGCCTGGCAACCTATGTTTAACATTCACCAAGCCTTAAATATCTAAATTGAATTTTTAACATGTAACAAAATAGACTTCCTCATAACCGTTACTTTCTAATTTGATCAATCCTGTGCAGACATTTCCTGGTTTAAGTTTTAACAATGTGTTTCACGACATAATACATCAATAATTTTATACAAGCATTCCACAGGGACAGTAACTGTGAAAGATTTTTATGGGGAAGCGTCTGAATAAACTTAAAAGTTATTGACCAATTAAAATACTTCAAGGAAAATGTCTATGCATAATGTCTGTCTTGGACACCGACGTTGATTGGGTTTTGATGGTATGGAAATTACCATTCCTGGCACTTGTACATGTCTACCCTATAGGTATTTTTTAGGGAATCAAGTACTTTTATAGTAAGATTAGATTTTTCTACTTTCCGTACCAATTTACCATACTTTGAAATAACTACCCTAATATAGATACTGTTATGGATCTTTATATTGTGATACAATGATGACTTATTAATTATGTTCTGTTAATATGTCCTGTAATTAGAATCTCCCAAATATTTGAAACAGTACATGCAGATAACCAATAACATTCATCATTTGAGCAATGGTTAAGACCTTTCAGCACAATTACAACAATAACTTGTTCACTTAGTATTAACTAAACTAAAGCCCAATTATTACTGCACATGATTAAAGTCACTCTCTCTTATTTCTAAATTTCCATGGCTAATCCACACTATTAATGTACTCCGACTGACAATTTAAAATTAGTTGCTCTAGCTCTAAGCATCACTGTCGATGGTGCAGAGTGGAGGGTTCGGTAGAGAACACCATCTAGTTGCTTGAATGGTAAAAAACACACAGCGTACACTAATAAAAACGAACACTTGGTATTGAATTAGGAGAGGTGGAAAAGCCACTTTGTCTTTAAAAATTGATAAATAAAATCCTTGAATTTGGGGTTGATTTTCTTTGCTGATTGAAATTGTTGTCCTGCTTTGGTCAGTGATTATTAAATAAAACTGAATGTATGGAGATAATGTGACAACAGTCAATAAATCATAATTGTTTTGTTATTGTAAGAAGCATGGTTAGACATAGTCTGGTCCCAAAAGATTTGGAAATGTATTTCTGTTGTTATTATACTTGGTATAGTAATATTTGATTACATGTTATGTGTTTGTGTTTATTTGATTACCCTGTTGGAACTGTTCACAAATTGTTTTGGCCAAAAGTTTAATTACAATTATGATGGTGAAATATTTATGGAGGCGAGGTTGCAAACCTGCTTACAAGTTTTGAAATTCATCTTATTGATTGAAGGCCGTGCAACCTTGACCCAAGACCAAAATTGAAAATCCAAAGCCAAGTCATGAATTATGATATTATTAACCTATTTAGGAAGTTTTAAATATGTAAATCTGTTTATTGCAAATATTTTTTCTCAGTTAAAATGTTGTTACAGGCCAGACTATTATATCCAGCTTAACGTTCAATTTTATTTTTTGTTGACTGTTAAGAGGGAAAAATAAAATTCTTATCGTACCTTTTTAAGTACAATTTTTTTTCTGCTAAGGCTTATATAAATAAAAAAAATACTGACTATTTTATTGCAATTGAATCAGCTTTCGATGCATCTAGGCACAAATTTACACAATGTAAAAGCATAACATACATATGACCAAAGGACAGATGTTATTCAGTATAAAGAATTTGCTTCGTATTTACTGAAAGTCACATTAATAGACTTCTCTGATGACTCACCTGCTGTGGACTTGTGTTTTGTTACCTGACAACCTATCTTTGATGGTATGGGGAATAAAATCTCAAAGGTCTTTCTCCACTCTGCATTTAGGAAATGTAACCTTTATGAGTTAAACTCTCCTAAACATCCCTTGATCTGCACTTTCTAGCTTAATTTTCAGTCCTGTGCAGAACAATGTGGCAGAGCATACTGTCTGTTGTCATTTCATCATTTCTAAAAGCTTGCCAGGTTTGAACCATGTTGGGGTTCTATTTTGTCCTTGTACAAGTGTAAGAATTTCATGATAGTTTAGACAAGGAAGTGTTATGATTTGAAAATGCAACAGCTTTAAATATTGCTGAATATTTCAAAAAAATAATATATACAGTTTACAAATTAGCGAGTTATTAATTTTGACGAGGAATGACAATATTATTGACATATGATTGTATTGATTACAATTTTCATGTATACATGATTTGTACAATGATAACAGACACAGTACATTTAAGAGCTCTTTCATTTTTTTTGCACTTTATCCTAGTCTAATCATTGGTGCTATGACCAGTGCTCACTCTGGGTTCCATTTTTTTTCCGCCAATTTTAATTATTTTTTTTAGCCATATATTTCTTCCGCCAAAAAAAGTTAAATTTTTCAGTAATTTTTATAACATTTTTATTTACATTTATACGGTACATAGTCTATTACAAATTACAATATCCCTTTCTGCTTTGCAAAAGCACATTTTGTGAAGGATTTTTTAAAATCCGGGGAAACCACCTTTCGAATACTGCTGAGTAGCCAACCATTAAATTACAGAGCGTATTGTGTTTTTTTTATGAATTGCGGTATTTGTTTTTTTATACATATAATGTGTCTACTAAATCCTCTTTCACGTTCTGCAGTTGTAACAGGAATTGTGAGCAAACGCTTACTAATATCACAAATAGTTTTGGAAATATGTCGTCTTAGGTTAAAGGCAATTTTACAAATGGCAGTAATAGATACATCACATAAATCAGATAATTGAACATAATTCGGACAAATTAAGGGTATCTAATGTTAACAAATTCACATACTGGTAACTTCAGTAAGAAACATATCAAACAGTCGTCATAATTTCAAAAATCCCAAACGAATTGACCGAGGATTGTTCGCCATTTTGAATATATACAAACCATTTAAAAAGCCACCGATTCGTATTGAAAACAAATAATTAAACCTTTTGTCTCTTAATTAGTTTATTACTTCTTACCGTATATACTTATCAACACTAATCCGAGATTGATCGAGAGACAAAAGATAGGTCTATTGATACCTAATTGATTGTTAATTGACTCACTGTCATTCAACCGAGCGCAATGGACCGTAACGCGTCTTATTCGGTGTTGAAATCAATGCTTTGTCATTATGAATAGAAAAAATTATTGCCAAAGGTAAAAAAGAATCGCCATGTACGAAAAAGTTATCGCCAAAAAATCTGCCAGATTGGATATTTTATCACCAAGATTATATTTTTATCGCAATTGGTGGAAATGGCGATCGACAGTGTGAGCGCTGGCTATGACTTATCTGTCGATTATAGTCTTCTTTTTAAATACTAGTTTGTAAAATCATAGTCAAATTAATTCTATAAATTAAGTGTATATAATTTCTAATGGATCAATATGCCCCATACATTGTGTAGGCTATAATATACACTACAATATTTTGAATTAAAACAGTAAATTGAATGGGTTGACTGCAATGAATTGAATTCCTTAATTGACGTAAACAAATTCTGTTTTTTGATCTAGAATCCATCAAATGAACAATGTCATAAGACCAAAAAACATAATTAGAATTCTCTAGAATGTCTTTGTATAACACTATGTGCTACATGTTTATTTAAATGTCAAGTCAGCTTGTTTTTCATTGTGGATAAAGAGATACTGTTCTATATTTACTTTAACCAAACAGCTGATCGTAAATATTGCCCAATCAAACAGCTGGTTAGATAAGTGTTAACCAATCCAACCTTAGACATTCAAGGTCTTAAGATGTTCAGCTGGAGTTTTTTAACCCTGTGCATGAGTCCTTGAATGTTATTGTGACCTATTTAATTGATATCCAATGTACATAATATCCTGAATATATTAAGCCTTTTATATTGCTTATATATCGGGCTAAATTTAGATGAATATTAAACATGCATTATGCAAGAGCTAAACCTGCCTATTGCTGGTCTTTCTTTTGGCCTTAATTAACATATCAAGACCCTAATCAACTCTTGATGCCATTGTTAGCCTGCAATATTTAGTGGATTTGAATACGTTTTTCGATGGATAACATAAAAATGGATAATTGAGATTTTGTTTATTATCGTACTAACCGTAGTAATGACGATCGAGGCTAGCCGAAAATTGAACCACTAATATCTTAGTTCAGAGTAAAGCATATTGACAGAAAGTTACAGCATATTTTGTTATCATTATCTTATATATTGAACTATTATATCGAAAACTGCCAGCTCTTTATCTTATGCCCCTTTAAAGGTTCGAATGTCACTGATAATGTAAATGAATTATTTATGTACAGACTTTATGCTATATATTTGTTCGCAGGAACCCTTGTCGAAAATCCATTTTAAACACATCTCTCACAGGAAACAAAGTATTATCGTTTTTTTTAATCCCACATTGAAATGTGGTGGTACGTTGTCGTCGCCCCCATTGTGGACGCTCTAGAGGCTTAATTAATATCCGATTGACTTTAAATTTATACACAGTGTTTAAGGTATCCGATAATTACTGCCAGAGTTATGGCCCTTGATCACTTTGAAAAATCTTGTGAATGCTCTAAAGGCTAAAGTTATTATCCGTTCACTTTAAATTTATACACAGTGTTTAAGGTCATGGTGGACAAAATGGCGCCCCTCGTACGCAAATACTGTACAAGAGTATATCAAAGTTGTGGACTCTCTAGAAGACACAATTTTTATCTGACTTTAAAGAAACTTGAAATGTATGTTTATATATCCAAGGTCTTAGTTACTTTCGATTTTCGCGAATATCAGATCCTAACTTCCTTAATTATGCCCCTGATTATATGAAAAATCACGTTTTTAGCTTGTGTAGTTCCTCTAGAGGTCACATTTATTATTTAATTTCAATAATCGTTCAAATATATAACTGTTGCACCGAAATTTGGTATGAGTTGGAATTTCGTGAAAATCGAACCAATTTTGATTAAACTTGAAATAAATGTTGATAACCCAAAGATTTTTGATTCCTTTTGATATCCGTGCATATTGTATCGTAACTTCCCCAATTATGGCCTTTGATTTCACAAAAAATCACATTTGTAGCTTGTGGTCCTTTTAAAGGTCACAATTTTTATCTGATTGAAAAAAAAATGTGAATATATCACCTTTACACACTAAGATCTTGGTTCCTTTTGAAAACCCCTGAATGTTTGAAAAATCGTATTTTGAGCTTGCGGATTCGCTAGAGGTCACAATTTTTTTCTGATTTTAGAAACTGTTTAAATATATCACCATTCGACTATAATGACAGGAAAATTGAAATGAAACTGCCACACAAAATGGCCCCTTTTCGTATGCAAATTGTGCTAAAGTATGTAATACGAAGGTCGTGGAGCCCTTAGAGGTCACAAATTTTATCCCAAAGATCTCCGTCCCCTTTTGATATTTGCACATTTTAGACCATAACTTTCTGGAATATTACCCTGATTGTACAAAAAAAAATTGTCTTAATTTTAGTCTGTTGTCTATCCATCTCTTGCAAAATGTGGGCATATCCTACCTGGAAGCGGCTAGTCGCTTTTGATCAGTGCTTGAAACACGAAAATCAGAAAAGAGAGAAAATCTTTTCTAAAAGAATCTTTCCATTTCATGTGGTATTTCATTTATCCATTGTTTTGCTAGTTTTGTTATCTTATTTTTACCATTGAATCAAACTGATGTGATAAGGGGAGTCTTATGCACTCCCAAATTTGATTCGTATCAAGTATTGGATGATTACTTTGTTAGTTGAAACAAAACATTGATTTTCAATTTTGTTTACTTGTAGCCTCAAGATTAGGCAGACGACCAAAGCGGTTGAAAGATGTTAGTGGTGAACATGGTAAATCCCATGGTAATCTTCCAATCGCACCATATCCTTCACCTGCTGAAATGTATCGCCTTCGTATGGCCGAATTACAAAAACTCCTTCAAGCTAATGGTACCTTTAAAGCAGAACTTATGGAGGCCTTTTTATCTGCAGCTCAGGCAAGTTTTCGTGATCATGCTAAACAGCCCTCAACATCTGAGAATTCTACAGCACCAACATCTCAACAACAACAACAACAACAACATCAACCACCACCACAACAACAACCCCCCACCCAGTTTGCATCGCCTAATATGCCTGTCACTACAGTTGAGTCTGGCTATTCAAGTCTCAGTAGTCCAGCTAGTTCCAAAAGCCAGTCTCCTTCTCAGGACCCCAATTTACTGCTTGGTAACAGCATGAATTTTATGGACAATCTGGGATTGTTCAATGTTCCGTCACTTGATGGTAGTCCATCCATGACATCTCCTATGGATTCAGTTGGCTCTAATCAGATAGACTCAAATGTGCTTTCTCCACTACCTGATGGATTGAATCTTGATGCATGCTTTAATGAATTTCTAAATATGGAATCAGTATCAATCAAATCGGAACCCGTCTCATCACCGTCGTGTTGCCAACAGCAATTGGGTGTAGTAAATAATGATTATATGGAAAGAGCGCTAAAGGAAGTCAAATTGGTGCCATCAGATACCAGACGTCATCTTATAGAGCAGGTTACAGATTCTGTGATTGCGGCACACATGGCAACGTGTCTAAACTCACACCAAGCTGTTGAAGAAGCTAATAACAAAATAAATAAATTGATGATCTCTGACGTAAGTTGCTATATTTCTTTTTGTTATCCACCCACATTGTAATGATATTGTCATAGATTGTTATTTCACATATCCAGCCATCATCATCCAGCCAAATTGATAATTTCTGAGTAATGGACCTTGATTTAAGTTGATGTGACTGATCAATTTAGTTCATGAGACGAAGGGGTATTGGGTGGCCGAATGTTTAACGCAGTGGATCATAAGGGTTGTCATTTAGTAAAGTGGCATGCTTTTAATTTCCCACTTTAAAGTTACAAACCTTGTGGTTTTGTCCTGGCCTTCAGGTTTCCTACTGTATCTAAAGACCCCTATGCACAAGTGAATTATTAAAATAGAATTGAACAATATGTTACCCTATTTCTCTCTCTCACAAGAAAAAGAACCCCATTGACTGTCATCTAATTGACTTCGAACTTATAATAAGCAGTGTTTATGAGATGAGGAATCTGATAAAAACTTTGGATGTATGACCATGTTCATTGTTTGAAATCTTGTGAACCTTCTTCTTGCTACAGGGTTCCCGCGGTCTTTGAAGATTCCTAAATTTAAAATTTCATTTTAAATGTCTTGAATATCCTTGAATTTCGCGGAAATAGGAAAATATCCTTGAATTTCAGTTGAGATCCTTAATTTTGTTTCAAATTGGTAATAATAGTAAGTTGATACGAAAATCCCGTTTAGATTAGAAGTTATGCTATTTATACCACTATAAACCTCAGAATGCCTTGTTCGTCATTTTTGTCCAAATGAGGTTAAAAAATGCCTCGTTGTCTGCAGTTCCAAAGTGAGGTATTTTTAATTGCCCTTTTTTGGTATTTTGTTCAGAATGAGGCTTGGTAAATATGCCTCGTTTACTAAACATGTTTTTTTCAAGATAAATATTCAGGCTATTTGCTATCAGCGAATTTGTTAAAAATTGAAATTTATGTTATTTAATATGAAAATAAACAAGTCCAAACTATGATATTATAATCAGAGAAATGGGAAAGGCGAGAATACACGCCATAGGTGAAGGTGCAAAACTATTGAAGACACACAGCTACCTTGCCTTGATTAATTTATTGCCCAATCAGGTTTAGGTGTTAAGTAACAACTGTGGTGTTGTGAAAGCTAAATTGGGGTTGTAAATTAATCATGGTAGCTGTGTGTTTTACACCTCCACCTACCTGATATGGCAGACAACAAATTAGTGTTTATCTGATCTAAATACAACAAATAATCCATATTTATTAATCAATAAAAGGATTAATTTGTTTTTTATACGACCACATTATTATTGCCATCCTCCCGTCCGTCCGATTGACTTTAAATTTATACACAGTGTTTAAGGTCATGAGACGAAGAAGCATATTGATTTTCAGCATTTCCGATAATTACTGAGTTATGGCCCTTGATTTTCAGCATTTCCGATAATGACTGACTGAGTTATGGCCCTTGATCACTTCAAAAAATCTTGTGGACACTCTAGAGGCTAAAGTTAATAAGCGATTGACTTTAAATTTATACACAGTGTTTAAGGTCATGAGACGAACAAGTATATTGAGTTTCAATGAATTTAAATAACTTGAACAGCATGGAGGAGAACTTTATCAAAGCCAAACAAATTTGAATGATTTTCTGATAATTACATAATGAGTTGTTACTTTTAATCAGATTTTAGTGTATTATAAATGTTTCATTACCGAAAAAAGTAAAATATGCAACAACTCTTGTTGACTGCCCGGACGATTTAGCTGCTGTGGGCGTATGTTTCGTTGCCTGGCAACCTAACTTTATATTTATTGTAAAAAAAATCCCTTGACCATAGCATTGACTGTTTCTGTTGAAGCCCCATAACATTGCACAAAATATTATTGGAGCAAAGTCATAAACGCACAGCAATAAATTTGTCGGCTTTATACCAATTGTCAATTAAATGGGAAATTTAATTAAAACGTTTAATTATGAAGACAGATGGGTATAAATAATGCGAAAATAATTTATGGTATGGTGTGTATTATTGTCTTGTCTATTTCTCTGATTATAATATCATAGTTGGAACTGGTTTTATTTTCGTATTAAATAACATAAATTTTAATAACTATCTCGAAAAAAAAAACACGTTTAGTAAACGAGGCATTTTTACCAAGCCTCGTTCTGAACAAAATACCTCGTTCCAAAAAAGGGCAATTTAAAATACCTCGTTTTGGAACTGCAGACAACGAGGCATTTTTTTTTACCTCGTTTGGGCAAAAATGCCGAACAAGGCATTCTGAGGTTTATAGTGTACTAAACAATAACTCTTGACATATACCTGTCAATCAACTGATCTAAATAAACTGCTGTGTTTTGTCATGTAATAAAAAGATAAGCCAATGACATTTACCGTCAATTTACATACTAGAAGCTATTACACTGACTAATCAAAATCGGTATTAGTAATTGCATTAAATTATGCATACCGTATTTCCTCGATTACAACCCCGGCCTCGATTACAACCCCGGCCTCGAATACAACCCGGGGGTAAAGGGGTGTTGAGATAAATACAACCCGGGTCTCTATTATAACCCGAGTCAGTGGTTTGTTGTCACATATACCAAACGTTAAAAATGGTGTTATTGTATCGAGAAGTCATTGTAAGGCCAATCGGTTCAGTATAGTGACAATACAGTTTCAAAATTCATTTTTGCGGGGGACATGACCGACCCTGTCTGCTTGTTTTACTTGTCCAAAATCTCACTCCTATAGAAGATTTTGAAGCATTAATTCGGATCTGAAAAAATACAACCCGGCCTCGAATATAACCCGGCCTCGAAAAGAACCCGGGGGTCGGGGGGTGCTGAACGAAATAGAACCCCGGGTTGTATTCGAGGAAATACGGTAATAACAATGGCAAGCCTGCATGACATTGAAAATAAAACATGTCTTGCAAATTTCAAACTTCATGGCTTGATAGCTATAACTGGCTAAGTCATGATGAAACAAACATTCATCAATCAAAATGCTTTGTTTTAAAATTGGCGGGAGTTTTTCCGGTGTGCCGAAAGTCCACCTGTAATAATAAAAAAAACAGTTTATGTCTTCAATTCCTTTTAAATATGAGATTATAACGATAGTTGGTAATGTTTTGGTTATTTTTAAGATGAAAAATTGTAACTTAAGGCTAAAAAATGTCCTTGAAAATCCTTGAATCTGACGTATATTTAACCTTGAATGTTCTTGAAAAAATGTTAGACAAAGCCGCAGGAATCCTGTGCTACAGAAAGTATCCAATTGGTTTGAAATGTTCCAGTGTGTATGTCTTATTGCATGTCATTCTATCTTTTTTGTAGCCTGAGTTTGCACAACATTGTGGCGAACCCTCATTTATATGGGGTAAATTCCTGAAACAGATGGTACCAGAGTTAACAAATGTTGTCAAGTTCTGTAAAAAATTACCAGGTTTGTTCCATTTCATTTTTTATATGCCCTATTAATTTTCAGCATTCCATTCCAGAGTTATCCAACTTGTCCAAAAACCTTGTAACGTAATAGAAGCTAGTATATGTCAAGCCAAAAGCAAAGCTAAACTTTTAGTTCCACTTACTTAACATTTCGAAACAAAAATTCAATTATTTAGAGCTAGTCTGACCAGCCCACCAATACTTTATTTTGACTTAACCCTTCCTGACCTAATCTGTCAGAGCGGTACCCAGTTTATATAACCTAGTTTACTCCACTGTAAAAGCATGGTTTTAACCTTAGATAATGTATAACACAAGTTTTTATTACTAGGGTGATTCCTCTATTGATGTAACTAACATCAATAGTCAGAACAGCTGTGAAATGGCAACAAAAAGACATCAGCTGAATATAGCTGTGAGTTTTGAAGGCCTTCCATTCTAATTTGGATTTGGGTAGTGATTATAGCCTATTATAAGTGGAGACTCTTCTTTTGATGAAAACTCAAAAAGGGAAGACTTCTCAGGGGGAAATTATTTGTTTGCTTTTATACAGTTGTGCATGCACTCACCACAGCAACACGTAGATCACTGCCGATATAGACGTGTGTGATTTTGACAAATTGGTTACGCTAATGTGAATATTTGAATATATTATTATTTTCCAAGTGTTTTATTTTATTTTTAATTTATTGTTAATAAAAACTTGTTACTGTTGATTTTTATATTTGTGTTATCTACAGCAAAAATGTCAATACTGCTCGTTTTCATTTTAATATTTTTAGAAAAAAACAAACAATATTATTACAATTTAGTGACTTTTCCCAAAAAACCTATACTATTTTTACAAAAGAGATATATATCATGCTAATAATCCATATAGCTTTGTTCCTGCATATCTTGAATTTTTTAATGGCAAGAAAATCTCCAATATGTCATTTATGACAATAATATGGTAGCCATTTGAAACCGAGTGGTAGCACTGGTAACCATAAAAGCTAAACTAAAAATATACAAAAATCATAAGTCATATATAATGGATATATATACATCTGCAAATTTACAGTTATGGTCGCATTCACATTCAAGGTATGCATGTTTTTTTCATAAGTGGGTCTAAAGCTTGATTTTTACTATATATTGGCATAGCCTCTATGGGTACGATGAAGTGCTTAGCTCAGGAGCTAGTTCCACCACTGTGTGCAATGGCTCACCAATACTCTTATTTTGATTTAGACAGTAAAAATTAGAATTATTTTTCATACTTTTCAGGATTTTTAGAAATAGATCAAGAGGATCAGATTAAACTGATTAAACAGGGATCATTTGAGGTTCTGCTTGCACGCTTTTCCATGTTAGTAAGTCCTGAAACTAACGAGATGATAGATCCAACACTTTCTTTAAGGTGTTCCAGGTAAGTCTTAGTCTAATAAGATGGTGGAAGGGTCAGCGCATGTGCATTTTATCATACGGTCAGTCTGTCATTGAGTCAACTGGCGTTGTTTAGGTTTCTTTTCCCCAGTTGTATGTGTTGTGACAAGCAAATTATTGAAATAAAATTGAACCTTATGTTAGTCCAAAATGACCTAGTTTGTGTTGAGTGGAGTCAGTGGACTTTCTCTCTGTCTTTCTCGGGCTCAAGGTGTTCAAGGTGCATGCAAGTTTTATGAGATTTAGAGTTTTAGGTAAATCTTTAGACTTATTAGATTATACAGTGTAGATATATAAATCCCTATAAAATTATTACATGAATGAAAGATAGAGGCATCCTGATTTCAGTAGATTTGTATATGCCATGATGTATGATGAACACAGCAGATGTCTACAATTAGTTAAGTATGTATGCCTGGTTCCTGATCTATGACCTGTACTATAATACATCTATGATTTATGTTTCACACATTAACAGTAAGACACAAATTGGATTCAGTGTGATAAAATCAAACATGTCTGTGTCTGTCTTAAATTGCATGTTATTTCAATTCTTATTTCAGGGCTGTTGTTGCAGAAATGCCAATGGGATTTCTATTTGATGAGTTTTTCAACGTGTCAGAACAGTTTAATCCCTTAAAGTTAACAGATGGCGAAATTGGTTTATTTACGTCTTTACTAATTATTTGTCCAGGTAAATTTCCCTAGTTCACTCTTTTCTCACGGGCACTTTATACAATCTTACTCTTATCTTTATAATTAAGGCCCTTTGTACAATGTCTTACTCTTTTCTTATTACACCCCTCACTCATTTCTTATAAGACCCTTAATACAATCGCTCTCATTTCTTTTAACACCTTTAATACAATCTCTCTAATATAAGACCCTTTATACAATCTCAATCATTTCTTACCATAAGACCGTTTATTGCATCTCACTCTGTTCTTATGATACCCATTATATCCTAATATTTCCTTGGAACATATAAGACCTTATATACAATCTCACCCTTTTTATACGCCCACATAGAAATGTGGTTGTATATTGGCGTCGCCTGGTCCATACGTACGTACGTACGTCGTCCACAATTTCTTGTGAACACTCTACAGACTACATTTATCACCTGATTGTTTTGAAATTGATATATATTGTTCACATGAGTGAGATGAAGAAGCCTATTGATTTTCAGCGATTTCCGATAATTACTGTCAGAGTTATGGCCCTTGATCACTTCAAAAAATCTTGTGGACGCTCTAGAGGCTAAAGTTAATAATCGATTGACTTTAAATTTATACACATTGTTTAAGGTCATAAGATGAAACATCCTATCGATTTTCAGCAATTTCCGATTTTTACTGTCAGAGTTATGGCCCTTAATCACTTCAAAAAATCTTGTGGACGTTCTAGAGGCTAAAGTTAATAACCGATTGACCTTAAATTTTTACACAGTGTTTGAGGTCATAAGATAAAGAAGCCTATTGATTTTCAGCAATTTCCGACAATTACTGTCAGAGTTATGGCCCTTGATTACTTCAAAAAATCTTGTGGACGCTCTAGGGGCTAAAGTTAATAACCGATTGACCTTAATTTTATACACAGTGTTTAAGGTCATGAGATAAAGAAGCCTATTGATTTTCAGAAATTTCCAATAATTACTGTCAGAGTTATGGTACTTGATCACTTCAAAAAATCTTGTGGACGCTCTAGACGCTAAAGTCCACTAAAGTTAATAACCGATTGACTTTAAATTTATACACAGTGTTTAAGGTCATGAAACGAAGAAGCGTATTGATTTTCAGCGCTTTCCAATAACTACTGTCAGAGTTATGGCCCTTGATCACTTCAAAAAATCTTGTGGATGCCCTAGAGGCTAAAGTTAATAACCGATTGACTTTAGAATTATCCACAGTGTTGAAGGTCATGAGACGAACAAGTATACACTATTAAGTTTCAATGAATTTTGGTAACTTGAACAGCACGAAGGAGAACTTTATCAAAGCCAAACAAATTCGAATGATTTTCTGATAATTACATAATGAGTTGTTACTTTTAATCAGATTTTAGTGTAAGCTATTATAAATCTTTCATTACCGAAAAGAGTAAAATATGCGACAACTCTTGTTGACTGCCCGGATGAATTAGCTGCTGTGGGCGTATGTTTCGTTGCCTGGCAACCTATCTTTATTTAAGGCCCTTTATACAATCTTATTTCTTCTATGAAACAAATAACCATCATATATGACAATTAGTGAAGGACCAGTGCAGAATTAGAATATGTCCATTCAACTTTGATCCTCTTTTTCAACAAATTAAATGATGTTGTTCACTCATCAAAAACATTTTCTTTTGATTGTAATAGTAAACAGTGTGGTAATCTTGTAATCCATGCACATATTATACACCAGTTTTGGGTTGATAATCTCTAGCTCATTTCTTAGTTGTGCTTTTGTTCTATATTTCACTAATTAATTTGAATTTTTTTTTCAGAACGCCAAAATTTGAAAAATAAACGAGCTATTAAAAAGATTCAGGGTTTATTCCAGCAAGCATTGTTTTTAATGATGAAGAGAAATCATTCAGGTATGAATCAAGACTTGGTATTAAAGACATTTGTTACATGTTTCATCCCCAATGCATCATTATTAGGGAAACCTGTCCAAATTATCAGAAACCAGCGGCTGCCAGGCAGGATACGCCCACATTTTCGAGAGATGGATAGAGAACAAGCAAAACCGAAAGTTATTTTTCCTACAATCAAAGGCTATAATTCATTAAATTACAATTTGATATGCGCAAATATCGAAAAGAATCAAGATCTTTAGGTTATAAACATGCATTTCAAGTTTCATCAAAATCGAATTAAAATTGTGACCTATACTGGCTCCACAACCTTGACATACCATATTTTAACCTATTAGCGTACAAACGGTGGCAATTATGGTCCGATTTCCCTGAAATTCAAACTCAACCTTCCATATGGTGTAACGGTGATAGAGTCAAACGTTTTTTTAAATCCGATAATAATCGTGACCTCCAGAGGGACCATAGGCGATTTTTCGGACAATCAGGGGCCATAATTCAGGAAGTTATGATCTGATATGTGCAAATAACGAAAAGAACCAAGATCTTTGGGTTATAACCATGCATTTCAAGTTTCATCAAAATTGTATCAAAATTGTGACCTATACTGGGTCCACAACCTTGATATATCATTTTATAACAGTAATCGTGTACACGCGGCGGCCATTTTGTATGGCAATTATGTTCCGAATTTTTCCGAATTTTTCCGAAGTCAACCTTCCTTAGGGTGTAACAGTGATATAATCAAACGATTTTTTAAATCAGATAATAATTGTGACCTCCAAAGGGACCACAAGCTAAACAAAGACGATTTTGCGTATAATTAGGGGACATAATTCAGGAAGTTACGATCCGATATGCGCAAATATTGAAAGGAACCGAGATCTTTGGGTTATAACCATGCATTTCAAGTTTCATCAAAATCGAATTAAAATTGTGACCTCTACAGGGTCCACAACCTTGATATACCATATTTTAACAGTATTCGCGTACGAATGGCGGCCATTTTGTATGGCAATTTTGATCCGATTTTTCCGAAATTTGAACTCAACCTTCCTTAGGGTGTAACGGTGATATAATCGAACGGTTTTTCAAATCGGATAATAATTGTGAACTCCAGAGGTACCACGAGCTAAAATAGGTGATTTTTCAGACAATCAGGGGCAATAATTCAGGAAATTACCTTCCGATAGGGGCAAATATCGAAAGGAACCAAGATCTTTGGGATATAAACATGCATGTCAAGTTTCATCAAAATCGGTTCAAAATTGTGACCCCTATAGGGTCCACAAGCTAAAAGCGTGATTTTTCGTACAATCAGGGGCCATAATCCATGAAGTTTTAATTCGATACGTGCCAATATCGAAAGCAGCCGAGATCTTTTGGGGATAAACCTATATTTCAAGTTTCGTCAAAATCGGACAAGAATTGTGACCTGTAGAGAGTCCACAAACAATTGTGGACGGACAGACGGACAGGGGCGACGACATAATACGTCCACATGAAAATGTGGGTGTATAAAAGTTTGGTAAAAGACTTAATATCTTTCGAAGTACGGGTGGCAACCGCCCAATTACATGTTGTACACATGGGAGATAAAATTAAATTAAATGAAATGGGGTTTAAAGTCGTTCTGTTCTTCTCCAACTAGCGTAATGACAACAGGCATCATCCAGCGTGCTATGAGTGGAAATATTTCTGGAACAGCAGCGCTATGGCTTATTCGATTCCAACTGCATCGGTTTTCGTCCCATCTGAATGTCTATAGGCTGCCCCTTGCCAGGCCCATTGTCCTAAACCAAAGTCAAGTAGGAATCACGCTGGAAAGTCACAATGTACTTTCTTGGATAATACTGTGATTGAACACATGACATCACATCTAGGTTAGCGAGGCAACGTCTTTATCCTTTAGACACTGCAGCTTCACAACAATATGAGGTAGATGTAAATTTCTAAGACCACTGCTCTGCCGGTTGGCCTCCATGCAAGCTTAGAATGTTAACACACGAATATGTGTGAGAGAATTTCACATGAAAAAAATATGTTTTAAACTGTTGCTAATAATGTAATACAATTATTATTACAGATACCGATCATATGTTTATGAAACTTCTGACCATGATACCGATGTTTCAAAAAATAAACGATCAACACTCGACGGCCCTGAATAATATCAAGATGAATGCTCCTGATGCTTTTGAAAAAGAATTTGAGCCCTTGCACAAAGAAGTGTTCGACACTAGTATGTAAGACTTCTCAGTGAATTGAGAATTATTGTTACTAATGAGAGAATATTTGTTGAAAGAAGATTTGTGTGGATATTTCAGTGTTGATTATAGTATATATAACATATTTTAATCGTTATTTTTTAATGGAATATTAGAAACGTACGTAAGTGGTGGAGACTATGATGGACATTTCATGTAATCGGATGTATTGAAAAAAGCTTTATCTGTGTGCAGGATTTCTTTCAAAACTTTCTGAATTGGAGTTTGGTTCTGGCTTGGCTGTGATTCTCAACCATACGATTGAACACGTTACTTCTATTATGAGATGCATCAAGATAAGGATATCTATTATAGGGCAACAAATATAAAAGACAAAGAAGATATTGACTGATTTACGTACTTTGAAAAGTGAGGCGATTGAGAGAGAAGTCGGTTTTTTTTTTATTATTATTTGTGTATAACATACTGGAATATAATAATTGGATTGCATTTTAATCAATTTATGTACTAGCTACATATATTTGGTCAATAAAGTAAGTTGTTATGAATTTTAACAAAAACAGTGAGACATGAATTTTGTTACATTTGTAGTCAAAAGTCAATGAATGAAACAAATTTGTTACATGTTTTGTTCTTTTATTCTTTTAAAATACTTAAAGTATTTTAACATTACTATTGGTAATTACATTTTTGTGACTTGTTTATTTCATTTCTTCATAAATTTTAATATTAAATGCACAACTATATCATATTTACCGTTGTGCCTGATACATTTTGGTCTCTGACAATGTGCCACAGGAAATTTACATTTATTACAGTACAGCTTTCAATGGTTAAATTAAGCAAATGGTTTATTCTATAGCTACTCTTATTTTTGTTCTTCTTCCTATTCATAATACATTGTAGTCCAAAATAAAAATTTCTTTGCAGTTGCAAAAAAGTTCCCACTTCAAAACTTTATGCTAGGAAATCTTCAATAAAATTTTACTTGTATGTCATCAACGATAAAATTCAACTATTGGCTTTTTTAAACACACACCTGAAAAACAAAAATACAAAATTAGTATTTTAAAGACAGGAATAACTAAATTTCAATTCAATGTTGGTCTGACAATAATGGTTGCCATGAGATGACCATTATGTCATAAAGAGGCTTGACAGAATTGGTCAAATTTAGAGGACTGTATTGCTCATTTGATTCCTCTGGATTTTTTTCTTAGAGGAGCTCAAGCGCTACTGTTCTTGGTTTATAATGATTTAGGCGGTATCAAATGAGCAATACAGTCCTCAAAATTTAATTCTAAACAATGTTTATCTCCTTATTCATATCTCCTTATTAGACAAATTTTTGAAGCTTTTAGACAGACATCAATTAAAACTTAGTTTTTCTATAAATGCATATAAATATTATAACTGCTTTGATGTGTGGTTGTTGCTTATTTAACTACAATTTAGAAACAAATGCTTGGTATTTCCCCAATACAGAAATTTGTGATGGACAAGTTATCTCCCTTACCCATCTCCTTAATTAATAGTATTATTTGCTCACACAAATCCAGTTAAATTAAACAGCTTTAAATTTAGTTGAATTGAGAAGTGAATTATTTTAAGGATTAAGCACTAAGGAAAATAATCTTTCTTTTTAAAATAAATTAAAAATAGATAAGGTAAGGATTAGCGTACACGCCATCCATTAAAGATCAGCATCTCAGTAGAAATACAATTGTTATTAATGGACGTGATCTGTCCACATACCTAGCTAAAAAATATATTTTCAATTGGTGGAGATGTTATTTGAAGTTAATCACCAAATTTTACAGAACTCTTGTGCAAAAATACTGGGCATCAATTTCTGCTCAAAAATAATTTCAAATACATTTATATTATTGTGTTCACTCTTCAGGTCTTTGTTAGAGGTGTTTTGTTTTTTGGGTTTTTTTTTTAAAATGGAAACCTTAGTATTTTATTTGAGGCTTTTTAAAGTCTGCTATTAATAACTTTGATTTTTTAATGGAAACTGAGTCTTGTGTGAATAAAAAAGAATGTCTTGATGAACTCCCTAGATGAGTTTTTTTTACGGATAATAGCTGTATCATTGTCTTGAGCAGTGTATGTCTGTATTAATGCTTATATCCGCACATAACTTGACTCAGTTGAAACCAAACAAAACTAAGAAAATTCAAAAATTACGGTTTATGTACTTCTATGTAGAAGGCATAATTAGTCTGTTTTAAACTAAAAACTAAACATAGAAAAAGAAAAATGATGCATTGTGTTGTAAGCTGCAGGTATGACTATGTACATTTGTTTAGAGTTTTTGTAATTAGCTTTGTTGATATTTGTAGCTATTGTTATTAATAATCGTTATAGATAATATATATATATATATATATATATATACCTGCATCATCATGTGCTAATTATTGTTAGAAGGCTTTTAATTTAGACACAACCTTAGTTGTACTCTAACCATTTTCAAATTTCTATTTTTAATACCAGAAGATTGTTTGTAAATATCATTATTTAGAGGAGCATAATGTCTTTGATTTAGGTCAAAATAAAGTGTTAAATTCAGTAAACAGCAGAAATTAGTCTCTTTAAAAATTTTAATTGATTTTTTTGTTTGAACTTTTTAACACGAAAGTTGGCATTATCAATGAATTTTTAATTTATAGAGAGAAACAAATTCAAAATTAATCAACACTTTAAATTTAATAATTGCATTGAAAATTATAACTTGATATTTTTAACTCGTGCCATTTTTAAGTACATATATCAAGATATAATTTGACATTAAAATTAAACTGCTCCTTAGCTTGATATTCAAATTACACTTCAATAAAGTATACCTTAGCTAAATAAATGATTTGCATAGAGTCCAAAGTCAAACCTTTTATATATTGAAACTTAGATTATGTACTATACACATGTAGCCTACTTGCACTAAATAATTATTTTGTTGGTTCAATGACCAGGTTTTGTGAGGATAGTGACTAGAAATAGTTCAACTTCAACCCTTTTGAAAAAAAGTAATTATTATTTTTACCCTCCTTATAAAATAAATATTTTTTCAAACTCGGTTGGGATTGTTCATTAGGATATAAGAAATTTGGATCAAAATTCCATTCATGTTTTTCCTGGATGCTTTTTGAAATTTTTAAATTTAATGATGAAAATTTTTAAACTTGACAGATTTGTCCATTTTAGACTAAGGAGGAATTTCATCTCAATTCAAAACTTTAAAAAAAAAATTGATCTAGGTCTGCAGAGTTTCTTATTTATTTTTTTTTTTTTTTTGCTCGAGTCATATTAGGTTTTTTTTTAATCTAGGTATACAGAGTTTGTTAACAATGATTTTGCATATTAGTTTTTTCCTCTTCTGCACGAGACATATTAGTTTTTTTTTCTTCTGCTAGAGTCGAAACATGACATCAATCTCTAAGATATTCAAAATTAACAGTTGAGTGAGGAAACATTTGAAATCAATTTTTCTAACATTTTTTTTTAAAATTCAGATTCTTTCTGATTGTGCATGTAGTTGAAGAAGATTTATAATTTCAGGAAAAAAGAATCGTAGAAAGTTGGGGAAGTGCTGCACTGTTAGAATAAATGTTGGAATAATCTATTTAAGTTATAATATTTAAATGGTTTGATTATCTATGTTATATATCTGTTGTAGATTACTAGAGTCATTCTTGTTGTTACTATTTTATCTGTAGATTAGATTAGTATTGTTCCATCTTTAAACAATTACATTAATAAACTATATGTCGGAAACAAAAATTATATTGTTTCATTAATTGTATTTTATTAATGTATCATGCACATAGATACATATACATAATATCATGCTCAATGTATTTGCCAAATTAAGGGGACACATTTGGAAGTAAAGTTTCTTTTATTTAGACACACAGTTCAAGCTTGCCATTACTACACTCTTCAGTCTGTCTACACTCTTAACATTGAAATGAATTCATAAATGTGTTATTTACATGTATGCTAAGTATTTTATGTTAAAATATTATGTTGAAGCATAATGTGTATTAATATAACATAATGTTCAGGGAAATACATAAATGGCTTTTCTCAAAACTAATTGTATTAACATTTATATAATCATTTGATCATAACAGATGTGTTTGATTGTTAGGTTATTATTAGCTGTAGTTGTCTAAAACTTTGTGGTATTAAATGATTGATTGAATAGATTGGCCGAGTTTTAAGATGAATAAAAGTAGGGATACTTTGCATCAATCTAAACCTTAGGATACTGTTATAACTTTCTGATAATAGTATGTTTATAACAATAAACAATAATGCCTACATGTACTTATATTTATTTTATAAGCTATGGAAATAATGGAGAATATATAAATTATTGTTAAGATTATTTATCAGTGGTCCTGTTATCTACAAGAACTAGCTAAAAACCTGGGGCCTGTTTCACGAAATTTTAACTAAGATAAAATCAAAAATTTAGCAAATTTGATTGGATAATATTAGATTGGTTTTAATGCTTAGCCAATCAAAATTAAAGTATCTACTAAAATTTGGATTTTTATACGCACACATTGATATGTGGTCGTATATTGTCGTCGCCCCCGTCCGTCCATTGGTCCGTCCGTTGGTCCGTCCGGCGGTCCGGCGTCCACAATTGCTTGTGGACGCTCTAGAGGCCAAAGTTAATATTCGATTGACTTTAAATTTATACACAGTGTTTAAGGTCATGAGACGAAGAAGCCTATTGATTTTCAGCGATTTCCGATAATAACTGTCAGAGTTATGGCCCTTGTTCACTTAAAATAATCTTGAGGACGCTCTAGAGGCCAAAGTTAATATTCGATTGACTTTAAATTTATACACAGTGTTTAAGGTCATGAGGCGAAGAAGACTCTCTATTTTCATCGAATTCCGATAATAACTGTCAGAGTTATGGCCCTTGATCACTTCAAAAAATCTTGTGGACGCTCTAGAGGCTAAACTTAATAACTGATTGACTTTAAATTTATACACAGTGTTTAAGGTCATAAAATGAAGACGCCTATTGATTTTCAGCAATTTCCGATAATAACTGTAAGAGTTATGGCCCTTTATCACTTAAAAAAATCTTGTGGACGCTCTAGAGGCCAAAGTTATGAACCGATTGACTTTAAATTTATACACAGTGTTTAAGGTCATGAGACGAAAAAGCCTATTGATTTTCAGCTATTTCTGATAATTACAATCAGAGTTATGGCCCTTGATCTCTTTAAAAAATCTTGTTGACGCTCCAGAGGCTAAAGTTAATAACCGATTGACTTTAAATTTATACACAGTGTTTATGGTCATGAGATGAAGAATCCTATTGATTTTCAGCGATTTCTAATAATTGCTGTCAGAGTTATGGCCCTTGATCACTTCAAAGAATTATACACAGTGTTTAAGGTCATTAAATGAAGAAGCCTATTGATTTTCAGCAATTTCTGATAATTACTGTAAGAGTTATGGCCCTTTATCGCTTATAAAAATCTTGTGGACGCTCTAGAATCTAAAGTTAATAACCGATTGACTTTAAATTTATACACAGTGTTTAAGGTCATGAGACGAAGAAGCCTTATGATTTTCAGCAATTTTAGATAATTACTGACTGAGTTATGGCCCTTGATCACTTTTGTGGACGCTCTAGAGGCTAAAGTTAATATCCGATTGACTTTAAATTTATATAAATTGTTGAAGGTCATGAGACGAACAAGTATATTGAGTTTCAATGAATTTAGATAACTTGAACAGCATGGAGGAGAACTTTATCAAAGCCAAACAAATTCCAATGATTTTCTGATAATTACATAATGAGTAGTTACTTTTAATCAGATTTTAGTGTATTATAAATGTTTCATTACCGAAAAAAGTAAAATATGCGACAACTCTTGTTGACTGCCCGGACGATTTAGCTGCTGTGGGCGTATGTTTCGTTGCCTGGCAACCTATGTTTTATCTTAGTTACAATTTCTGCCATTTACCCTCCCTTTCAATCATTGAAGTGGCTTCTTGAAAATTAAATTTTAGATACAATAATGTTAAATTAAACTTTATCTCGCTGAAAAGAAGTACAAAAATTCAGCACTGTTTTAAACAACGTCAGTGAAAATGTAAAAAATATTTGATCACAGACCACCATGACTATTTTAAGTTTCCCCGATGGATTTTCTAGTAACATTTTGGTTCTTTGCATGTAGGAAATTTAACAAAAACTAAAGGTATGGTTTTGAAAAAGGTCTCACAGTCGGATTGATTCTTTACTTCTGCTTGAATAGGGTCTAGCTTTATATAATCACTAGGTTGACTAATAAACAGCTAGGCGGTGAAAACGATTTTATCACATTCAGCTCTTTATTTAGCTTTCTAGCTTACATTAAACTAAACTACAAATTTCATTATAAGAGCTCTTTGAGGAGCAAGATAGAGGGATGGGAGTGTTAATGGCATATAGGACCTACATAATAATTGAATTAATTTACAAAATACATGCTTTATCAATATTGTCCGACAGTCAAAAGTTTGAAGTGGAATCCCAGTGGTTCATGTATAATAAATAACGGAGAGACTCATTATCAACTGCTGTCTATTATCAGGTTTATCATCTATGTCATAATCATATTTTGATTATTGTTTATATTAATTAACATACTATTTGAAACTGCTGTCTGTATTTTACATTAGCTGAACATTGGTACTTTTTAAATTTGATGCATTAAGTGCTTTATCAACTGATCATAGAGCTGTCTTTTTAGTTCAACACTAGTTTTACTCAAATTTAAATCCCCTATTTCTAGAAACCAGGGTAAAACTGGAAAGTAATACTAATTTTCTTTTGACACTGAATAAAAATATCCAAATAATATGTTGAACCATATTGAGTTACAAATCTGAATAATTCTTAAGTTGAACAAAAAATACGCTGCTAAGGTCTCCAGAGTTGACAAGTTTAAGAAAAGAAAACAGTTGCAAGGTTTGTTGTCAATTATTATCAGAATGTTGAAATTGTTTTTCATTGATTCAAGGGAGATAACCACGGCAAGATTACTGTGACGTGGTCCAATATTAATGATGGAACAAATGAGATTTAGCTATTATTTTATTAAGAATGCCTTCTGTATTCGTTCTGTGATCTATATTACTCAGATATGTGTTCAATGTGTTTATTATGTGGTAAAAGTATAAATTATCTAAATATGTTACAATCCAAACATACAGTTGGGGCAACTAACATAATGGTTTTACATAAATACACACAGAGCAACTTCCAAGTACTTTAATAGAATTTTCACTAATACCCTTTGTGATATTTTAACTCATTGAATTGACTTGAATAATATATACATGTACCCATATTTTACACGGATATGTATAGTGTATAGTGATTACACCTATATTTTCAGTGAATGCATAATTTAACAATATACGAGATATACATATTTTATTTGTTCATATATAACAGAAACCCTTAGTTATGGTTTCCAACTTAAATTACCTGTTAGGTAGCTTATTGTTACCCACTAACAAGGTGTTTAAATACAAACATATGTAATAGTTCGTATTGCTATTATTTGTTGTATATATTCATCTCTCTTTTTTCTGTGTATTATTAGACCTACTAATATAATGAAGTGACAAATACGTTTTTGCTTCTCCATAATGATTTAATGTAAGAAAGTATGGTATTTTTGTGGCATACTACTTTGCTGTATTTGGGTAAGCCTGCCATTACTGTACAAATAATGCATCAATAAAAATGTCTTTATAAAATTTAGACCTTGTCATTATTCACAAGACGATCTGATTTCCTCGGGGCATTTGACAGGCCGAATGGCAAATTCGTTAATTTTTCCAAGGATATATTGAATAATTGGATGTTAGTGTACAATATTTATGGTTTGCTATTGATCACATTGATAGGTAATCCACGTAATCATTACACCAATGCCATTATGCATTGCAAAGGAAGCTATTTGGGATGTCCATCCATTCTTGGCTATGGTTCGGCATTGTCGATAGATGAATTATTCGTATCCGAAAGACACACTTACTGACATAACAATAGAGACTATTGGAAAAGTCGGTCGGTAAAGGATGTCTGTTATTTGCTCATAGCACACCGTACCTGTTTTCATTAGCTCAGTTAACAGAAACGTAGGTCTTTAAACCCAATTCCATTTCTTTTCTATCATGGGAGCAAAGGTAACAACTTTTGAACACATCGTAGGAAATTGTGGCAATATGATATGCTCGTCTCGTTAATTCAAACATATAAGATTCAAGTTGGTCACAGAAAATATTTTGCAGCTTTAGTCATTACGAGATTCTGCAATATGACCAAGGGAAATAACCATAGAAACAATCATCAGAAATTATCGTAAAATTGTTACCACGAGCCCATCAAGACGGCACACAGTTTAACAGCAACTGGATTCTTTGTGATTAGTTTAATAATAATATTAATCGCGTCATTTTACAGGGGTAGCAAATTAGGCCCGAGGCCTTTTTCCAATTTGGCCCTTGGCACAGATCGTGCAAATGATTTCGATCATTACTGCTGGAAGAAACCGAAGAACTCGGGGGAAACCTGCCTGATCGGACGGGAGACCGAATATCCCTCTCACTTACAACGATAAATTTCTTGCCCTGAGCTGGGATTGAACCCTCGTTGCATTGGTGAGAAGCCGCCTCTCTATCGCCCGGCTATCCGACCAGCTAGCACTGATCCTTCTCTAAGGACCGTATGTGTGTATGTGTCTCTTATGGAAATGAAATGAAATGAAATGTGGTTTTATGGCACATGAGCACCCACCGGGCCATATTGCGCCAAACATAAATGATTTATGCAAGACAAGTTAAATGAATATCACAGAAAATGTATTATATGCATAAATAAAAACAATATCACAGTAAATATAATTAAAAACGAAAAAAATCTTTTCTGCATATAAAAATTTAAAATTCAAAAATGAAATGGATTCGACTTTGGTGCCGTTTGCTAATGCTGCCCGGATTAATGAAATAAAGCTTAATTATTGAGTGACCTTTGGCAACAGTTTCAATTTGTAATTCTTCTCTTTACAGATTTCAACCAACATGGGTAAGTGTTTGGATGGTGCCTATTCGGATTAACCCTAAAGTGGCTAATTCTTCGCTTGAACAGCAATCAACAAAAGTATATAGGTAAACTGGTTTGGTAGTGTGTATTTATGCTGGTTGTAATTATGTTGCCGGGCTTCAAATTTTGAAACTTTCGTATATCTGCACTAAACCCGCTTTATACATTTCAAACACATCTGGTAAATATCTTACTAGGGTAGATCTTATCAATTTGTTTGCAAAGAGTCAAATTGGATGTTTTCGACTGTTGGGCCTAGGTGCAGGGGTGGGGATATATTGCCATATTCATTTTACCACTTTGTCCCATGGACGTCTCAAACCGATTTCTGTCAACATTTTATCAGTCTACCGGTTACAGAATAAGACCACCCATTGGCGATTACGTATAATGGACTAGCGGTTGCAGATAGAAATCCTGACCTCTAATTTTATATATTTGTCAAGGACGAGGTCAAATCAGCACAAAAGCCGGTATGTTGCTCTCAAAGTATTGGTTGTACTCTTGCTTCAATCTAAGTATAGCAATCTCTCAAAATATCCCTCAGACATATGATCAACTTGGCAGCTGTTAGTGGAAAAAATTGTTTTCGGCGGATTTCAAGGTTTTTGGTAACATTATAGCTTTAATAGGCCTATATATATATATATTTAAAAATCCTGCCAATTCTTGTCTTGTCTAGACAGTCGACAGAAAATTTACTTGTAGTCCCATGAGTTCAAAACAGACTCTGACCGCAATCATCCTTCAACATTATTGTTTTATTCCGTGCATCTTCCATCGAATAATCATAGGTAGGGGAGCTATTATCTGTCGAGACACAGGGGGTCGAAGGGTGGAGTCCCTAATCTAATCTTTCAACAGCACATATACTAAATCATTATTTGAACATTTGACAGATTCTTTCAATTTCAACATGTGAGTTAACTACAGACAGACAGCCTGTCCAAGTTGAGTATGGCTGGTCAGCTGTCTTGCTGACTGGATTGTCTCTAGAATGGCCATTATCTCAGCTACAAATTAACCAACACTAAATACAAGACAAAAACATCGATGACAGTGCCAGTGGACCATTTGTGGCTTATCCTTTTCTCGTGCACTCAAGTTTGGCACGGGTGGAACGAAAACCCGAGGTCCTGTGACTAGTTAAACTGCTTCCTGTACAAAATATCTCTAATCGCACACTGTATGCCTGTCTTCATTATCCCAGTCGATGCACACATAAGAAGGACATTAAAAACCATGCTGATTCGTACCATGGCTGATTCACACCAAAGGTCAAAGCTGATTTGCTCCATCGCTAGGCTGATTCAGACCACACGATCAAAAAATACTAGAGACTTGAGCTATACCACGTTCACACTGCATGCGCATTCAGTGCGAATTCCGGAGACCGGCCCCCGGAAAAGCGGTGCGTCACATTACAGTTTTTTCGGATTGAATTCAGAACAAAAAGTGCCACACTGAATGCGTAGTATTGGTGGTCTTATGTTGCTTATGTTTAATTTCCTGGGGCAAGCAACGCTACATCAGCGACGCCGGTCTTACATTTTCGACACCTTGCCATTCAGCGCCGGGCACGAATGAGGTTGATCACTCTTTTGGGAGCATGTGCTATATATTAACGTATTTAACGAAGATATATTTCATAATTGAAATATACCATTAAATTGGGGTTAAACTTTCTACTATGGTTCGATTGGGCTTATAAAGACGGGCATAGACCATTTTCCCAGGATATCGGCGCTACGGCCTACGCTTTTATCGAATTCCAACGATCAAGGGATTTTTTACGTCCACGTCAATGAATGAATGAATGAAATGGGGTTCAACGTCCTACTATTATGCACCTAACCTGGGATAATGGAAGGCGGGTATACGCCATACAGTGTGTTATGAGGGAAATTTTGCTACGGCCTACACTTATATCGTATTCCAACTGCCAAGGGATATTTTACGTGCACTCCAATGTGTACACAGTACCTCGGTTTTTCGTCCCATCCGAACGACTAGGCAGCTGTCCTTGTTAGGCCCCCTTCTGCATCACTGACAAGGGGAAATCCCGCTGGGAAATCGAGATGAACTTTCTCGGCCAATGCAGGGATCGAACACCCGACCTCCAGACTAGCGAACTCCACGTCAATGTGTACACGGGAACTGTCTAGACAGCTGCCCTTGTAAGCTCTGCACCCTGCAACACTTGCATGGGAGGGAAACCACGCCGGAAAATCACGATGGGTGTTTTCGGTCAACACCGGGAGCGAAACCTCGACTACCAGACTAGGGAGCCAACTTCTTACTAACTGATCCATTGTGGCTCCCATTTCATAATAAAAATCATTTCAGCACTTAACATACATAATGTACAGCAATATATTTGGTTGTCATTTTCATCTAGTTATATGCACTGCATGCAGAATATTGGTCGGGGCCGTAATCCCCGTCGCCTTTGGTTGAAATATCGTCTTCGGAATTATTGGCACGACATTGTGGAGAAAGCGATTGACGAGAGAACTTTCGCATGCCAAGATCTACGTTCGAGAAAATTTTGTTGAGACCAGCCATTGAAAAACAAGATACAAGACTCCGGAGGTCAGTGCCTCACCACGAGCGACTGGCTGTAAAACTTTTGAAACTGGCAACTGTTACAAGAAATAGCGTCTTCTGAAACAATCGTGTCACACTCAAATCTTGACTGCGAATAACCCGATAAGGAATATTTGTTTCGGGTTGAATTCGGAAAAATATACGGATTCGTTAATTCAGATTCAGTTCAGTTTTTTATCGAATAAGAATTTATTCTGAATTCAATTCAGATTAAACCCCTAGTGTGAACGCAGCTTTAGATTTTAATATTGAATTAAATTTAAAAGAGTTTTATCTAGGCTATAGTGTGAGTGTTTATGTGCTTTTATGTACGTCGATTTATGATTATATTCCATTTTTTGATGTCACCGTGTATTAACAGGGATTATCTCATTAATCTTATGTATAATATTACACGAAATTATTGTATGCAATTATAACACACACCAGCAGTACAGTAACATAACGGAAATCTGCTATTACGAATAAATGATGGATAGAAAAGCAATTAAATTATTTATCTTACTCTGTTCAGAGAATAAATATAAAATAGATTTACAGACTCGATTCTAACACAAGTAAACAGGCAGCATCGTGGAAAATGTACTACATTGTATAATACTAAATGAAAATTACTAAATTGTTTAATAGATTACTAGGCTAGTCATTAATTAACAATAAATTATGTGATTGGGATCGTGTATGTTGCTACCTGAGGTTTTTTTTACTATAAAATGTGATTTAATTAACATTAATGTCAACCAATTTAATGTATTTTTTCAACACTTGTCTAGATCCAAACAGGGCCCTGTCTCGGCTACTTGGTTAGATTACATTTATCGGGATATATAAATATGTTGGAAAATGAATTCACATAATGGGAGCAAAATTAGGCCCCCAATAGCCTCGGCACCAGCAGAAACAACAGATTTGTATTCCCAGAGCCACAACCAGCATCACTGGGTATCAACGAAAAAGTAGTAGATATCAGTATCTACAGTGCCGACATCAGCTTTGATCCAAAATATAAAAAAAAAGAAGAAATAGGTATAACACGTAATTGTCTGCGATATCACTTCGGTGGGAGCGGACGTTAAATTCAGCTATTTCGCACAACTCACATCATTGAAACCTATCTTAGTATCCCAATTTTCTGTTACGTAACGTATAGTATATAATATGGCATCGTGTAAATTTCAAGAAACAAAACAACGATAACGGGGACATCTGTAATAACTTTTTGTCATTGCCACTGCTGGACAATATCCATACTGGGGTTAAAATAGTTATTTTACAGAAATAGGTCATTTAAAATCCGACTGATGGCCAAGAATCTAGTCCGAATCAGCCAAGAGTGTGAAGCACCATTCCCTGATTTGCTCATTGGTATTGAAGTAATCAATCACTTATTACACTATTTATATTGTATTATTTTAAATACTCTCGCCTTTCAAATAATGGTCCCAATCAGCCACAAATCTGGTCACAGTCAGCCAAGAATTTGGCTCCAATCAGCCAAGTTCTAATCAGCGATGGACCGAAACAGCCGATTACCATTAAGACCCCATTTAGACCCAATTCCATCCACTCGGTTAAGACAGTACCTGTGAGCATGTGAGGGAAGAATTTGTCTGGGCAGGTACAATCATTATTGTGGATACATATCGTGTATAACGAACTTCAAGCTATACTGATCGAATAAAATAAAATACAGATCATCTTCCAAAATTTTAGTAAAGTTTTTTTATTTTTTCAATTTTTAACAGATTTAATGTATTAAAATAGACAATACTAAACCAATACTCCTAGAATAGAAATTCTAATAGATATCATAATAATAACATTACAATAACAGTACACTATGAGCTGAGATTCAATATTAATAGAATAAATAACCATGAAAAATATTCATTCTGGAAGTCAGTTAAATTATGTCCAACTAATTGAATTACATAATTACTATTGCATGAATTTAAATAATCTGTTAACAAACTAAAATACATTTGTTAAGATTAAATTGGTCTCCATACAAATTTGATCCCAATACTTTAAACATAATTTATTAATAGTTAAATTCATGATTAAATAAAACGAATAAATTAGAGTTTATGTTTATGATATAACACCTATATTAGAACTTCTCTTACTTTATGTTAAATGACTAAAGTAGAGCTCAACTGTATGCTAAAAAAGTGCATAATAAGGGGTAAGATGAAAACAAATCTGCCTAATAATGATAAATAAAACCGGATTTTAACATTATATACATTAATGGGACATAAATTGTGATCCACAGTAATTACGCAACAATTGGTATTAAAAAATATAAAGTGAAATATACAATAGAAAGTTAAATTAGATGGTATGTGATCTTTAGAAGAGTGATGATTCTTGTAGTCTCTTAAATACAATCTTTCGAATTCACTACTTTTTCTGATGAACTAACTAACAATTGTAATAACTTATTTGAATGGAGATGATTTTGTGATAATATTAATAATAATAATAATAATAACAACAATAATAATCACAATAATAATCACAAACATACATATATGTAAAAACATGTCAAAATTTCCCTGGCAACGCCTTTGTAAACAATAAGATGTAATGACTATGAGTTCATTTCTTTTGAACATAATAATATGAGTAATTTGAACAACAATACTGATAAATCATTAAAAGTTAATATTGTTCTGATGAATGATTTGAGCTTCCAAATAATAACAGTTCATTTCTCACTGAACCCATTGACCAACTTCATTGCACTACCCCATACATTCTCATAAATGTCTTTGTTCTGAATCAAATTGTCATTGAGGATGAAAATGGGGATGATTTCGAATAAAAAAAAGTTTTTTTAAAACTATCTGATATTGGTCAGTTTGAAAAATGTTTTGATTAAAGGCTTCACTGTGAATACATTTCTTGATGTAAAGATGGAAACGAATTACTAAATTCTGCTGGAGTTGCCATTTTCATTTTACTCAGAGCTTGCGTGTGTTTTTCATTTATTTCTCGGAAAATTGGTATTGTGGCCATCAGCTTTGTGTAAATACTATCAGCATCTGGAAAAGACAAAAAAAAATTCTCTTGTAAATAAGCAAATAAAAGATAAAAAAACAAATATGATATGGAAGAGTTTCATGCCAAAATAATTACTATTTGAAGATTAAAATGAATTAGAAACTTGCATACCTGTGTGATTTTCTTTTAATTGTACATAAATTGCTTGTTTAAATAAACCTTGAATCTTTTCAACATCAGCTTTACTCTGGGAACCTGCTCTATCTAAAAATTGAAGCAAAAAAACATTACTTTTGCAATAATGTTATTCTCTAGGCATATTTCATAGATGTAAACAAAGTGTGTTGTGCATTCCATTTAATAAACAGAATTACTAATTAGTAGTGACTGTATTAACCATAATTACGAAAGACAATTACTAAACATTCCATTTAATAACAGACTATTACTTAGTTTTTCGAATATAATAAAGACACTTACTAAGTAAATTTATTGGTTCACACGTTATTATTTTCAGCAGAGAACATGTTAAACTTGAATAAATGTAATTTGATCAAAGATCGTAAACTTTTTAACGTTTCAACTTACCAGGTGACATGACTAGAATGGATGAAAAGAGACCAATTTCACCGTCTGTTAAAGCTAGTGGATTAAACTTCTCTGCTATTTTATAAAATTCCATTAATAACTGACCCATTGGCATGGACTGAAGAGCCTGTCTAAAAACGAGAAACAAATTGTTTATTTATTTTAATAACAATAGTGTGTGTGTTGTGTATGTGTAAATAATACAATAAATGTCAGTTATTTATAAAGCTTTATCTTGTCGCTAACCTCTGCTCATTTAATGGCCCTTTACTCGACATACAAGTTGTCAAGGTTATTTTGTTGTATTAATGTGTCACGTGTTTAGATTATAAATGCACAAAGGTCAGACAGGCATGGTACATTGCATGTCAAATATTATGCGTACTTAAGACCAAAAAAACACCAGACAAGTTGACCAGGACACCTACGGCTACATGACTTCTTTGAACTTTGCACATTGAACTTACCTTGGAAATTTGATTGAAAGTGAGGGATCTATCATATCTCCAGTTTCTGTGTTAATTAACATGCAGAATCTTGTGACTAAAATTTCAAATGATGCTTGTTTGATTAAAACCATTTTGTCTTCTGGTTTAACTTGTGAAAACCCTGGAATTAAAACGATATAAATTTATAATAACGGTTCACTTTAACAAGTAATAATCTCAGATAGTTAGTTATAAAGATGTTTTAAACCTTGTATATCTGTTTTAATTACAATTCACTTTTTCTAATATTGCAATTCAATTAAAGTAAAATGTTTAATTAATAAAATTCAGTACCTGGTAATCTGTTGCAGAATTTCACAGCTTTCGTGATTTCGGGAACCATTTGGGAGACAAATTTCTGCCAAACACAGGAGGCATTTCCGGCCATTTTTGACATATCCGGCTAAAAAGAAAGAAACATAATAAGTTCAAATTTGAAGCATACTTCTGTACAGGTAAAAATATCTCCTGAATATATTTATTTTACAAAGAAGTATAAAACGCCCAATATATAAATAAACTATGTCTGGTTTAAGTATGACTGCTACACATGTAACAATTGTAACACACCCTATCTGATGTTGGCTGTGATAATTTAACGTATTATGGTAATTTATGGAAATTAATAGATAGCACGGACATTTATTGCAAGACTGCTGCAATAAACGTACCACAAAGATTAACCGACATTTCTCATATTCAGAAGCTACCGAGGAAGAACTTTAACTACCCGACATTACCTTTTTGTTTTATTGGGTTTTTTTTTTAATTAAATGATGAGACACCCTTACTTATATCAGCCAAATTTCTGATAAAATTTTATAAACTGACTGATACATTAAATAATTTGAAATAATGTAGGTAATTATAACTTACCATATTGCCTGCTGCCATGTTAGCATCTATTTTTCTCTCGGCATCAGCTACATTTTGGTATGTATTTAAACAGGTTTCCAAATGATTTGATACAATAGCTTCTGTGACGTTTTTAATTAGTTGTCTCTCTTCTGATGAGATTGGTTTTTGCACCTCCAGTAACAACACGTCACTTTCTGTGTTGGCATTGGGGTCTGTTACATTAGACGCCGCAGCACTCTGTGTGTTACCATTGCCATTGCCATTGCCATTACCATTTCTATTGCCATTACCGTTGTTGTCGGATGCCGTTGCGGTCGTTTTGTTGAAGTTGTCGTTCTGGAATTGTTGTCTATTGTCTATAGCCTGGTTATTAGTATTGACCGACTGTGTTGTAGACGGGATTGTCGTATTCGGGGATGCCGGTGTCATCAGATTGCCTTCACTGTCAACACTGGTTAAAGATGTTGCATTTAACCTGTTGCAGAGAAAAGCCTCCATCATCTCCGACTTGAAAGCCCCATTTGACTGCAAAATTCCTTGGATTTCAGACATCTTAATTTCTTTATGTTACGAGTTGGAAGTAACAAATGGAAGCTATAAGTTGACTTTAAAAAGCTGTAAGAAAAATAAAATGTAGCTTTAAACTCACCTTAATAATACAGCTATATATTTTATCAATCAATTAAACTTTAAAAGAAAAGTTAAACCTGAATCTAATAAAATACGATATTGCCCATATATTGAAAATAAATTAGTAAAATCCAGTAAGCAAGAGTATTCTTACCTTCAAGGACCCTTCGATTGTCAGAGTGGAGAATAAACTTGCCGGCACCTCTTTTATAAGGGTTTAGTGATCGACTAACCCATTATTGTAAATGGGGGAAGTTGGTTATACAAACGTGTTGATCACAATACGGTTTTAAAGTATAGAATACAAACTCAACTGCGAGACGCCAACCAAAGATTGCCACACGCCATGTCCTGTGTAATATATAAGCTAGATCGGCTTGTCATAGCTTAATTTAATTCGTTCACAAACAATTTTACCGTTAACCAGATGCATTGACTCCCCTATATCTTATAATGAATGTTGCCAGAAATCGAGTTATGGATAAATTAACTGAGTTTTCTTAACTGGGTAGAAACAGCTGTTTGGGATGAAGGAACATCTTGGCCATTACGTCCACGTCCATGCAGTGATTTCATGATCACTTCTTTGGCCCAATTCGTGCTCAGGGGCGGGAACCTCTGCTTTTCCTAGACAGGCGATTCTTTGTACTAAACAAGTTTTAACTCAAAGAAAATGCATTTGCGGAGAATCTGATATTACACGATGCTTAAACTCGGTCAAAGATAAACCTTAAACACACTATGCTCTGAAGACAAAATGGCCTTGTAACAAATTGAATCATTTTAGTATCCCGTAGCAGACCAGTTAACGATTCAGTACAAAAGCACTTTGTACTTTTTTATTTATTTTGCTCAATACAGTTAACTGACCTTTACATAATTTCATAGTTTTGTATTTAAACGTGTGTTCCCATTGATTTGGTGCTGACGTTTTATTAGATATTTTGAACGTGGTATAAAAATACATGTGTGGCTGTTAGATCATCTCAATGCCAGTTTTTAAGTCCACGTGGCAGGTCGCACTGGAAGGGCGCGGTTCAAATTTGAAATTAAATTGATAAATAAAAGTGTTAGATGCATTCACGAAACCCAATTTAATCTTATGCTTTGGAAAGGATTAAATTAAAAGTTAAATGCATTGACCGGGCAAGTGTTCAAATAAACAAGAAACGTCATACAAAAAATCCTGAACGAGTTCGCTTTCTTAGTTTTCTTCCATGAGCAGTTAATCAATCTGTTATCGAGAACTAACCGAATTACCATGACGGCATAAGAAGAAAAGCTATAAATGATGTTGTCGCGCGTTTTTCTCTGCCGGCTACAACTGACTATGTGTAGCGGACATTTCTAGATATCTGTGTATTTTTAGACAGATACGAACGACGTGTATATAAGCTACCCTAGGCGTGAATATTAGTATTGATCAGTAATGATGAAAATAACAGTGTTTATGTATACTTTTTCTGTTCTTATAAAATTATAAATCTCCGCATGCATCACGTACTGTTACTCAATACATAGCAAGTCAGAACTAATTTCTGTTAACTATTCCTTTATGACTTCGTATAAGATTCGATGGCGTGCGTTAATAATTTCCATCTTACCTATTATGGCAAACTTTTCTATTAAAATGGTTATGGATTAATGTTTAAAATTGTGAATAATTATGGTAGTGATTTTTATCCCGTACATTTTTATACCGGTACACCTATTTATATCATATATGGGTTAATTCTCTACCGATAATAAAAATTACAATAATAATATCACAGCGACGTCATTCAGAAAGTAATATAGCTATCTAGAACTCGGACAAGTAAACAAAATGTATAATACCAGAAGAATATAGAATTATATGGAAATATAATATTATTATTATATCGAACTAATAATCGAAAATTGTATATTTTTTATATTGTTATAACCATTAATAACATCAGATGAATGTGTTGCAATATTTTGACCCTACACTGATATTTATATAATTCGTGGCAGTGTAGGTTATGTCACATCTTGACTTGAGAAAACATGAATACCAATCGATCGTGGTCTATTTAGTCATAGAGAGCATTGACATATATTTTTTAGCCTACATGTAACTGTTGGAGAAATTGTATATTGAGTATATTGTTCGTCGTTGCTCAAATCTTTAAAACTTGTGCTAATCTAAATAATTTTAATCTTAAGTAAGATGCATATCCTAATTCGGCTTTTAATTGAAACGGGGTATCAAAATAAGTTAATTACATTATTTTCAATTGATGTAAGAAAGGTTTGATTTCATTTGTTGTTCTGTGCTGCTAATTATAAACAATAGAATTAATAGATTTTGAAATTTGATATGTCATATTCATTTTGTTATCTTAATCTGGGAGTAACGAATTATAGATAATGTTTCGTTCATTCATAAAAATAACACATGGCTATAATTAGCACATAATGATAACCTTGAAATAGTTTTGACCTTTACGCTTCATTCTGAACATTTGCATTGATAACAAAAATAACTTTGCTTGACTGCTTTTTATTACTAAAACGTATATTCTAAACAATTCTTCTTTGTTTTGTGTTCATGTCAACTTTTTGATCTGTAAAGTGAGCCACAGAAAAACGAAAACAATAGTATGTTTGTGTAACACGCTTGAATAAAGAAAAATAACATTTATACCAATATTGCTCTATTTCTTTACATTTTCTGTGAGGAAAAAAAATCTATACAAGTGTGTGCACGTACATTTATTTAAAGCGCGCTTCCAACGGGGTGATATCACAGACAGACTACATGTTGTAGGTTGCGCATGCATAATAAGTTTTAACCGAGCAAAATGTTCCCCAGATTTGTTAATATTTTAAAATGTCATGTGCAAAGCATGTTAACGCTTCTCTGCGTTTTATATTATTTATATCATTTTTATACTTGCACATCTAGTTATTTAAATAAATCACATTTAGTTCGAAAGTGAGCTTTTTATTTGGTAGTGGATTTTTATAAAACAAACAAACCCAAAAAACATAAAAAAAACCAGCTGTATTTGAATTATTCGTGCATATTTCCATTTTTATTTGCGTGATCCCATTTTTGGTTATACTTTTAAAAGATAGTAAGCTGGCACTGCCAGGCAGGATACGCCCACATTTTCGAGAGATGGTTAGAGAACAAGCAAAATCGAAAGTGATCTTTCCTACAATCAAAGGCCATCATTCATTAAATTACAATTTGATATGCGCAAATATCGAAAAGAATCAAGATCTTTAGGTTATAAACATGCATTTCAAGTTTCATCGAAATCGAATTAAAATTGTGACCTATACTGGGTCCACAACCTTGATATACCATATTTTAACACTATTAGCGTACAAACGGTGGACATTTTGTCTGGCAATTATGGTCCGATTTCCCTGAAATTCAAACTCGACCTTCGTTATGGTGTAACGGTGATAGAGTCAAGTTTTTTAAATCGGATAATAATCGTGACCTCCAGAGGGACCATAGGCGATTTTTCGGACAATCAGGGGCCATAATTCAGGAAGTTATGATATGATATGTGAAAATAACGAAAGGAACAGTATTCGCGTACAAATGGCAGCCATTTTGTATGGCAATTTTGTTCCGAATTTTCCCGAAATGAAATTCGAACTCAACATTCCTTAGGGTGTAACGGTGATATAATCAAACGATTTTTTAAATCAGATAATAATTGTGACCTCCAGAGGGACCACAAGCTAAACAAAGAAGATTTTGCATATAATCAGGAGCCGTAATTCAGGAAGTTACGATCCGATATGCGCAAATATCGAAAGGAACCAAGAACTTTGGGTTATAACCGTGCATTTCAAGTTTCATCAAAATAGAATTAAAATTGTAATCTCTACAGGGTCCACAACCTTGATATACCATTTTTTAACAGTATTCGCGTACGAACGGCGGCCATTTTATATGGTAACTTTGGTCCGATTTTCCGAAATTTGAACTCAACCTTCCTTAGGGTGTAACGATGATATAATCAAACGATTTTTTAAATCGGTTAATTATTGTAACCTCCAGAGGGACCACAAGCTAAACCAAGACGATTTTGCGTATAATCAGGGGCCATAATTCAGGAAGTTACGATTCGATATGCGCAAATATTGAAAGAAACCAAGATCTTTGGGTTATAACCATGCATTTTAAGTTTCATCAAAATCGAATTAAAATTTTGACATCTACAGGATTCACAACCTTGATATACCATTTTTTAACAGTAAACGCGTACGAATGGCGGCCATTTTGTATGGCAATTTTGGTCCCATTTTTCTGAAATTCAAACTCAACCTTCCTTAGAGTGTAACGGTGATATAATTTAACGATTTTTTAAATCAGATAATTATGGTAACCTCCAGAGGGACCACAGGCTTAACCAAGACGATTTTGCGTATAATCAGGGGCCATAATTCAGGAAGTTTCGATCCGATATGCGCAAATATCGAAAGGAACCAAGATCTTTGGGTTATAACCATGCATTTCAAGTTTCATCAAAATCGAATTAAAATTGTGATCTCTACAGGGTCCACAACCTTGATATACCATTTTTAACAGTATTTGCGTACGAACGGCGGCCATTTTGTATGGTAATTGTGGTCCGATTTTTCCGAAATTTGAACTTAACCTTTCTTAGGGTGTAACGGTGATATAATCGAACGGTTTTTCAAATCAGATAATAATTGTAACTTCCAGAGGTAACACGAGCTAAAATAGGTGAATTTTCGGACAATCAGGGGCCATAATTCAGGAATTTATGTTCCGATAGGTGCAAATATCGAAAGGAACCAAGATCTTTGGGTTTTAAACATGCATGTCAAGTTTCATCAAAATCGGTTCAAAATTGTGACCTCTATAGGGTCCACAAGCTAAAAACGTGATTTTTCGTACAATCAGGGGCCATAATCCATGAAGTTTTGATCCGATACATGCCAATATCGAAAGCAGCCGAGATCTTTTGGGGATAAACCTACATTTTAAGTTTCGTCAAAATCGGACAAGAATTGTGACCTGTAGAGAGTCCACAAACAATTGTGGACGGACGTCCGGACGGACGTCCGGACGGACGGACAGGGGCGACGACATAATACGTCCACATGAAAATGTGGGCGTATAAAAAGGCTAATCAATAAAATATGAAACGACAACAAAATGACCATAGGGTTATTGAATAGCGATCAGCATGGATTGATGGAATTTCAATTATTACACAAATATTTGCAAGTACTGAACGGAATTGAACCATGTAGAGGTTCATCTTTCAAAATATTGTAGTTTGCACGTGTTTCTATATGGCGCTAAAATGACGCACCGGGACTTTAAATCTCGCTCGCAAGCTATCCTAAAAATACACCGATTATAACTTTGGTAGCAAAAACCTGAAGACAAAAATACAATAAAAAGTTACTTAAACATGCATTATTCAAGAGCTAAATCTGCCTAGTGCAGGTCTTTATTTGGGCATGAAATGTTTTTTTAAAGTATTAATTAGACATTAATTAACTGATCCAGGCCTTAATCAACTTTGGATGGCATCATATTGCTCCGATATTAAACAGATTAAAACGTTTCAGTGATAAATCAAATACGGCGGTTCCAGACGCTTCAAGTCTTAGCTTTGATCAACCAGAACCGTGGTTGAAATTATTGCACACATCGGCCAAATCTTCAAATGCCAATATCTTCGCTTACAATAGAGTAATTTGAATGAAATTTTCAAATTATTAATTTTACATCACATACTTTCGAACTATTATAGCAAGAATGGCTAGTTCTTATCTATATCTTGAATAATGTAACTTTAATAGAGACCCAATGACCTACTGAAATGATAAAAGCAGTTTTTTATTTTTGGATTGCGTAGTATAAAGCTTTTCATTCAGTTAAAATACCTTTCAGCCCTATAATAAAAGATTTTTTTTCGAAGATGGCCCACTATGATATCTATTATTCACATTTCTATGGTTGATGGGATTTATTGTTGAGCTTATGAAATGGAAGTTATTTTCAGTAGGTCTGGGTTGTGCGTATGTATGCCCACAATTTAAGTAATACGTAAGAGCGTGGTAAGAGTGCAAACATACGCATATCGTTTAACAGCTGCCACCTCAATGATAGAAATGGTTGTGCAAACTATAGAAATGAACAGATCTTAGTCTTTCATTTTCAATAAAAATGGCCCATTTAATGTTAATCTTTCTCATTGCATAAACCCAGTAACCATGCCCCATGCTTTCCTAAAAGAACATTATTTTTTGTGTGACACATCCATTTGGCGCATGAATTCATCCCCTTTTACATATCATTCCAAGAATTAGTACGTGTAATAGTTTGAATGCAGCTATGGCGGGTCCGGCGCCAGGCAGGGTAAACTTACTCTTCCGGACACCTGTTACCACTTTTTGTTGTTTATTTTGTACACGGTGAACCGTCCATATATGCTGATTACACTATTTTGCCTATAGGCCTACCTTTTTTTAGGACTTCGAATTTTGTCTTATGGTTTGGACTGTTCGTATTTTGTTTTAATTTATTTTATCGACATCATTCACAAGTTTAGCTTCTGGTTTGACGCTCATCTTCACAGACTGGCTCAGTTCGTTTAGGTTAATTGTCTTGAATTGATACTTTCCATTACTAAGATTTACTTTCCGTTTCTGCCTTATGTCCGAGCCACGGTCAGATTGAGAAAAGAAATTTTTGATAAAAGCTGATTCTCATTCAGTCGAACTACCCGGTCTCTTGTAGATGGCGTTACAGGACCTCCGTGATTCTGGCACTTTTTCAGACTCATGAGGCTTCTCGTAATTTGCTGCATCGCAAATCGCTTCGTCGCCTTCGCCTTCTCAATGAATCCTCTTCTAGTATCTTTACTTCTGCTACTTTTTCTGTACGTCTTGCCCATTTCCACATTGTTTTGCGTCCTGTGCTAGTCCTGCTGAGGATTTTGGGCCGACAGAGAATCCGTTGGGTGATACAACTGTCTTATCCTAGTGAGTTCTGCATAATGTCATACCTTCGAATTCACTCGACTTTACTCTGCTGCTCAATTTCGAGAATTCAGACTAGCAACTACGGTTCTTCAAGGCTGTCGATTACGGCTTTTATATGTCCAATTTACAGGAGTCCTTGTTCTCATCGCGGAAATAGTCTTTTTGTGAAAGTTGCCGATTTAGTTCTTCAATAATTTCACCAAGCACGGCGCGGGTGAGCTGTCATTTTCCAGTAATTGTTTGAGGAAATATTCAGGCCAACCCACTGCCGTTACCATTCTCTCCGCGGCCGTCTATTCCGAGAAGATCCATAAGTGTGTAAATCAACATTCCCCCAATGCATGCATATATTTTTCAGCAGCATAATAACCACCGACGGAAGATGAACGTATACTACTGATACAAAACGTTGTCCCATTGCTTCAGGTCCCAATCTGATGAAACTGAATCCACTGAAATTGACAGGGCCCAGGTGTTAGTATTCAACCAATCCTTTAAATGAGATTATAAAAGATACGGAAACTAGTATGACCAGAGTCTTGCCTGTGGTATCTGTAAAGAAAATGGGTTTGCGTTTCGTTTTTTATCCACGCTTACACCGAGGGCTAATAATCAATTCAATTTTAAGGAGATCTGAATTTAACGAATAACACTGGTGACACATTCTAGTATGCAAAATATTTTCTTTTCTCTTACCGGTTTGAAAAAAACATTGTTATGTCGGTTGATGTCAGAAATTGTTTTAATAGATTCGAGTAAGTTGTTTCAGTCTTTTACAGTTTTAGGTATACATGACTTTTGAAATAATGTGAATTTGCGCGGTTCTGATAAATTTACTAAGCCAGTTTCATAATATAAATTTCTTTACTTGTTTATATGGGGAGTCCTGTAATAATTCTAGCTCCCTCAAGTTGATTTTTTTTGCGATCAGTTACTTTATCCCCCAAGCCTATTTAAAGTACGGATCTTACGAAAGATTTGTTTAATTTCTAATGTTTTTCAGTTAAAAGTATATTAATTTAAATTTATGTAAAAACGTTTAGAGGCAGCTTTATAAATAATATCGACATGCTCGGACCATTTTCAATCATTTGATAGAGTAACGTCAAGGCATTTCTAGTTAACTATAACATTTAATGGTTCATTACCAAAATATAAAGTTAGGGCGCTCTGAAATGCAATACTTATTTTTTACAAGGATTCAATTTTATCAGCCTATCTTTGGACCACAGGTTTAATTTGAATAAGTCAGAGTTAAATGAAGTTTATATTCCATGCACACGAGTAGGCTTACTCCTCCGGACACCTGCTACCACTATTCGTTGTGTATTTTGTACACGGCGAACAGTTCATTTGCTGATTACACTATTTTGCCTGATTACACTATTTCGTCTAATGGTTTGAATTATTCGTACTTGGTTATTTATTATTAGTACAACCAATGGCGGTGACATCAGCAAATAATTTGGCTGTAGATTCCAATAAATCTTGGATATCGTTTATGTACACAAGAAATAAGAATGGACCCAAAACATAGCCCCGGGGAACCCCAAAATTAAGCGGTGGGGGGGGGACGAATAAGCGTTTTTTACAAAACAGTTTGATTCATATCGCTTATAATTATAACGGTTAAGCCAATGTGATTGGCCCTATCCATACCCTAGAGATGTCACAATTGAAATGAAAATAATTGTAGATATATTTAAAAACTAATTTTTAAACTAATTTACTAATTGCACTTAACAACGATATGGGTCGATAATTATTAGCATCGGATTTGAAAAGTCGCATAACATTAGCTTGTTTCCATATCCTTGAGAATATTCCTTCTTGTAAAGAATTATTAAATAGTGCAGATAAGGGGAAAGAAACACTTTTTGCTGGATGCTTTAAGAGAAGATTACTTATCCTATCGGGACCGTTTGCTTTTTTGATATTAAGATTTAAAATTAAGTCAGTTTTTTTCAGAATTTTGTATCTCAGGCATTATAAATGTAGTGTTTATTTTAGAATTAATTTTAATGAGTCGCTTAGTGGTTCATTATTGGAGAAATTAGTCTAGATGCGCATGTTTTTAATTTCCTCAATTATATTTATTTCTGAGAATAATTTGTTGGTACATCAAAGTCGTACTAACGATTTGGGCTATTACGAATAATTCTCTTGGGAAATCGGTCATTAGGTTTAATGTCGTTTTCGCTCTAAAGATAGAAACGTAATATAGCTGTCTGCATTTAATGTAACTTGGAGATAATGACCTATGGTGTGGTTCAAAACAAATAAATAGACTAATTGGCTCAAAATTGTTTCAAGGTTACACAATTATTTAATACTCGATAATTTTCGGCTTTGTATTGTTTTCCGGATGTGGCGGTTTCGAATCCTGCCATTTATTCATAAAAGTAATAATAATACAGACATCCTTCAATTGAGTTGATAAAAAAAAATGTGTTCTATATTGACACTTGTTTTGCTTACTTCTTTATCTTCACAATTAACTTTCGTTTCAATTTACTTTCTTTCCCTTCTTTTATAAGTTTTATAGTTAACTAGTATATCCCTCATAGCGTACTGTATGGTGTATGTCGTTCAGTCGGAGCAGAAAAGTGTGACGTTACACACCATTCATTTATGTAACCTGGAGGCCAGTTTGTTTACCTAAGATACCGGTGAATTTCGGTTGGATTATATATGAGAGTTAGTAACATAATGGATGGGTCCGTAAAATAAACCAGATCAAGTCAATGACACAATACGTTATTTGAACAATCACTTGTCTCTAAATATCATCGTCCTTCAAAAATAGAAATAATAACCCACTTAGATCTATTAAACGCAGACATATTAATTCGATTGACATTTTCAAATCAGATGTGGACTAAGTACTTGGACGCAAAAGCAACCATTGAATTCACAGCAAAACATTTAACCATTGTGTTCTCAGAACATCTATAATCTTAATTAGACACCAAAGTAAAGGTTGTATTTTTAAAAAAAAATTAGCCATGATTAAAGTAGATTTCTGGCATGAATTTGTTAAGACTGAATCTGTTCTTTCGCTTCTTGCGATTGATTTCGCACTACTTTATATTAACTCCACATTTTACTTCAGATAAGGAAGCGCGTCGTTTTGTATTACTCTTACTCTAAATACATGTAGTATTATTTTCATACGTAATCGGGCTTCCCTTTTAATTCATTTAGTGTCATGATTGTTAAATTCAAAACCCTTTTTACAGTGTATGTAATATAGTAATTGTTAATGTCTGGTGTATATAATGATAGTAAATAACTACTAGTATTTATCTATACAATAAAATTCTACTGTCTATATAATATCCTGCATTATGAAACCACTTGATATGTAGGAACCGGATACTTTCTATGATCACGTCGTGTACAATAGGATCCGATCCTGGACTCATTAAATGATTTGGTTCCGTGCCCCGTAAGCCGGAATCAAATGAATGCTTATCACTACTATGTGTTATCAACTTCTAAATTGTCAAGGCTAAAGTACAGCGCCGAACCGAAACACAATGATTCGAACCCGGAATATCCTGGTTGTAGAAAAGTTATAAATACATTATGTAAGATTTAGATAAACTTCGTTAACTTATAACAGATCGTTATATTTTACGAAGATGTTGGGCTCATTTAGCTGTTTAACAATAGGAAGTATACCCTTATTGAAACACAGATCCAATTTCGTTGCAAATCCTTTAATTTATGCTAAAATTTATATAGGAAAATACTCTAACGATCCATTGGTGTTTAACTGGTCGTTAAAATAACAAATTAAAACAATCCATCCCTGGTTGTTCATTTTTAACTCCGTAATGCACAACTTTTTTCGTCACTAATGCAATTGATTACTGACCCAGCTGGGGACCTCTTAGATTTCTCTATGGAAAATATAATCGCGAATACCAAGTCGCGCCCCTTTCAAAGAAAATGTTTAGCGGTAATAATCGAGTTGCAAAAAGGTTCAAGGTTTATTCAATGTCAATTTCGGCTATTGATTATGACTATTTCATATCTTATTCAAAAAATTCTAATTTACTTTTTGTTCTTCCATTATGCTAGTAAGGTTTCTTTTCGGCTATAATATTGATTATGCTATGACCATTTCATATCTCAGTCCAAAAATTTCAAATTCTTCCGCGATTTTTTCAACTAAAAATAAAAAAAAAACTTTCAACGGCTGTAAACAAATCTATTTCTTTGTGTGTTTGTATCACGTGTCTGTGGCAATATGTTTAAAATACAGATTTACACAATCTGAACGACAGACTCACCCTACCTGCAGAGAAGTGACTGACACAGTGAACAGCCCATTCGGCAAAGCTCGACAGATTCCGGTGCCCTTCATCTAGACTCGGCTGTATGATGAAGTCCGCCATTTTGGAACTATTTTAAAGGACCCGGATAAACAAGGTTGCCCCCAGGAGATGGGTGCTAGTCAAGTCGTCCACAAGAAAGTCGTCCACAACCGTTGGTGGAGTCGTCCACAAGGCATTGGTGATGTCGTCAACAACTATTAGTGATGTCGTCCACAACTAAATATGTTTATGAATTTGTTAATAAATTTGTTATTTATGGAATAAAATGATTTACTTTGTTGTTTATTTGCCGGGAGAAAGGGTGACCACGCAGAAAAAAAACTATACTAATTAAAAATACATCGTGTGGACGACTCCAAAAAACGTATTACAATATCCAGAAATTATTTACTTTGTTGTTTATTTACCGATAGAAAGGGTGACCAAGCAGAAAAACTATAGGCTACTATTTACAAATACATTATGTGTCCAGAAATTATACTAAGTCGTGTGGACGACTCCACCAACGGGTTTGGACAGCTTAACCAGATTTCGGGACTTTTTTGTAAAAGCGGAACGTTTTTCTGTTAGAGTAAATCGGTAGTCGATAAGCCGCATCGCAAATGTATGGTCGTAGGTACATATCAATGACTATCATACATCCGAGTCTAGATGTAGGTTAAGGAGAGTACCGGAATCTGTCGAGGTTTGCCGAATGTGAACAGCCATGATATCTACATGACGTCACCTAAACGTCACAGGTCGCGAGGTTAATGCACAAAAGTAAGTTTGTAAACAAACAAACGAAAGTACAATGACTTCGACGAACAGAAAACCTGCGTCGTATCAGGGTTGTCTGTGCAATAACACAGGCACAAAACTCGAGATTGAATAATAATCCCCGGAAGAAAATGGGATTTTAACAGAATTAGCAAGTTTAAACGGACATTTGACACACGCGGAGGCCGTACTATTTTGTGCTTCGGTAGGGTCTATTTCACATAATATACAGAATGAATTGTGCTAATGTTTTAGCGTGGGGATCGACTAATAGTTATTTTATTTCAGTTCTTAACAAAAATTTAAAACTTTAACGCATTTTTTAAAAAAAATAGCCAAATTCTGACTGGGATTACTGGGCAAAATGGCCATTCACTGGATACGTGCGAAAAAAGCCAGCCACCATAAATTTCGTCACGTTAGTTATGTACGAGATTTACATTCACTTTAGATGGCCTCTACTACATGAAGATATGTCCGATTGTAGTGAAAGAACACGTCGTAAAATACCGTTTCATTGGCTAATCCCTCGCGTTATATAACAGCTCTTCCAGGTCCTAGTGTTGTAAAGACGAATAAAATAAAATTTGAACTATAACAAACGAAACGAAATAGGATCTGCGGTAAAGGGAGACAACGTTCCGAAATTTTTTGGAAGATGAGACTTATCTAGCATCGGCTAGATGTTGAAAAACTCGCAATCGTTGTTTCAGTATTATGTAGCACTTGACAATCAAGACTAAGTGTCGATTATCTATGGTCTAGATAATTTAATTTTCAATATTTGGGTGATATTATGGTATTTCTTTATTCAAGGGGACTGTTTGCATAGTTGTTCTTTCTTAATAGTCATGTCCATTTGCAACAATATCTTCAGTCATTCTCTCTTGTGCATTTTGTGCTTATATGAAATATACAATCGGGGGAACATATATTCATTTTAACAGGAGAAGCTGGCCATGTAACGATAAAATTGCAATAAACATCATCAATAGGGCCTTCAGCCGTGTTGTGTTTTGTGAATTTGAACGAAGGAAATGAATCATCATGGGCGGTTCCAGTAAGTCAGTTTGAGTATCGTTTGGTGAAAAATTTAATTTGGCCATCTTTGATGGTATAATATGTTTCGATTTAATAATGTGGTTAAACTGTCTTTAGTAAATCATATGCCTTTGATTTAAGATTATTTCCGTTACCATGTATTAGTTTTTACAATATTCAGATCAGAACTCATATTAAGCAATATACAAACTCAAAGTATAAAATATCTGTTACAGTATGTGCATCGTTTTACCTATACACGCGTTGGTAATGCAAGATACGCCCACATTTTGCAAGAGATGGACAGAGAACAAGCTTAAAAAACGATTCTTCGTACAATCATGGGCCATAATCAAGAGAGTTACGATCCGATAAGCGCAAGTATCAAAAGAACCCAGGTCTTTGGGGTATAAACATTTTTTAAGTTTTTTCAAAATTGGATACAAATTACGCTCCACATGCTAAAAACGAGATTTTCGTACTATCAGGGACCATAATCGAGGACAGAATGTTCTGGGATATAAATATTTCTTTTAAGTTCCATCAAAATCGGATTAAACCTTGGTATCACATACTTTTACATGGAGCATTATTGTGGTTTAGACGTCATAAAGATGCATTACGAAGAGCTAAATCTGTCTATTGTGGGTCATTTTTTCTGGCTTCAACTCAAGGGTGGATCCAAGAATTTTTGCAGGGCGGTGTTTGCCAGGTTCCTGTTAAGGAAATTAGACAGTTGACAATGTACATGTATAATGCAAATCAAACACCTATTTTGTGATTCAATTTTATTGATGCAAAGCATTAATTGTGATATCACATGTTTATACCATTATCTCGCGCTTCGAATGGCCATCCCATCCAATCCCACCATCTGATTATAAAAAAAAACACGACAGTAACACTTTTCTAATTTAAGTTTTGTTTTATAAAAGAAAATTTAAGTGACTGAGTCTTCCATTGTCTTTGATTTTAAGTAAATTAGTACGCCACGGCCATTTAAGATTTACGATAAGATAATCGATATCGCCACGTACCGTAGCAACGATAGTTTTTAATAATACCATCTACTTTACATTTCGACAAAACATCAAACACTCATACCTTTTCACTGAATAAAGTATACTCTTCAAAAAAAAAAAAGAAACGCATGGTTTTCGTCGTTGTACCATCGCCTTGTTGCAACAAGAACCGCGACTCGTCGCTGAACCAAAATGTCGGTATATTTCAAAACAGAAGTTCCAACGGGACTCCCGCTTGGCTCGTAATCCGGTTTCACTACATATTTCTGAAGCAACGGCCCGAGAAATCCCTCTCTGGCCATTGCTGGATTCGCTTCGGATTCTTGACATTTAAGTAAATGTGTCTATTCTTCTCGTTCAATCAAATCTACTACTTACGTACAGTAACATGACATTCCGTCGTTTAATCTTGGGTCTTCCTTAATATTTTGGACAAAGATTTAAGTTATTAAAAACGTTGAAAGTCTGTTCGTTACCATACCGTAGTGTTTACTTTACGTCAATACCGATAGCCTCGTTTGTCACGCAATTAGTTTTGCTGCAATATCCTGCTATGCGCTGGTTAATATAGCATAAAAAAAACCGTGCAGCCATGACGTAACGTTACGTAAACACAGTTGTCCTAATTAAACGTCTTGTTTTAAAGGTAATACCTTTGTAACGAATTCAGTGATTGATCAGTAATAGGACCACTGGCCAGTCAAAATTAGTGACAATAATACCCACTCAGTCCAGCAGGGAGTAGTCAGATTAGCTCTAATCAAACGGAACACTGCGAGGAGGATGGTTTCACTATGGCGTTTACAGATAGTCTTCTGGGATCCTACACCTTTCGGGAATTGCTGCTGCAGTAGAAGAAGTCGCTATTGTGAAGCGTTTCCGTAAATGGCCCAAGGTCACTAATTATTTCCCCATTGACTTTAATGTTAATTCTCATCTCTAAGACCGGCTCTAACTGTTTCCCAAATTTTTCGTTTGGTAGAACGCTTTCTGCCACAGATGGAACAACCTGTAGCACACTCTTGCCCAAGAGCATGTATGAGGTTGACCATGAAAAAATTGAGATACACAACTCTGGAAGTAGAGACAAATAAACATGCAATTTCCAGCCCTACATTTCAACGTAACCAACCATTCGGCAAACCTCGACAGATTCTACGCATTTAATCTCGGTCATCATTCAGCAAACCTCGACAGATTCTACGTATCTCGGCCGTATGACGAATTCCGCCATATTTGAACTAAAGGTTCCGAATGAAAAATTGCTGCCCCCATGGAGATTTCTGGGGAGAGTGTACTATATCAACAAACATAAAGTTTGTCATTGGGTTTGGGAAATAACCAGGGAATTTTATCAAACCAGCAGCCTTGAGACAAAATATCTCTGCTCATTAAGGTATATACACTCTACAAAAGACGCCCGTTGGACCCGATAACCGGACCAAGTTTTACAATTGGACTCACTGGATAGCTTTAAAGAAGCTCTACAGTCAACCGTGGGTGTATAACCTGAGTCAGTTAATGTATAGTGTACATGCAAGTTGATCTTTTAAACTTTCATGCTCAAGGGGTATATCCGACCTCGCGCACGTACAGTTCACCAAGCACCTTCACGTAATGTCCAACAGAGAATTTTGTGGAGTATTTCACGTTTCCTGTTCGAGTAAACACAACTATTATATCCTTCCGCCTCAAAATCATGAATATTTCCCCAAAACCTAGCAGAAAATATATTGTCAAACCCTTCTTTTCGATTCTACACCAAAATTTCAACAAAAATCGCCATGCAAAAGGGGGAAAAGGGATTGGGAGAGAGAGCCTAAAAATAACTTTCGCCCTACATTCGTGGATGACAGCCCAGAAATATTTAGTGACCTGTGTCCTAAATGACGAAACCGGAAATGACGATCCAGGACATCTAGGGGAGCGTGTCACTCTTGTTTGACCTGAGCTTGGTCGGTCACGTGTGGAACTTCGGTGTCGGTACTTATCCCAAAGGCGAGAAATGGTACTTTGGGAAACATTCAACAGTCTGGCTACATCTTTCTGGGATGCATGAGCTTGTAACCGAACGATAGCGTAGTTGCGTTGGTCTTTGTTCAGATGTGGCATCCTTTGGCTCATTGAGTGTTCGGGTTTCATGCGATAAGCTTGCGGAGTTGTTAAACTCGCTTGCCTTGGTACAATCAAGCACAAACAAATTTCGACTAAAAGTATATTAAATTTGTGAATCGACTCGTTTTTTGACCAAGATTTATTCACGGCATTTGACAAAAATGGTCTGCCGAATATATCAAAAATACCAATTTTAATTCTGTAAACAAGAGCCTCTGAACTACCGTAAGTCATCAAAGAGGATTATACAATTATGGTAAATGAAATGAATATAATGGGGCTCCGAGAAACACTTTAAAACGATATAAGGTTACTTTTTTTTAAAAAATTCGATTTACTTTTTTACAAGGCTAACACCAATTAAATTTCAAACATTGGAAAATGAACGCTTTTAAATAATGTGAAGTATATACTTTGATACAGAATTAACAAATGAAACAACTTTAAGCTTTAACCATGAGGCGTTCCAAATAGTTGCAAGGCAACAACCATTAAAATCCGTTTTTCGCAATCTCTTGAAAATATTTCCTACAAATATATATGAAGTTGGCTTATTTATTGGGTTATTTTTAATAAATAATTTAGAATACTTATACATTTTATGGTGTAGGAGGCGACCTGAGATCGAATCATATTCGCAAAATGTTTGCGATAATTGTGTTCATAAATTGTGTTGAGAATAAATGTTTAAATATCTTCTATATAATACGGTTTTTATTCAGGGTTATTTTATTTGGGTTTGGGTATTCTGGGCGACAGATTTAGTAATTCTATCATAAGTACATGTCATGAAGTTGTAGGCCTTTAAGACTGCAGTGGCCTTAACAGCGAGATTTAGAATAAATTCTTAAAGAACTCCGCTTTTTTTTGGCCACAAACTAAAATTTAAGCTTGGATTTTAACTCAACCGATGAAAAGTCTGCATCCTTACACGTACATTTTAGATAAAACGTCCGTAGATAAAGCCCCTGTTTTTTTATTCAGGTGACAATATTACCGCATAGTTGAATATTCAATATAAGCCAGGAGAAAAAAATCTGAGGTATAAATACAAAATATATATTTATGTCTTATTTGAGTCATTTTCATTTTTCCTGGATTCGAAATTTTGTGAGACTTCTAAAGTTTATTATAACCTTGATATGTATATATGTATAATAGTTGTTATTTTGCTGGCATGTTGGAATTCTGCCAAGAGTGTAAAAATTGTTTACACCGCCTCAAATAGGCTTCAAACAGCTGATTGCTTTTTTCAGCTGAGCCGAAACAATGCGGTTAAGACTTAGTGGATAGATGTCTTCATATATAATGCACAGGTGGTTCCTTATTAACACTCGTGCATGATTCATGGTGGCCAGCAACTTCATTCTTAATATTTATCAATACCATGTGTTGCATCGAATTATTTATTTGTCCACTGTTTATGGTAATTATATGACAATGGGGTAAGGTTTAACTTGCTATATATTAAATAAAATGTATAAATTATGCATCAATAGACTTTAAGGTGGAGGTGGCCATTTTAGACGGTTTATACTAATTATAACAACAAATCGTCATTATGGAAATAACTAATTACTGAATGTTCAAACATTTTAAAACAGCTTTTGCTTACATGGTGGCTAAAAGTGTCCATTTAGATCGCCATGTTTCAAGATACAACGCGGGAGGCGCCGTTAAACCGTGTTAACGGCGACCCGCGACTTTCACAACACGGCAGTCGTTGTAAAGCACCGCACGGAAAAAGTCGCCGAAAAAATCGGCGTCTTTTTCGTCGCTTTGCTTAACGGCGACTCTCGCCCTGGAAGTTAATAGTTAGTTACATGCACAATGGAGGTCTTAAAACTATTGAACAAAACAACATTTCTATTTAAAAATAACTTTGACTTTTTCATTCTTTTTTTTTTGGGGGGGGGGGGGGATATGACCTGCTCAAGTTCTCCGCAAGGTTATCAGCTGAACGCGTGCCAGAATATACCGGAAAGACAAGATATAAATACATTTATCAGCTGAGTTAATTTTGTTACAACTGTATTCCTTTTCTTATTGGAACGGATTGATAAGCATTATGCTCCCGGTCCCTAAATATGTTTTTATCTGATAGTTTTAAACAGACTGGGTAAATAAGGTGGTTGAATGCCTGCCGTTGAATTTAAAAAATATTTAGATACATTACGGTAGATTAGATAAAGAGCTGGTAGTTCTCACTATAATCGTTAAAACCTGGATAATGTAACCGAGATTTTAGCGATTTATTTTCAACTAAGTCTCGATCACCATTGCTAAAGTCGGTCCGATTAAAACATAGTTGGGGGAGGGGGGAAGATGCCCGAATAGTTAGAACGTGCGCGCTGCTCTGTATCATACTGTCTGTCATTGATTTAACATGCGGGGTCCAACCTCGTGGGTTTTCTCCGGGTACTCCCAGTGCTAAAAACCCCTACGTGCAAACGAATTATTGAAATACAATTAAACAATGTGTTAGTCCCGAGACCTAATGTGCGTCGAGTGGACGTTAAACCCCATTTTCTCTCTGTAAAACAGTCTCGATTATCCATTTCATGATTAAATCATGATTAACAGTTGAGCAGCAAACCCGATCATAATCCTGTAAATATCGCAGGCTAGCATTGACATTAAGAGATGATTATGGCCTGGATAAGTTAATTGATGTCTATTTAATTCCAAGCCTAATGAATAGGCAGATTTATCTCTTGCGTAATATATGTTTAAGTTTTGTATATAGTATTAGTTTGAGAATTTATTAGTGATTATTAATTTTTTTTCCATCATTCTCGAAGTAAAAGCGTAATGTGTAGCTATATAAAAATACGTGTGGTATTATTGATTTCGTTTTGCTAACCCATATTCAGTTTATGTAAACATAATCCAATCTTAGCAACATAATAATTACTTTAAAATTTGTGATGCCTCTGGTTATTGTTGTTTCTAAAAGATTGTTCTTCGCCCCTTTGTTTGATTTGATAGTTCACATGGGTTACCTGTACCGAAACACATTTTGCATCAATTAAGAAGTCGGTGACCTACCTTTTGCTGAACCAGAAACCAAGACTGGGCAAATATAAAATAACTTCATTGTCCACGAAATGTTCTTTCATTTCAATAATATCCAATACAGTAAATATCAATGACAATGGTTTCCTTTGAAGAACGAGTTTTTCATTCCAAAGTAATAACCCGGAGAATTTATATATATAGATAAATGAATTTAAACTTATAGGCGACGCTAGGTATTCTTGAACTTTGTATAGTTTCATTAGTGGTACTTCATATAAGCAAAACGGTTTAAACTTTTATTCATATAAGATTTTCTAAGCAATAGCTTTATCAATTTTGGCTTTAATTTCCGGAGTCGAAATTCTTGATGACTGGAAACCAAGTGCACTACAGCACCCCTTTTAACAGTCAATATATTAATAATTAAAGTATATTGTTATAGCATTTTTAAAAAATTTAATTTATAGCTTGTTGAACAGTTTGCAATGTGTGTCGTTGAACGTTAACCATATCTTTCCACCTTTCCAACCGGAAAAGTAAACTGTCCCTTGCAAAATTTGATTGGTTTCAGACCAGATGTGCTATGCAACTATTGCCCTAATGTTTAGTAACGGTCATTTCGACCATACAGTAATGCGATAGTTATAGCCAAACTTCTCAAGGCAAGGGATAAGGTTGCGTCGCTACATTAACAATTTGTGTAAACCTTTTTTAAGATAGCAACCTTAACAATTATAGTCAACCTTTGCGTTTGATTAAAACTGTTTTAAAGTTTAATACACAATAACAAGTCTCGTTTATCGGATAAGGTCACAAAGTATATTATTTATTTTTAACAAGTCGGTATCGTATAAAATATGGTTTAGTCTCACTTTCCCCACATTTGAATGTTTTGATAAAGGTTTAAGAGGTTAGTAGACCGTGGGTGTAGGGCTATAGTCTGTTTTAATTAATTATAGTATAACTGGTGTAAACTTCTCACTTTAATTATTGTTAATGGTGAACACTTCCCACCATCAGTAGATAGGGGAAATAAGTGAAATCTGTTTACTAATAAATTTACATTGTGAGCTGTTTTGGTGTCATAATTAATTTGTAATAAAACCAATTAAACTACTGATATTTAATCGCAGCTTATCAGTTGATATATATAGCTCCTCTGAATTACAAATGGTTATTCCAAAATGGCGAACGCTCTGGTTAACTTTAAATAAATTGCTAATACTAAAAGTGGTCAGAAATTTAGCGTTGGATGGTTTTTAATTCAGAGTTAAGTCTAGACGTAATACTATCATATACTGGGAATGTTGCAAAAAGTACTGTACAGCTAGGGCTACCATTCGCTATGGTATTCTAGCATCTCCTCTTCCTCAACATTATCACACTACAGAGGAGGACACGATAGCAGTCCTGGAGGATGTAGAGAAGATGAAGGCCAGAGTCAGAGCTGACTTCAGAGCTATACAATTTATATATCTATTTTTATTTAGTTAATATATGTATCTGTTCATTATATATCTGTACTTATTATATATCAAACTTTATAAATATTTATACTATGAAAAGGTATTTATTTTCTATGTTGAAGTGTCACAAACTTGATTACAGACTATACTTTAAATCCCCTTAAGTTAATATATGCATATATAATTTATATATCTATTTTTTTTTAGTTAATATATGTATCTGTTCATTATATATTTGCACTTATTATATATCAAACTTTATAAATATTTATACTATAAAAAGTTATTTATTTACTATGTTAAAGTGTCACAAACTTGATTACAGACTATACTTTAAATCGATTTAAGTTAATATATGCATATCGTCGGTGGGATTCCAAAAAGTCGTAACTCCAATTTTTGGGAAAATCACTTTTTGGGATTTCCCTTCTCTATTTTTAGATACACATTTCATGTGAAAATCTTTGTCCTCTAAGCCAATTAGATTTTGTTTTACAGCCTAAAGATAAAAAGTCGTATTTCATTAGATGAGAAATAGGTTACTTCCAAAAAGTCGTATGTCAGATTCTATTCTCCATTATGCACCGTCTGCTTCGTATTTAAACATTTTCTAGTCTTTTTATTGAAGTGTTCTCTAACAACATACCTTTCTGGCAATGATTATGCCAAAATACAAAAAGTAAAAGTCAAAGAAACAATTTTATAGACACCAGTGAAAAATAGGTTACTTCCAAAAAGTCATATGTCTGATTCTATTTTAAATGGTTTTTTGTTGCTCCTGAAAAATTGGTTTTTCAGAGATACGACTTTTTAGAATCCCACCGACGATATATAATTTATATATCTATTTTTATTTAGTTAATATATGTATATGTTCATTATATATCTGTACTTATTATATATCTGTACTTATTATATATCTGTACTATATATCTGTACTTATTATATAGTACTATATATCTGTACTTATTATATATCTGTACTTATTATATATCTGTACTTATTATATATCAAACTTTATAAATATTTATACTATACAAAGGTATTTATTTATTATGTTGACGTGTCACAAACTTATTACAGACTATACTTTAAATCCCCTTAAACCCCCTTTGTTGTTTAATCAGTCATGGCCTAGTGGACCTTGAACTCTAAACAATAGATGTGGGGAAAGTGAGACGTCCCCTAAAATATCTAAGTTAAATGGCTGCTTCCAGTAATTATTAAAGTAGGACGTCAAATCCCATTTCAATTTATTTTCCAGTAATTATTAATAAATAACGGCCAGGGTACAGTTAAAAGTGAACAATATATTTTACTAAAGTCTATAGGTACGTGTTTAGTACTAAATAAATAATTTCGTGTGAGTTTCGTTCACTTTATCATTTCCCTTATTTATTTAGCTCCTGCACAAAGTTTATATTTGCTTATAGGTGACCTTGAGTGTAAGGTCATAATTTGGGGTGAGGCGGTCTTCAACCGACTTTTTTTATTTAGACTTGTGTGGTTTGTGCGTAAACGCCGAGTTATTTGCGATGGGTTGGCTTATATATGTGTGTATATAGAGAGAGAACCAAGTCTCGCCTATGTCGGTTAAATATGCATAAATTGTAAAGCACGATTAAATGGGATCAAATTTCAACCGACATTAACCGATCTATAAATATCGTTTTAAAAGAGCAAACAAAATGTCGTGTCATTTAAGTACTATACATTTCTAAATTTGGTTTATATATTGAATATAGATAAAATTTCACAATATACATATTTCATTACTCTAAAAAAAGAGAGAAAATAATAGATGTCAATGTTGCTTTTAATATTAAATGTTTATTGTAACAAAACATCCATTAAGGACAGCATGCATACACATAGTCAAATACATTTATTAATACATATTATGATCTGTCTCAATTAACAACAAGTGCATCATGTCATTTTATACCACATTTTTTTTCTTTAAAAATAAACACGACAATGAAATGAGGTTTAAAGTCCTGCTGTGCTGCCCCGACTAGGATAATAAGTGCGCTATGTGGGAAATTTTGCCCGGATAGGGGCGCTACGACCTACTCTTATATTGAATTCCCACTACCAGGGATCCAGGGCCCCAGAATAGCAAGCCAACGTCTTATTCACTGAGCCACCGTATTAGAAAACCACAGAAACATCAAACATGCATGGTGGCTGAAAGCGTCCATAAAGATCGTCGTGTTTCTAGATACAACCCGAGATCGGCGTTAAGCACCATAACACGTGACGATCTGACACGTTATGCACAACATGCTAGCCATCCCAAACTTAGGCTGCCTATCTACTGCTAGCTTCGGCTGAGAATAGGCCCTAACCTAATTACCCTCCATTTTTAATTCCTACATCGACGATTTTAGTCGATAACACCGAGTATGCTTTTAGAAGTTTTGAGAAGTATTTATTTCTCTTCTATTGTCATATTGAATGAAATTAAATATGTTTATTTGGCCGTTGTGTGTATGAAAGATGTCAAACTGATCAAGAGCCGAACCACAAAAAAGTCCCTTAATTATTCAACATGGCGGCCCCCATAGACGACAAGTTCACAGATGCGGTTTTATTTGCGAAGAAAAATTTAGGCGTATCTGGGCCTTGTTTTGAAAGATAAACATATTGACAGTTTACAATGGTAAAGAATGTATTGCAATATTACCCATAGCACATATTATATATCGTTTTTAGCCGAGTGGCAGAACTTGAAATTTGACTTTGTGTTTACAAAAACCATGTGCGACGGTCTATTTTCACTCTGTTTGTAAACACAGGTGACGTAAGTTCGATAAGTCCCGCCCACACCTCCATGGCCCCGCCCCAAAATGATGACGCGAGCGTTTTAAAATGGACTCCAATTAGCACAGTGTTCTATTCTGGTATTGACGTAGGTGGAACGCTGTGTGCAGTATGCATGCTAGCCTGACATTTACATTTTTACACTTGCAATTGTTTGATAAACTGCAGTGCAGCTTGATAATTACAAATCTGAAAAGTGTGCCTATTGGTACGTTTATGGCAAATGGTACCCTACATAGAAAATATATTCGACTTTCAAGTACGTGTACATGTGTCTAAAATGAATAAAGCACTTTTAGATACTCTGTCTTTAAAACTATTGTTCTTTATAATGATGGTAATCTTTAACAAATATAAATGCAAGGTATGTTAGATGACAGCCGAAGTGGTTCAGTGAGTCAGTCGCTAAATCATAATTAACAAGGGGTTCCAGGGTTCGATCCCGGTGTTGGTGGAGAAAGTTTTCCGTGTTTATCTAGCGTGGTGTTTCATCGTCGTTTGGATGGGTCTAAAGGAGATCATTAATAGAATTATATATATTTCCCCCATAGCACAATACTGTATATTGCATATGTCGGTCTTCATCAGCCCTGTCAACACATAGAAGTGGTACGCTAAAACCTATTTCATTTGCCTAGATGTACCAATATCGACAATTGCAGGTAAGACTGTGTATAATAATAATACAAAAATTAGATTCCTTCTCGACTAAAAGTCATTAAACACCTTTAATTGTAAGCAATTTTCCTAAAGAGGACATACAGAAATTTGTATTAATTATCGAGCAATTGGATTCATTAGTATGTGTAATACTTCAGGATAGATTTGTGCCGTTTAACATTTTGGTAATAATAACTTACTTAAAATGCTGATATAACTTAGTTGTCTTATTTTATTATATTATATCCACTTTCCATGGAAATGAAATTGGGTTTAGCGTCCTAATTTTTGGTGTACTGTGAGAGGAAGTTTGCTCCGACACCAGGTCAAAGTGTACACGTGCCTCGGTTTTTCGTCCCACGCCGGATATTTCCGAGAAACTTTCTCGACCAGCACTGGAATGGAACCCCTGACCTCCTGGTTAGTTAGCCAGCGCACTGAGCCCATGTGGCCCCCAACTAGCAACGGAGCGTTTGTAATAAATCCTGTGGAATATACATCATATGATAAAAAAGATAATTCATCGCCACCCAGACTACTTGCGTTTGGAGAAACTCCGAAGAAAATCCACGATATAACGATTATACCCCAGCCGACAGGGCATTACCAAAGGGCATTATTTGAAATGGCCTTGAACGCCATCTTATATTTCCCAAAACGTTCATGGCTGACCAAGGTTCACCCGGCAGATTCTGAAAGAGGACACCCTGGGCTACTTAAATGCATCATAAATAACTTTGTATTCAATGTCCAACTCCATAGCTGTATTTTTCTTTATTATCCTGCGCCGAACGAAGTTAAAGAGGAATATTGAAACGGGGTTCGTGCGTCCGATTTCGTTTCCGGGGCATATCTCATAAACCGTTAAAGATATATTTCTGAAACTTTGCACACACATCAACCTATTACAGTAGTTGTGGCTTTTGCTTTTTAGGAATATCTGTGATTTATATGTTTCGTGTTTCCATGGAAACAAATTTGACTTAGTTTTTGGGTACAATTTTGTTTCCGGAGCATATCTCATGAACCGTTCAAGATATCTTTCTGAAACTTTGCACACATATCAACCTATTACAGTATAGTTGTGCCTTTTGCTATTTAGGAATTTCTGGGATTTATATCTAAGGTGTTTCCATGGAAACAAATTTAACTTAGTTTTTGGTGTACAATTTTGTTTCCTAAGCATATCCCATAAACCGTTCAAGATATCCTTTTGAAACTTTGTACAGACATCTACCCATTACAGTAGTTGTGCCTTTTGCTATTTAGGAATTTCTTGGATTTATATGTTTTCCATGGAAACAAATTAAACTTAGTTTATGGTGTACAATTTTGTTTCTGGGGCATATACATGTATCTCATAAACCGTCCAAGATATCTTTCTGAAACTTTGCACACACATCAACCTATTACAGTTTGCTTTTTAGAAGTTTCTTGGATTTGTAGTTTTTGTGTTTCCATGGATTCAAATTTGGCTTAGTATTTGGTGTATAATTTTGTTTCCTGAGCATATCTCATAAACCATTCAAGATATCTTTTTGAACTTTGTACAGACATCCACCCATTACAGTAGTTGTGCCTTTTGCTATTTAGGAATTTCTGAGATTGATATTTTGTGTGTTATTATGGAAACAAATTTGACTGTTCAAGAAATCTTTTTGAAACTTTGTACAAACATTAACCTATTATATTCAGTATTTTTTTTCTGATTTATAAGTTTATTGTTTAACATACAGCAACTGATTGAGGTAAGTAAAGGTTGTTGTGCAAACCTTACAGGGAATAGCGACCCTGCCTTGCCGAACTACTATGATCAGAGTATGAAATTCTGTGAATAATATTCCATGTGTCGGAATATGAGATTTGTCTAAAAAAATTAGACTCTGGCCACAACTAATAGTGCAACCCCGACATGCTCTGCTAAACAGGGCAAAACTTTTAGGACCAGTAACACCGTTTGCGAAATCTGATACATTTTTATATTGATTACCAATAGCATAAACAGGTTATTTTTCCTTATTTTTACCAAACATGTGCAATGGTGCGGGATGTTGATGACTAGTCATCTTGTTTAGTGTGAGTGTCTGTGTGTCTATCTCTGTCTGTCTCTACGGTTGTGTGCCGTCGATGACTTGTCATGTTTTTATTTTGCAAATTTCAAAAAGTTTTCATATATTATATAGCTAGGTGTGCTGTTGGAAAAAAAAAGTTAAGAACCGCTGGTTTAAATCAACAATCAGTTGCATAACTTCGGTACGAACATCAATTATAGTCTAAAAATAACGACGGAAGTATCATAATATTGTCGTCATTAGAACTAATTATACTCATTTAGCACTATTATTCTTTGATATTATATAATGGTCATGGCTATTAATAGCTTAATAACAGGGCTTACGGACAACTTTTAAAATACCAGGTCTGATGAGAGTTCAATCAAATAACTTACCCATAGATTATTCTATAATTAAAGTTTCGGTACCAAATGCGGTGCACGCGGATTTCTGTCGACGCAAGCTAGGTCATTTCGGTACAAACATAATGTGCTATTTTATTTCAATAATTCCCTTGCGCATGGGAGCCTTTAGCAATGGAAGAAAACACTATCGGACTGTTTTATCCGTTGATAAAGGAGTGCCTTATAGATCCAATAAATCTGATTGCATTATACAATCGGAGCAGAACAGTAGGACGTTAAACCCATTTCATTTCACATTATACAATTCGATTTATGCATTCTTCCGTCATCAGCAAAATCTAATCAATTAGGTAATGATCTACGGGCTGCCTATCTGCATGACAATCCGTCACCGCAGTTAACGTTGCAAACAAGGAACACACATAAAAATCAAACGGGGTTTAACGTCCAACATTCTGCCCCACCCTATTAAATGTTTCACGAAAGAAAATTCACCATGTCAGTTTAGCCAAAGCCTACAATTATTTTCTTTAAATTCCAACTATCAAAGATTATTTTACGTGTACAGAATGACTAAATGACTAACACAGATCATAGACATCCAGGTTAATGAGCCAACGCCTTACCCAATGAACCCTTGTGAGCCCCTAGGTTGTTGTTTCGGATAAAAGCCGTTATCGTTTCAAGCAGTTATATCATACACACTATTTATAACTACGTGTTAATAACAGTTCGCAAATTACCTTTTATCTAAAAAATACCCTCTTTTAAACTCATTTAGTTAAACGACAGATCCCCCTGCGGAGTATTTTTAGCGGAGTATATGGGGTGTAAATGTCTTACTTCATCAATAGTTAATCAGAAACGTTTTGAAGTGGGCATTAATTATAAAGTTTAGTGCCTGTTTTTACAATCGTCTGTGCCAAATAAAGATCATAACAGTCTTGTTAGTACCGATGCGCCAGAGGCTAATGTCTATAAATTGTTAAATTTGAAAAGTAAGTTAAAAGACTTTATTAACCATGTCTATTATAAAAACAAAGTTGGCAGCATTACGATTTACTAGAGGAATAACTAATTTAAAAACAGATGTGCTATTCAGGTACACCTCGAATGCGTGTGCACTTCCCAGTTGGGGAGTTCAGATGTATAGCTAACAAATCTTCGCTTTATGAAGTATATAGAGCATAAATTAAATGCCATTTTGGATAAAAAAATAAGTGTGTTCTTCTGGTTTTTCTAGATATGTATGCTGCGTTTGACACAACAGATTGAATTCAGAATTTGGTATTGTTGACTCAGCTCTTGAACTGATAACCTTAGCCTATAAACATTAAGAACAATATTCATATTATTATTGGTTATGAAAACTTTAAAAGCGCCAAACTAAACCACGGAGTTCCATGGGGGTCAGTATTATGTCCAATTCTGTTCAGCCTGGCACTAGGCACAGTTGCAAATACAATTTCTTATTCCTCTTATAGGTGGTGGCTCCATGTTACACTCATAAATTTCGAAAGCCCCAAAACTGGCTCGACAAATTCTGAAACAAAATCCGCTGTGCGTGTCACCCCTGTCTTATACTCTCAAGAATAGAATGCAAAAAAACTTATACCTGTCCTTAAATTCCCCATCGTTCTGAACTCCTCGAATACCACGAACCAACAAGCACCGGTGTTATGTAATAAATTACCTATTGTGTAATTCTACTTTCAAAACTAAACCAATACAGACACAATAATATATAGATAGACAGTTTTCAACTAAAAAACAAATTTAAAGTATATGCAATTTCATCTGAATAACATTACTATTTATCAAGTATGATCTTCAATAACAATAACGTGTTTATTAATAATAATTTATATGGGTACGTTACTAACGTGACGAAAATAAAATGGAAAAAGCCAGCGTGTCTCAGATGTTCAGAATGATTTATATGGTGTCTTTTATGCACGTTCAGAATTCGCCTGATGATATTACTATTTCATCTTTTGTTAAAATAGTCATTGAACTTAGGGGTTCGATTTAGCGGCTTCGAAATATGAATGAATAATTGATTTGTAATAATGTATTATATAAGTGTCATATAATGTATTATATAAATGTTTTACAGAGATATGATTTAGTTATACATATATGTACCCATGAAAGGTTTTCCCTGAAATCTTTGTATTCACATGGATTAAGTTATGCATTGATAAGTAAAACGTCATTATGCGTTTTATATGGTGTCTGAACTCAAACATTACAATAGTGTATTAGTGTCCAAAAATATCAGGCCAAAAAAAAATGTAAAATTTTCTATTCTTTCATGGGGATTAAAGTTATACATTGATAAGTAAAATGTAATTGTGCATTGTATATAGTGCATGAACTCCGGCATTGTTTATTATTAAAAACATATCGTTTATTGAAAGTACGGCCCTTTAGATTCCATTCATATTATTAATTCCATTCATATTATTTCTAAGAAATTATATACCTGTATTTTGTACCAGGCACTATAATTGTATAGTCTATTCAAGTTATGGTTGTATAACATAGATATACAGTCATGATGTAAGTGGACGAATAAGCACGTCATGGGTATCATATTCTTCAGCTTTCTTTATGTGTTGTCAGTAAATATTTGACCGTTTTGAGTTGAAATATGTCTATGCGTACCTCTTATCACGTCAGTATACGTAAAGAGAATGCTGTCATTGTTTAATTCTCTTTTTAAACTTAAAGGGACTCTATCTAGAACCTTGTTTCAATTCAGAAATAACCAATAACTGGTATTGTTGTGTATGAAGATTTTACGCATACTCTTCGAAACGTCGCCTAAATAAATCAGTAGCTGTTTTTCCATAAGTATGTGTTAGTTTATTTATCTACCCAGTTACTAAATGCCATTCAAAGAATATACATGTAATTCGTTTTGTTTTATGTAATTTCGTTTCGGTTTTGTTCATTTTTGAATATGATTGGATTTGGCGGGGAAAATCAAACCAAACACTCGGTCAAACAAAGGACTCCGAATGCAAGGGCCTCTTATATCATAGCATCTATCAGCCTTATGGAAAATTTCGCCAAAGATCTGACTTCTAATAGGCTACTTGAACCCCTAGTCTGTGGAAAAAGGGACCAAGCCAGTGACAAGAAATGTCGGCTCTTTAATACAAACACTGCCAAGCGATGTCCTGAATGTATAATATGTCGTTTGACAGGTTCGTTCCGTAATTGAGATGTAAATAATGAAGTAGGGCAATGTTATTTATAAATATATATAGGACGTAAAAACATATTTTCTCAAACGTGGGTTTAGGTGTACTTTATTTTTTTATCAGGATAAAAGATTTTTATCAGATGACAGGTTGATTTGTTAAAATATACTAGTTAAGATGGCGAACTCATCTAGTCTGGTGGTGTCCCCTTTTTTCATGCACTGGGCCGAACGGAACCAGAACCAAATGTGCGACAGAATATTCCATATTGATTGATATGATAAACAAACCACTTATTGGCTACATCTGTGAAAATACACTAATTTCCTTAAATTGTTCCAGTGATTAAAAAAACAACTAAAGACATATAAATTTCGAGTTAATCTGGGAGGTTTACTCCGAGCACTGCCACGGACTAAACCTACAGAGCCAAAATCAGATCCGCAAGGAATATTCGATAATGACTGATATCTGAAACGAGGCACTTATTGACATGCTATGTCGGTTAGAGCCAATGAAAAAAAATTACCATTTCCAAACGTTTTGCAGTGCTTCTAAGCAATCGAGCGCGCCCTCAGTCGGTAATGAGAAAATTAACCAACGGCCCACTTTCGACTGGATCTGGACGGTAAATCTCACCACAGAGCAGTACAATAAATTTAGAACGGGATGAAAATAAAGCCGGACTATTATACGAAGTATTAATAATATTATGCGCGGGGCTTTAGACAGACTTGTATTGCTCAAACAGGTAGATATGGGTCACGACGCATCAATGAATTGGATTAATATAAGTTTCGTGAATGAAGTTGTGGGACATGTCACTTATTAACGATTTGCCAGCTATATCCACAACTTAAGATAATCCGCAAGATAACCGAATTAGCTTTAGATCGAACCAAATCCTAATATATAACAAAACAATATACATGTACCCATATTCCTGATAATATACTCATAATACCATTGATTCGGGAACATTTTACATTTTAATGCGAACTACATGTATATCATTTACAATAAACGTGTATTTTTTATACTGACTACAATCATGTACATGTGCAATTTCGTATTCCAATTAAGGTTATATTGGACGATTCCACATTATTCTTGAAAATAAAATATTGCACATTGCATGTTTATTATGATTCTTTATTGTGTTGTCGAGGTCAGGTTTGGTGTTTATTTGGCGAAATGACAATAACTTCGCCTAAACATCGCCTTTGACCACCATGGTATTGGGTCGACCTTCGCACCGACCAACCAATAAGTAGACTGCATTTGATTGATTATATAAATATTATTATATGAGTATATTATTATGGTAGTTTCATTTAATATTTAAATATTCTAACTTGCATTTTGCACGCATTTACCGGATATCACCAGATGGCAAGAAGAATCCAATGAAAGCATGAACAATAATTATGAATTGGCTGAAGTCTTTCAGAGATTAAGCACTGCGGTACTATCCTTTCGCGTAAACCCATGAGTCGTGTATGAATTACACGATAGGTACAGCGGTAAATGTGACACACAGGGAGCTGTTCACAAGCAGGGAGGGGGGGGGGTATGTTGAAGCATGCGAAGGGTGCAATTTGACACCCTGATCAATGTTGTTTAGACGTATCACCCTAGTTGTTCCACAGTTTTTCTCCCCTATGAGTGAATGGGGGTTGGGGCCATATGGTTATATTACGCGTTGACACTGCCTGCTTACATGTCTTTAAATCAGGATTACCGAACATCTGCATTAGAGCTAACCCATTGAGTATCGTCCATAAAATATCTGTAAGTGCGCCGATTTTACTGACATTAATTCCCATACCTACGTTTTGGCGGTCAAGGAATCCAGTGAAAGACATACAAAGACGCATACTGCCATAGTGGTTTCTAAAAATCGACATAATTCTAATCGAACAGATATATTATTTGCAATTTCTCCATGCTAAACGGATATCAATAATTCTTTATGTTCCATTTCAGTGGAAACTAGCTATTAGTGATCAAACACAAACAGTCCATATTTCATATCAATTACCATGTTATACACACGATAGTGTTGTAAAGATAATTCGATATATTCAGAGAATTACATTAAACAAGGTAGCAGTTTCATTCTATTTTCAGAAACAAGTGATGGCCATTTAGACAATCACCTACCATGTCGAAAAGACTTAAACTCGCTCCTCGGGCATGTACTACATTTTATGGACGATAACGTGTTTTTTTTTTAGGCCATTTTGAATTTCTCGATTTTTGGCGGAAATGGCTAGAGTGTGGTTCCTGCCATTTTTGAAATAAGCATGTTACTTATTCACCCCACTAAAACAATAAAAGCAGAAGAAATGGAGGGCGTTGGGCTGGCTATTTCTATTCTGTATCATCTCCCTTCTTAAAATTGGGGGGGGGGGGGCAAGTGGTTAACGTATGCGTGTTGCACCATGGGGTCTGTCATTGAGTGAATGACATGCTGTGGAATGAGACCATCTTTTAGAAGCGCCAATGAAATGAGCGTCACTCGTTCCTGCAGTTTTACGTCCACTTCCAACAAGGGTGATGTCGTAGAAAAGTGAAATGAGCACCTCGGTGGAGTTTTTATAACATTTGGAAGTTGATTTAAATTGAATACTTCGCACGAAGTGTGTTAGAAATGAACACCTCTGAGAAAGTGAAATCAGTAGTTGACGCATTGAAATACTAGTATTTAACTTGTTTAAATTAATGTTGACATTATTAATCAATTTGATTGGCTTCCATTACCAATATCGATAATAGGAATATATTTAAGTTCTATCAAATGAATTAAGCTCTCTGGGTAATTATCTTTAAAGCTGACACAGCCCTTTAGAATTGAAATTTAAACATAAATCTAGACGGTTGCTTACAATTTCAGATATTCTTGTAAAAGAAAAAAGTAGAGTCCACCCAAGTCCATATATCACATACCAATTATATGCGACACTTACAAAATTCCAAGGCTACACATAGTTCTTGTATAATTCAATCGTACTGTCTCCGAGGAATGAGTGTAATTAACGACCACTGGGCTAGGAATATATATATCATCACTAAAAAAAGAAGGTTAAACTATGGAGTTGACAGTTGTTGCGAAATATATTCAGATCGCTAGCATTTGACATTTACGGCTTTAATTTACAACTTCCAGACTTGCTAAAGAAATTTGACGAGGTAAAGGACACCATATTATTTCGTAATCCAATAAACTTTTGCTAATGGCTCCAAAAACGTATGAAGCGAACACAGTTGCAAATATCAGTAACGCCGCATTAGATAGGTTCAAAATATAAATCTGTGTTGAAGGATTTAAAATAGTTAGAATGTGTCTTGATTCGCTGATAATTTTGTACTACCAGGGTCTAAAATCCGATTGTCTGATTATGATAACCTTTAATAACTTCAAAATACACATTTTGGACATACTTAAAAACCCGGGCGTCGTTTAGCGCTGTATAAAACCCATGCCGCATGCAATAGTGTGAAAGACTATTCCCTTTATTTGAATACACAGTCCGAAAATGGTTCAATTTAGTTCAGTATTAACAAAGTTATAATAACTCTTTTATTGGTAGCGGTGACCAGCGGAGAAACGAAACCTGATGTGCCTGGTTTATGCAAATGCCACATTCGGACTAGGTCAAGATTATTTTTGACAATACCCCACCATGTTTTTGTTATTGTTTCGCTTCTACAAACTCGACCGACTGAAATAAGATTGGGGGGCGGTATGCCAGGATAGTGGCAAACCTTTGGCAACCACATTGACAGCTGGGGACTAAAGCAGAGTGGTCGTAGGTGCTTCTGATAGCGTTAGCCACGAAAACACTATTATTGTCGCTTTTAACCAGGCGGGAAAATATGTCATGGTAATTGGGACCCTGTGTCAAATCCCGGCGAAGTCATTCTGGTACGAACATTCACCAATTTAAAAACCAAACGGGGATATCACCCGTAGGGCCTATAGATTTCATGCTCAGGGGATAAATTATTATCATCTGTGTTAATGAGTTTTTTTTCATTTCACATGTTCAACACTTCATTACAAGTCCCGACAACAGATCAAAAGCGCAATATTCCAAAGAGGAATAGTTAATCCATCAACCCGTTTGTACCCAACAGACCTCACTGTTTGATGGCGTGGACTGATCACACAAACAGATTTTTTTACAAACATACACATGTAATGTTCATGTTTTGTCTGCAACTGACACTCTTCAATTTCAAACTGTAAACAATGAAACGTAAGTTGATTAATTACACGAGTAACAAGGCTATTAATATGTAGGCCCTATGTGCTGGTTACTGCAGAGGCGCAGTGAAGTATCGTGGGGAGGGCAACAAAGGCAACGGGGGTCCAAAAAATACATATATATATATTATAATCCAAAATAGTGTGCATAAGCTAAACACAGAGTGCTCGATGCGTAAATCCAAATATGAAATCTGTAAGTTCTTTACTTAAAGTTTCATGTGGTACTCCATACTCATCAGAAGCGAAGTACTAAACTAAAATGAAGTTTGAATACGAGGAATGGCAACGGTTGACGGGAGTGACGTCAACAGAACACAACAAAAACGTAACACATTATTAAAGAAAAGTTCCGTTTGTTGAATTAGTTTTCTTGTAGGCCCATACTGTTGCACGCTTGGAATCGGTATGTTCTTGGTCGAATATTCAAACTTCGTTGATTTCATTTTCGTTTCAGCTAATGTACAGAGTGCTCGACTAAAAAGGAGCGTAGAAATTATAATCCAAATAGTGAGCATAAGCTAAACACAGAGTGCTCGATGAATAAATCCAAAGCAAATATAAATAATTAAAAATATGAAATCTGTAAGTTCTTTACTGAAAGTTTCATGTGGTACTACACACTCATCAGAAGAAAAATACAAATGAAGTTCGAATATACGAGGCATGGCAACGGTTGACGTGCTAGGGTTACCTAACCCAACCCTAACCCTCAACAGTACACAACAAAACGTAACGAATTATTACCGTACACAATAAGGTCCATCGGGTATTTCCACATTTGACCGAACTATTGGATCACAATCCATTGCATCGAACCGAAACCTGCCATGCTTGTTCTTTGGAACCAGAGGCGGATCCAGGGGGGGGGGGGCTTAGGTGCCCCCCCTCCCCTAAATCTCTAAAAAAAACAGTATTAAAAAATAGATATGCGCCACAAATCACCACCGACACCCCGATTTTTTCAAAAACTGGATTTCCTGGATCCGCCTCTGTTTGGAACACGGTGCACCAACTGACAAGATTTCCATTTCTTATAATTACAACATGGCACCGACGAAGTAACTTATCGGGGGTTCCTGATTGATATAATATTCGGCCATAACGAATATGCTTGTGCGGTGAGAGGGGACAACTTTACATGGAATTCGACACATTTGTCAATTCAGTTGCGCAGAATCCAGCTCTAATAGTAAGTGCGGGAGGACCGCACCACAAGCAAAACAAAAATCTACAAGGTACAACTGCGGACACGACAGTAAATAGACATTGCAAAAAATAAACAATTATATCAAATCAGGTGTATGGATCCGGGGGCCAGCCGTAAGCGTCCATTGCGCTGTACAGTCCCGGGCCTGTTATGGTACAGACTTCACTAAAAATGATTTTACAGAAAAGACGTAACAGAAATAATGCGACAAATCTTGACAGTGGTCGTCTCTTCAATGGCGATAGTCTGCCAATTGACGTCAGGTGTTGAACGTCAACAATTTCAACAATAAGGGCGATCATCCAGATAATATCTGGGAAAACGCTAAAAGTGGTGTGAGCAAACAGGATAAAAGCCCGACAATGAGAACATTCTGCAGTACGAAGGGCTAAAACTACTCTAATGGTATGGACAGGAGGACCGAACAACACAAAACAAAAATCTAACAGATAAACGTGCGGACAAATTAACAAATATCAAATCAAGTGAATGGGTGCGGGGGCCATTCACTTATGGTACAGGCGTCACTAAAAATGATTTAACAAAAAAGTCGTAACAGAAATAATGCGACCAATCTTGACAGTGATAGTCTCTTTAATGTAGAACAATTTCAACAATAAGGGAGATAATCCGGATAGAATCTCGGAAAACGTTTAAATAATAAGGTACATTCGGCAAACCTCGACAGATTCCGGTACTCTCCATAACCCTACATCTAGACTCGGCTGTATGACAGTAATTGATGTGTACCTACGACCATACATTTGCGATGCGGCTAGTCGACTACCGATTTACTGTAACAGGAAAACGTACCGCTTTTACCAAAAAGTCCCAAAATGGCCTCTTTTCTAGATATAATCTCTATGGGGGCAGCCATTTTTTAGTTTGTTGATATAATATCCATGGGGGCAGCCATTTTTTTTATCCGGGTCTTTTAAAATAGTTCCAAAATGGCGGATTCATCATACAGCCGAGTCTAGATGTAGGGTACCGGAATCTGTCGAGATTTGCCGAGTGTAATAAGGTAGTGAGCAAACAGAAGCAAAAAATACCGAGTGTTCTTGTCGACCGGGACATTCAAATATGAGTCAAGTATTTTAAGTATACAACCCATGTGTTAAATTAGCTAAATCCCTATTCTTTGGCACCTAGAAAAGGACACAAATAGGTCGCCACACATTAAATAATGTAATATGAATGTCTATATAAACTGATTTAAATTCCGCCGTTTCTGTTTTACAGTATTTTCTAATAAGTTAAGAGTCCAAATTGAATTGAAGTCTTTGGCGTTGTGTTATTTTAGTCTATTCTTCTGAGGGTTATGTTTACCTTCGTTCACCCAATCGACTCATTACAAATAGTGCTCAAAGGCATGCCGGCACACGAATCGTGTGCCAATTCCAAAATTTCGTTTTGTCTTAAACATTGGATATGAGAAGCCGGTCTTTTCATGGTAAGATAACAACATCAATGTAGATTTAAATTGACCAAAACGTCTCCTTTAAACATATTGTTGTTCTGCACTAAATCGACTCCACAATTCGATATATACAATGTGTATAATAAACACGAGTGTTTACAATCAGAATGAACTATTGGCTATCTTACTAAATAATAACTTTCACAGCCCGTCTATTAATCTATAGCAGCCTTGAACTGTTGTAATATTGATTAAATGCTGTTTGGTATAGCCTACCAGCTAATTCGCAAAGGTTTCTTACCAGTGTTAAAGAGACATATTACCAAGTGTTAATGTAAAAATAAAATTAGTGCAACAGAGTGAAATTGTTTTCAAACTGTAAATTACAAAATAAGTAATAGAAAAAAAAAATGTTTTAAATTCTCTTTATGTCCTATTTTCTTTCCCGTCCATTTAATTAGTTAAAATGAAAAAGTTATTTTTTATTATTATTATGTCATCGTGTATAAAATAATTCATGTAGCCTAAGAAATGAAATGTTTTTCTAGTAGTGTCCTCGGTTGTAATATGCATTTCGTGGTTGTTTATTTCCGGATTTTTATTTATATAAGAAAACAAATGAAATGCTCGTATTGTTATTACAGGGTGAGGTTTGGCCAATATGTCACTTTAAGTATAAGAATGCAAGGTGAAGGCTTTAAGAAGCTGAGTCAGCATATATTGATCTCTTTTTCTAGCTGACCGTTTTCCCCCACAGCAAAATACAGACTATATTAACATTATATTATATATTGTAAACACACGCCTCAATAAATAAACAAACAAAAAATTGTATAAAACAACAAACAACAGACAAGCAGTTAGGTTGCAAAAGGCCATTTTTAAAGTTGATCAAATCCATTAAATATCAGCGAATCTCACTACTAGAAATAAAGTAATTGAGTTTCAAGCATAAATCAAGTTGTATAGATCTTTGTTACGTCTAGGGGGGGGGGAGCTCGTCCAGGAATTAAACATGGTATTGGTCATTTCCAAAATCGTGGCCAGTTAGCCTTCAGCGCTTCGCATGCTCTACAACATTGCCGGGGGGGGGGGGGCTGATGGAAAGGGAGGCTGAAAAGGGATTGACAGGACTGGTGTAAGAATGAAAACCATAATTATTATGTTATATTTTCGATGGACTTTTATTGTTCAATTGTGTTTTTGATAACCGTATTATCTTATCAATGAAATTCTAATTGACATAAAGACGTAATGCAATATTGTCGACCGAGTGTCAGGGTGTTACGACACTCGACTGCACTGGATGAATGTCGTTATACCGTGACATGGTGAACATATTTGTTTAACAACAACAAAAGGAATGAATTATAGAAGTAAAGATGAATCAACACCACCATACCGGACAACAAACCCAAATGGAAGGAAGAATGGACCAGGACTTATACTCACCAACAAGCCCCAAGGAAGAGTTGCACCGCCCTGCCATTCAACCGGACAGAACGACCAGACCGACCAAATTGACCGGAAATATATATATGTACATAATATGTTTATATGTTTTGTCCACCTTCATGTCTGTTTTGTCAAATGTCTATGTAAATGTTTGTCCGCGTCCATGTCTGTCTTGTCATATGTGATTGTCCCAACTTACACCTCATTAAATTCCGCACCTTATAATATCATGTTTTGTTTGTACATATATATATAAAAAATTATCCTTATTATTCCACTAAACACACTGTAAATATTATCACCATATATGTATAAAATGTAATTGTCTGCGATATCACTTCGGCGGAAGCGGACGTAAAATAAAGCTATTTCACACACACATATTTGTTTGAGCGTTAATTAATTTATTGTATATCTTTATAAAGCATATTGCAGGATTATCTTTTTCTATTATGCCCGGTTCGTCAACGTAGTCGTGGAAGTAATCCATTCTGATAAATAAGATTAACCAGTGGCTGCAAGACAGGATACGCCCACATTTCTCAAGAGATGGATAGAGGGCAAGCTAATCAATCAGGGGCAATAATCCAGAAAGTTATGGTCTGAAATGCGCGAATATTAGAGGGGCCGGGGTCTTTGGGATATAAAGATATGTTTTAAGTTTCATCAAAATCGGAAAAAAATTGTGACCACTAGAGAGACAAAAACCTTGTAAATAATTTGCGTACAAAGAGCTGCGATTTAGTCGGGCAGTTTCATTTCTATTTTCCCGAAATTCGATTTCAACCTTCATTATGTTGGAATGGTAATATATTTAAACATGTTTCTAAAATCGTGACCTCTAGAGGATCCGCAAGCCAAAAATGCGATTTTTTGAACAATCAGGGGCCATAATCCAGTACGTTACGTTCGGAAATGCGCGATTATCAAAAGGAACCAAGATCTTAGTGTGTAATGGTGATATATTCACAGGTTATTTTTAAATCAGATAAAAAATGTGACCTATACAGCGTCCACAAACGTTCATTCTGGTGTAACGGTGATATAATCAAACGTTGTTTTTTTTTAATTAGGATAATAATTGTGACGTCCAGAGGGACCACAAGCTAAAATCGGATAAAAATTGTGATCTCTAAAGGGACCACAACCATCGTATTACATACTTTTAAATAATGGGCGTACACAGAGCGGCAATTTTGTCGGGTAGTTTCATTTCATTTTTGTACAATAAGGGGCAATAATTCAGGAAGTTACGATCCGATAGGCACAAATACCACAAGGAACCAAGATCATCTTTGGGTTATAAACATGTATTTCAGGTTTCATCAAAATCGGTTCATTATTGTGACCTCTATAGGGTCCACAAGCTAAAGACGTGATTTTTCGTACAATCAGGGGCCATAATCCAAGAAGTTTCGATTCGATACATGCCAATATCGACAGCGACCGAGATCCTTTGGAGATGGACCTATATTTCAAGTTTCGTCAAAATGGGATAAGAATTGTGACCTGTAGAGTGTCCACAAACAAATGTGGGCGGACGTCCAGACGGACAGGGGCAACGACAATAATTATACGTCCACATGATCAAACAAAGGGGATTGGTAGTCAAGTGGCGTTGTTTCGATTATCAGCTTGTATGTGACAATGATTAAGGTCGCCTGTCCATCATTGTGGATTTCTCCGGCTTATCTGTTGTTTTTATGCTTGATTAGTGACGTTTCTCCTTGGCATGGCGGGGGGTCTGGTAAGAAGCAGTATCTAGTCGTTCGAATGATACGAAAGGGCATTTGCCTTTCTTTATTATCCGGTTGTTGCATACAAGTTGAAGGCTAACCCCCATTTCATGTCATTGGCATTGATATTTTGTTTGCCGTTTCAGAGTATTTCACTATCATGTCCTTTAAATTAGGGCTGAGTATAAATTAAATTAATAGACTTTAGTTGGTAATATCGACGTTTTTAAAAACACAGAGCTTATTATATATATTTGTATTCACTTATCCCTCGGCTGATAATATTTTTTTTATCAAAATTCCTCAAAATATTCCTAGGCCATTACTAGATTAAACTTGTTAATGGCCTTTCTCATAAACATCATTTGATGATTCAGCTTTCTTACATATCAGTTAATACTAACACCGACTAAGTATTCGAGATGTTGTTGGAGTCAGTGTCCAATATCGTGTCCAATTAATTATAAGCAGGTTTCCGTGTTATGTTGGTTATTGATTCCATGCATGATAGTAGGTTGTAAACAACGTGTTAGAATCATGATCACGCTTTAGAATGAAGGGGTGCTGTTATAATTATGCATGACTGCTACTTGAAGGTCAGTATCTATAAGTACCGTTTGTTATAAGAAAAACGCCTCATCTCTAAAATTGTACCAGATAAATTAATGTGTGAGATATCACACGCACCAAAAATTAAAAATATCTACTCTATCATAAACATGCCAATATGAATCATAATTTCAAATTTATCTAACTAAAATCAGAAGCTATTTTCGATCCATTTATTCGAGTGGTCACTTCATTAACACGTGAAAGAAAAGCGCGTTACGGGCCTATCTACAGCATAATACTAATGTTGAGCTTGATTAAATAACCAACCAAATTTTTCACACAATCAAAATATTTCAAAACAGTGCGTAATTGTCACCTTGAGTTTCTTAATTGACTATTCTGAAGATTAACTTGGGGAGCGTTCGATGCTGTGTATATAAAAAAAACAATATTGTCACGTTGTGAATGAATACTAAATCGAACAAACACAACAAAACCAGGTTTACAAAAGAAGTGTCTATTTTTTACAGTAAATAAACTATATTATAAATGTTAAACCCCTCTTACACTGTGGTCAGCAGAACAGTAGGACGTTAAACCCCGTTTACTTTACTGTGTGGTCAAGGCAGTTTAAATTGGAAAATGGGTGATTCGCTGGGTGATTCGCGGGTTGTTTCATTACAAGACGACTTAATGTTTCAAATTAAAATAACACCAAGGTTCATCAACATCAAATAGCCATGTCAAAGAACTCCACCCGCCCACGTCTTTCATTCTTTGAATCCAAATCAAAAGTTAAATTTATCTGTACCACCAGATACCATTCCAAGCTTATATATACATGTATATGTTTTCAATGTCACGTTTCCAAAAAGAAATGTGATCAAAGATAAGGATAATCTTTTTTCCATTGATCAATATTAACTGCATATTAGTTCAGTCCCTTGGCGTAAATCATCTTTCATGGCTCGACTTATATAAAAGTAATTTTAAAATTAAAAAGTATTTCAAAGTAATTTTAAGAACAGTACAGTAAAATATATTTTTTTAATTATTTATATTTCCGTAAAAAAAAATTTTAATAGTTAAACGACGATTTCATTATAGCCCGCGGTTATATCTTTATCTGTCATAAGTAATAGGGGTGTTTAAAACAACATGGTAAGGTTCGTATAAAACTAATTATTGTAATTTTTGGTTTGAAAGGTATTTAAAAGAGATCTTAGTTTGTTTTTACCGTAGCATTTCAGAGCATGTTACAGCAAAATCTGAATTTCTAAAATAAAAGATAAGTTAAAGGACCTAAGTCCGTAACTCAAAATCCTCCAAAATCTTCGACATCGAAAACACGAATTATTGGTCAATTTAAATCAGCATTGACGATGTAAACTAATCGGGAAAAGATGAGCTTCTGATAAAAAAAATTTTTTAACATTGGTACACGAATCGCGTACCATAATGCGCTTCAACCCTAGTTGTATTGAGAGACTCGAGGGACTGGGATAGACACATTGCATCAAATTAAACGGAGTTATGTAGACTGGAATAACTAGACGCTATAAATCTGTACTTAATTGAGGTTGCTGGCTTAGTTCGCCGAACATAAATGATTAGAAATTGGAGTAAAAACGGAAACCATTGAATGTAAATCAGTTTATATACATTCATATTACAGTATTATATGCGTTGCGACCAACTTTTGTGAATTTCTAGGTCCCAAATGTTAGCGATTTAGCTCCTTTAAACGCGGGGTTGAATGTACACCTCTAGAACTATCGACGAATTCCATGAAAAAAAATGTCAATAATAATACATAAAATGTTGAACTACTAAAATTCAGAATTCTCTAAATCTTTGTGAATTTTGTTTAATATTCAATGCAGGAGAATCGAACTATACACAAAACAAACCTGCGGACAAGACAAACTACATAGACACATAAACAGCAAATTATAACATCTGTATTTGCATAATATGCGAACCGAGTTTACCAATATCCAATGTCAAGCAAACAGTTGAGTAATGTGTTTTAATACACCGCATAACATGTTTATTATCGGCTAAGTAATATATAGATCAGAAAGAAATATGTAGGTTAGTGGATACTGCATCAATTCATAAGTAGCTAAATAAAACTGGAAACATTATCTGTTGCCAAGAAATACTCATCTGATCCAGGATGTAATCATAAAATATGGTTTTCTGATATAGAAAAAATATATACCTACGTGGGTTTAAAAATAAATATACGATAACAGGCATTAAAATAGACACTGAAAATTACTATATTTTATTTTATATAGATACTTTCGTATAAGGTTGCCGTTTTAACAAATGTATATACAAAAAGTGTCATAAGTATAATCATCTCTCTCTGCCACAGGATGGCTGAGATACTGAATGGATTATAACATTCGCGTTATCAAATTTTAATACATGTACTAATTAGCTTAACGTTTATATTGAATATCGTAACAATGATACTGGACAATCGAGTTACGCTATTTCTTATCAAAACTTTAAAGACCCATAATTTCGAGTAATATAATATCGCAGCTATATGCCGCGCCTAAAGACAAGTTAGACTCGCTGTTTAAGTGTTCGGGATAGTGTTTAAAACAGATGGTTTTAAAAGTTTATATATACTATTCAAAAAAGTAGGGGATAATCGATCATGTCTGATGACGTTAACGTCTTGGAAGCGCCCGTTTCGACGACGCCACACCCTCCAACGTCTGTCCAAAAATCAACAGTGAAACTTTACTCATCTGAAAACATCACATTTCTCCAGCGTCGATTATCCAAGTGTTGACGATCCCTACACCAACGACGTCCTACCTGAATGTGATGATCTCTCAAACAAGGGATCACGCGAGGACGTCGGGTGCGAAGGTGACCCATATGCAGTCGATTCCGAATGGTCTGGCCACTCACTATCACACCAGTGTCTGTTTTAAGACGAGCGCTGATCTGATTTGCTGCGATGACACGATTTCTCAAGGCCAAGGTACGGATAAATCGATCCTGGGCTTGAGTTGTCGCCCTTGGACGACCTGGGCGTGGTCTGTCCTTTACAGATTGTGTATCACGGTATCTGGACCATAGCCTGCTTATGACAGACTGAGAAACATTAAGCGTCACGCCACAACCGCCTGTGTTGTGCCGATCTGTAGCATGCCAAGGGCACGTAACCTTTCATTTTGGGTAAGCCGACGCATATCAAAATTTGTTTTCTGGTCACTAAAACAATTCAACTGATGTTTCCACCCTGGAATTCAATGCCACAATGACTGTAACATTCAAGTCAGAGTCGTGCAAATCTTGGTTTGGATCCATGAGGATCCCAAGCATCACCTGCATTCCACGCGGTAGCTTCCATGCAGTAGCTATTGGTGCGTTTGGGTGTCACATGTAACTGGAAATGTTTCTTCTGTCAGGTTCTATAGTTACTTTTTTCGTAGTCATTTGCATATTTTAGTATTATGCCCCCAAAATCAAATATCCCCTACTTTTTTTGAATAGTATATATATCACCAATATAACACATAGTTACAAAAATATAATTATAATCCCGCGAATGCGGTTACGGGGTTAATGATGCAACACCAAAGTAATAATGACATTGATCAAATGAACAAACTGCAATGATACAATAATTCAATGATACACAATTTGGATCATGTCGCACTAAAACAAATGATTGAGTTCTGTCTCTGGATAAAGTCGAATCTGATTACAGATCTATATGTCGTTTCGGGGTTTTTTTATACTTTCGATGGACTACACTACATGAAGATCTGACCGGTTGTTGCAACAGGTACCGTCAGTGGTCATATGAGCGGCTTTTGAATATATGACTTCAGCCATTTGATAAACCAATCCGAATTGATGTTACTAATGGATTACCCTCAGTTGCGTGCAAAACACGCTTAAAGTTCGCCGTAACAAAGCGTTTCATTGGCTAATACCCCAAACCGTGCAGAACACGTCAATGATAACAACTCTTCCAGATCCTAGTGTAGTAAAGACAAGTAAAACTAAATTTTTGAACTATAAAAACGAAACGAAATATGATGTGTGTTTTAAAATCATAATATAGAATCATTCATTCTACACAAAGAATAAATTTCGCCAAGCATAAAACAAAATCCTGGTTCCTACAAAACCAATATCAAAACTTCAATAGTATAACTATCAATAGAAACATATCACCACGAACCATGAAACCCTTTTTTTTTTACTTTTTTTTAACTATGTTAAATCAAAGAAGAATCACGGTGTAAAATAGATGGTAAGGATTCCACAATAGCCTTAGAACCCAGGTGGGAAAAAGCCTTATTTTCATATTAGTTGTCATCAGGAAGGAAAACTAGCGATGAGCTGAATCGCGACCGTTCAACAAGTTCAATCAAACCCAGCTATTTTTCAGTGCTATAATTATTTCAGTTACTTGCTCTTGGTTTGAAATTAGTCGCTCTATCCGGTCTACTGTCTGTTCTTCGGCTGATTAAGGAATTCAGAATCGATTCAGCGCAGCATAAAAAATTTCCGATAACAATATTATTAATTTCTTGCCGCCGGTGCTATCTTTGGAGAAATAAATGTCACCAAGCCAAAAGATGACATTCTGGAAGGTACACTTATTTTTTTTTTAATAAACTGAAAATAGTGAAAACTAAACACAATTTGTTTTTCTAAAGTTGTTCTCACAACTAACAATCTAAATATTAATCAAATTCGGAATGTTTAGCATTGGAGTTTGGGGGTGGGGGTGGGCTTTTTTTTGACATAATGGATAGAGCATGCACGTGTACCACAAATTGTAATTCAGATTGAACATTCAATGTTGCGAGTTCAACATAATATGTCCGGACCAATTTCTAGCTGCAAGAGCTACCTTCTCATCACAGAGGAGTGTGAAAATTTTAAATCAGATTAAACGACTGTTGCAAGTTTAACCTATCAGAACCCATTTCTAGTTCAGGGGCGTGGTGACCCATGATTTTGCCTGGCGTACCAGATACCACCTGGGTCCGCAAAAACAATAAGGCTAGAGTCGATTTGTAGCATATTTGACCAACGGAATATGTTTGATACCGGTTAAGCATTATGATTATGATTATAATGTTGAAAACCGCATGGAAATCGAGTGTTTTTTGCCATTTGCGAGGGGGTGCAAAAACTCAAAACCATGACGCGTCATTGTGTCTATATCACTTAGCCCTGATCTGGCTGGAAGAGGTGACCTACCATCACAGAAGAATGCGAATGCGTCCAACAACGAGCAGCAGTATACTAATTACAGTACAGACAAAGTCTTTCGTTTCATAGCGAGCTGTTGAAAAACCAGACGAAATACCAAAGAAAACACAAGATTCATTATTTATTGTATTTGGCATCCAATAGTTGGGTTTTTTTTATATAGAAATACTGATAAACTACAATGCATTATATAAGTAAAAATGCATTATATAAGTAAAAATGCATTTATCAGTATAAAATATGTCATATTAACAGTGATAGAGTGAGTAAAACTACATAAAAGTTTGCACAGGTCCGTTAATTTTATGACAAAAAAATCTATACTGAATATAAAATTACCCATATCATCAATCAAGATTACCTTTGTGAAGTTATAAATGAAGTTTATACTTCCCGTTTAAAATATCGGTGAAAGCTACACAGCCTTGTTCGGTCGGCTTTATCGCATTCTTGTATTATTTTTAATTTGGCGTTTGGCACATTATTATACGCCCACATTTTCACGTGGGGGAATATTGTCGTTGCCCCCGTCCGTCCGTCCGTCCGCCCACTACAGGTGTACGAAAAATCACGTTTAAAGCTTGTGAACACGTAGAGGTCACAATTTTGAACCGCGTTTGATGAAACTTAAAATGCATGTTTATAACTCAAAGATCTTGGTTTATTTCGATATTTGGGCATAGCGAACAATTATTATCCGATTTAAAAAAAACGTTTGATTATATCCCCGTTACGCCGTATTGAGGGTTGAGTTCGAATTTCGTGAAAATCTGATCAAAATTGCCAGACAAATTGGTCGCCGCTTGCAAGCGAGTTGTGTAAAAATATGGTATATCAAGGTTGTGGACTCTGTAGAGGTCACAATTTAAATTGATTATGATGAAACTTGAAATGCACGTTTATATCCTAAAGAGCTGTCTGTGTTCCTTATTAATATTTGCGCATCTCGGATCGTAACTTCGTGAATTATGACCCCTGATTGTACAATTAATATGCGCCTTTATTAGCTTGTTCTCCTTCTGGAGGTCACAATTACATAACCAAAAAGGTTTGATTATGTCATCGTTACATCGTTGTAATGAAGGTTGAGTTCGAATTTTGTGAACATCGGACGAAATTCGCCGCCGATTGTCAAGAATAGTGTAAAAGTATGTATGGTATATCAAGGTTGTGGACCCTTTACAGATCACAATTGTTTTACCCGATTTTGATGAAACTTGAAGAAATGCATGTTTATAACTCAAAGATCTTAGTTCCTGTCATATTGGATCACAACTTCCCGAATTATTGTCACTGGTTGTACGCAAAATCGCGTATTTTAGATTGTGGTCCCTCTGGTATATCAACGTTGTGGACCCTGTAGAGGCAACACCGGATTAACAATGGTGCGGGCCCTGGGGCCTGGAACATGTGGGAGGCCCCTGATCACCGACTGCGAGCGCCGAAGGCGCGAAGCCTCGCAAGGGTGATATCTGAGTGGCAATTTTATATGGCGACAGATTTTTTGTGAGAGGCATTCGCTTCTGGTGTCCGCACCGTGGGTCCGCGCCTGTGGTGGCGCTCGATAGCCTCCACATAAGAAATATAAGAAAGTTTTGATCAGGTGTAGGCGCCATTAAAACCGACCGACTCATCAGTGCCTTATTTTATAATTGAAAGGTTGTCAATTTTTTGGGAGGGGGTGCCTTATTTTTCTGGAAATTTTTATAAATTGGAGGCCGGAAACATGATTTCCTGTCATTTCAGGCACTTGTGTGGAGCCATTTAGAAGTACCTCCCCCAGAAAAAAAATTTGACGAAAATTAGCGCATTCTGGCGTTATTTAAGTGGACCAATCCATGCGAGTGCTATGAAATGATGGCATTTCTAGAGGACGGGGCTGGACGCAACTAAGATTTTTTGTGGGGGTGGGCCCCTAATGTTGGGGGTCCTGGGGCCTACGACCCATTTTTGATCCGGACGTGGTGATAAATGCGAGTGCTATGAAATGAGGGCATTCCTAGGGGAGGTGACTGGACGCAACTAAAAAAATTTCAAATGTTAATGTTTGATAAGAAATGTACTTGTTTGTGTCACGAACAAGTCGGCCTACTTACAGAATCGTCTTACGACGATTGTCTCACCTATTAAATCAATGCATGGGTAACCAGCAAAATTTTTTCTCGTAGCTTGAAACACCTGTGATCATTACGCCATCTGGACAAAGACTCTTATTTCTGTTTTGGTTCACCCACAAACCTATTAAATTTGAAATCATAAAATCTAGGATCGTCGAGTAGTCTCATGTAACACAATAGACAAACGAAGCAGTCCGTTTTGTAAGTGATGGAATGAGTACGAAACCCCGTGTCTAGTAAGCATAGCGAATTGACAGTGTTGAGGGGCGTTAGATGCTTTGGGTACTTGTACCGTTATAAAAGTAATCATGATGTTAAAACACGTTTTAAAACTACTTATTCCTGCCCGTATTCATACACCGCGCAGCGTTTCGTTCGATTAGAGGTAATCCAACTACACACTGTTATTCTGAGTGGATATTGTTGTTTTAAATTTTGATTGGTCAGTAGTCCGTCTACCAACCAATCACTAGCTGCCCAACAAAAGCTTAACATTTAAAACGAGTGCCAGTATTGGACCAAATATGTTTACATAACGTAACGTCATGGCTCACGATTTTATTATAACTAATTAACCCGTGCATAGCAGAATACTGCAGTAAAACTAAATGTGTGACAAACGAGGCTATCAAGCCGAACGAAATGTAAACAATACTGTTTGGAAACGAACATACCTTCACTGCTTTTAATACCTTAAATCACAGTCCAAAGTTTTATGAAAGACCCAGAACAAACGAAGTACTGTCATGTTGCTGTACTTAAAGGGACAATCCCGAATTAAACAGAGGCTCAAAAATAAAAGTCTGAGAATGTATGAAAGTAAAACGCCAAAATATAGGGGAATGGTTTATTTACCTTGTCTCAAAATTTCAACTCAAAATATTGAGTCGTTTGGACGTGAACGCCAAAACTGCTTATCCGGACACGTAACCCTTTTAAGATTTCGGGTCAATTGTTTCGTTGGGTGACCTTATAACCGATTACGGTTACTCAAGAGGGTTATACAGTGAATAAACCATGTGCCGTATTTGATAAAGAAAGGCAAATTTACACATTATTTTTATAAAAAATCCAGATAGCACAAAATACACCCTGGGGCACCGGTCTCTAGATTAAGACTGACGGATTTAAGTCGTTTAAAAACGTATCATAAATACTGAAGTAGTTGCTCGGCCCTTGACTCGAATATTTTTAGGGACTTTAAAACAAAATAAAACAGTTTTATTCACAAAACAAATATCGGGATTAGCCCTATAAGTGATAGCTTTCATTGAACGGTAATAGACACATTCCCGAATAAGTTCAAGAAACAGACGCTTTTCCAGCAATGGCCAGAGAGGGATTTCTCGGGCCATTGATTCCGGAATATGGCCCGTATTGCTTAATTCGGTTACTCGTTACATCCAGTGAACGTTAATTAGATTGAAGTTAAAACTTGTTAGATGTTCCAAAACCCAACCTTTGCACAAACTGGCTTAAAATTATGTTCTCGGGTGAAAGCGAACTTTTTATTACACAATCAAATTTCTGCTGAGGTTCAGGCCAAGGCTATAATAGTATTGTAAGCGAAGCATTTGGCGCAGGGCATACTTGTAAGTGACGCATTAGACGCAGAGGCGTGCTGGGCGTTGAGGCAGGTCTGCCCCTCATAAATGAAAGAAACAAAAGTAACCGGTAATGTTTAATAACAGTCTAAGCCGATTAGGTTCCCAACCAGGGGATGAGGTGGCTGTTCGCCCTTCCTTGTGGATGTTTAGGACTTAATCCCTCAACCTATTGTCAGTGTATAATATGCCATGACTCAGAGATACGTCAAATCTATTCTAACATGTGTCACCGAACCAAATCTTTCTGGTACTGCCCCCCCCCCCACAACCCCTAAATACCCAGAGTGTGACCTGTCTTACCCCTTCCGAACCCATAGCACGCCTCTGGTCAGGCGTAATTAAAGGTCTGGGCTCTATTCTTTGGGCCTAAAAGCATATATTGAAATAAGAGGAAAATAATGTATGGAAATACGTAAACAGGCCAACTAGAACGACAGCCGTGTACTCATGTTAGTCCATTATACACGTTTTTTGTAATTATTTTGTCGTTTATGAATCAATCATTGTGCTGTAGGACGTTTTCTTTGTTCACTACAAATGGCGCCTTAAATATTGGATATTAGGATACCATATTTTCAACGCAAGATAACACCCATACTCCTCGCAGTGTTCCGTTTGTTTAGAGCTAATCCCACTTCTCACTGCTGGACTGAGTGGGTAATATTGTAGCTAATTATGACTGGTCAGTGGTCCCATCAACAACCAATTGCTGACTGCGTTACAAAGGCATTACCTTTAAAACAGGGCGTCTAATTAGGCCAACTGTGTTTACATAACGTTAAGTCATGGCTATACGTTTTTATGCTAAATTAACAAGCGCATAGCAGGATATTGCAGTAAAACTAATTGCGTGACAACGAGGCCATCGGCATTGACGTAAAGTAAACACTACTGTATGGAAACGAACAGACTTTCACGTTTTTAATACCTTAAATCTTTGTCCAAAGTTTTAGGGAGAATCAAAGATTAAACGGAGGTCTGTCATGTTACTGTACGTAAGTTGTAGATTTGATTGAACGAGAAGAATAGACACACTTCCTCAAAAGTTCAAGTATCAGAAGCCAATCCAGCAATGGCCAGAGAGGGATTTCTCGTGCCATTGCTTCGGGAATATGGAGAACACCATCAATATTGGACCAATATCAAAAATCTTTAATTTGTGTTTTCAATTTCGATTTTAAGGAAAATACCTGGTTAGAGGTTTAGCTCCATTAATTTCGATTTTTAAGGAAAATACTGCGTTAGTGGTTTAGCTCCTTTAATAGCATCTCTGAAAAAACGAATATTGTAATAAATACCGACCTATTGTGGAATATGTTTAATTTATGCAATTAGTTATTTCGCACTATCTGCAGGCAGTGTCGGGTTTACCTAGAGCCTCAAGATCTAGGAGGTCTCCGACCCATGTGCGAGCGTTAGTATGTAATTGTTTTCTTATACATTAGGCATCGATTATACCACGCCATATAGAAACAATAAATGCCTTTATATAACTGTACAGTTATTAGCCTAGTTATTACAATAGATTTGTTACTGGTTTCCTCACAGATTCGAGGGAAAAAATGTCCTTTTTTAAGTTAACGGTTGCTGAGATAAAGATATAATTTATAAAGAGGATATATATGTTTTCTAAAAAAAAAAGAAGCAATTTTATTAATAGGGTATGTGTCAAAAGAAAGTTCAATTACATTTTTGGTTAGATAGTACACCATGTCTACTTCAGAGAGTATGTTGTGTTCGTCGGTGTCATTCCAAAACCTCGTAGGCCTAAGTCGGCATTTTTTCGAAAATCACTTATTTGCAGAATATAATAATAGTAAGTGCAGGGGGACTGCACCACATATGATTTACACAAAAGACAAACATAGCGACAAGACACCATACTCATAAAACAACAACAAACAAACAATTCAAAAAAAGCGAATAGATCCGGGGGCTAGCCGTAAGCGTCCACTGCGCTGTAGGCTACAGTCCCGGGCCTGTGGTGACACAGACTTCACTCAATTTGAAAACAACTGGGAATGCAACCCAAAGAAATAATTATATAGTGTCAGCATGAGTCATGATCTATTATATGTTGTAAGAATTACGAATGTAAGTAGGCCTATATTGTTGTATAAGTTCCGCTACACAAGTAACCACATAGTTAAATATATCAGAAGTAGGCCTAGTTCAAACTAAATCAAATCAATAAAAGGATTGAACTATATTAAATGCATTTAGGACACACATTACAACCGTCACAGAAACAAAAACAAAACTGATTACAAGAAGCAAAGGAATATAGACTATCTAGGGAGACAGCCGAGCCGTCTGCTGACTGAGTGGCGTGACGTGAATCTGCCGTAATAGTTGTTATGACGTCGTGGTTTAGAAGGTGCAATTTCCCGACAAAAAAGGGCGATAATCTTGATAAAATAACGTTGAAATATAAAAAATCTATTAGTTTTTAAGACCATGCAATTGTACAAACCATAGTATAATTATTATATAATGTCCCACGTAAGAAATGCAAAACAGGAATGCTAAAGAAATCGTAAGTTATTAGTGTAATCCTAAAGGCATAAAAATAAGGGCAATAATCCAGATAGGACTAGACATCTAGAAGCAATTTATATAGAGTCAAATACATGATATATCAAAAAATCAGATTTCTGCGATAAAAAGTTTTCATTTTATTAGCGTGTGACCAAACCTCGTATCACGATTGGCCAGATTTTGTTCTTTTCTAAATGCTCGTATCCCGGCAACGTGTTACCGATGACGATGTCAAAGGCCCCAAAGCGTATATATGACAAAATTTAGAAGGATAATTGTTATAATAAGATGTGTCACAGTAGACATAATTTATAGGGAGTAAATAATAGCATTGCTTGTATTATTTTTAAGGTGTAGATTATCTATTTTTAGAAACAAAAAAAATGGTAAAGGCGATACCAAGTCATTACTGAAAGGGCTTCGTCAAATAAATCTTATTTAGTGCCCATGTTTGTCAGTTTTACGCTTCTGTATAGAAAATACAAAAGCCACTGCAATAATAACGGCCCACAATAATATCTTGGTCAAATTCTACACATTTTGACATGAATCTTTTTTGCAGTTATCAAGCAAAATAGTCTCGCGGAATCAGTCCAAAATGTTCATATCGTTGTAAATAACCCTCACGTACGTGTCCCCACTGAGTATGTTGACCTATCTGTCGGCAGAAAACCTCAAGTAAGTTGCCCTACTGAATACCTATACATGTACCTGATTATCTTGACCTACCCGGCTTACGTCTGGAAAATGCCCATCAAGTAACCTACCCAACTGAGAATCTAGACCTACCTGTGGACAATAGCCATCAATAGCGTACCCTACTGAGTATCTAGACCTACCTGTGGGCAATACTCTTTAAGTAACTTACTCCACTGAGTATGTCGACCTACCTGAGGTCAATATTCCCCAAGTAATTACCCTACTGGGCATCTAGACTTACCTGTGGGCGATACGCTCCCGGCAGCTTACCCCACTGAGCATCTAGACCTACCTGTAGGCCATACCCCTTGTCTAACTTACCCTACTGAACATACAATGTATGTAACTAGCTATATGCAATATCCCTTAATTATCTTACTCTCCTGCACACCTAGACATACCTTCAATATTCATCAAGGTATTGAGCTTCTGGATCTCCACCTACATTACCGTTCCTACCTACCCACTGTTGATATCCGAAAAGGGAATTTTTTATGCCCAATTTATCTCTAGTAACGACGGTAACGTGAATACAAAAGCTCGTAACTCATGCAGTTCTAATACAAAAACGTTCAGAAACCTCGTATGTCTTAAGAAAAAAAACAGATTTGGGGGTCAAAACCTCGTAAGTCTGAAATCTTAAAAATGAACAAACGTCAGCTTATATTTGACAGACCATCTAATAGGGGTTATTTTCAAATGTACAAAAAGAAAATTTTAAGCAAATCTGTCAAGTATCTGATAAGTTATGAAGTTATTTTTTCCTCCTGTAAAATTTTGTTGATCGGACTTACGAGGTTTTAGAGTGACACCGACGGTATGGTCCTTTCGGTGAACGTGAATATAGTGATCAGTCGCATAAAATACCCAAGTTGTGTAAATAGCATTCGCGAAGATCAATAATGCACGCTACAAATAAATAAAAGTAGAAGGGGTACAGTGTCTTCTAAAATAGTAATACACTTTTTCCACGATATCCGACCATGATTTCAGAATCGGAAGATACTTCAATATAATGTAACCTTAGCAGCATCAACAAAATACTCATTGTGTGTGGTAGTGGTGTTCGGGTCATGGTAAACTCAACTTTATATCACATTCCGATTATTTTTATTTATATAACGACAAAGAAACCAATATGTCACAATCATCTGTTAAAACTATTGGATTGGAATCACCAATTGTGTTCTACGCTAGATCAACGATTATGGTATGTGTCATTCTTGACTCCTTACCTCGTGAACAATCCCCCCCCCCCCCAAAAAAAAAAAGTCCTGACGCTATACCTCGTGTACTTTCCATTTCAAAATCCTGACTCTATACCTCTACTCATTTACCCTCCACCTCAAAATCCTAACCCTTAAACATGTGTACCCTCCACCTCAAAATTCTGGACCTTTACTTCGTGTATCTTTCACCTCAAAATCTTGACCAGGTCGTGTCACTTCCATATCAAAAATCAATTTTATTCACCAAAGCTTGTAACGAGTAGACTGGTGGCCAGTCTTCTCCACACACCAAAAATTGGCCAGTCCTCTCCAAAAAAAACGTCATAAAGTGTCATAAAGTGCTGAAAACAACAGTTGACAAAATATAGGATTGTCAATGTTTTAATTCCACATCGACAATCAAAGTAGGACCACCGGAAAAGTGTTTTTTTCTTAAAATGATCATAACTATGGAACAATCAACTCAAATTTGATGATCTTGTTGTCTTTCCCTAGGTTTTGGGGGGCACGGAACTCATTAAGATCATTAAAAAATGATGTTGGCCTATATTATGTCAAAAAAGGCCGCCAACACCTCCAAATGAACGAAAGTCCATAATTATTGACTCAAATTTGATGATCTTGATGTCTATCCCATGGTTTTGGAAGGCAAGGAACACATTAAGAGCACTTTGAATATCACTGAGCTGTTTAATCATTATGAATTGAATAAGAATAAGTTATCATAGAATAAGTTTCAGAGCGTTCAGTTTTGAGTGTCCTCCTCCTCCTCATTATCGACCTCTTGAGTGATGTTTGCTTCTTCATTACTCCAGAGCAGACAATGAGATCTTCTTCCGTTCAAACAAGCAGTCAAAAGAACACAAAGTATATAACAATCTCTTGAAAGAAAATTAGAAGGCGACGTGTACAATGAGTTGCTCTTTGACATGTCTACCCAGGCTGTGATTCAACTTCAAGGATTTTATGCATCGGAAAAAATGTCCGTGAAAAAATTAGTGAAATCTGACCTTGTCATGAAGTCCCGTGCTTGTGCATTCACCCTTGAAAAACGAATCTCAAGAGGACATATCAGATCTTGTCAAAGACCTGATGGTTGATCTATTTGGTGACAATTGAATGATACACATCACTGTGTAAACTTATTCCATGGAAAGGGCTGTTTGTGCATCAGGTGATAGTGGACAGCTTAACGTCATGAATTCAGTTATCTTAAAATGTTTCTTGCCCCACAAACCTTGGGATAGGCATCAAAATCCTCAAATTTGGGTCAATAGTTATGGTCTTGCGGTCATTTGGAGGTGTTGGCGGCCATTATGGACATAGAAAACCAACGTAATTTTTTAAAGATCTTAATGAGTTCGTTGTCCCCCGACACATAGAAAATAGACACCAAGATCATCAAATTTCAGTTGATAAGATACAAAATTATGACCATTAAGACGTTTCGGTGGCGATCTTTGACACCATCTTAACAAAAATACACTTTCCGCGGGTCATACTTTGGTAAACTTTTAGTATATTATAAAGTACACTAATCCCTGCCAGAATCAGTTGAAAAACCCTTTGTTGCAATTTTTTGGGATTAAACTGCATTTTGACCTGACTAAATTACCAACATCAAATCAAGCAAGGCAACAGTTTAAATTTGGATTTTAGCTTTATTTTAATAAAAGTATACGCATCAAGGAAACTGTCTCTTTAACGACCATTTTTTTTTTTAAAAAAAGGTAAAGAGAAATACAAAGACGCCGGGAAGTTTTAAAAGCAATAGACTCCACTGGTGGTAAAGAAATGAAAAGGCACAGATTTCTATATACATGCACCTGGGATCAGATTTTCAAAAGCATTCAAAACATTTTAATTGGAGAGAAATGACAAAAGCAGACCGTGCAAATAAGTCTTGAGAGTAATGAGAGTGTGAGTAAATTCGCCTAGTTAGGTTTTTTTCAGGGACTCAAATGAAAGAAAATATTTTATAATGACAATCACCACTAACAAAAACATTCCATTTTTAATCACTAATAAATTTATGGAGAACCTTAATGAGTGATCAATTCCTATCATTTTTGTAAGATATTTCGGGACTAACATATGGTTAAATTTTATTTCAATAATTCGCTTGCGCGTAGGGGTCTTTAGCAGTGGGGGGTAACAGAAGACACAATAGAGCTGGTAATGGTGATCGATTTGACTAATCTGAACTTATGAAGTTGTGTGCCGATCATAACATTTTGGAAATCAGGAGTGAAAACTACAACTGAATCACCCCGCCTCCCTCCGCTTCAAGCCCGCAACCTCGGAAACCGTGCTCCGTCAACAAACCATTAAAATATACCCTGCCCCACTCCACTGCAATCCTATACATGTATGTACCTCAATAAACAGAAATGAAGTCTCAGAGCTATTAAATGTAAACAGTTTTAAACCTATAAACCTATTTAAAAAAAAATAGGGCATTGTAAATTAGTGTTAAGTTAAAGATACATTATGTACGAATTCGATCAAGAGCTAACAGTTCTCGCGATAATAGTTAAAATTATAGATAATGAAAAGGGACTATATTTCTTTGTAAATGCTTTTGTTTTGTTTTTTTCAAGCGATTAATATACTTTGCAAGCGATCACTATTATGCAGTCGCGTTTACCAGATGACTTAGAAAGGAGGTCAGAGCTCTTAAAGCTTATTTCTCCCAATCTTCAGTTATGGAAAGGTTTTTTATTAATATGCATAATAAAGACCACGAATGAATCATACTCCAAACAACATGTGTAGGTACTTTAAAGCTACATTTTCATATTTTTAAGTTATATTTTTAAAATTATTAAAATAAAGCCTGAAAATACATGTAGATGGAATCTATAAACAGTCCTACCTTGTTAAAGAATAATCCTGTTAATCCTATAATTCACTATTGCCAGCTGAGAAATTGGCAAAAATATCATTTTCAACTTCAAATTCCAACGATTGAATTTAGCTTATGCATGGAGCGAATGGGAAAACAAGGGAGATACTTGTGTTATTATTTCCTGTGTCAATGACTGTTAAGGGTGGGAAATAATGCCCATGGTCGTATAATAATGATTTGATAACCTATTGAGCAAAAGACATATAAATAATTATGTTTTGACGTTCTTAGAACATATAAAAATCTCGCTTTAAAGAAGCTTACATCCCACTTATACCTCGTTGCCAGTGGCAACCTTTGATAAAACTGGCCTGTTTATTTTCAATACAGGCTTAAAAGTATCCGTGTATCAGAAATGTACAGTACACTTTTTAAAAAGAGTACTGTTCATTCCCGACAAACGAACACTTCTACACCGTTTAAGATACCATTCAAGCAATAAGTAGCGGACGTTTAGTCCGGCCCAGATCGCAATGATAACGATGTCGATGGCTCTATTAAAAGCAGCCGACTAAGTCACACCAAACAACTAGTCAAAATCACAGTAACAAAACAAACCGGGTGAAACAAACTGGCAGTTCAAAAATATATACAATGACATTAAATTAACATGACAACATATTACACAAATCAATTATTATACATATCAATTGGCATCTATTCCACAATTTGGTTTGATTTATACTAATATGCAAAACATATAAATTAGAATACTGAATAATTATTTCAATTATGATGATAGAAGGCGCAGTTCTCTTCCTGGACACTTCACAGGCATTCAAAATAAGCAGGATGAAAAAGAAACGCCTAGAAAGACATACATTTTATTACAAATAATTCGCTGATGCAAACTTTTACCAGGAATGACCCACGTTTCGCATTTCCTTTACACTACATTTAATAATAATATTATTAATACCGCAGTCCTCTTCGCCATAGACAAGTTGTTTTGACATGTCTAAATACGCACGTGTAAATACTATTCAGGTCGTCTCTCCACTGCGCAATCATTCTACCATGAAATGTAACGTGAGGCTCAAAAAGGGATAAATGAAAGATCATTTGTCACTTTTCGGGTGAAACGACTCGATAATAAATACTATTTTCACATTTTCCTTCACAATACTCGATAGAAATGTGATGTAAGTCAGTTATTAGCACCTTTCCTCGGTGTATCGGTAAATATCAGGTCACTTTTGGTCGGGGACCGCCTCGGCTTCGCCTCGGCTGAACCCCCGACCAAAACTGTCCTGATATTCACCGATACACCTCGGAAAGGGTGCTAATAACTACTACTTACTGGAGAATAGCCAGCATAGGTGTTTACCTTCAAATTTACAACAAGTGACTATATGCTACCAATGCGACCTTCCCGAAACGGTAACCGTGTCCTGTATCGTGCAGTCACTAAATGGCGCGATATAATCTTTTGGGGGAAGAAATTGGTCTGCAGTTTGTCACAGATTACAGGGCCAGCAGAATTCAGTGAACGTCACTTTATTACCAGATCAATATTTCATTTTAAATTCAATACCGCGAAAGAATTATTTTAATACATGTAGGCCACTAGGTAAACGTGAGTCCCATGTGTGATTTATATAATTGATATGACTCTTTCAGCTGTGTAATACCCTGAAAGAACTTAGTACCTGCTCTCGCTTCGACTCTGGTTTTTCTTCAACAATTCGTAATGTTAGGCAAACAAAACCAGGCAGATTTAGCTCTTGCATAATGTATGTTTAATAACAAAAGGAATGAATGAAATGGGCTGAACGTGAGTTAAAAGGTGCCGACGTGCATGCCAGAAATCCCCTTATGGTATTTATGGAGTAGCCTCCTCTCCTTGGAGGTTGAGTTACCTAATCGCCGGTCTCCGATTCCCCCAAACCTGTTTAAACCAGGTCATATTTAAGCAAATAGAGAAGGTAGATTTATATTATATGGCTTTTTGATCATTTGGAGGGATGAAGGAGAAATGAACATAAAACGTTTACATAAGTTGATTAAAAAAAACAATATTTATAGATAAAGTGTTATAAGTACAGAAAATTGTATTTAATAATTAAAAGTCAACTGAGCTCAGGGAGTGAACAAAGAGGTTACAGTCTGCAGCGGTAGGCGGGCGTCACTGAAACATTAAAGTTTGCCCTCGGGCGCCACATAGGCTTGTGAGGGGACTGAGGGCCCTGTGTCGTAAAGGTAGCCACGGAAGCGGGAGTTTCGCATCCCATGACATTTATTTGGTAGGAGACGTAATATACCTTGTTTTCAAGGTGCATGGGTTGATACACCGAGAAAACAAGGTATATAACTGACTTATGCTAAATACCTTTTTCGAGAAATAGCGATTTTGTCGATTTTTCAATTTAAAAAGCCTTTTCTAATTTCACAAATTACTAAAGTTTCCCATTCAGAGCCCCCCAATTATCTCTTCGCAACCGCTTATTACTACTTAGGGAAATGACGTCAGTACACCGCACGTGCTTTTCCTGTTTAAATCAGGTCAGGGAAATTGATTGGTTGAGAAAATCAAACGTCATCCAATCATTTTGTACAATTGCATTTCTTGTTGTTTTGCCAACGCTGTGATGATTGTATTGGATTGCAGAAATGAATGCGAGAATTCGTCGAAGAATCCTACTTTATAATGTCACAGAGATATATATTTCTAAGACCAAGAATATCATTTCTGCAAGAGATGTCGATAACCGCGAAGATTTAGAAGCCCGATCTATCACAAAATAAGAAATTAAAGCCATGCAGATGAGCCGAATTCCACCAAACACGAGGAAAAATTATAATTGCATAGGAATATGGTGACACTTCGAGATCAGTACAAGAGATTGGATTATAACGTTTTTGATAAGCAAGGTACATTTGCTAATACCGCACAGATCAATCCATTAACTTCGCGACGTATTTACATCCACAAAAACAAGAACAGCTATTAAATGAAGACGAGTTGAAATTGTGGAGTTCTAGAAATGACAATGGATTAATTTAGACTAGTAATATATTTGGATTACATGCTGTGGATGAGCATAAACCGCGACAAAATGTGAAATTTTCTAGAGTTGAAAATGTCAAGAGATAAATTTATAATTGTAAAATATTTGGATTATGTGCTGCACGGATGAGCATAAGCCGCGACAAAATGTGAATGTGCGACAAGATGTGAAAGTGCGACTATTTATCAAAATGTAAAGGAAAGTGAGACCAAATGAAAGAATATGACTGAGAGTGACACACATTCAAAAAGTGCTGAGACAGTTGAAAATGATGACTATTTTACCATGTTCAAAACGGGAAGGAGATGTTGAAATAAATATGTAAATCATGATTTTGTTATTTTTGTCCCTTTTCAACTGATATACGGCCATCTTTCAACTGATACACGGCCACTCTTCAATGAAAAGTGGGCGTGTATCGGTGAATACCCTCCCATTTTCATCAAAGAGTCGAGAAAAAGTATGGGTATAATAGGAAATATCTTCTAACGGTAAGTTCGGTTAATTTTTAGCAGGGCCGGATTAACCTTGTCGGGGGCCCGGGACATACCAACTGTGCGGGGCCCCATTTCAAATTGTTAGTACTGACCGCGGATCGTACCATTATGTACTCCGCCCCCTTGAGTGCCTGGGGTGTTTTCCTCCAGAGTTTATTTGTTTAAAATAAAGATTAATTTCAGTGCATCTGAGAGAATTTAGGCAGCGATTTCATTGACGTTTATAACTCGTTGACAATTTGAGTATTTTAAACCTTTCTCTCATGATGTTTTCATTTACTTTATTTTAGTGAAATTATTTTAGATGACATAAAACATTAAACTCTGTTGTCTGAACTACTATGGTCCCCGGAACTGGTTAGGATCTATTGATTGGTAGAACCTCTAAATTATGTAATTTAGTTAATTTTAGGGCCCAACCGATCTCTGGCCCACAATACCCCTTACTGCCTAGGGCCCCAACCCTCGCCCCCTCAGCTCAGGTACTGCATGGTTAGCTCCGCCAGGGATAAAATATGAGCATGGGCCAGAACATTCTCCACGCAAGTCTCGCTATCCAGCATTCGTTTGTACTGCAAGGGAAGACAACTCTGGGAGATTGGAGCCAGAATTGTGGGGGGCCCGGGACATTTGTCCCACTTTGCCTCCCCTAGATTCAGCACTGATTTTTAGAGTATATGGTGCGACCTCATACCTCATTGTGGCTGTATTTTTCGTAAGATGTTATTACTAATGTTAGGTCATGAATAAGCCCCGGTAAAATATTTATGGCCTACTTCATGTAGTTATTTTTACATTAAGTTTGAAATAATGTATGTCACGAAGAATAGCCAGAAAAAAAGGGCATACTAATTATACACTGTGGCGTTTATTTTGAGTCAATAATTCATTACGTCAAAACAGAAATAATATCAATCATACAGAATAGTCAGAAAGAAGGCATACACCAAATAGACATCACGGCATTCATTCTGAGTCAGTAATTCATTGCGACTATTTACTCGGAGCCTAAAGTAATTTCCGTTAAGGACACGATCTTTGTTCAATGACGTAAAGGCCATACAAAATTTCAAGATATGGCCGTTCGGCTTATGACGTCTGTCTTCTATTTCGACCTTTTATATTTTTGTTAAATCAGGTAACAAGAGATTTATAGATACTGTAGGCTATAATTGTTATTAGTACGGAAATATTTTAAAAAGGAAAGAAGAAAGTTCGTTCCAGTACTTTACATAAACATATAAATAGATCTCTTTGCAATGCAATTTATACATCCGCAACAATACTCGCTGTTTAGGATTGTATTGTCATCTATTTATAATTATAATAATATACGTCATTGTCGCCCACTTTATGAGTAACAGAATAATTTCTTGTGTTTTACTATATATGTTTGAAAGAAAACTCAATCGAGGTACAATGGAATTCCAAATTTCATGGTTGAGACTGTCCCCCAATAATCAGAGCATTAATCATTTTCAAACGCAAAGACAAATCAAATTGCATCTATGTTTAGCCAAAGTGGGAATCAATGCTCCTTATCTAAGATCCAACACAAGATATCCACCATGGAAGTCTACCTCAATTAGAAACCGGGTAACTGTGTTCCACTTCCAGTCTCGACAAATCATCAAATTGTTCATCTCAGCTTTTTCTAAGCAGAAAATGATCATCATTCTCAGTCAAAATATTCAGTCAATCAAATAAAATGGGTTTAACGTCCTACTCCTAATGGGTTAATGAAGACGGGCAATGCGTCATATGAAGGCAAGTTTGCCTCGGCGGAGGCGCTTCAGACTACTCTTACTATATTCACAATGACGCAAGAAGCGGGGTTATTCACTTTCAGTCAAATTGCTTATCTCCGCTAGTGCCCTAAACGATATAAAACGGAAACCACGCCGGAAAATCATGATGAACTTTCTCGGCCAACACCGGGAGCGAACCTGTGATTCTCCAGGCTAATAGCTAACGTCTAATTACCCACTGTAACTGGGGTACCGTGGCTCGGCGTAGTTGTCCTGTTACAAGTATGAATCTTTGCAACTATTTAAGAAAATATGATGCTTATGCTTAAATAAATAACATGCAATGCAAATGGTACATAATAACACAAAGAGTGGGCCTATTAAAAGTTTGACCCCCATAACTGATGAATTAAATATGAAAAGATAAGATGATGTTTAAAACAGCATTAATTGACTTGAAATATATTAACTTCGAACAAGCTCACTTACTTCTCAACCGAATAAGTCACACTCCCAATGGGGCCTTTTTCGTTGATCCAGATATTGTCGAACATAAAAAATTAAACTTGGACGCTTACGACGTACAACTTGTTAACTTGAATTCTGCTGAAAATTGAAAGTCACGTGAGTGGACTGTGCACGGATGAATAACAGAATTCGGTCACATAAGAAATGGCTAATTTTGCAGTTGGGCTACATGTATGTTGCGGATATAAAAAATCTTCGCAGATTAAGAAACGATGCTCATTTCCTGGAATTTTAACTTAACGATTCTAATTCCAGAAATAAAGGGCCTACATTAATTAAAGGCAGGGGTATTATTACCCTCGCTGAATTTGCATAATAATGTGATTGCCATAGCGGTAAACGGTGACATCCGATCCGATCTTGAATTTTTACCCGATGTTAGCGGTGGGAGGAAACCGACCGGAGGACCCGGAGAAAACCCACAAAGTTGGAAGGCGACCCCATGTGCACTCCATGTCACGTACAACCGGGGATTCGAAACCACGCCAGTTGACTCAAAAACAGGCTTTATTAAACAGCGCGCACCGGGCCGGCCCGTATCTACCATTTTTTTGGGTATTAATCTCAAATAGTTTTAAATAAATTTTAAAGATCACGATTTTTGTTTCGTTTGAATACTTATTTTAAAATGCTTATTAGACGCCTAGGTAACCACATAGCATGATGATTGCAGCAGTCTGTTAAAATGATATTTCCGAAAATTTCCTCAAAATGTTCTCCACCCTACCAAAAAGTAATGCCCCCCCCCCCCTAAATGATGTCTAGATACGGGCCTGATGCGCACGTGCTAACCATTCAGCCATCTTCCCCCATATTACTTGTAGACCCATGCAAACGCGAAAGTAGTGTATTAATATATTTTTTGAATTTCTGTCATCTTGAAGTCGAATTCGAAAAACTAATACCATGAGGTGATGATTCTCTTGTAGTATATTTTTATGACCTGAAAAGAGAAATCACAACACTTTTAAGTTTTACGTGTAAACAAACTATACTGACTGTTAAACCCAGAAAAACGGTTAAAACTGGATATAACCTAGGGTCAACCTCCATATTGTATAATAGCATCTTCTAATATAATTATGTATGATATGCCTATATCCCAATTTCAATTGTTCAGGGTAAATCAGTCAATTTATTCCTCGCAGTTGTCTCATAGTTAATATGCGATCAAATTTGACATCACTGCAATGGGAGGAAAAACTTCCCACTCTTTCTCCATTTTTGTTTCCAGTGGTCAAATTTAGGCATGAACGGCAGAACGGGAACCAAGATATCTTAACCCTGGAAACCAACTTATAAAGTTTATGACAATGTAGCCTACGTACTAGTTGTTGTAATTTATCCACTGAATCCAGATCCGTGGTAAGAATGTTTTGGTGATATGCACGCAGTGACCCATTAGTAGGCCTATGCTATAGAGATAAGCAAAAAAGTCAAATCTACTTTTTTTGAAAGCTGGCTGGGGTGAACGTAATTCTGGCTTTCGGTCGTTGGTCGATCCGATCGTATGGGCCACACTAATCACTAATCAGCAGTGAATATTCGCTAGGCCGCTACAGACTTTCGTAATTATCTGTGAAACAGATTGGGTGGGGCATTCGGCAAACTTCGACAGATTCCGGTACTCTCCGTAACCTACATCTAGACTGTATGCAATCTCCCAAACAGAGTTGTCTTCCCTTGCAGTCTACACTAATCTCTGCTCACGACTCAATTGACTACGCCACCAAGATTCTTGGTGAAGATATACAATGATAAACAATACGATTTAAAACAATTAAATGATAATATATTTAATACTATTTCCATATTGATATAGAAATGGGGTCACAATTTCAAAATAACAATGTATATACAGATATTACGGGGAACTCTTTTGCGTAAGATTACGGGTGAAATGGTCGAAAATAGCCTGCGAACTGCGCATGTCGATGTGCTAATTTTAGAATAAAATAATATTTAATACACGTGGGTTTGTTTATCAGTACTACGCGATCGACAGGCCCAACAATTAATTTAGAAATGTCTAGTTAATCCAAATCAAAGAATTCTCGATATTTGTTTGAAATATAATATAATAAAAATCGCTTTGCGGGATAAACATTTCGAATTCACTAACAAATTATAAAATGTTTATAACGCCAAACATTTCGCTGACAGGCGCCATTTTTGACCAAGTAGTAAATCACGTGATCAATGATCTCCGGGTCAAACCTTATAGTACGCGAGCCGACGGCAGAGTCGAATGCTGGATAGCGAGACCAATGACGTCTACAGTATAGACGTCATTGAGCGAGACTTGCGTGGAGAATGAGCTGTATGATGAAGTCCGCCATTTTGGAACTATTTTAAAGGACCCGGATAAACATGGTTGCCCCCAGGAGATGGGTGCCAGTCAAGTCGTGCACAAGCGAAGTCGTCCACAACCGTTGGTGGAGTCGTCCACAAGGCATTGGTGATGTCGTCAACAACTATTAGTGATGTCGTCCACAACTAAATTTGTTTATGAATTTGTTAATGAATTTGTTATTTATGGAATAAAACGATTTACTTTGTTGTATATTTGCCGGGAGAAAGGGTGACCACGCAGAAAAAAACTATTCTAATTAAAAATACATTGTGTGGACGACTCCAAAAAACGTATTACAATATCCAGAAATTATTTACTTTGTTGTTTATTTACCGAGAGAAAGGGTGACCACGCAGAAAAACTATACTATTTACAAATACATTATGTGTCCAGAAATTATACTAAGTCGTGTGGACGACTCCATCAACGGGTGTGGGCAGCTTAACCAGATTTTGGGACTTTTTTGTAAAAGCGGAACGTTTTCCTGTTAGAGTAAATCGGTAGTCGACAAGCCGCATCGCAAATGTATGGTCGTAGGTACATATCAATGACTATCATACATCCGAGTCCACCGGAATCTGTCGAGGTTTGCCGAATGTGGGTGGGGGCATGTTCAAGTGACGTAAAATCAAACTTTAATGGTTATGATTAAGGGGAGATAACTACAATATCGGCCACGATCATGTCTGTTTAGTACTGAATATAATAGGCGCACTGGGAAACGTTCAAAAATCGTTCGTCGATTCCTAACCAAAAAGGTATATCAAGGTTTAAATGGGAAAAGAAATAGAAAAAAAGTCTGTAAAATTCTGAGAATAAATGTGGTCTAATGCTATTCCCAAGACTCAAAAAAAAAGTCACAATTATAGCTACTAATGTCACTATATGATAAAAGGAGCCTAGTAATGACATTTTTGAAGACGGTTTTAATCTCGGTTATTTTCTACGTGATGTCAAAAGCCGTAACTTTATTGTCGTAGGTGTCTGGTTACCTTCCGCTTCAAAATCATGGAGAAGTTAGCTCACTAACCTGGAGGTCCCATTTTCGTAATAGATTGATCTATCCATGGACCTTATAAGGTCCATGATCTATCTCTATACTTGGATAAAGTCTATCCATTCACATGATTTGATAATTGTTTAGTGTTTGCAATGTCTTGTTTCTGTCTTGTCCGCAGGTTTATATTGTAGATTTTTTTGATATTTTTTTTGCGTGTAGTGCAGTCCTTCTGCATCTACTATTAGAGGCTGCTCTAGGCCTAGGTTACTTCATCACAAAATTTCAATGATCTGTCTAATCATAGTTCTATGGTCTAATAAAAACATTGGTGGAGTGTATTTTCAGATGTTTCTCCGTCTGTGGTAAAGAGCGTTCACCCCACTGAAAACTTTGGGAACGTTACAGTCAGGCAAAGTGCGAAAAATGAAATTAAACTCAATGTGGAAATTTGGTGGTTTGCTTCCAAAATGAGAAATTGTCTCCCTTGAAAGAAAGTTTTTCGGTTGCTCCACGTCCTTCAATATGATTGGTTGTAAACGGGGAACACCAATGACGTGTATGTACGTCATTGGGGAATACCCTTACGTGTTGTTTTTTTTTTGTATTGGTGTATCCCTACTCTACTTTTTTTTAGGTTTATGTTTTATATTTAGAAATTGCAGATTAAAACACTGCCGTCTATATGGAGACTGAGATTCCAAAATATATAGAAATGAAATCAGATGAAGGGTAGAAAGTTATCTACAAGAGAAGCACTATAGTTTGGTGGATGTTGTAATTTCCGGTTGTGGCAGGGCACTGTTTACAAGTTGACAGGCCATGGCTGCCAATGGATTGAGTGTGATATGTACAGTTGTCTGTTTTTAGTTATATTGTGTTGGGTGCCAACCGTTGGAAGGTTATATCTGTTTAAGGGTACTTGGGACCCTTATGACAGTAAATATGGACAGTTTTCTGAACGTGAAAGGCTACAGATGCTTGAAATGTCGAGAGAAATGTTTCAATTTGGCTATGACAATTACATGAAATATGCCTTTCCTGAAGACGAACTTAACCCCATTGATTGCAATGGACGAGGCCCAGATTATGACAACCCGTAGGTTAACATTTTCACATATAATCAGATTAAACTGTTCATTGACCATCATACTTACTAGCAATTTTTGATATACTGTAATCACACACAAATGTCTCGATAATACTGTTTTTATAAATGCCATGGTCATGGTATGATTCTGTTACCCGTAATGTATCATTTCGGGCAACGTATTTCGGACTTGCGTCAATTTGGGCTTATGTCTTTTTGAAATTATGACAAATATGGCCTCAACGTTACTAACTCAGGCAGTTGAGTTTTCGGACTCGGGTGGTTGGTGTTTCGGACACAGAATAAGTTGATAGGAAAAGTTGAACACAACTATTTAATCAATTTATAATTTAAAAGCAATGTTATGAAATAACATCCAGGTAAGATTTCCTGCTTGTATTCAATTAATTGCAGCACTTGAAATCGTGAATCAATAACCATGTAAACCTCTTAAGTAATGAAAAATATCCAGTGTTTATGAAAAGAATCTTTTATTTCTTTATATCTACAATAAGCTTATGTATTAAAAAAGATACCTGTTGAATTTATTAAAAAAAGGCCAATTCAAAGATAATATTAACATGAACTATGAGGCTCCATCAAACAATAACATTGGTTGCACTTATGGTTCTTTATCATCGTTTCCTGTAAAAGTAATATGCACTGTATTTACAAGTCCCTAGAAACTTTTATTGATAATTTGTAAGCTGCACATTGACAAACATTTCTTGACAAGCTTGTGGTTCTTTTGTGGCGGCTGTGAGTTGATTCGATTATTCTGTCTCATGTTAAAGACCTCGGCTTCCACAATTATAAAAACATTAGCAGTGATCAGTCAATCAAGCTCTTTACTGTTTTTAAAAGAAAAATGATGTATTGTAACAAAATTTACACAAATTTTCAGCAATATCTTATTGTCAAGTTCAGTAATTTCCAGCAAAACATAATAGAACAAGCAGTGTTCATTTTTTATTGCTGATCAATTAAAGAAACAAAAGACAACATAAAAACTGAGTCCGAATAGCTGTCAAAGTTATATGTAAAATTAAAAGAATATTGTTAGATTTTGTCAACAGATGTTTTTTTTACTGAGAGATGCATTGAATGTATGATTTACATTACAACAATGGGAGGAATTTTAGTATTTTAATTTTTCAGAGAAAATATCAACATTAATGATGTCCTTGGAGATTATGTTTTAACTTTGGTAGATTCATTAGATACTTTAGCAGTAAGTATACTGTTGCATGTGTACTATGTATTTATTATGTTATAATATGTACTTTTGATAATGGATAAATTAGGAATAAATTATTTCCTTCTAACATGGCCAGTAGTTATGTGGGATAAAATCTAGGTTCTGTGTATTTATACCATTTTCAGTACACACAAGGTGACCTGTAAGCAGGCCATTCAAGCTCTATAATGTGTGTCTGTCATCATTAGTCATATTGGCTCTGATAAATAAAAATATGTTAAACCCGATTGCATTCTTCTAACAAAAAAATTGAGACAAAAGACATATTTGAACAGTTTACCTAAAGCAAGATATATAACTCCTTTAGATTGGTCAAGTAATTAATGACTTGCCTTGTACTTATTAACCAATTTATTTTTTCAGATTATGGGAAATAGTTCTGAATTCAAAAAGGCAGTGGGATTAGTGATAGAATATGTAGATTTCGATAAATCAAACACAGTTCAAGTTTTTGAAGCCACAATCAGGTACTTAATCTTTTACAGAAAGGGCAATGTTTTTGTAGCCTCCAATTTAGGGTTGGTCTCAAAATTTGGCGGTCAGAAGTGCCCCTTTTTATGAATTTGGCCAAGTTGTAATTTGAGTAATAAGAGTTCATATGACATTCTGATTCTTCTAATGAAATTCTCATGGTACATGTGTCTTGAATCAGTTAGAAAATATATCCTCCCACTTGATTTTCGATATGGGTATAGTACATGTATCTGAATGTTATTCATAGAGAATCTTTTTAGACAGATGCTTTATGATTCCACTGGATATGTTTTTAAACAGGTTGTAACAATCAAAACAGTAAAATCTTTTATTTATATTTTCTAGACTTTTAGGATCATTGTTATCAGCACATCTTATAATTGAAGACAAGACAAAACCATTTGGTGAAATGCGACCTAAACATTATAATAATGAACTTCTCCATTTAGCACATGATTTGGCAGCAAGGTTATTGCCTGCGTTTGATGGTACAGCTACAGGAATACCATATCCTAGGGTAATAATTATAATATTCGAAGAAAGTAGGGAACTATTAAATGGGTTCGTCTGTCTGTCAGTCACAATTTTTGAGACACAATAACCCTCCCTTCCAATTAAGCTAGAATGTTCAAACTTGGTGTTGGTGTTTATTAGGTCAATGTCTTGATGGATATACGAAGATGAGCATTTTCTGTTTAGCAGGGATAAGCAATTTGAATGGGTAATACTTTGAGACACGATAACTTTAGTTCTAATTAAGCGAGAGTGATGAAACTTGGTGTATGGTTTCTTTACATCAATACCACATCTAATTTCGATAATGAGTGTTTTCTGCTCAGTGTAAGCAGAGTGATAAGCAATTTGATTGGTTGAGACTTTGGGACACAATTACTATCTTTCTAATTGAGTTAGAATGTTCAAACTACTTCAATCTTAGTGTAGGTGTTTATTTGGTCAATCTCTTGATGGAGTTTGAAAATGAGCATTTTCTGCTTAGGGTAAGCAGAGATAAGCAATTTGATTGGTTGTTGCTTTGGAACATGATAACTTTAGTTCTAGTTAAGTAAAAGTGATGAAATTTGGTGTATAATTTTATTACATCAATGCCTTGACTAAGTTCGATAATGAGCGATTTCTGCTCAGGGTAAGCAGAACGATAAGCAATTTGATTGTTTAGGACTTTGGAACACAATAACTCTCCTCATTGAGGTAGAATTTTCCTGTGACCTGTGTTTAAACTTGGTGTAGGCATTCATTAGGTGAATGCCTTGATGGAGGTCAGTGATAAATATTGTATGCTTACAGTAAGCAGATATAAGCAATCTGATCAAGTTTGATAATGAGCATTTTCTGCTCAGGGTAAGCAATTTGATTGGTTGAGACTTTGGAACACAATAACTCTCCTTCTAATTGAGGTAGAATGTTGAAATTTGGTGTAGAATGTTGAAATTTGGTGTAGAATGTTGAAATTTGGTGTAGGCATTCATTACATGAATGCCTTGATGGAGCTGGATGATAAATGTTGTCTGCTTACAGTAAGCAGATATAAACAATCTGATTGGTTGATGCTTTTGGACACAATAACGATAACGTTGGTTATAATTAAGTGAGAGTGATGAAATATTTCTTTGTAATTGCATTATTCATGGAATTTTATGTGTCAGTGTTAATGTAAAGTTTGTACATTATTTTACAGGTAAATTTACAAGATGGTGTACCAACAAATTGTATCAACGAAACTTGCACTGCTGGTGCGGGAACATTGAGTTTGGAATTTGGTGTGTTGTCCAGGTTGCTTGATGATCCAGTCTATGAATCAAAGGCTCGTAGAGTTGTAAAAGCTTTGTGGAAATACAGGTCTAATGTTACAGGCCTTTTTGGTAAATTCAGAATATAAGAACTGTGTAAACATTACAAAATAAATATATACTAACACTCGTTAAATTTTTTGTAAAATGTACTTTAATTTTTTTTTAGATGAGATCAGATTATCTTATTAATTAGACCCCCAGTCAACATTTATTTATAGACCATCATGGGGCATTCAAATATAATTTTGTATTCTATTAAACTTATTGATTTGAACAAACATTATTAACAGGTAACACTATAGATATACAGAGTGGTGAATGGACTGGTATAATGAGTGGACTTGGAGCTGGCTTAGATTCTTTCTATGAATATTTGTTAAAGGTATTATTTTTTTCTTTATATTACAACGGAAAAGATTTCCTTATATATTTTATAAGGTATTTTCCTGTGACCACATTATTTACTGATAGGGTTATAAAGTAGTTAAGGTGATTAATAACAGTCCAGCTTAGTTTGTCTGATCAGCAGGAATGAATAAATGAATGAAATGGGGTTTAACGTCCTACGCTTCTGCGCCTAACCTGGGCTAATTGAAGACGGGCATACGCCATACAGTGTGCTATGGGGGAAATATTTGCCCAGACAGCAACTGAATTTCAACTGCCAAGGGATCTTTTAGGTGCACGCCAATGTGTACACGGGACCTTGGTTTCGTCCCATCCATACGAATAGGCAGCTGTCTTTGTCAGCCCTCTGTCTTCATCACTGACAAGGGGAAATCATGCGGGAAAATAGAATGAACTTTCTCGGCCAGTGCAAGGATCGAACACCCGACCTCCAGGCTAGCGAGCGAGCACCCTACCCATTTAGCCACGTGGTCCCCTGATCAGCAGGAAGTAGGTAGTTATGCTGGCTGAATGGGCATTATGTATATAAATTTTATATGTTTTACTTGTTATTTTATTCCTAAATCATGTGGATATATTAGAATTAACTGCTGGAGACCTGCAGAAACTGTATTGTTTTTTATATACGCCCACGTGACATTTCAGTGTGGTTGTATTATGATTTTGATGGAATCATTTCAAATTTTGCACTGAATCATTTCTAATTTGATGTTGAAATGTCTGTTAGGTTTCATGATCAAACAGGGTCCTATTAAGTTTGTCTACTTTCATCTTCGTATTGTTAATTATTGCTAAAGACAAACAAAATTGTTATTTAATTAGACTACTTTTGTTTAGCTTCATTATGTCTGCCTTCATTATCAAGGGTGGCTAATTAAAAATATAAGAGTATGGTCACACCCCGTCCTCCTTGTTTTATCTGTGTCTGGTATTAAATTTAAGCCTAAGGCATATTTTGTTTTATACGCCCGAGCCCCACATTTCAATGTATATGTTTTATGTTATCGCCCCCACTGTCCATTTTTCAGTCGGTTGGTCCATCTACAATAGGCATGTAAACGTGATAGATTCTATAGTTTTGGGGTGACTTTTTTATACCCTTCATTTTCAAAACCTTTTGAATGTTATATACATGTAATAGAGGCTGTAGTTTTTTTAGCAGATTTTTTTCAAATTTGGTTGAATCTTTGGGGTAATGAGAGGATGAACCCTATCGATATTCAGTGTTGTGAGACTTTTTTTTGTTCCATAGTTCTCTGCCCTTTGCCTGAAACTTTACATTAGCTAAAATTTAAACATAATTTTTTAAATTAGGTGTGTTAAACCCCTATGTTTCTCTGTCCCATAATGCTACTTCGCTGGGGAAATTGTTCTATTGGAGAAAATGTAGTAGTTCCTTGGGGAAAATATTAACTTATTTACTTGAAGGTTACTTCCACCAGTAAATCATATATCTTGTCTAATATCTATTTGTAGTCATATATACTGTTTGGAGAGGAGGATGATTTAAAAATGTTCAACGAAACTTATGAAACTATAAAATATCATATGAGAAGGGGGTAAGTGATTTGAAATATACTATAAATCAGGCCTATGTAGATCAAAATTAGTATATATGGCAAAAAAATAAGTATCGGTGCTTTTGATCTGTAAAAGTCACTGTTCATTTAAAGACTAAATAACTGATTCTGGCATACAGAATGTAATGTGCCTTGAGAGGAATATTGCCCTGACAGCAGTGCTACTCATATTTCAATTTCCAACTGTCAGGGAATCATTAAGATTCTGGCAATGGTGTACACAGGATTGTGTTTATTTGACCCATTCAAATGACCAGATGCTTTACTTTGCCAGGCCCCCTGCCCTGCACCAGTGACAAGATACATCAGGATCCATCCCAGGTCTGCCTGGGTAGTTAGCCATTTATGTGTTCATTCCACATTTGATAGGTTTATGTACAACACTTTGAAATCTGTCAATCAAGAGTTCAATGACTTGTATTTGATCTGTGAATAGATCATGACAAATGTGACATGCATTACCCAAAGTAGGTCATGCTTGGATTTTCACAAATTTAATCAAAATTATACACAATAATGCTTTATTTGAATGCTGGTGGCTTCTTTTGAATAATCTCTAGCCATTACTGAATTTGTAGCTGACGAAGTGGGTCTCTTTTCATCATCCTCTAAATATTTCCTGGATTACTTTGTTGGTTGGAAGATGTATTTCGAGTCTATTCAGTTTGTTGAAACAACTGATACATATGACATGACAGTACGTTTGTATTAAAAGATTGTGTAAACATTAATCGACTGCATGGTGGTCCTAGAGTTTCAACATGACAATTTCAGCATTTTTGGAAAGGCTTATTTTTCAATCAATAAGTTTTTCTGCAATATTCTGCTTTTCTCTGGCTAATAAATGTTTATAATGAGTTCCTTTCGTTGTGACATAATGTAGCAGTGATTGTCATTATACACATTTACATTAACATATTTAGGACGCTTGTTAATCCTGATTGATTTGTTAGCCCTAATGGATTGGTTGCGTCAACCAGACATAATTTGGGACATGAATCATTAGTCAGTACAGCAGGGTTAGAGTGGGATTAGGTATGATCAAACAAATGTATGCTAGTATGAAGCAATTTTGTAAATTGACATAGTAAAGTAGGCATTATACATTAGAATTTGTTTGTAAAGGTGGATTTATTTTCAGGCGATTTAAGTGTAATGATGGATCTGGAAATCCACCTATTTATGTGAATGTAAATATGAAAACTGGCGAGACATATAATACCTGGATAGATTCATTACAGGCAGCATGGTCTGGTGTTCAGGTAAACCAATATGTGATAATTTAAAGATACATTATGGGAGATTAGATAATGTAAAGGGAATTGATCCACACTGAACTGAGAATTTAGTGATTGAATATTGGGCCTAGTAGCCTCGATCATCATTACTAAAGTTTGTACGATAAAAAACATAGTTTTGATTATCCATTTCTAGATTAAATCATGAATGAGCTTTGTGCAGCAGATTGGATCATAATCGTCATCGAGTGTTGATTTTGGTCTGGATAAGTTAATGCAGGAAATTTGAAAAAAAGTATAAAACTGGGCTTAATTGGTCCATGCATTTTGTGCCGTACGTAGTACACAATTTCCGTGTCTTTACCCCTCTCCACCATCTGGTTAACATAAAGAATTAATGTATGTACCTGTTATTCGAAGCAAGTCGTATGACCATGTCCTATGAACCAATTTTCCCTCCTTCTGATTTATGCCAAGATACATTTCAACCTCTTGTTTGTGTTCCTTATCAAGGTCATAATCCACATTGGGTATTTCTCTCTCTTCCCCCACCCTCCATTTCCCTTTCAGGTATCCCTTTCTTGAAATTCCTGGCACTGCCACTCATTTTACTCTTAATATTGCTGTAATTTTCTTCCACAATCATTTATTGTTGAGGATTCCTCTTGATGCTTATTGTATTGGATTACACATTTTCTAGCTAGTAGTATATATAATTTCTAGGGTTGTTTTTCAGGTATTAAATGGTGATATAGACGAGGCTATTTGTTGTCATGCTTTATATTATTCTATATGGAGAAAATATGGTGCTATACCTGAACGCTATAACTGGCAGTTAAAAGCACCAGATATTAGATTTTATCCTTTACGGCCTGAATTTGTAGAATCCACATACTTCCTTTATCAGGCAACAAAAAACCCATTTTATTTTCATGTTGGCAGGGATATCATCAATAGCCTTAATGAACACACACGAACAGAGTAAGTAGATATGAATTGAGATATTAATTACCGTATATGGGGAGTTTGATAATTAATGTTACAATCTTCTTTAGGTGCTAGAGAAAATGGTCTTTCTGTGTTTGAAGTTGTGAATGAGCATCCAGAAGTTAATTTGATCAGAAATTGAGAAAATCGCTACACCCATGCAGTGTTGTGCAATAAAATAAATTTTATCCGGGAAGCAACGTTTCACAATATACTCCTTCCAATTTAAGGGGAAACCAAGATGGAAAATCTTGAGGAACTTTCTCAGCCAACACCCCTGGTTAGTGGGCCAGCACCATATACACTGAGCCACTGTGGCTCGCTGTGAGGAGAAAGACATTTTTCTAAACCAATAGAGTTCAGTTGAACTCATATTTTCTTTTATGCAGTAAATACAATGACAGTCTCATATAATAAAGAAATAATATTGTATTTTGATAATTTTACTATAGATGTGGTTATGCAACAGTTCATGATGTATTTACTAGAGAACTAGAAGATAGAATGGAAAGTTTCTTCTTGTCAGAAACTTGTAAATATTTATTTTTGGTAAGAATTTTTATTATACGCTCACATTTTCATGTGGACGTATTATGTCTTCGACCCTGTCCGTCCATCCGTTCCTAATTGTTTGTGGACTCTCTACAGGTATATCATGGTTGTTGACTCTGTATAGGTCTCAATTTTTGTTTCGATTTTGATGAAACTTGAAATGCATGGTTATAACCCAAAGATCTTGGTTCCTTTCATTATTTGCACATATAGGATCATAACTTCCTTATTTAAGGCCCCTGATTGTCCGAAAAGGTTGAGTTCAAATTTCTAGAAAATCGGACCATAATTGCAAGACAAAATGGCCACGGTTTGTACGCAAATACTGCTAAAAATGGCATATCAAGGTTGTGGACCCTTTAGAGGTCACAATTTTAAATAGATTTTGATGAAACTTGAAATGAATATTTATAACCTAAAGATCTTGATTCTTTTCGATATTTGTGCATATCAAATTGTAACTGAATTATGGCCTTCGATTGTAGGAAAAATCACTTTCGGTATTGCTTGTTCTCTATTCATCTCTCAAATGTGGGTGTATCCTGCCTGGCAGTGCCAGCTTACTATCTTCTTGACTTTCTCTAGCACGTCCTTCAATCTTGTTGTATGTTTTCCAGGTTGTCCTCACTTTAGTCTCTGTTGCAAACCAATTAGTTCAGTTCACATAGTGTTGTGTATTCGTGCAATCTAATAGGATGAAAAAAAACCAAGAAACTATATTTTTCACCGTAGTATCTTGGAAATCATGCAAAATATATATATTTGTTTTATCAAAAACTATATTTATATTTCAATAAAAGTAAAACTATAGTAAGGAATGTAATGATCTTCTGGTATAGATTCGAAATCAGGAGAAGACATTTATAAGTTATTAGAACTTTTGTCTAATTCTTTTATATTGTGCAATGGAATGGCAATAAGATACAATTAAAGATGCATTATGTAAGAGCTAATTCTGCCAATTGCAGGTCTTCCTTTTTGTTTCAAATGTTATATAAATTGTCATTTATTATAATAAGCCTATAATCAACTTTCTATACAATCAGGGCCCTGTTTCAGGAAATCAGATAGAATTCAAACTTTAGTAGATACTACAATCAATCTAATATTATCCAATCAAATTACTAAAATTCTGATTTTATCCTAGTTAAAATTTTGTGAAAAAGGGCCCAGATTGCTTATATTTAATTGGATTTAAATATCCTCGACATTTCAAAATTTAATGATAAAATAGACAATCAAAGTTATAGCTCCAAACAGTCATAACTTCACACAGAATAAAGTAATTTGAATGAAATTTTTAATATATTCATTTTTCATTATCTTTTTTTAAACTATTAATAGCAAGAGCAACCATTTATTTATCTAATATACATTTAATGTACCTTTGAACTAAAACTAAATGAATGGGTGTTAAAAGACATAACATGCTGAAATTTGTGCATGATTAAATTTATTTCTAACATTATAATTTCAGTTATTTGATAAAGATAATCATGTAAATAAAGAATCGAGTCGATATGTATTTTCAACAGAAGGACATATATTACCAGTAGATCGTAGATTTAGAAAGAGAAATTCTTGGAATGAAAACAGCATGGAATCATCGCCAGTTGTAGATGTTAGAACCAACAGAAGTAATGTGAGTCAATATATAAAAGTACTTATCAAAAAATATAAGAGACAAGAATGGCAATTAAGACCTGTATATATTCTCAGTGACTAGTTTCGGTCATATTGAACTCTTTAGGCTGTCGTGGCACGATTTTATTTATACTATTCCTAAATCCTGGCAGGGTAACCATGGTCACATAGAGCGGCTTACTCAACAAAAACATAACCGATGGATGACAGGCCTATCTCACCTTGGTCCCCAAAATAGAGACACATAGCAGTCGCCTCCAAAGTATTGACTGTCATATAATTAAACTATTTCGTAATAACTCGGACCTGAATAAAATATATTAAACCCTCAGACACTATGCTGATATACACATTACTGCATATGGAATCATCAACAAACCTAAACTGGGGCACCCCAATCCCTTTTTTACTTGGTTATGTAACTAAATAGTCAAATCACAGAAACAAATGACCAACAAAGATTCCCAAAGTGTCCATGCCTTAATGAAATAACTTGTAAAGAAAACAATACCTACAAATTAATTTATAATTATGTACTTTAACAATTCTTTATTTTCAGTGTGATAGCATACCAACACAAAGTCGTTATTTTCTGCCAATGAAAAGCGAATATTTAGAACAGATGGATCTTGCTGTTGGTCTTGACGCTTTTGACAGTAAAATTAATTCTTGATAACCAATGATGCCTCTTTGTTAATCAAAGTCTTTCATAATATCAACATATATAACTACTTCTAAATACATATTGGAAAATCTGTCGAGTCAATAGATATTTTCTTTTTAGACATAATTATTTGCAAATAGTTGAAGAAGTCAGGATAAACCGTATCGCTGACAGATTTTGGTTACAACCACGATAGGGAATTAATTTAAAGTTCCATTTTCAAAGTTATTTTTTTTAAAATGTATTAAAATAAAGCTTTAAAATAGATGGTATCCATAAACAGTCCTACCTTGTTAAAAGAATAATCCTATTAATCATATATTTCACTATTGCCAGCTGAGAAATTGGCAAAAACATCATTTTCAACTTCAAATTCCAACGTTGGAAAATTGCCTTTCATGTTGTCTATAGGAGAACAAAGGAGGGAATTGTGTTGTTATTTCTGTTGACACTGACTTCTTTTAAGGGGTTGAAAATAATGCCCATGGTCATATAATATAGTGAGTTGACAACCTATTGAGCAAAAGACATAGAAATAATTATGAAATTCTTGCTTTAAGATTATCATTTTTAGGTCTTCTTACTATTAACTGACTTTCACAGTGCTTGCAGAATTTTAAGTTATTAGAACTGTATAATGGCTTTTTAATGACTACCCGGTTAAAGTAAAGGTACCAAATGATGTCATTTTTCCCCATAGAAAAGTGATGATGGTACATAATCTTCACTAGATACTGGCTGCTGATAAAAACTCAAACTGAAGATCTTCTATTTATTATTTGTATTTAGAAAATGTTCATATGTTGATATTATTGTTTCTTATGTTTATTTGTTTTTTTAATCTTTTAAGATGTATATATATGTACATGTATATAATAAAATATAATATTTTGAGAATTCCTCTGTTATTTAATGAAACTTCAATGCCAACTCAATATTTATTTAATATTATTGATATACTAGTATTTGATTTCACTATAAATTGTAGTATAATATGATTCTGTGTATTATAATGAGGTCAAATGCATTCAGAGTAGACTGGTTTATATTTTTTAGCAGATTATATTTTTTCACATGTAGGTTTTAACCATAATTTTGGGGATGTGTACTTTAAACATGCATTATGCAAGAGCTTAATCTGCCTATTACAGGTCTTTCTTAAGGCCTGAAATTTTATCTAAATTATTAATTAGACATTAATTAACTTATCTAGACCATAATCAGTTTTCGATGTCAATGCTAGCCTTTGATATTGACTAGATTAGAATCCTATATTCTGCTTAACGGGGTAATGCTCATTGATACTTAAATCCAAAAATAGATAATCAAGACTATGCTTTCTATCTACTGACTTTAGTAATGATGATCGAGGCTAGACGGAAATTTCAATCACTGAAATCATGGTTCATAGTGGATCAATTTAGTTTAAACAATATTTTATTCATTTGAAAAGGATTGAACAACAGGCAAATTACATTATCTAGCTTTTAAAAATTATAGTGAAAACTGCCAACGCTTCATCTAATCTCCCATAATGTATCTTTAAGGTTTTCGCACGAACTGGACGAACCAGGCCCGTAGCCAGGAAGTTGTTTTTGGGGGGGCAAAGATGTTTTCGGGAGGGCCAACTAGCATGGGCATCTGCATGAAATTTGCGGTAAAGGCCAATTTTCTTGTGATATTGGGGGGGCAAGACTCAGTATTGGGAGGGCAGTTGCCCCCCCGTGCCACCCCCTGGCTACGGGCCTGGGACGAACATGACCAGTCTATTTTATAAAATAAAAACAACCTTCCAATGTTATTGTGTTACCCTGAGATATACATTGAACACTCGCATAGGTAGACAGTACCTTTAGGGATATCACGATACACCAACCTGGCAATACAGGGCATATCTAAAAGTAATGCTCATCATTTGATCAATACCAAATTTGCTTTTGTTTATACCACCTTATGCTTTTCTCTTTTTAAGGTTGTTAGCAATGTGAAATCCTCGGTGATGAGTTTATCTGTCTCATGAGGGTTTCACTGAGTAATAAACAAGTGTGCGATATTGTTTTATCTATGGTTATTATGAAAGTATGCCTTGTATAATTTGTATTGTATCCCTACAAAATATCTAGACACAATATTTTAACAGCTGTAATACTAACATTTATATATATTGTCAGATACTGTAGTTTGTACTTCTTTCAATTTAGCATTAACAACTCTTCCAAAAATAAACTAATATGGTTGTCAAAATGGCAGTCTTGGTTTTATGCATATTGCAACTCAGGACTATGTTGGGACTTTGATTCTTTTGATTCTTCTTTTCAGTGCTTTTTAAAACTATATAATCTTTCAGCAAATGCATTTTCTCATACATTTCTTTTGTATTAAATAAGTATTATGAGCAGGTGCGGATCCAGGGGGGGGGGGGGCTGCCCCGTCCCCTCAGCCCCAGCGAGACTGGTGTATTTGCTTTTTAATTGATGATATAAACATGATTTTCGCATTGTCTATGCCCAGGCAATGCGTCAAGGCTCTGGGGATTACACCCAACCACTAATGTATGCGGCACTCTAATGATTACCATTTGTTACAATGTATGGACCCCCCCCCCTCAAAAAAATCCTGGACTCGGGCCTGATTAGCATACTAAATCCAACCGTGTTATATATAGTTCCTGTAAAGTATTAATATGCTGTTTTTTTAAGTTGTATTCACCCAAATATATGAGTTCTACTTTTGAACATTAAAAATAAAATTCATGCAGAATGTGCTATGAACAATACTGTTTTTCATAATCAAGTAATAAAAATTAAGGAATTTTGCCATTGTTGTGCTCAAAATTATCTGTTTCTTTCATAGTGAATTGGAATTAAGAATGTTATTGTCCCTATTATAATCTGTAGAAATATATATATATAAGAAATAAAAAGCATAATTCTTAGGTTTCAATGTCTTTTGTATGTGTAATTTATTAGAGTTTTTACAGCCGGTTTTTAATCAGTGAAATTTATTTTTATATGCATACATTTTATTTTTATATTGAAATGTGATTGTATATTGTTGTTGGTCCCACTGTCCAAAATTCCATGTGGGCTCTTTAGCTTAGCGACTGTGGCCATAATTTTCATTGTCTGACATCTTATCTTTTCAAACTTAGAGAGAAGCATGTTATTGAAGTATGTCATTTACAATTAAAAAATGTATTTTTGTTTTTCTCCACTGATATATTTTATTTTTTAAGTGTTATTTGCAGTTCATAAAATATAACCTCCGTTTTTAAAAAAAAAAAAACAACATTTTTGGAACTTGGAAGTACCTGTTAAAATTCAGATCTTTTCCTACTTTTATGTTTTCACTTTAAAAGCTTGTTAAAAATACATGCTCCTATGTATATTCATGTATATTCTGATGTGCAGACAACAAATCCAAATATGGTACAGAGCCTTCAAAGACCTCACTTACTATAGATAGGGATATTTCCTTGACTTGACCTGATTAGTTTGGTCACAACTATATTATTTCAAGTTAAAATAGTTGCTTCCATTGGTGTGTAAGGAAACTTGTAAATTGTTTTAACATTTCTAATCTTTCAAATATCCATGGGTATGAAGTATATGCACTATATTTAAAAAGAATATATTGACTGTTCAAATATTAGGATTATGCTTAAAACAAGTATATTTTCCATGGAATTACAGAAGTATTGGCATTTAGATTACCTTTGACCGGGCTATATTTAGAACAAAGTGGAAATGATGTTGTGTAGAATGGTAATTATTTAATTTTTACTGCAAAAATATATCCCCTCGGCCCTCGTTGAATTATTTTACTGTTATCTATGCAAATAGTCATTAGATTATAAATTTAAAACAACCCAATTACATTGGTTACTGTTATCTTTAGTTGTCATGAATGATTGTGTTTATCTTCTTCCGTTAAAATAAATTGTTTATTAACAGAAAATAGTGAGTGTTCTTGTGTTAAAACTATCTCCAACCACACAGTTTTCATTTTTATCCATTTAATTAAAGTCAAATGTCTATTCCATTTCTCTTCTATTTTTGATACTCTTCTTCACACAGATACATAAAATCTAACAGATTATTTTATGTGCAGGCCTCCTACACAGGACCTATGTTTTCTGTCTCATCTGAACAACCAGACAACTCTATTCCTCTTGCCAGCCCGCCCTCCTGAAATCCGCATCGAAAATCTAGAGGGACTTTTTTAATCAATTAAATCTGGAATCGAACCTGGGACATATGTTGTAGTAAGACAGTATGCATAGTAAATTTATTTTTCCCGGTTGGAGTCTAGGAAAGTAGGACTTTCAACAATATTTCAATTCACGGTAGCACGACTTACTGAAATCCACCATTATGTCAGCTCATATAATAATCATTTATATCTATATTTGATAATAATAATACTCGTCTTTATGCCAAATTGGCATGGCATTTATAATTTAAAATTGTAATATTTATGTTTCAAAAATTTTAATGGCCCCTAAAAATGCAAAATGAAAATAGAATTTTGAGGGAGAATTTTGACACAAAAACGTTACGTTTTTAAATTAAAAATAATAGTTTAGCATAAAGAACAGTGTATTATTATGAGTTAAAATTTGATAGTAGATTTGGTTACCGTACAACTTACATATTCTTGCTTGGAAATCGCATTTAATGGGGAATTTTGACACAAATACGTTACAGTTGTAATTAAAAATGACATTTGGCATAAAGTGCTATATTATCAAATATCCATATAAATTATCATTTTATAAGTCAAAATAATGGGGGATTTTGAAATACCGTTCTGCCCTTTCAGGTTCATTTCAATCATAAGATCTTTAAATAATTTTTGTCACACAGATGGCTTAGACATTTAAAGGGACAATAACACTCTTGACTGGCTGACAGGTCCAGAAAAAAAAAATAGCCTTATTCTAACTACGAGATGTTTAAGTGTCCTACCTGTTGTGTAAATTATCCAGTACATCCTATTTCACATGTACTTGTCCAGAGGTTTCGAAAATATGTTTAAATCCAAGTTACATTTGAAAGTGTTTCCGTAAGGCCTTTCATTATCATACAGTTGAATTGTTCAATTTTTTCAATTGGTGTGTTAAGATGAAATTTATATTATCAATGAATTGAATTATTGTAAAATATTACAATTTGTTGATCAAAATAAAGTTTGGGACATTATATATTCAGTTACAACAAGAGTGTGTATTGGGGCTTGAAACAATTTTAAACGAGAAATAAAGAAACAGCAATTACTGTTCTATGATATGATACGATCTGCATTATCGATCAATGCAAAAAAAGTTGTTCATGAAAGACGTAATAATTATTGCATCAACTGCTTTGGTACGCGTAAACTAAACGGTACAATTTACAAACAAACTATCCATAATCATAGTTCAATTTTCAATTGCACGATTATTCATAACCTCAAAAAAATATATTTCTCCAGTGATATAATACATTATAAATAAATAAATGCTGTATGGGCTCTTTTACTGTATAGTAATAAATGAAATGTTAACGTCTTTAACGTTGTTTTCAATACTATAGCTATTGCAAAACTTTTGACATGCGAATTCGAGTCCAATGTTATTGTTTGGCCATGTGTTACGATGGGGGTGTGGCAAATTCAGGAAATGACGACACAAGATGGTTGTTCTGCTCAACTATGGCGAACGAAGATGCGATCGTGTTAAACTTCAACGACAGTTTATTGCGAGCTTCAGATCTTGAAATATTAGATGGACCTAACTGGCTAAATGATAAACTGATCGGGTTTTGTTTTGAGTAAGTAAGACCTGCTTGCTACAAGATATGACACGATATTCAAGAAGAACAAGCAACATACGAGCAATGGAAAAATTCATGTTTTTGACCTCAACTCGACAGAGTGAGTGTGGTCGATTACCGTAGTTTACACAGGGCTGGTTCACAATCCTGTCTTGTCACTCGGGGATAATTTAAGAACGGTACATTAAGCCTGACACCAAAACGGTCATTATTATACCATAATTTGCAGTTCACTTGCTTTTATTGCTGTAAAAATTATCATTTTCTATGAAGTTAATAATATGGTCAATACACTACTAGTAGTAGTACTAGTACTACAGTTGGCTACTAGTACTACTGTCAACTGTCTGAACCTTCCTATTAATACAGATTTCGTGGATAATGAACAAACTACTTAACTTTGGTTATTATAAACTTACATGTGCGTTTGCAATTACCTCGGATTAATTAAAACTTATTGTACAGCTAAATATCCCAGCAAATAAAAAAGCTTTAGGCCCTATCTTGTAAAATTGAATACATCACAAAACTTGGCCATAGAGAAATACAAACTTGGAAGCTAATATTGTGTCACTTACCAGAATAGATCACTTCATAAAAGGGTGTCGTAGCAAGACTTGTTTATCATAACGGTGTTTGTGTCTTTTAAGACAATTCAAATTTCTGTATGAATAAGCTATTGATCTCAGGGGGCCAAGTAATGAGTTTGGGTGTTTACAAACATAAATACGCCCGTCCGTTGTTTTGATTTCGTCAGGTATTAATTATTTGTCCAGAGAGTTGGGTGGGATTATTTCTTTTGAACACAGGTGCAGAAAAAAAAGAACGACATTCGTTATACGGGTCTTGAATCTCATTCTTAAATATCTTTACTATTTCCTAATGAGATTTTAAAGATCACTATCAAGCCTCAGCCAATCAACGCTTTGAATTATATTACTGTAATAGGTACCCTGCCATATTCATGAGTTATTGTATGCTACACAGATGCAGTGAAAATGGTTAAATTTAGCGCTAAACTTTCACGAGTCTTCCCCACGGCCTGCATAATAAACACAAGACCCAATATTGAATAATACACACAATTTGCAATGCCTCTTTTGACAAGTGATTTTTTTTGTTTTATAAAGAAGACAAACAATATTTAGACACCCTAAAATGTTCTTATCAAGAAAGTTTCGATTTTGGTACATTGTATATGCCAAATAAACAAAAAATAGTAATTTAATCGGGAATATTATTGACATGAACATTCGGAACGCGAATTAAATATGGAAATTATTGACAAGCGGTGGCCTTTTTTCAAATTTTGTAAATGGACTGATAACTACAGAGCATTGGGATCAGACCTGTTCTGAAAATGATCAATTAAAAAATATGAAATAAAGTGGGCTTATATTTAAATGTTAGCCACAAAGTTGCCTTTGATAATTGGCAGGGATTTAATATAATTTATAGAAATATACATAATACACATGGAATTGGGTCATTGATTTTGTGAAATCAAATTTTTTATTTACAAGTATACGTTTAATCAGTGATATATTCATTGTGAATAAAAGTTAGTAGACTGAATTTAGAATATTATGAAAAATATTGAGTTAGAGGTTTAGCTCCTTTAGTATTTGTGAAATTTATGGACCAAAATACAAAAGCATGGTGTATTTACATTGTCTGAAAATTTCAGCTGAAAATATTGAGTCGTTTGGTGGTGAACGTCAACACTGCTTATCCGGACACATAACCCTTTTAAGGTTTCGGGTCATTTTTTTCATTGGGTGACCTGATAATCGATTTACGTTTCTTGAGAGGTCTATACAGTGAATGACCCATGTACTGTACTTGATAACAAAATGTAAATTTCACCTACATATTATTTTTATAGAAAAAAGTCTGGTTTTATCCAGATACTGTATAATACAAAGGTCTCCATTTCCAGATGCAGACTGCCAGGTTTAAGTTATTTACAAGCGTATCACAAATATCGGGTTAGTTGATCGGCCTTAGATAATGGGTTTTAAATGATTTTAACACAAAATTAAGCAGTTTTATTCCCCAAAAAGTTATCGGGATTTCCCCTTTAATCACCTTTTCATTTCCTTTAATTTTTTTGTTATCATATTCATGTGTTATATATAAGGTTATATATTTTTGACTACTGGATTTTTTGATTTTTAATTCGATCCCAGCAAGGAATCCATGGTGTTTGTTTTTCAGTATATCTCGAGGTTTTTTGGTTTCCTCCTACTGCTAAATAGCCCTATGTGCAAGTGAATTATTGAATATAATTGGATCATGTGTTAGTCCAGAAATGACCCAGTTTGTGTGGAGTGGACATTAAAGCCCATTTCTCTATCTCTCTGTCTTCAGATCAAAAGATATTAATTGATCCAGAAATAGTTTTGCCTTATGTTTTGTCTTTGATACCAACTGTGAAACTAAAGTTTGAAGTACAATGTGAATTGTTAGTTGTATTTGAGTGTATTTCAAAATCCAAATTAAATAACAAGTAGTTTCAGGGGTTATAGAAAGAAACATACCATGCTTCATGCACAACAGATATTTAAAGATCTTGTATGCAGAAAGATGGAACACCAACAATTATTAATTGTATCTAAATGCTTCTCATCTACGACTATAATGTCTGATAAAAACTAAATAGGTTAGAATAACAAAGCAAGTTTTTCTTACTAGTCTACATCATGAGTACCAGATGAGAGTTTGGTCTGCTAACCCATTGTATCAGTAGTGGGTTTTAAAAGCTGCTATATGATATACTATTGTCTATGGTTGACAGATGTCATTGTCAATGTCTTCATAGATAGTAATAAAAACTATAATAAACGTACTTCACCTGTGTTTTATATTGTATATTTTTTTCGCTTCAGATATTATGAAAGAGAACAGTTCAACCATTCAGCAGATAAATTATCTCTTATTAGCCCGTCAGTTACACAGTTCATCAAGTTAGCACCAGGTAATATTTTATAAGACCACATGGAAATGTTGCTGTATAATTGTTGTTGCCCCTGTCTGTCCGTCTGTGACCTTCAAATTCCTATGAAACCTCTGCAGACGCTCTACACAGACTACTCTTATCCGGTCCTTTAAAAATTTATACAATTTTTTATATATTTAGTTTCATTTGAAATATGTCGCAAATGCTGAGCTATAAATGTGGATTTATTTTTAACAACAGTATCTCGATCCATTGGCAATCAGGAGATCATTCCACTTTGTTGGGGTTAGTAGGAAGTCTGGTAACTATTTTGGCTTAGACAGACAGTAAAGGAAATTTGTTGGGTACAGGTCTTAAGTATAAAACTATAAGATATCATAATTTTTGTATTTTGTGGCAGTGCCATTTAAACATCAAAATGTATAACACAGAGTTTTCTTTAAGAATGGGTGTTTTGAGTATATAATGAGGCATAAGTGATGTTATCAGGACTACTGTGTTTTGGATTACTTTAATAGAGTTCCAAAGACGGCACCCTGGCCAGTTAATTATTGTTCTTGATATATCTTATGAGCCATGTGGAGGACAAAAAATACCTCTTGATACATTGAATGTTATATAGAATGAGGTAGCACACTTATAGTTGGAATAGAAAATTAGAAAATTGGCCAACATCCACATGGGTTATAGGGCAAAGATCACAAAGTAAAGCCTTAGTTTTCTCAATATTCTCATTGAGTTTTAGTTTGTTTGCCATCATCCATGGTTTGAATTGTTCATAGAAAGAATTGGACACAAACAAGGTCATTTCGTGACTAAAATATGGTTCAATTATTTCAATAATTTGCTTGCTTGTAGGGGTCTTTAGCACTTGAAGGAAACCAGAGGACCCGAGAAAACCAATGAGGTTAGACAGGCAACTCCACTCCTTGTCACATAAACCGGAGAATCGAAAAGCTCAGCAGTTGGTTCAATGACAGGCCATATGTTGCAGAGCGCACGCGCTAACGATTGGCCCTCTAAGCTCTACTGCAGTTGTTAAAAGGACTACTACCTAAAACATGACCTCTTGTCTAAAAAATAGAGAAAAAAAGCTTCAAAATCTGCACTCAGTTGAATAAATAAATATATGCAAATGAAATGGGGTTTAACGTCCTACTGTTCTGCTCCTAAACTGGGCTAATAAAGACAGGCAGTGTGCTATGAGGGAAATTTTGCCTGGGCAGTGGTCTACAACCTTCTCTTATATCGAACTCCAACTGCCAAAGGATCTTTTACGTGCACGCCAATGTGTAGGTTACATTGGACCTCAGTTTTTCATCCCTTCCGAACGACTAGACAGCTGCCTTTCTCAGACCCTGCATCACTGACAAGTTGAAAGCATGCTGGAAAATCTGGATGAACTTTCTCGGGCAATGCTGGGATCGAACACCCGACCTCCAGGCAAGCAAGCCAGCGTCTTACCCACTTAGCCACGTGATCCCCTAAATATATGATCATGAAAGACCGATTGCGACGTCTTTTTACTTAAAATCTGATAACGTCATCTTGAAATTTACGACTTTCAAAATAACTAAAAGGTTTCTGCAAGATTTATTACATCTAATATTGGACATATCATGACACAAATTTGACCCTACAAACAATATTATGTAGATAAAATTTATGAGACCCTTTAATTATAATACAGGACCTTCACTTATACAGCACAGACTACTCTTTATTAAAATTTATTTTCATTTCTTTTAGTTGAAGAGTTAACAGTTATTCTAGAATCATTGAACCTTCCATTAAAACAGTTTGTATTTTTAGCTGTCAATGACAATGAAGACGCAAATAATGTAGGAGGCACACATTGGTGAGTAAGCTTATCCATGTTATCTTGTATGTAAATGTGTTAACATGGATTATGATAAGGTTTTTATAGACACATTTTATATCAACAAACGTGTTTATTGAAAGCTATCGTCCCAAAATGACCTAGTTGTGTTGAGTGGACGTTAAACCCCATTTCTCTCTCTCTCTCTCTTATTGAAAGTCAACTGGGGTGGTTTCGAATGCCTGGTTGTACGTGGCAAAGAGTAGGGTCGTCTGTCCAACCTTGTGGGGTTTCTCTGGGTCCTCCGATTTCCTCCAACTGCTAAAGACCCCTACACGCAAGTGAATTATTGAAATAAAATTAAAACCATGTTAGTCCCGAAATGACCAAGTTTGTGTTGATTGGACATTAAATCCCATTTTTCTCTCTCTCTGTTTTATTGAATCGAATGATACCCAACAATATATCATTATTGATGTTAAACAAAAATGTAGACCTTTTGAAATACTTCTTAAATATGTTTTTTTGCTGTGCAATTTATTGTTTATATGTGCACATAACCATATTGTAATGCCCACATTTCACACTGTAGAGGTCACAGCCTTTATCCAGTTTTGATGTATAACCCAAAGATTTGCTTTCCTTTTAATATTTGCACATATCGGTCCCTCTCTTCCTGGATTATAGCCCCTGGTTGTATGGAAAATTGCTCATCTTTTTTTTTAGCCTGCTGTCTGTCCGTCTCTTGCAATATGTGGGTGATCTTGCATGTTGGCGACCCCATGTTTTTTTTATGCAATAAATTTTTGTTGTGTAAGAAGAGGGCCAAATAGTTAGCATGTGTGCCAGTCCTCCTGTTTCCTCTCACTGCTAAAGACCCCTATGCGCAAGCGATTTATTGGAATAAAATTAAACAATATGTTAGTCCTGAAATGACCTACTTTGTCTCGAGTGGATGAGAACTCCATTTCTCTCTATATACCTATGCCTAGATTTCTTTCAAAAGATATATTTTTAATTCATGTTTTTACTGTAACCGATAATATTCAATAGGTATATGAACTATGATATTGAAGTTGCAACGTTTATATGTCAAATAAATAGGCCAGGCACAACTAATAAGTAATTTCTGACAATATTTCAGGAGCCTATTAGTGTATATACGCAGTAAACAAGAATTTCATCATTTTGATTCAGCCAATCACGCAAATGAACATATAGCGAAAAAGTTAGCATATAGATTACAACCATTTGTACATGGTAAGTGAAGACCTTTTTTTGTCCCCTGTCTTTCAAAGAAAGTCATAGCCTAATTAAACAAGAGTGATAAAACTGTAAGAGTTCAAAATCTTGAGCATTTTCTGTTTCTGTATGGAATGATAGTTTTTTGCTGTTTTGTTTTCAGCACCCAGAGGTAGAATGAAATTTATTGAAATGGATTCTCCTCAACAAGAAAATTGTAAGTGTTTTATAAGTAACCAGAACAAATTAAATTAGATTGTATACACTGTATTTGCTTTTTAACGTTGCATTATGTAAGCCTAAGATAAGTGTTTGATAAGCCACAGGATAAAATTAAATAAGATTTTATACTTTTGCCTTTTATACGCCCATATTGAAATGTGGTCGTATTTTGACTTTGAATTTATACACAGTGTTTAAGGTCATGAGACCGAGAAGCCTATTGATTTTCAGTGATTTCGGATAATTCCTGTCAGAGTTATGGCCCTTATCACTTCAAACTATCTTGTGGACGCTCTAGAGGCTAAAGTTAATGACCGATTGACTTTAAATTTATACACAGTGTTTAAGGTCATGAGACGAAGAAGCCTATTGATTTTCAGCGATTTCCGATAATCACTTTCAGAGTTATGGTCCTTGATCACTTAAAAAAATCTTATGTGGACGCTCTAGAGGTTAAAGTTAACAACCGATAGATTTAATATTTATACAGTGTTTAAGGTCATAAAACAAAGAAGCTTATTGATTTTCATCAAATTCCGATAATTACTGTCAGAGTTATGGCACTTGATCACTTCAAAAAATCTTGTGGACGCTCTAGAGACATAAGTTAATATCCGATTGATTTTAAATATATACACAGTGTTTAAGGTCATGCAACGAAGAAGTCTATTGAATTTTAGCCATTTCCGATAATTACTTTCAGAGTTATGGTCCTTAATCACTTCAAAAAATCTTGTGGATGCGTTAGAGGCTAAAGTTAATAACCGATTGACTTTAAATTTATACACAGTGTTGAACATCATGAGTTTCAATGAATTTTGATAACTTGAACAGCTAAATCCAGAATATTAAATGTTTTGTATTCTAAATGTTAGCATGGCGGAAAACTTCATCAGAGCCAAACAAATTTGAATGATAGTTACATAATGAGTTGTTATTTTAATGTATTATAAATGTTTCATTACCGAAAAAAGTAAAATATGCGACAACTCTTGTTGACTGCCCGGACAATTTAGCTGCTGTGGGCGTATACAACTTGCCTGACAATTTTCGTTTCCTTGCAATGTATCTTTTAACATGGAAGTTTGTGTTGTCAATATTTACATGTTCAAGGTGCTAAAGGCTTTAAAATACGACATGTTATTGACTTTCCATCTATATTGATAGAATGAGAATTAATTTATTTTTGTCCACTGCCTTTTGGGACACAATAACTCTGCTTCTAATTGAGCTGGAGAGTTCAAACTTGGTGTAGGTGTTTATTAGGTGAATGCCTTGAAGGATTTCGAAGATGAACATTTTCTGCTTAGGGTAAGCAGAGATGAGCAATTTGGTTGGTTCATGCCTTGGGACATGACAACTTTAGTTCTAATTAAGTGATTGCCTGTTCAACCTCGTGGGTTTTCTCTGCATCCTCCAAATTCCTCCCACTGCTAAAGATCCCTACGCGCAAGCGAATTATAGAAATAAAACTAAACCATATGTTAGTACTGAAAAAAAACCTAGTTTGTGTTGAGTGGACTATAAACCCCATTTCTCTATCCCTCTAATTAAGTGAGAATGATAAAACTTGGTGTATAGTTTCATTACATCAATACTAAGCATTTTCTGCTTAAGTCATAAGCAATTTGATTGGTCAAGACTTGGGAGTTTGGAAGATAACAATTCTACTTTTCATTGAGGTAGAATGTTTAAACTTGATATGGAACATTTTATGCTTAGACTAAGTATAGATAATCAGTTTGAATGTTCCTTACTTTTGAAAAAGGTAAATGTGCAATTAATCAATATGTGTCATCTATTTATTTGGGGAATCGACAGGGGACATCAGCCTCACAGTTGGCTCGTTATCTTTTAAATGAGCACTTGCCATGGGGAAAAAGGCAGGACTCATCCTCTCATTGCCTCAATGCTTCACATCAAATTAAAAACAAAGGTTTTTGGCAAAGGGGGATAACCCTGGAACAGAAGGTTGCAGCTCACTGAATATCATTGGTGTTTGTTATGTCATGATCCTTATGTTTCACACAAAATTTGATACTATAGCCTCTATGTCTATCACATTTACAAAGGTTTCTCTTCAGGGTGCATACCCTGGGACAAAACACAGAAATTGTAACCTATAGACTATAGAGTGTCCACAAACAAGGATAAATGAAAACTTATGTACTGTCAATGTTAGTTTTCGGATGTTTCTAATATAAATCTTTTTAGCCAGGATCTTCACTTTTTTTCAGGTTATGATTGTGGAATTTATGTCATCTCAATAGCTGAACATTTATGCCGAGAATTTTGTGAATGTATCAACGACGTCTCTTTATCTCACGTGGTTAACACCACAGCCGTGTCAAAAAAACGTGAACAACTTAAAGAACTTGTAAGAAGAGTAGCGGAAGAGCATGCGAGCTGACAAACAGTGAATAATATGTGATTTGGTACCTCATTGTATTCAAGAGTTGGGTTGTCCATTTTACCTGTCTTTCCGTCGTTTTAATTCAGTAATTAAATGGGATTTTCCAGATGGCTTATATAACTAGTCCAATCTTTTTTCCCAATATGGCTCTGCAGTTACTTTTCTTTGTTTTGTTTTTAAGTGAGGTATACTATGGATGACAAACTAACTCATATAGAATATAAGAGATTAACAAACTTTTATTTAAGCCAAATATATTTTTATGTATTAAACTGTTCAATGCAATGATTATAAGTGATGTATTATAAATGTAATAAGGATGTGATTATATAGGTATGATAGTAAAAGTGATATCTGATGTACAGGAGGATTAATTTCTTATAGATGATGTACATTTATTAAAAAAAAACGCAATAATAATGACTCTTACATGACTGACTTTTTATACTCTTATATAAATATTTAAAATGGGAGCATGTTATAATGATTATCCCTCAGTACATATTAGTTTGTTCACATTTCCTAGTGACATAGTTTTATTAGATTAGTTTGGATCTATCAATATAACATGGAAGATTTTCTCAATTTAGTTGACTATTGAATGTTAATCATCAAAAACAATGATTTGTTGTTTGGCCAGCTTCCTGTTATTTGGGTGTTTGTTTATAACACAATCCCTATTTTTGGCCTCCATCTTTTTAAGAAAGCAGGGAACTGAAATAAGTTTATCTGTCAAACCCATATACAGATTTTCATTAGGTGAATGTCTTTACTGAGTTCAATGATGAACATTTTCTGTGTGGGCTAAGCAGAGAAAGGCAAATTATGTGGGTGAAACTTTGAAACATGAGATACAGTTACATTAGTACCTTTACTAAGTTCGATGCTGAGCATTGCTGTTTAGGTTTTAAGCAGAGATAAGCAATTTCATAGGGGTCAGGACTTTGGGACACAAAAACTTTGATTCTAATTGTGTGAGAGTTTTACATTAATCCCTTGACTAAGTCTGATAATGAGCATTGTCCGCATTAGCAGTATTTATTTCTTATTATGGTAGAATTTTCTAACCCAGTATAGATGCATGTGATGATGGACATTTTTAGCTTAGGCTAAACAGAGATAAGCAATTTGTTTGGATGAGACCTTGGGCCACAATAACGTTAACCCTGCTTCTTATTGAAATAGAATTTTCAAATGCCGAAGTGGCAAGATCCCCACTTAATGAAGATAAAGTTTGTGGTGAAATTATTTAAATTTTGCAACATATCTGTTTGGTATTTTAAATTGCTCAAACTCAATATTTTCAAAAACATTCATAATTCATCAACATGAGGGTTACAGTAACTGGATGTCATTGTGATAGTGGAACAAGAAAAATCTGAACATTTATCAATGTCCAACATCAGAATTCAATTTGACAAAAGTAGTCTCCTTTTTCTAGCCCTTCTGTTTATCACATAAATTGTACAGAAACAAAAGAGACCAGCTGAAAATGTGTTCTTGTGTGTTTTTGTGGTGGGGTGTGTGGGAGGACTTGAAACTAACACCATTTGCAACAGCTTTGTTGTAGAACTACTAAGTTTCAGAATCTGCGAAATAAATAAAAGAGATGATGTTGTAATATAGATAATTTTTAATAATGTGTGGAATTATGCTGAAAATTGTTAGCATGTTGGTGAAAGTGTTGATTTATATCACCATTTCCATGTTTCAAACATGCTTTATGTATATATATTTTGTATAATACCACAAACTAGCCAACCATCTGATGTGTTAGTTTTGAAATGGTTTATCTCTATAACCCTTAAATATACTCTATATTTTGTACACTTACTTTATATATATATTAAGTAATATTGTCGGTACCATTTACAACTACCAACTACATTCAGTCACTCAATGAGCTACAAGTATCATGTCATCATATTTGTCTGTGTTTGTTAATAATTCCACCAGTCCTAGGCATTACTAAACATATTTAATTATTATCTTTTATGTTAAAGATTCAGTGTTCGATACCAATTCAAACTGAATCTCATGCCCCATTCCATATTAATATTTTAGAAATGTGACTATAACATAGTTCTCGTTGTTGCATGTCCTTGAAATTGTTTTATTCTCGGCACAAATTAAATGGCTATTAACAGCTGCTTCATATTGAATGCATGTGTGTTTAGTTGGTGCCTTTAGTAGCTACATATTGAATAATGTAAAGGTTGAAAAAAACCTAGTAAAGTCAAAATAAGGAGTGACCAGTATTGAAATGAGTTTCATCCCACCTGACTGACCTCTTATTCCTTTTCTGTTGGAAGCCAGAGTCCACTGAATTATGCGAATGATTTATCAGTCTATAACCCTATCCAAAATAATCTTGTTTACCTTCAGGGAATATGATAGTTTTACTGTGAGAGCTCCAGTTTGATGCATTTTGAGTGTAGTTGTGGTCAGTTCTATAGTGTTAAACTAGTGGGATATGATTCATTATGTGTGTAGAAGAATGAATATTATTAGCAAAATATCTCGCAAGTTTTTAAGTGCAAGTGAATTCAAAATCTATTTTGACCATAATACAAGAACCTTGAATACAAGGTGCATTAAAGGTGATTATTTTAGTTCTACAATTTGATGTAGTTGTTAAAAAGAATGAATAAGGTTGAAAATTTTAAGTGCCATTAGTTTAACAATACTCGAGAAGAATGTACATATATACCCCTCTATATAATAGTGAGTATTCTATATACTTTGGTTAGAATCTATATTTTTGTAGATGATTATTATGGGTGATGATGTGATTGATATATATATATATACAATGTAAGAGGTCTCTTTTTGGTGTGAATACATTTGTTTAATTGTATATGGTAGAAACATCTAGTTTAAAGATATTGTCCATTTAAGTAGAATAGTGGGGCGGATATGTGAAATGGGCGTGCACTTGCGGAAAGAAGCATGAAAATTTGGCTTAAGGGATTTATGGGTATGCTCATTTCAAAAATGGAGGGAATCACTCAAGTCGTTGCCGACAAAAATCAAGAAATTCACAATGGCCACAATAATAAGCATACCATTAATCCCTTAGGGAAAATTTTCATGATTCTTTCCGGAAGTGCAAGTAATACAACTGTTTGATTAGAATTATGACCATTTTTAGAAAACACTATGGGGAGAACATTATGAGTGTTCGTATGTGTCACTGGATTCCTTGACCTCAAAAACATGGTAATAGACATAAAGATCAGTGAAATTGGCACACTTACAGACATTTTATGGATGATAACATGTTTTATTGTGGCCATTTTGAATTTCTCGATTTTTGGCGGGAATGGCTGCAGTGATGGCGTGGTCCCCGCCATTTTTGAAATTAGCATACCTACAAACCCCCTAGGCTAATGTTTCATGCGTCTTTCCGGAAGTGCACAACTCGGCCAATAGATGTTACTTATCCGCCACACTAGAAACATGTAGATTACAGATAGATTGTGCATATATTATTGACATACTGTACTATCTGTGTTACCCTTTAGGTTTTCTTTGTTCATAGTATTTGTTTCAGCCTCTGAAGCTTATTTCTCCTTTTAGTATGAATAAGAAATGCTGTTATATAATTTACAAAGGAGGCTTAATTCAAGAAAGACACATGAATTATTTTCACTGAATGAAATACTAAATCATGCTAAATGTAATGTACATGTATGATCTGACTGGTTGAATGGGGTTTGACAGGGTGTGTGTTTGATTTAACCAAAAAGATCTTTGTTTATTTCTCGGTTTGTTGCAATTTTACTTCATTCATACTAAAACTTGATAAATAAAGGTATTAATGATATAATCAATTTTCTTGTCTTTATGGGGTACGGTGGTTGACGCACGAACACATGCCACTATGATCATAAGATCTGTCTGTCCAATCTCATGGGTTTTATCTTGGTCATTCATTTACTGAATAAATAAAATAGACATGACATTTTTAAGAAAAAATAAAACCTGTTTGTGATACTCCTGAAGATTTTCATCCACGTATTTTCTGCTTATCGGGAATGTATATAATGACTTTTCAGTAGATGCATATTACTAAATTCCTGGTTGTCATGCCGAGTCATGTGACAGTATGCCTTTGTGATGATAGGGGCCTACAAAATTTTAATTTAGTGGGCATTTCACCGACTTCAGATCAATGCATGAAAAAAGATAGTAAGCTGGCACTGCCAGGCAGGATACGCCCACATTTTCGAGAGATGGATAGAGAACAAGCAAAACCGAAAGTGATTTTTCCTACAATCAAAGGCTATAATTCATTAAATTACAATTTGATATGCACAAATATCAAAAAGAATCAAGATCTTTAGGTTATACACATGCATTTCAAGTTTCATCAAAATCGAATTAAAATTGTGACCTATACTGGGTCCACAACCTTGACATACCATATTTGAACACTATTAGCGTAAAACGGTGGCCATTTTGTCTGGCAATTCTGGTCTGATTTCCCTGTAATTCAGACTCAACCTTCCTTAGGATGTAACGGTGATATAATCAAACGATTTTTTAAATCGGATAATAATTGTGACCTCCAGAGGGACCACAAGACGATTTTGCGTATAATCAGGGGCCATAATTCAGGAAGTTACGATACGATATGCCCAAATATCGAAAGGAACCAAGATCTTTGGGTTTTAACCATGCATTTCAAGTTTCATCAAAATCGAATTAAAATTGTGACCTCTACAGGGTCCACAACCTTGAAATACCATTTTTTAACAGTCTTCGCGTACGAATGGCGGCCATTTTGTATGGCAATTTTGGTCCAATTCTACCGAAATTTGAACCCTGCCTTTCTTAGGGTGTAACGGTGATATAATCAAACGTTTTTTTAAATCGGATAAGTATTGTAACCTCCAGAGGGACCACAAGCTAAAGCAAGGCGATTTTGCGTATAATTAGGGGCCATAATTCAGGGCCCGATTCCTAGAAAATTCTTAAGCACGTTCTTATGCTTAGATCTTAGTCGACATTGCATTTAAGTAAACTTACCTTTTTTTGTGTTCCCAGAAAATTCTTAAGAACGGCCTTGTTCTTCGATTTTAAGTAGACTTCATTGTAAGCACAAGAACGTTATTATGCGTTCCAAGAAAAAACTTAAGCACAACTTAATTCTTGAACATAGCCAGTCTAAGCACAAGTCCCAAGCAAGGTATAGGGCTTGCTTACCAACCTTAAGTCTGTTTCTGCTTCAAAAAGATGGCTGACCGTAGAGTTATTCGACGGCATTTCCGACACCTTTTAATACCAAAGAGACAATTACAAGACAGGGGAAATTCTTGTCAAAAAGAAATTAAGAATGCTATAGAAAATTTTGCATCTAGGGCCTTATAGGCCTTCCCTGAAACCAATTTATGTATTTGCCAATTAGTAAACAATAGGCTACAAACACACAGGCTGATCGGGCGCTCTCACAATTATTCAGTTAGTTTGTAGGCCTATGTGTCAGCGTTTTTTTAAATATATTTTGGCACATTTTATAATTTATAATACAGGGGACATGTCAATCAAAATCAACCACAATGAAGCAGACGACAAATTTATGACGTAATTCGCATACCAAAGTTATTTTATGACGTTAAAGAGCACCGTAGTCTCAGTGTATGGTAAGCTTTACCAGTCACAATGTGCTTAGACTTGTACTTGACTTGTGCTTACGTAAGAATGGTCTTGAGAATTTTCTAGGGACGGTATTTTTATAAGATTCTTACGTAAGTAAAAGTGAAGTATGACTTTGTGCTTACTTTAAGAATTTTCTAGGAACCGGGCCCTGGAAGTTACGATCCGATATGCGCAAATATTGAAAGGAACCAAGATCTTTGGGTTTTAACCATGCATTTCAAGTTTCATCAAAATCGAATTAAAATTGTGATCTCTACAGGGTCCACAACCTTGATATACCATTTTTTAACAGTATTCGCGTACGAACGACGGCCATTTTGTATGGTAATTTTAAACCGATTTTTCCGAAATTTTAACTCAACCTTCCTTGGGGTGTAACGGTGATATAATCGAACGGTTTTTCAAATCGGATAATAATTGTAACCTCCAGAGGTACCACAAGCTAAAATAGGTGATTTTTCGGACAATCAGGGGCCATAATTCAGGAAATTACGTTCTGATAGGCGCAAATATCGAAAGGAACTAAGATCTTTGGGTTATAAACATGCATGTCAAGTTTCATCAAAATCGGTTGAAAATTGTGACCTCTATAGGGTCCACAAGCTAAAAACGTGATTTTTCGTACAATCAGGGGCCATAATCCATGAAGTTTTGATCCGATACATGCCAATATCGAAAGCAGCCGAGATCTTTTTGGGATAAACCTATATTTCAAGTTTCGTCAAAATCGGACAAGAATTGTGACCTGTGGAGAGTCCACAAACAATTGTGGACGGACGTCCGGACGGACGGACAGACGGACAGGGGCGACGACATAATACGTCCACATGAAAATGTGGGCGTATAAAAAGTATAAATTTTAGAAGACATAACTTTTTTGTGTTTATCGGAATATCTTATTGGGAAACCTGAAATCACAAAGAATAGTGGTACAGTAATACAGTGAGTTTAAAGATTAGCTAGCATTTTGTTGTTTGGAAACCAAGTTCCGCCTACACACACACAACAAGTCTATACAATTTTCCTCATTTTATGTCGATATAAGAGTAGGGCCTAAGCAGACAGGTCGCTTAAATGGTGTTTACACGATACAGTCAACCCATACAACCATCACATGCAACCGTCCCATCTGACCAACTCATCAGACAAATGGTTGGATGGATAGCTTGTTGTATGAATAGGATCAGTTCTATTCTCATCCGACCAACTGATGCAATACCCAATCAAATTGAGTGATATTACTATGGTGGAGCTTAATCCGCTATAGAAATGGTTCCACTACTGCTGTCTTCCGTCTTACTCCAGTCGCAGTAGTGGTTTTTCCTACAGAGTTCCTTTGCGCAAGTTTTTAAGTCAAATGACTACAAAAAGTTTACTAGCCTATAGCTCGCTTAATTTACAAATAAACTGACCCAAAGCACTACTGCACGCAGCTTAACATATAATAAATCAATTCTTCTTGAAATAAAGGTGAGGCCTTGCCGCATAATTATATGATTTTATGAAACCCATCTCCTACGCGAAATTTCAACTGGCCGACCGTCATGGCCGAAAGTTGCGTAATATGTCATTAGGCCTACAACATAAACAGCGCTATGCAGAGAAAAACTGTTCGGTAACTCTTTTAACAGTTTAAGGTAACAAGTATAGTTACTAAATCCGCTACTGCGTGTGTCCATCTTTAATATTCCAGTTGGTGTGAAAGGAGTTCAACTTCAACTCCCTTTATCTTTTCTTCGGTTGGGAATTGGAGTGTGCGTTGCAGCATAAGATAAGGTCTGTCAATGTCATCTAACTCATTGACTTGGAGTCAAGTGACGTATTGACAGTAGTTCGATTCCCTGTGCTTGGCATGTTGGATCGCCTGTCCCAACTTCAGATGGGTTTTCTCGGAGTTCCCCAGTTTCCTTCCACTGCCAAAGACACCTACGCGCAGGCTAATTATTGAAATAAATTGAACCTCGTGTTTGTCCCGGAATGACCTACTCCTAGTTTATGTCGAGTAGACGTTAAACCAGATTTCTAGAGTTCTATCGCTCTTTTTTGCTATTAACGAAGAACCGGATGTCGCAGCTGGCCGAACTACACCGGAAGTGTAAAATACATTAGTAAAATAGTTTTTTTTTCAGGCTTATTTTTCAATAAATGTAAATATCTCCTATCAAAAAGCTCCTTATTTTTGAAGTGTAATTAAAATATAAAATAATGCGTACATAGGGACCAAAGAATAATTGTTATTTAGAAGTAATTATATCCTTCGGCGCGTAGTTAAAGGGCTTCCCCCAAACTGTCCAATCAAAAAATAGATAATAGTAGGGAATTCCATGATTGTGACAGTTGTCAGTTCGTTGTCACAGAGGAAGATAACACAAAGTGATTGTCATGTGTGGTTGCTCTTTTGAACACTTCAGTAAGGTTAGTAAGCTTTGTTTTACACATGGAGCAGGGGGCATGACTATGAAAAGTTTTTGATATCGTCCCTGGGGTGGGTGGTGTCTAGAGGGGTGTAAATGATAATTTCATACTATGAAAATATTTTATTTATGGGGTGGGTGGGGTCGCTTGACCCCAAAAAAACTTTTCATACTAGCTTAAAACTTTTCATAATATGCAATTTACATGCCACAGTGTACTACTAGAACATTAAAATAAGCCCAAATGAGCAAATCGCCACTAAAGACATCACGTTTAACAAAGAAATTAATAATCTGGGTTGTAAAGGTGCGGTACAAGTCATACAGTGGGTGTCAGTGTTTCTGAGAAACGTACACTACTACTGGTTTAGGCCGGTTTAGGTATGATAAGTATAGTATTTCATGTGAATGATAATACTAATTATTATAATTTTAATTCTTTGTTTTTTTTTTAGGGAAATATATTTAACACCCAGACTCTCGAGATTTTGTTGCAAGGACCGACAAACGTAAGGCCCATTTATTAGGACTACAAAATAAAATGGAAGTTGCTCAATAGGCTATAACCTACCAATTTAAAGGAATAATAAAAGTATTCAAAAGTGAAGTAAAACCACAACAATTCTTTGACTTTGAGTTAAAATGCAGATTCCAGGCATAGGCCTCTAAAATATAACATGACTACCGGTAGGCCTACATCTTAATCATAACCTATCAGTAACTACTTTTACTGTAGCTTACTTTAGAGAATAATTTATTGGCCAAACTTCTGAGTAGAAATAATATGTCAAAGCAGAATTCTTCTTGTAACATTACAATGATGTAAGCTACCAATGCTGAGAACAGTGATAGTGAAACAACTGTTGTCTTATTTTAAAATTGTGTAGTTGCTATAGCAATCACCCAAAGTCCATAATATTTCACTAAAATTAAACAATTCATAAAATGCTTACTGGTACCGTACTTCTAATGTTACTGGTGATCATTTGGTTCGTCATGGTAAACACCATTGAAAATGGTACAACATTGCCTTTTTGAGAGTGTTTTTTTTTATCATTGTTGGTTGCTATAACAACTAAATATTAAGTAATATGCAATAGTAAATGTAAGTAATTTTAAAAATTCATAGACATATTTAATTTACTTATAAGTTATAAACGAAATGTCCCTTCAAGATCTTAATTCCTTCATAGTTTATTTATGTCTTATTAACAGCCGAATGTTTTTCGAAAGTGAACCACTTTCCAATCTCTTAGGGCCCAAGGCCGCCCAAGGCCAAACACCTTCAGATTTTTTTCAAACTTATACAATCCAAATCATTTGATATCACATGGGTTTCAATTATTTTAAACTGCTTACTTTAAAATGTGGTATCACCTTTTGGGTTCTGGTAAATACCGTTGGAAATGATCAAAAATTGCACAAACTTTTAAAAATATTTCCATAATTTCACTTCCGTATCTCCATTCCTTCTAATTTTATAAATGTCCCAAAAACGCCCGAAAAGTAGGCAATGTGCCGCGTACAATGGTTAAGAAGTGAACACATATCCAGCTCTTGAGAGAAGGCATATTGATATTTTTTCCTATTTTTATTTTCTGTTAACCTTACTTGATAGCTACTTATTTTAAAATGCATAACCACCAGGTTCAATATTTCGGATGTAACATGGACAAGACCAATTTTGATGAAGTAAATGGACCAAAATCACGTTGACAAAATGGAATTTTTGAGAAAACCTACCTATTTTGGAGTTGCTTGGGAAACCAGAGTAATTGTTACTCAAATGTGAAAATTAAAACATAATTAGTCTTAAAGTTGTATTTCATGAATTTACATATACATTTTTGATAATTTTGATAGGAAATGAAATATGTCATCACAAAAAAAACACTGAAAATTACTTTTTCAAAGTGATGAAAAACCTTTCTTCCGCGAAAAGTCAAAAATCGCACCTTTGAGCCTCAATAAATTTTTTTAATTTTCATCCGCTTTTGAATTTGTAAAACGTTATGTGAGAAGAATGATGAGGTCCATCTGAAAATCTAATAATCTCAAAATCACCTTTTCCACCTACTACATGTATTATAATAAAGTTGTCCTCCATGCTAATGTTCAGTATACGAAAATTTAATATCATGGATTTAGCTGTTCAAGTTATCAAAATTCATTGAAAATGAATAACTCTGGTGTACATGGCTAGACACTGCCATCGGCTTCGGCAGCCATGCCTCCAAATGTTATAATTTGGCCGCAGATACTTGTCATATAACAAATTTAGGGGTGGGTGGGTAACCCTCAAAGGTAGTCAAACTTTTCATATAACAAATTTAGGGGTGGGTGGTGTCTCCCGTCAGATATGAAGATTTTTGGGGTCGATATCAGAAACTTTTCATAGTCATGCCCCCCGCATGGAGGGCGTTATTCCAGTAGAAAACACAGCATACCTTAGGTTTGTTCATATTACTGAAAACTATGCACGATGTCACTTATAATTTATATGTGACTATGGTCACTATGCGCTGGCTATACATAACATACATTGTATTGTATGACATTGGCCCGGGTATATTTATATAAAAATGAAGGGGCAATTTTTACCAAGGGCCCCTCAAACCAACCCAACTGGTATTTCTTGTGCCACCGCAAATTTACCAGATGCGATAATATTAAAGATGCATTACCGGTACTTGTGCATTCAAAGACCCACAGACACAGTTACAGTAGGCCTATATTATATATGAATTATAATACATTGACTTGAAGTTGAATAGAAATTCGCTCCATTTTCCATTAGGCCTAATTATTCCTGTTAGGCCTATTAAAAAAAAGAGTTCTTCATGAGAACGATTTCTTACGGTTCAGTTTGGAATGCCTGTGGTGGATCACTTCGTGACTAAATGTTGTGCCAGATTTAAAATTCAGTTTTGGGGCAGTTAAAGTGTAGGTGACCTTCTTATTGTAAGGATATATTAGTTAAGATTAGGGATCCAGGGTTTGGCAGGTATAGTAGGCCCACTGGCTTTAAAACTAGGAGCTCTCATAATCGATCCTGGCCTTTATCTGTACTCATAATTTTCCAGCTTGCATGCTTTTCCATTAATTGTGAGTGATGCAGGAAAGGCGTCTAGTGGTCCAAATTTGTAGAAAATCCAAGCTCCATCAGCAGAACTGATGGTATACATGAATGAATGTCAGCTGTTTCGTAACCTGGCTGTTTCGTACTTAGTTCATTCGTACCTCACGTAAGCTGTTTCGTACCTTTGAAAATTTCAACTTTTACATGTGCTTAAAGGGACAGTCCCGTATTATACAGAGGCTCAAAAATAAAAGTCTGAGAATGTATGAAAATAAAACGCCAAAATATAGGGGAATGGTGTATATACCTTGTCTCAAAATTTCAACTCAAAATATTGAGTCATTTGGACGTGAACGCCAAAATTGCTTATCCGGACACGTAACCCTTTTAATATTGATGGTCATTTTTTTTCATTTGGTGACCTTATAATCGATTTACGTTTCTTGAGAGGTCTATACAGTGAATTACCCATGTACTGTACTTGATAACAAAAGGTAAATTTTACCTACATATTATTTTTATAGAAAATAGTCTGGTTTTATCCAGATACTGTATGATACAAAGGTCTCCATTTCCAGATGCAGACTGTCAGGTTTAAGTTATTTACAAGCGTATCACAAAAATCGGGTTAGTTGATCGGCCTTACATAATGGGTTTTAAATGATTTTAACACAAAATTAAGCAGTTTTATTCTCCAAAAAGTTATCGGGATTGGCCCTTTAAACTTAAGCGTCCTCACATGAGCTGTTTCGTACCTTCGTATCAATAAAGAATAGAAATACTGAATGCTTGCTGTATCACTGAAGTATACTAAAAGTATGCTAAATCATGTCTGTGTGAAGGTTTATATCAACATTTTTGAGTATGGTAGCTTGGGAATTTGGTTGTCACGATTAATCGGTCATAGTCGATTCGCCGCCTTCCATATTAGGCATGGCTATACTACGAAATGTGTAAAATTGTTGTTTTTGGTGCGAAGTAGCTGTCAACAGCCACGTATTTATAGGAGACATGATAATATCACGGACCTTATAATACATGGATGCCTATACGAGCGATACAATTTCTCAGAACGCGGGAATGCTTCAATGCCTTACTCAGCCCAAACGCTTAACAAAATATCAAAACTACTATAATCTTTAGTACATATTGTTTATTGCCAACTGTTTGTGCTGCCGAACACATACAACATACAACCGTTTGTGCCGCCTGACCCTTTGAAGTTAATAATCGCCGATCAATAAAATTATTGAGAATAATCTCAACTCATAGTCAATAATCACTGCCTATCCAGCAGAATATGTAGGCCTACTCAATAATCAACACCAGATTAAAAGAAATTTAAATCCCTATATAACTAGAACTTCAACTACTTTATTTTCCAAAACTAGCCTACATATACATAGTTATTGAGATAATGCAAATTTATATACAAAGGTTCAAACAATCGCTAAAACAATCGCCAATCAATTATCGTCAAGAATCACTCACTCGCTTAATGGGTTCAGTACTAAACACCAGATTATAACAACAAAGGCAGATCGCGGTGATTTGTTGTTTTTTTTGCCAACTATATTTTTAAATATTGCAGACATTTGTATAAAATTCCCGTAGTGGTTGGATATTATAAAGTCATCGTGTTTCAACATTATTTCAATATGTAGGAAAGGGTGCGAATCATGTTTCAACTTTAGTTCAACATGTAGGAAAAGGTACGAATCATGTTTCAACTTTCTTTGAACAACCCTAGAAAAAGGTACTTACCATGTTTCAACTTTATTTCAACAACACATAGGAAAAGGTACGAATCAATCTGAGGTACGAATCAATCTGAGGTACGAATCAATCTGAGGTACGAAACGAGGTACGAAAGAACTAGGTACGAAACAGCCAGGTTACGAAACAGCCTGCACCCACATGAATAAGTTGGAATTTGTCAAGAAATGCCACTGGAAGGGCAAACCTTTCCTAAGTTTCCTTATTTAGTTAACTCAATGGCGAGTACAGTTGCCAGTTGGTGCAGAAAAGTGAGACATTAATAACACAGTTTCATTTTATCACAAGTTAAATTTGTATTCTCAAACCCCCTAGCTTAAACAACATTGTAATTGCATGTTTTGGTTGACTCAGAAATAGATGGGCTTTAACTCGACATTGGACACCACTTAATTAATTTCAGGATGAACGTAGTTCAATTTTGATTTAAATAAGTCGGTTGCACTTAAGGCTCTTAGTGTGGTGGAAATGGGAGGACCAAGAAAACCCCCACAAGGTTGAATGTTTACCTGTGTGATCATGCAGAAAACAATTGGGTTACAATACTGCTTAGTGTTTAATTTAGGTATATTTGGAAAGAAATTGCTATTGTATAATAGTCATAAATTTGATTTTGTATAATTAAACTGTTTTTGTTTTTAATTCTTTACTTCAGATGACAAATTGATGGTTTGGGAACATAATTTGAACTCCAAGAAGGCCTGTGTACAGAGAAAAGGAGGTGGTGCTAAATTTTGAATTTATAACAATGGCTTCTCAAAACATGAGACCACAAGTAATTCAACTTTATAAAACTCTGTTACATCTAGGAAAAGATTATCCTAAAGGATATGATTACTTTCGTACCAAATTAAAAGCTGCTTTTGTAAAACATAAAGGTGTAACAGATCAGAAAGAACTAGAGATGTTATTAGCAAGAGGAAACTATGTCGTCAAAGAAATAGAAGCTCTGTACATGTTGAAAAAATACAGGACTTTAAAGAAGCGGTATTATCCAGACTGATTTGAAATGCGTGTGTTGTAAGTGCAGTACTATAGATTTTAAATAAATAAAAAGCGGAACATTTTCGTATTATCCAGTATTTACATGTTGATAAGCCAAGTGTTTTGAAGATGATTATTTTGTGTTAATTGACTTACAACAATAAATAATGAGAATAGTGGATCATGATGGATGAATTATATAATATTAATACCCTGTAATAAATTGTAATAATTGTGCCTAGTCAATTTCAATAACTATTTTCATGTTGATTAATAAAAGTATTTAAAATACAGATGTGACATCATCCTTTGATGTTTGCGTACCATTATTTCCAATAATGTATGGGCATCTAACCAATAGTACATTATCTGAAATAGTGAACTGTTGTGACGTATTTCATTGAAATGCACGTGCGAGATAGTGTCTGTATTTTAAGTAGTTTAATGCTCTCCAGCTGAAGACATTGCGTAATATATTGAAACAACACTCGGCTATCGCCTCGTGCAGTATCAATATATTACTTAATGTCTTGCTGTCGACCATTAAACCACACGGAGTAATGGTGATGGTAGAATTCTTACATGTACACATGTGATGCTGATTAAAGCACATAAATTAAGATTCTCAATGGCCTGATAAAATGATTTGTGTGCCATATTAGAAATATGTCGTATGATCAGCACCTTTTTTCAATCATATAGCAAGAAAACAGGTACCAAAGATGGGTAAAAACCAGAAACTTTACAACTTTTCAAGGTCAAAATTGGTCAAAACTCAAACTTGCAAACTGACTGAATTGATCAGAATTTACTGTACAACACTGCAAAATATTAATGCCAGTCTAAAAATTGACAGGCTGAGGAAATTAATTACATGCCATGATGTAAGAATTTCCAAGAAAAATCCTTAAAGCACAATAAATTACTGTTAAGATATCGTGTTTATGTGTAAAGCCACTTTAAAATATAAGAATTGGGCTAATGAAAATGAAATCTTGCTATTGGAAGTAAAAAAATCGAAAGAGCACCCAATACTATGACTTAGGACTTTGGGCTGATATTAACCATGTCATAAAATGATATGAGCTAAAAGTAGACCCAGTGGTTAAAGCTGTATAATAATTTGGTGATTAAGTGGCCAAACAGTAAACAACATGCATTTGATCACAAGGTCTGTTATTGAGTCAAGGGGTGTGCTGTTGAATATCTACTTGAATATGACAAGGAGTAGGGTTGCCTGTCCATCAAGCTGAAATAACCTAGTCTGGGTAACGTGGACGGGTCATTTTCAAAAAATGGAGTAAATATGCTAACAGTAGGTTATTTTCATAATGTGATGGATGTTTACTCCAGATTTGATTTTTCTAGGTATATTGTGTATGTTTTTACAGATCCAAACTACAAATCATTTTATCTGGGCAATAATGGATTTTTTAAAGCCTTTTGTATGTCAATATTTTGTTAGTTATTGCACTAACAAATCCCAGGGTCACATGTTCCGTCTATCCATTAATATACTCATCATGAAAAAAACATGGATTTCATGGGTTTAGCATGAAATAAATGCCTTATTAATATAAATATAAGTGTTTTATTGACGTTAGATAGGTTAATTGTCAAAATATTTCAAACGGAACACAGTAACACTGATTCGTGTCAGTGATGTTACCATGTACATTTATTATGAAGACAAGAGTTATTGTTCTTGAATTTAGAAGAAATAATGACCCCTCCTTTAAAAGCAGTTTCTGTTCTAATGGAAGAAGTTGTATTCTGTCATGACTAGCTCAACATAAGCTCAAAAAATCTTGAAAGGTAAGTACACTTAACGAGTATGAATTATTAGTGTCAGTGGTGTTACCAAGATTTCTAACATGTATAATATTCTTTGATCATTTGTGTCAAAAACACAATTTGCCATTATAAGGCTCAAGCACATGCTGCTCTTTGGTCTTGTCTGGGGAGTAATCATTGTTCTTACTGGACAATTTACTTGAAAGTTGTCAGTGATGTTACAGTCAGTGATGTTACCATGAGAAAAGTAACATTATTGACAGAAAATGTAACATCACTGACAAATCATAAGTTTTAATATGAAAACAGTTTATTTCCATACGTTTCTCATTTTCATATTGTGATATTTGATAGTCATAATTATGTATTATAGTTTATGATGTTTATCACTACAAAGAAGTATCATGTAAATCTTAATAGTTATAAACTTTTGCATTACTTATGGTAACATCACTGACCAAAAAAGTAGCATCACTGACAAATCATAAGTTTAATATGATTATTTTTTTATTTCAATGTGTTTCTTATCCTTAACATTGTGATCTTTAATGCTCATATTGATTATAATTTGTGATGTTTATCACTACAAAGAAGTGCCATGTAAATCTTAACATGTATAAACTTTTAAATTACTTATGGTTACATCACTGACCAAAAAAGTAACATCACTGACAAATCATAAGTTTAATATGATTATATTCTATTTCCATACATTTCTTGTGCTTAATATTGCGATCTTGCATGGTCATATTTCATATAGTTTGTGATATTTATTACTTCTAAGAAATGTCATGTAAATTCTTAAAACCTAACTCTGTGATGGATACATTGAAAATAGATGAAGCAAATAATATACTATGTGATAACATGCAATGTCCGATTTATACTACTTTTCATACATTTTGTTCTTCAGCATGGCACTCACTCCTGCAGAAAAACAAAGACGATACAGACAACGAAGAGATAGCAATCTAGAGAAACGCCAAGAATATCTGATAAAGTCAAAACTGGGGTATGAAAAAGAAAAAGAAAGCGGAAAAAGAAAGCTTACTTTGAGGATAGCAGAGATGATGGGGGCCACAGATTTGGCAAGGGGAGGAATGGGGGTTGTGAAGAGAGAAAGAGACAAGAGCTTGAAAATGAAGGCAGACAGGATTCCGAAGATGTATAAACAGACAATGTAAGAGACATCGACAATCAGGATATAGAAATAATGACTGGCTGTAGCAGATGGACAGGAAGTGGGAGATACACAGATTGTGGGAGATGGAGAGAATGTGGGAAATGGACAGGATGTGGGAGATGGAGAGAATTTTGGAGATGGAGAGAATGTGGGAGATGAACAGGGCATGGGAAATGGACAGGATGTGGGAGATGGAGAGAATGTGGGAGATGGAGAGAATGCGGGAAATGGACAGGATGTGGGAGATGGAGAGAATGTGGGAGATGGAGAGAATGTGGGAGATGAACAGGGTGTAGGAGATGTACAGGATGTGGGAAATAGAGAGAATGTGGCAGTTGGAGAGAATGTGGTAGATGGACATGATGTGTTAGATGGACGGGATGTGGGGGTTGGACAGGGTGCCGTGGGAGATGGACAGGATGTTGGAGTTGGACAGGATGTGGGAGATGGACAGGATGTGGGAGATGGACAGGGTGCAGTGGGAGATGGACAGGATATGGGAGATGGACAGGGTGCAGTGGGAGAATTTGCATGGCCAAAAAAGAAGGATTGCTGCTGGTATCCATTCACACATATCAGAGAGCAATGATACCCCAACCTCAAAATATTTAAGGATCAGTGTACTGTGTGAATAGCTAGAAACTATTCCCAACTAGCTTGACTCTTCTCCAGTGTTTGAGTGAAAGCTGATTGCACCATCTTTAATATGTTCCAAATTCATTCTACCTTTAAATTTTAGTCATTATTATTTATACGTATTTAGTTACTCACCGTTGTGCCAAAGTGATGTCTTTAAGAGATACGGTCTGTAGAGACATACATAGATGTAAGCACAGACACTCTGTGAGACATCAATGAGAACTTATTTTTTGAGTGAACACAAGTTAAGATGATAAATAATCATTCCGTCCTTTTAATTGTTGTTGATTCCATTTCAGTTACATTTGAGCCTTAATGTTGAAGTATTTCATGTCCCTGTGTTAACGGTTTTTCCTTCCTGTCAATGAAATTACCAATTATCAGATAATCTGACTTACAATAATTAATGAAGGAAAATCAGATGATATATTTGTGCATTTTTAAAGTGAATTTTAATATCACTGATGTTACTACTAAATCTGTGATGTTACTTTTGGTGGTAATAAGTTATGACATAAAGTCTCAATATCTGTCTTTGAGCAGCAGGCCATCAATCTTTGGACATTGGCAAATAAATATTTGTGATGTTACCATTTAAGTTAAGATACTTTAATTAAAACACATAACAAATCCATCAACTATCCAAAGGAATTGTGGCAAATAGATTATTTAATGAAAGAGGGCAACATTGCCTTATCTGTGAGAGTGTTACAACTTTTAGAAAACATCTATTGAAAGTCAGTGATGTTACCATATGTTAGAAAAATCTTGAATTCATAATAAATATACCTGTGCTGGTGCATATGCAGAGTACATCACATTACTTGGCCTTTTTCATTAGATTAGATAGTTGATGGCGGAAACTCTTTAAAATTTGACATAAACTTTAATTCTAATCCATTGTTAACTTATGACATGTCAGTAACGTTACCTATCCTGTCATTGATGTTACCATTTATTTCTGATGTAAGGTACTATCGTTAAAACCCAGAAAAATCCATCAATTAACAATTGACATCTGGCAAATATACTAATTAATGAGATATGCCAACAGTGCTTTTTTAGGACATTGTTACATGTTTTACAAAACGTTTATTGCAAATTATTGTCAGTGGTGTTACCCTTTCTGTCAGTGATGTTACTGCATATTAGAGAAATCTTGAATTCAAACAAAAAATACCTATGTAAATGGATTTTTGAACACAAGATGGTCTGGCCTCTTACAATAGATAATGAAAAATCAAGTGCGCTTCATATTTCGACAGTACAGTATATGCTTATCAGTTCTACTTGCATACGTTGTCAGTGATGTTACCTTTCCTGTAAGTGATGTTACCTATCCTGTCAGTGATGTTACCACAACAAATTCTTTTGTTTTGAAAAAACTAATTGGATAAAATACAAATCATATATTGCTGTATTACAAGTAAACATTTCCACATATCCTATAGTGTACTCCGCAATTATTAACTTAATAATTGCTCTGTACACCTATCTTTGTAGTTAGTTGTACGGTAAGTTTCAAAATTGGTCAGCACCTTCTTGATATTCCAGTTTGGGTGGAATTTTTTTTATAATTTCACTCTGTAAACTTGAAGTATGGCATACATGTTACATAAAAGTGTATTAATTTACAAAAACAATTTATTGGTTTTTAAGTAAAGTTCGAAAATAATTTGGTAACATCACTGACATATGTTCTCAAGTCATCACCTTTACGATTAATTATTTTTGTTTGCAGATGAGATTAAGATTGCATAATTTGTATTTTCATTTACAATGGTTAACTTGTTTGAACTGTTCAAATAAAATTTTAAACGGTGATGATTTTTTTTGTTGTTGTCACATCTACCAAATTGCTCCATTTTTTGAGAATGACCCGGACATTAAAGTTTAAACCCATTTCCTCTTTGTCTTAATTTCTATAATAATTAATTTAAAGTCTCAGTGCATTTTTAGCGCTATAGGAATCCATTTTGAACTGTCATGGGATCACAGTGGCCAAGTGGATAAGGCGCTGGTTCGCTAGCATAGAGGTCGGGTGTTCCATCCCTGCGTTGGTCGAGAAAGTTCATCTACATTTTCCGGCGTGATTTCCCCTTGTCAGTGATGCAGAAGGAGGGCCTGACAAGGACAGCTGCCTAGTCGTTCGGATGGGATGAAAAACAGGTCCTGTGTGCACATTGGAGTGCACGTAAAAGATCCCTTGGCAGTTGGAATTTGATATAAGAGTAGGCTGTAGCGCCGCTGCCCGGGCAAAATTTCCCTTATACCACACTGTATGGTGTATATGCCTGTCTTCTATTAGCCCAGGTTAGGTGCATAATAGTAGGACGTTAAACCCCAATTTTATTCATTCATTTAAACTATTAAATTGTAAAAGATGAATCTCTAATAAGAATATCGATTCACAATTCTTAAATTTCATTCAGTATTTATTAAAATTTCATCGATCTATGTTCATTATGTGATAAGTCTGCTGCCATTTTGTTGTGGATGCCCTGATTCTTGGTGCTTCCACATGAACATTGGTGGCCTGGCTCTCAGTGCAATTCAAGGGGATCACGGTGGCTAAGTGGGTAAGACGCTGGCTCGCTAACCTGGAGGTAGGATGTTCGATCCCTACATTTTCAGTGATGCAGGATGGAGGGCCTGACAGCTGTCTAGTTATTCGGATGACACGAAAAATCAAGGTCCTTTGTACACATCGGCGTGCATGTTAACGATCCCTTAGCAGTTGGAATTTGATATAATAATAATAATAATAATAATCACATCATTTTACAAGGGTAGCAAATTAGGCCTGAGGCCTTTTTCAAATTTGGCCCTTGGCACAGATCGTGATATAAGAGTATAAAGCCCATCTTTTGCATATGCAAAATTACTCATGTATGCAAATTTCATCATGTAAATGCATTTGCATACTTGTGTAAAAATACAACAGTACAGGTGCAAATTTGCACCTAGTCCTGACCAGATGCAAAAGTATACTTGCATATATGCAAAAGTATTTAGGGTAAGTATTTGTGCAGATTGTGTCATATAAAAGCTCAGCAATATTTGCATGTGTATATATCTAATTTAAACAGGGCTTTAGAGTAGGCCATAGTGCTGCTGCCCGGGCAAAATTTTCCTCATAGCTCACTGTATGGCATATGCCCGTCTTCATTAGCCCAGTTAAGGAGGAGAACAGTAGGACGTTCATCCCGATTTCATTTTAGATGTCCTTATATTTTTTTTTACCTTGTTCGTTTGGACAAGGGGTATGTGCAAAGCATCTGAACTTCATATGGTAGATACTCCTATTTGAACAACAATAACCTCTGGTTTATCATGCAACCAATGTTGCCTTTGCATGTTTTGAATGTAAGTCAGTCTACATGCTAATGCCTTGCATTTCTTTTTTTACAACGATCACTGCCACCAAATCATTTACATTACCGGTATTACATGGACAACAAAAATGCAAGTATTAACAAATGAATTATGACTTTTTGTTCAATAACTTATTTATTTTTATTTATACGAATTATACACTATCTACTATAAACAATAATGTCTATTAATATACTATTTACTCTATTCTATATGCATATTTATCTATATTCTCAGTAACAAATATATATATCATATTATTAGAAGTTCTCAATTCTTATTTAACCTAATTATCTACCCCAAACTGTCTAGTCAATAGTTACAGGTATTTCTAATATTTAAATGTGTAAGATTTAGATAAAGAGATGGCCTTTCTTACTATAATAGTTCAATGCAAAATGAACAATTGTTGAAAATTTCATTCAAATTACTCTATTCTGAGCGAAGATATTAGCCTTTGAAGGTTGGACAATTACATTATCTATTTTATTTTTTTTTAAAACAGTTATAGTAAGAACTGTCAGCTTTTTATCTAATTTTCCATAATGCCACTTTAATTTAAACACTTTTATAAGTTATGTAATTTTTTTTATTAATGACACAAACTCTTCCTTATTTCTAAAGAAAAACACCTAATTAAATTTTTGTTGACAATTTAAACCAATTCTTGATAAATTAATATTCAATTATTCCACAATTTAAAAAAAAAAGATATATTAATAAAAGTGACATTAGCAATAAGATATATAAAAAAAACAATTAAGATTTATGTTCTATTTATGTTTTCTGGAAAATTTCTGCAGTTTTTGTAAGTCTGATAATATATTGAAAGATGCTGGAATGGATAAAAGGTTTTAATATTAGTATATCAGTAGCAACACCTAAAGGGAATGGGGCTTATAAAATACATCAATTATACAAACAGTCTGTTTTACTACATGTATGTTCTCTGTAAACTAAACATCTTTTTCTGATAAGTTTAGAAAATAAGCCTTCAATATTGAACAATAGGTTTAGTATTGATCAAAATGCACCAATTTAGACATCATAAAAGCTTGATAAAAAAGAATATATAGATACAGATAAAACTTCTTAAAAACTGATACAAATTATAAGGCACATAAATATAGATAAAAACCACTTAGAAAACACATATTAGTAAGGTTTAAATCATTTGTAAATTCTGGAAAGATGTATTCACTTAATTAAAAAAAGTTATGGACTTTCAAAATGTTCAATTCCTAATTCATTGAGAATTTTTCATCGTCAACTTTTTCTCTGGAATCGTCTAAATCTCTATTACTAAGTAATGTACTGTGTGCAATATCATGTAATTCTTCTAATTGTTGTCTTTGATTATTATCAAGCTTATCCAATCTTGTCTTTAATAATTGTAAATCTTCCTGATGTTGTCTTTCCTGAAAAATATGAATGATAAAATTAAGCTGTGTGGTAGAATAATTAAACATATGGAATTTCTTTTTACTCAGTTTCCCCTCAACATATATTTTATATATACAATAGTTGCAACACATCTTTTGAACTGGTTCCACCAAGGCAAAATAAAAACTGATAACTACTTTTAATTTCAAGCGTCAAGCAATACAAGTAAAACTTGAGCTGAGTAAATCATTTTCAAGTTCAGATTCCACTTCTAAGAGGTATTGGCAGACAAGCAAACCTGGAAATAACGCATCTGTTGTAGACAATTGAGACACAAATTCAGACTTTGTCAGTCACAGTTCGTCTGGTACCTACCTGGCTTTTTGTCAAGACACATTGTTGATATATTTAATACACGTCTGGGTAAAACTAAAATCATCCACAGGCCTGCCAACAAAATATGAATTGAAATCCTACTGTTCTGGTCGTAACTTGGATAATTATAAGGTCCATAGTGGTAATGTGACAGCATCATTACGGCCTACTGTAACTGACTAGGCGTCTTTTGTGCCATCCGAACGACTACACTCACAAGAAGATCCTGATGAACTTTCCCCACAAACACAGAGATCAATCGTGAATTGGGCCTCCATGTTAGCAAGCCAATTGCTTACTCATTGAGCCATGGTGGCTCCTGTCTCCTGACAAGCAGAGTGATTTAGATAGTACATGATGATGGTAAAGCCATGTTTCGTGTACACACTGATAGTGATAGATGGCAAAATAATACAGTGAATACATGAATGACAAAGATGTATTTCCTAGGTAAAGGTTATCTTTAGTCTCAAAACAATTATTTTCTTTATGCACCATTTCAATGAGCTAAATGAGAGAGAGAAATGGGGTTTAACGTCCACTCGACACAAACTAGGTCATTTCAAGACTAACATATGGTTTTAATTTTATTTCAATAATTGGCTTGCGCATAGGGGTCTTTAGCAGTAGGAGGAAACCGGGGATCTGGAGAAAACCCCCAAGGTTGGACAGGCGACCCTACTCCTTGCCACGTACAACCAGGGATTTGAAACCACGCCAGTTGACTCAATGACAGGCTTTATGATGCAGTGCATTCACGCTAACAATTTAGCCATCCACCTGCCCCACCCCCAAGCTAAATGAACTAGGCTTACTGTTCACCTAACAAATGTCTATAACACCTTGAATGGACTACATATCTTTTTATGAATGTTATAAAATAACTTACAAATTCTCCTGACATGTTAAGCGTATCTTGAGGTAGAGTTGCAACAGCAAATGATTTGTCACCAATAGCTACATGTTTTACATTAGGAAGTAGAATTGCACGGAACTCCTGATGCCGTCTGTATAGATCTTTCCACTGTTTCTTTAATCGGTTATGAACTTCATGTGGTACACAATTCCTATAAAATAAGGACTCATTAAAGTTACATTATTCAAGATATAGATAAAGAACTAGCCTTTCTTGCTATAATAGTTTGAAAGTAGAGGATGTAATATGAAAATTTCATTCAAATTACTCTATTGCAAGCGAAGATATTGACATTTGAAAGTTTGGCAGACGTGTGCAATCATTTCAACAACGGACCTGGTTGATCGAAGCTAAGTCTGGGTCCGTCGGGGTCCTCCATATTTGATTAAATCAGAGTATCGTTTAAATGTTTTAATCTGTTAAATATTGGAGAAATCTGATGCCATCCAGAGTTGATTAAGGCCTGGATCAGTTAATTAATGTCTAATTAATACTTTAGAAAACATTTCAGGCCCAAAGAAAGACCTGCTATAGGCAGATTTAGCTCTTAACTAATGTACCTTTAATCTTCACTATGGCACAACAGAAACAAAATGACAATCAATCTGAATAACTACTGAATGATGATCATTCTACTGGTGGTGGTGACCAAATAAATGAGAGAGAGAGAGAGAAATAGGGTTTAAACATCTACTCGACACAAACCAGGTCATATTGAGACTAATATATGGTTTAATTTAATTTCAATAATTTGCTTGCACAGGAGGAGCCAGAGAAAACCCACAAGGTTGGACAGGCGACCCTACTCCTTGTCACGTACAACCAGGGATTCGAAACCACGCCAGTTGACTCAATGACAGGCTTTATTATAAAGCATGCACGTGCTAACCAAATGTTCGGTCATCCAACTCCCCTTGTTTCAATGAGACTTACCAGTATTATTACATATGACATGAAACAAAAAAATCAGTTAACGATGAATATAAAATAACTGGCTCTTTAATCAATGAAATTAAAGTCGGGTAATATACAGATTTACCACTCCAGATTACATCAACTAACGAGAAAATGGTGACTGTATCCTTAATTTATTTCATAAAAACTCAAGGGTTTTACTGATAATACACCACTAACAAAATGTATTTCTAGAATTGATTAAATCTCAAAAGAAAATAGTTAAACTGTGAAATATAAAGAGACATTTCTTACTTTAATGCCTGTTTTTCTAGATCTAATTCCTCATTTTTAGCCTCTAATATTTGTATGTTATCTCGTAACACCTCAGTAGTTTTGTGACTTCTTGTTTTATACTGTAGAAGAGAATAAATGATGGCATACAAATAAGATCATGTTGAGTATCCCACAGGTAGTGCATATTTCATATAAGTCAACCATATCTCACCCGCTAGTGCTTGTATTTCATGATGTGATATGCTTTAAATTTGCAAATAATGTTTTCCTTTAATTTGAGCACAAAATTTTATGTAAACCTAGAAAATTAAGATGACAGAATTAATTCCATAGAAACTAATCAATGTAAACATCAAATTGTCAATATGATTTAATGTGGCCTTCAGAATTTTGTTTTACCACGCTGTGGCTTAAAGGACCAAAGTCTGTAACTCACAATCCTCCAAAATCTTTGACATTGAAAACACAAACTATTGGTCAATTTAATTCAACATGGATGATGTTAGCTTACCAGGAAAAAATGAGCTTCTGATATCCGATATTTAAGATAAAATAATTATTTTAAAATTGGTACACGAATCGTGTACCATAGTGCGTTCTCAGCATCAATTGTAAAATATCTCACAAGTGAATGCGATTGTTCATATCCTGGAAGCCAATTTACACAAATTTTGTAGTAAAGATGTATTGTGCATTATCCATGGCCAAACATGACATCATTATCTGAACTCCGGAGCATACGCAAAATATACTTCCTGTGTAGACTGGAATAACCAGATGCTAGCAGTCGCCCATCGATTCGGATACCTTGCGTATTTTGCCGAAAAACATAACTTTTTTGAAATTAGAGTAAAAACGGAAACAATTGAATGCAAATCAGTTATACACATTCATATTACATTATTATATGCGTTGCTTCCCATTTGTGTCCATTTCTAGGTCCAGAATGTTAGCGACTTAGCTCCTTTAACATTAAATCAAAAAAAGAATCAAATTTACCTTTTTGTATATGACGGCAGCTTTTGATAATTTTGATTGCACATGTGAATATCTGCCTTCCACTTCCTTCAACCTTTCATCTAGCTGATTGCGTTCCTCAATTAAAGCACCTCGAGTGTGAGAGAGTATACGGTCATGATTATTCTGTATTTTAACCAATTGTTCCTGGGTTAAGTTCAGTTCCTCTTTAAGAAGTTCAACCTGATTTCTTAATTTAATATTTTGATCTGTAGTTTCCTGTTCGTTACTATAGTAACCACTGAGTTCAGATTCAAGTTTATGAACTTTACTTTTAAGTTCTGAATTATCTGACCTCTCTCTTTCAATTTGATCCTGAAGGTTTTCAAAATGCTGAATTTTTGTCCTGAAAAGGAATTAAATCTTTTCTGTAGAAATCACTTATCTATCCCACTTGATAATGGTGAAAAAAAAGCATGCAGTTAGTGGCTAGCCAAAAGGATACAGAATAGATTGAAATAGTAGTGTCTGTAGCCAGTTTGTATAGCCTTTCTTAAATAACACCCACCTTTCGTATGTACACCATTTCTTTTCATTTGGGTTAATAAATATAGACTGAAAGTATTTTGGCATTTTTTTCATGTATGACATTAATATATTAACATGGCTCTAATTAATCCTGATGTCATTCTATAAGGAGTTTGATTTGTTTTTTTAAAAGTTTGTCAACCAATCAAAGTTTTGTTCGAGCTAACAAAGCTTGTATTGACCTTTTTCAGAAAGAAATCCAAAAAAATAACATTTAACTTACTTGTAAACTAATAATTCTTTTTCTGCTGCCTCTCTTTCATTACTGATAGCTCTGACACGATCTTCAATCTTCTGTTGATCAGCATGTCGATATGATTCTTGATCTATCTTCTGTCTTTCCACTTCCTGTAGTTTGGCTTCCAAGTCCATTCTAAAATAGTTATAAGTATTTGCAACCATTAGTACTGAGCAACACACTGATTGACAGCAATCATGTTTCATCACAAGCATAACAAGCGGTTTATATGCAAGATACCCCCACATTTTGCAAAAAAAACTAATAGAAAATTGAAGAAAAAACTGTGACCTATAGAATTTCCACAAGCTAAACACGTGATTTTTCATACAATCCAATCCGAGGCCATAAACCAGGAAGTAACTGTCTGATATGTGGGAATGTCAAAACCAACCAAGATCTGAACACATGTTTAAAGTTTCATCACACAAACGGATAAAATTGAGACCTCTAGTTGGTTGACAACCTTGGTATTACACACTTGTGTACCTGGAGAGGTCATCTTGTCAGACAATTTCGGACCTTTAGAGTTTAGAGTATCCACAAGCCAAAAACATTTTTTTGATACAATCAGGGACCAAGCTATATATTCTAGATAACCTTTCACACAGATAAGGCTGTAGTTATAAACACAGGTTTCTATGTTTGGTCAGTGTATACATCAAATATAGCCCTGAAATAAGAACAGAACATACTGCTTTACTGGTACATATGTTTCTGAAGCAGCGACTGCGAGTTTTACAACATCTGGACGTTGCTAGATTACTTCACAATTCCCAAACTTATAGCCACGCTATCTACAGACACGTGAACAGTAGCATCCGATCAGAGGTTTAGACAAAACCTTTAAGACATTTAATGAACCTTGAACTTTGAAATTCGATTATCACATGTAGACATTTTAGATTGAAAGTGCGAGGAATCTAATAGACTCACAAGCTGGGCTTATATCCAATCGAAATTAGTGCCAAATTTATGCAAGGTATTACGCGAAGGCCTTGATAAGATGAACATAGTTAAAGCGAGATCGAGTCTTCTATTGAAGATGAACAGCAATGTGAAACAGGCAGGCACAAATCTATTTACTCACTTTTCCGATTCAATAGTGGCCATTTTGTGAAATTCTTCTTCTCTTGCTGCTTGAACTCTTCTCACTGCTTCCCGTTCTTTCTCTTCTAACGTTTGAGCTTGTGTGCGTATTTTATGTTCATGTATCTCTATTTGTGTTTGAAGATCTATATTATAGAAGAAAACCAAATAATTGATGAACCTCCAGTTTAGAAAGTTTTCAACATTTAGATGGAATGTACTCTAAAGACAAAGATAATTTCTACACGCATCTGTTTTTAAGAAAATTACAGTTTACTTGGAAATAACCACCCGAAAAATACTTTTCTGGGAACCTATCTTTAATCTTTATTCGGGCGTGTTGAGGCTTTAAATGGCTAAATGTTTTAAATTTAATCATGTGACTTTCAAAAACATATCAACAAAAATGTTAATCTTAGGTGAACGGCAAATAAATTGAAGGATGTACATACCTTCTACTAAATTAGATAATCTATCCCTCTCTCGTTCCAATTCACCTCTCTGTTTTAACATCTCCATTTTAAGATTCGTTAAATCTACTTTTGATTTATGGCTGACTTCATCAGCTCTGTTACTTAGCACCATATTTTCTTTCTCCAATTCGTGTATTTTACTTGTTAATTTATTATATTCATCGCTTGACTGAGAAATTTCACGCAGTAACGACTCACTTTGTTTTTTTAAAGATTCTCTTTCAACCTGAAATAGATAAATCAAAATATCATCCTTTGTAAACAAAGAAAAGGAATGCGTTTAATACTTGCATTCAATTTTAAACCTACCATAAAGAAGCATTATGTAAGAGTTAAATCTGTCTAGCTTCAAATGTTTTATAAATTTTCAATTACACATATATTCACATAGCAAACTCATAATCAACTCTCTAGCCCACGGGATTGAAGAACTGAAAATCAAGACTTTGTTTATAACAGTGGTAATGGTACTCAGGCCTGGATCCAGGATTTTGTCGAGGGGCAAAGATTGGAGCAAAGGGTAATCACCAGAGTGCGGCATGCATTAGTGGCTTAGATGACCAGTCTCACACTGGTCTGACTGGGGCCCAGGGGGTGTCACGGTACTTGACCATCATTGGAAGATTGAGCTGATGTCACCTTTATCCAAATTGTTTGCATTCTACTATAAAAAATACATCTTTAAAACAATTGATTACCTCCAGTGCTTTAATAACACCAACATTTTCTGATAACTGTTTAGACTGTATTCTAGAAACACTGTCTGAATCTAAACCAACTTTCTCCCTCTCAGATCTTATTTCTTCAAGTTCCGACAATAATCCTTTTAATTTTAAATGTAATTGTGCATTCTCTCGCTGTAAGACACAGACTTTCTGTGAATCCTGGGAACATTCTGTCTGAACTCGATTAATTGTACTGTCTCTCTCCTTCCGTAAATTAGTCACCTTTAAATAATAAAAACAATTTCATTATGAAAGAATAAAACAGTGAGATAGATCAGCTGAGAGAAATGGGTTTTAATATCAACTAGGTTATTTAGCAGTTAGCTAAGGTTAGCCAAGCAACCCATTATCCCTAACCAGTACATACATGTCTGGGAATGGAACCAGGCCATTTGACTCAATTATATGATCTTTTTCGCTCACATTTGTACACCTCGCATTTGTACAACTATGAAGTTCTAAAAATGGTTATTTTCATGACAACTTTTAGTAATCTATAAACAAATCACCTCTGCTTCACATTGTAGTTTAATCTCTTCCAGTATTCTTTGATGCTCTAATTTTTCATGTTCATATTCTGATTTGACAAATGAAAGTTCATATCGTAATTTATTTTGATTGTTCCGATGTTCATCTATTTCTTTTTCCTGGTTTCCGTATTTTTCTCGGTATGTGACCTCTAAATCTTCAATCACTTGCATTTTTAATATTTCTAGTCTTTGTGGAGAAATCACCTGGAATAACAAAGTAGGTAATTGATAGATTTGTCATGTTAAAGCAAGTTATTCTCAACAAGTTGTGTGATACCTTAATTTTAACCTATGCTCAAAATCAAGTGAAAATAATCAAAACAGGTTTACTAAAGTTTTTGTCAAAACATTGTTTCGAAAATATATGCCCACAATATCATCATCATTATTAAAAGATATATTCAAATATTACAAAATTGGGTCTACACTTAAGTACGGTATTACAATATGAAATAGGCCTAGGGTACCAGTACATCATATTTTCAGTAATTTCAGAAGTAGCCAACATGTTTCATAATGGTAAATCTAGTAATTATGGCAATAGCTTGGAATAGATGACAGGTCTGCCGCACCACCAGCACAACATCTCAGAAAATCAAAAAGAACGGTTAAAAATTCTGAAAATTACAAAGCAGTGATTTGATGAGTTCTGGTTGAGGAAGAAACAATATAATATACCTTTGTTTTTAGATCCTCAATTTCTGCCATCCTTTCTGCCAATTCCTGTCTGGTCTGATCATACATTGTTTTATATTTTTCCTGAACAATTCGACTCTCCTCAATTGTAGTTCTGACTTCATTTTGTAACTGCATATATTCATCTTGTAATCTGAAAAGTTTATTTTTTTCTTAAAAGTCTGATTCGAGTCCCTGTGATTAGTCAAAAAATATTACCACCAAACTTAAAAGGAAAAGCAAATGTAAGGGTAGGTAAGATGAGTTGGACACAAACTTTTTGAAATGAAATGCGGTTAAGACTAAAACAAATTTTATGTAACCAGAGCTAATGAAGACAGCCATATACAGTGTACTATTTGACTTTCACTCTTTGAGAGAAATTTTTCCCAGAACCCTAATTCAAAAACTACAAAAGATTCTTTTACACGTAGCTTACATATAATGATAATAGGACCTTAGTTTCCCTGTTTTCGTATAAATTGAAGCTGTCCTGCACCACTGCCAAGGGGGGTCCAGACTAGAAAGTTATGAGGATCTTTCTCTGCCAACACCAGGATTGAACTCAGGACCTTGTGAAACATTCATTAAAATATATCCTACCTCGAGTGTTCAGATTTTAATTGTTGATAATTTGTTTTGTGTTGTTCGCTTCTCATTCTTTCATCTGAAAGCATTTTTTGTAATTCCGTTTCTTGAGTAAGTCGAGGAAGTTGACTAGATAGGGAGGTTCCCATTCCCCCTCCCCCTGATGCAGCCATGAAACTTGTGCCAGCCATTGTTATTTCATTAACCTGTGAAAAAAAAAGAATTTGATTTTATTTCTAATCTTTTCAGAATACTGCATAATTTGCTACAATTCACAAAGTTGACTGTATGAACCATCATATTCTCCACTTATTTTTTTATAGGTAGGACGGTACAGGAAGAAAATAGTTTATTTTTTGAATCTTTGGCTCTGCTGACAGTACAGCTATTTTAATATATAGCCACAGAACCAGAATCACATGATTTTACATCACTCTAAAATACTAGTTGCAATTTTTAGCCGAGATAATTCTTATCTACGAGTACGACTGCAATTGATACACTATACGCAAGTAAAATTAGGTTCAGTTGCAAAATTTTCAACACATATCATCATAGTTTGCATAAGTGATTACTAACAAATAGTGAAGGGTGGAACACAGAAATCTTAATTTTATCATACTCAGTTTTTCTGTATATTCGAGTGATATAATATCATGTGATACTGGTACAGCGGCCATTTTATTTTTAACTGAACATAAATTTCACATAGCACTTGGGTTAAATTAAATATTATTATGTACAGTATGAGAGTAGGTTTATTGTATGTTAAAGGGTCCATCCCGATAACATTTTGGGGGTTAAAACTGCTTAATTTTGTATGAAAAGCCCTTAATAGCCTCTAACTTAGATCCGAGCAACTTCTTCAAGCTATGTGATACGTTTTCAAACAACTTCCAATCGCCGGTACGGCATGGTGGCCGAAGACTTGTGTTCTGTTTGCATTACACAGAAGTGTCTGGATAAAACGAGTCTATATTATGTGCAGCTTTCAATCTAATCCTATTGACTCACTTTTAAAGCTCTCTTTTGATTAAGTTAAAATTGGTATCATAACAATTTAAAAGAAAAACTTAAAAGAGCTACGTGTCCAGTTAAGCTTTTTTGCATTCACGTCCAAACTACTCAATATTTTGAACTGAAATTTTCAGACAAGGTAAATATCCTATTCCTCTATATTTTGAGGCTTAAATTTCATACGTTCATGAACGTGTAATTTTCAGATTCTTTGAAATTCGGGCTGGTCCCTTTAAGCTATGTACAGTAGTTTGGAAATTAAGGGAGTTATATGCCAGTAACTCTTTTGTAGTCAAATGTCTACAAAACATCACAAAGGAAGGCCTTAGGACAATCCACTACTGTGGCTGGAGTAAGACATCAACTAGTGCCAGTCGAATGATTTCTAGGGTGCCCCGCCATAAATAAATATCTCCAAATACACAATATTTTATTTAATCCTTAAATCTGTTTTGCACTTTTAGTCAATAAATAAACGGCATTTAAATAATAAGCTACAACCATTTAACAATTCATAAATATTACACTGAAAAATGGTACTGAGCCGCGTTCATAACATCAAGACACTTGTGAGTAAAAATTAGGTTAGATGCCCTTGTTTTGAATTTAGATTCTTGCTTAGTAGGGATGGGCGATATAACCGGTGTATTGCGAGTCAAACATGCCAATACATCATATTGCGATACACGTCCAAGAACCGGTTCTGTATTTAATAATCATCGGAATATTTCGTGAGATTGTCAATGTTATTGAAAACTTGAGAATTTCCTTAATAATATTACACACTAATAGTTGCGAGAATGTAATTTGGTCATTTAAGAAATAAAACTATGCTTTATTTATGGCAAAACCATGTAAATTAAAAAAAGATAGTTTTGTTTATCTTTTGTTGTCGGAATGTCCCGTAAACAATCCAAAATGGCCGGCATCGAAGCAGACGCCAATTATACAAAAGTGGCTAATACTAAGGCAAAAGCTTGTATTGCAATACGACAAATCGTATGAAAACTGTGATGATACATATGTGTTTAAAATTTGTAACTGAACCCAGTTTATAATCTCGAATAGTATATAGTGTATCAATTGACAAATTGTAGCCGCGGATATAACAGAACCATTCTCGACGTAGGTACAATATTGTAGACTGTACCGAATTGTAGCCACAGATTTGACACAACAGTCCTCGACGTGGGTACAATATTGTAAATTTGTAGACTGTACCGTACTATAAGTATAAATTATGAATGCCAGTCAAATCGTCCACAAGCAAAGTCGTACACCAAAAATTCTGGTTTAAGTCCTCTATGTACACCCTTTGGTGGAGTCGTCCACACCCGTTGGTGAAGTCGTCCACACCGTTGGTCGAGTCGTCCACACGACTTAGTTTTACTTCAGGACACATAATTTTTTTTAATTAGTATAGTTTTTCTGCGTGGTCACCCTTTCTCTCGGCAAATAAACAACAAAGTAAATCATTTTATTCAATAAATAACAAATTCATAACTAAATTTAACAAACACATGACATTATGTAATCATATAATTCCCATTTTAAATTATTTTTTTATCATGAATAGTGTCCAACTTCTTCCTATGTGCTTTTTATGCAGGTTGGTTTCACTAACACTACTAACAGCAATGCCCTGAATTTCATGGAAATTTTTTCTGAGATTTGGAGATAAGCTCTGCCCCCTTAGATACTGTTTCTATGTCCCACAAGTTTGATCAGATAATTTTTTAATGCCAGTTCTCCCTGTCTATTGTCTTAAAGCTCAGAGAAAATCCTGGTGGAACAAACAATTATTTCGTGCAATTCTGTTATCCGTATCCACGTGAATTCCACCAAATAAGTTGAGGTGTTGGATTCCGATTCTAAAATACATGTATCTGTAATACCTTAAATTTATTATCAAAATACAACTTCACACCTGCGCACGATGTACCTCGTGCGGCGAACATGTAACGCCCCCCGAAATTCCATTCTCACATCCCGTCCATATTTACGCTAAAAATTATATCGTATGAAGTATTTTCCCCACCTAATTACTTGATTGGGACACCTACATATTATCGGGCTCTCTGATTGGTCAATCTCTTTACAGTGATTGACAGGTTGGAACCATGATATTAACAGTTCAAAGAATAAAATTGCACATAGCTACATTTTCGACACAAGTTATACCTCAGACTCTGGCGTCTCAAATACTAGGCCAGTGTTCAAGAAAAGCATGCAGTGTCCATGTTTCATTGATTTATGATTGATTTTATAATGTATTAATACACAGTTTAGACCATAGTGTGTTACGATTCGATTTTGGTATTCTAAATTGATTCTTATATACGGAATTCTGAAAGCTTAACTCCGGTTACAAAAATATAGAAATAATTCAATAAAAAAAGTTAACGCCCCCAAGCCGCCATACTTGTTGCCAACTTGTGAAACAAGATGGTGGATATGGAGGCGTATGACCTGGAGAGGTTAGCTGATCTCACTTCCAGTTCGTTTCTAGTCAGTCAGCTGTGTACATCAAGCTTTATTCTTATACACGCTTCACTGATTGCTCTATTTTTCCCCAACAGTGAGTGACTCACTGACAGTATACCAACTTATCGAAGATTGAAAATTGTCTGATCAGGTAAGCCTATAATAATTATATGAACTGGAAGTGAGATCAAAAGAAACGAACTGGAAGTGAGATCAGCTAACCTCTCCATGTCATACGCCTCCATATCCACCATCTTGTTTCACAAGTTTGCAACAGGTATGACGGCTTGGGGGCGTTAACTTTTTTTTATTTAATTATTTCGGTATTTTTGTAACCGGAGTTCAGCTTTAAATTTGGAGCTTTTTAGTTCAATTTCGTGTACGGAAATTAAATCAACGATTAGTTTTTAAATTAATTACGACGCTGAAATAATATCAATCTAATTTGTCTTATACTAAAGGGACTTCAGTCTCCGGCGAAATAATATCAATCTAATTTGTCTTATCTAAAGGGGCTCCGGCGCAATTTAGTTAATTACTGGGTAAATAAAGTATTCATTCACTAATCACTTGTCGCTATATTATTTTAATTATAGTTGATTATTTAATTATTGGGCGTTGAGTCTGTGATGTATTTTGGCGAGTGATTTTGATGGCAATATGTACTTGTAAAATAAACGATGTCTGACATCATAAACTAATTCGACTACACGTATATAATATACAGAGTAAATTGTGTACGAGTCTTATTCTCCAATAGTTGTGTACGACATCACCAATTAGTTGTGTACGACTCTTTTCAAGTATTAATTGTGAACGATTAACTTTATTAAAAAAAAACATAGGTGGTTCGATCTGAAATCAAATTACATGATCGGCGATTCGACTACACTACAGGGTAAATTGTGTACGAGTCTTATTCTCCAATAGTTGTGGACGACATCACCAATAGTTGTGGACGACATCACCAACGGGTGTGGATGACTTCACTGTGGACGATTTGACTGGCACCCTAAATTATAATGATGGACAAGGGCACATTTCTAATATTGACAGTTGTTGAGTTAAGTAATCAGTTAGTAATGAGTACTAGAGTACTACTAGTTAGTAGGCATAACTTAGTTCAGCTCTAAACGTCGGTCTCATTTCACTCGACCTGAACGTTCAGGTATTGTCCCATTCAATCAATGTCGAAAAAAAAATTGGAGAACAGTCAATTTTGCTGGACAACTTTTCACTGCTAACCGACGGGGTGTCAATCCGTGTGAAAGCCTGTACAATGTAACGCTTGTACATTGCGTTTCGTCTTGTATGACCGACATTCCTGAAAATGGACGTTGACCTGCAGTTAGAGTGCCATGGTGGGGAAACATAACTTGATGGGAGGGGACGTATTTTTAACAGCGTGTTGTGTCGCTTACTGTAGCGACCGGCGCGTCCGCTAGAGGGCTCAGACAGTGCTGTCGTTCGCTATGGCCGATTTTCAACCCCACTGTATCTGTTTTTGGGTCATGTCTTCGCGGAGCTTATACAGGCTTATGCGAAGGAATTCGATATGGAAACCACGTGATTATTTTTTAGGATTGTCAAGCGTGCCTGGAAATAAGGTTGATGGCGGATGACATGCGGTAAGTTGGGTTTTATTTTATTGTTGAAGTTTTCTTTTATTTTTAATTTGCCTGATACGCGATGATACGCTCAAAGTTTTGCTTAAAATCGTGAATGTAAACATTAAATTAGTGAGGAAAAATATTGCCGAGGACGGAAATCCCCGTGGAAAGTGGCAATTCCTGAAAATCCGCACCGCATGGGAATGCAAAGGGAGGCAACTCCGTCAAGATGACAGCTGGGGTGCAGACCACTTTTGATTCCTTACTGATTTTGACAAAAGAAATGTCATTGAGTGACTAGTGTGTAATATTAGACTTATAAGAGTAATTTAAAATGCTGATGTTATTTTTGAAAACTGAATTGATAAAGTCCATTTTAATTGACACAGTCCATTTTAATTGACACAGTCCATTTTAATTACAGCATTACAGTTCCAAAATAATGAGTACTAAATCATCAGATTCTGAAGATGATAGTTTTAGTTGATTTATGTTGCACTTCATGTTTTAGTTGAAATTTTGTTGTATTGCATGATGTTAATATTTTTCCCCCCTTTTATTTTGTTAATATTTATTTATTTTATAAATCCCAAGCTCTCTAGGCATGCCAATATTTGTTTCAGCTTTGCACCTGTTCCACAAATATATATCTGTTAATATATCAACTTCATATACAATACATACTCATTGATTTTTTGGGATGAGGTTTCGATGAATATTCTTCCATCGTTATCAGATAAATAAAAGTACATGTCTTTCTTTCTGTGTGTGTTATAATTTATTGCTCTTCCTAGATACTAAATGCCTCTAAAATAATGTTTAGTGTATAATTTTAATTTATCAGGATTGTGCATGAATGATCAGTGTGAGATTAGAATATTTACATTAATAAATCATGAATGCCTGAACAATACAGTTTATGAATAATAATATTGCAGTACTGCATATATAAGCTTTTACATAATATAATTATTTTTAATCTTTTGTATTTTCAGTAGTAGTATGCAGTAGACCACAGTTTGGGAAGAAAATCCAGTTACCATTGATATATATATTTTTCTCTTTTTTTTCTTTTTTTGGGGGGGGGGGGGGGGTATTTGTATTACGATATTATGTTATTTTTAATACTATAATACTTGACTATTATGTTAATCTCATTTATTGTTATTTTATTGATTTATTTTATTTTATTTTTTTTTTTGGGGGGGGGGGAATTTTTAAATATTATAATACTTGATTATTATTATTATTATTATTATGTTATTTTTAATATTATTATTATGTTAGCCTACTGGAATATTATTATGTAAAGTGTGGCCTGGAAAGAAAATATCTTTCATGTTAATTTATTTGATTCTGTTTGGTACATAAATGATTGATAAATAGTTTTTGTTTTAAATTTTATTTAATTACTAATATTTACTTTATTTATGGGGTGGTAGTGATGTTGGGGACCCAACTTGGGGTATCTTTGGGGTTTTTTTTAATACTTTGTTAATATATGTACTTATTTAATTGTTTTTAAATTATTATTTTCAATACTTTGTTTTGTTGTGTGGATTTGTATTTTTAAATTTTTCATTTGTTTTTTTATTTGGGGGGGGGGGGGGTAAATTATGATTATGAATATTATTTTTGTCATTTTAACTTAGTTTTAGCTTTTTTTGATACTCAAAGACAATTTTTTGTATAAATATGTTGATTATATTGCATTGTTATTTTATCTAGTTCAAGTTTATTCAATTTTTCAATCTTTTGTACCGTTATCTCACACATTATAAAATAAAGTCCTAGAGCAATGTGTAATGTGTTTGCATGGTTGTGTCCGTGCATGAATAGGCTTAATTATGGTGAAAAAATGATGTCTCTATGACTTTTGGTTCCTGAGATATGGAATGGGGTTGAAAATTGAAGAAAAATGGCCTATTTCGCGAACAAGGGGTATGCCAGTTCACGTTACTAAATGGACAGTAACTCAGTCAATTCTGCTCCGATTTTGATAAACTTGGTGTTGTTACAATACGGAGATGTGCAGCTTTCGGGAAATAACAAGTTTATAGAGAAAAAAATAATATTTCAAAATAGGTGCCGGTCGCTACTTACTGTCTCTAGCGAAGTAAGCAAGATCTTATTTTCTCACTAAGATGTTCGTTTACATTGAACAGGCGCCAACACGGATTGACACCCCATCGTTTGGCAGTGAAAAGTTGCCCAGTAAAATTGACTGGGGTTTCAATTATTTTCGACATTGATTGAATGGGACGGTCCCTGAACGCTCAAGTTGAGTGTAATGAGACTGACGTTCAGAGCTGAACTAGGCATAACTAAGCCTGGTGACTGACCTAAGCGTTACTGACTGACAGTCCTGTGGTGAGTGAGTGACAGAATGAGACACAGTGACTGAGTCACAGTGAGTAGCATTACCACATCAAAATTTCATTTAACAGATAATATGTTTTTCTTCTTTTTAATGCATGCAGGCTGCTTCATGGGTTAAAAAACTTTTTAAATTTTCAAAATCGGTCCATTAATAAGTTTTCTATGAATGTTTTCCTCAGCGTAGATGGAGGTATTTTTGAGATAAAAAGTGACTGACTTATCTGTAGGCAAAACACGCCCTCGAAATAAGGCATTTTGAAGCTAAAGCATGTCTTTTAAAGATCCTACAATAATTCTGGCAATATCAAGAGCAACGAGTTGAAATTTTGCAGTCACGATGGAAAATGGATGGCGAGTTTAGTTATGTCGTCAAATTGCCGCTACAACACATGCCTTCCGTGGAATGGTGGCCATCTTGGATTTCCTTTTAAAACGGTCATTAAATTGTACTGTAATCATTAAGTCAGCATCAAATGACACTGCACTGTTATTCAAATTGCTAACTTTTGCACTCAATAAAGTTAGTTTGATCTTGTTCATGACTCCGAAGAAAAATGGCGGCCATTTTGGAATCCAAGATGGCCGACTTGCCAGATTCCGTCACCGTCTGTTGTCATTTAGTAATGGGTTGTAATATATCAAACTAAAGGTATTGAAGAGTACATGACAGTTTCAAAATGCTCAATCACCACCTGAGAAAATATAACATTTTAAATAAGGAAATTGGTTTTTAAAATTCTGTTCATTTTGTTCAAAATTAAAAGCTATTTGTAAAATTTTGTAGCAATAAATATTGATAATGAGACCCCTATTAGCTTCTGAAAGTTCTGCCTATAGCTGCGACTTGCCTGCGAGTGATCCTTTAATTATATTATTTGTGTTTAAAAACAATAACAGAATAATTGTCAAAAATCTGTACTACTAGTACTATGTAAAAATTAATGATTGTTTCCCATCATATTTATATAGCCTAACTAACTGCCCTAACTACATGTAAACTGGGTTGTGTTTTTTTTTTTATTTTAATAACTTTATTACTTAAAAAACAAACTATCAACTGTTGTTCATAAAGACATAACTATAAACAGATATAGCCTACCCACATGGTATTTACAATATTCAATTATATTATAAATTTTATTTTTTGTCAAGATCATTCAAAGACTGAAAGAGTCAAAGCAAAGAGATCATATTCATATTTTAAAAATGAGTTATGCCTACATTTTTATTTTTAATCAAAATGATTATTTGAGAATAGATACATGTGTAGTCTACCTGATTGTTGAGAAAATATTTATTAATAAGCTTAATTATAGTTTTAAATAATTTTATTAATATCTATATTTTGTCAGACATACGAGTTTATCTTCGGTTTTCAAGACCACGTTCAGTCAAACAACCGTTATTTCCACCTTCCACCCCTAGAACTGAAATGTCACGCGAACTTGTCCAATCAGACGGAACTAAACCAATCACGTGATGTAAATACAACGCGTCATCAGGGGCCGCCATTTTAGTACGAATGGAATCGCCCACAGATTTTTTCACGGATCGAGAAATCCGATCGACAATGAACTTCTGCGGCTTATTATTCTAGGAAAATATTTTTTATTACCGTCGAGACTAGCATCATTATAGTCTACGATATTTCATTAACGTACTCACTATTTAAAAATTCAAGCCGCAGCATAGGATCTCGGGAAAAAATGGCATCAATCTTTTAAAACGTTCACCTCTCAAAAAGTAAACATGCGATTTTGATGAAATTTGCCGCGGAAGCTTGCGGGGTATCTCCACATGATTGGTTGAAAGTTTCAATGTCGTAGGTGAAGAGGTTCCCCTAGCAATGGGAATCCTAAGCTATGTACCGCTCAAAAACCCGGGCGTGCGTTGAGCCCAAATTAGTTTTCTAATGGTAAAACAATGGCGCACGTCAGTTACGTAATATTGCCGTCGGTACTTTTCAACTTGTGTTTTGAGTACATTATCAATAAAGAACAAAATCGAAACCTATATCATTAAAAAGGTAATTTAATGGGCTTTTTAGTCATATAGGTTAAAATTGCTTTACTCAAATTATGAGTTTCATAACGGTTAGTTTTTCTTGGCTCTCTGTTCGTGAGGAGTGTAGGATACGACTATTACGAGTCAATACACTGCCAAAGTGTCGCACAGCGCTGACAGTGGATGTGGTAATGCTACAGTGAGTGAGTGACACAGTTACACTGCAAATAATGAGAATGTGCAAATTAAATAATCCCATATTTCAAATTTCTACTACACTGAGGTGATAGACAGTCCAGAAATATTAGTCATTAACCATTCACTACATATTAGCACTTTTTCTCTATGAATCGTAGCAAGCGCCAAAATCAAAACACGTTCAAACTCATTTTTCTTGCTTTGCCAGAAACTGAAGAATCTTGACTTACTTAACCTTGGATCCCGGCAGCTGAAAATTCAAATCGTTTCATCTAGTGCAAGTGTTTCGTTCGCCAAATGAAAGACAGGCTATTCTTTTTATTACCTGGTACATAAAGACCTTGATTATCACAATTTAGGTAGTAAAATTCAATCTATATTTTCTTTTATCTATCATTTTCATCAGCGAAATTCCTTTCAAACTTGACAACAGAACGCTAAGCATGCGCAATCAAACTTCCTGTAATAATTTATTAATGTGAGTTATCTCCCCGATACGTAAGTATCAATCGGCGTTCCTCGACAAAGTCCGGTAATGTCCGTCATATCGAAATTTATTCTCGGGCGTCAAGCAAGCCGGAGGATTCCCCCGTTCAAATTTTAAAAAAAAATAATAATGATAACTGAGGATGACCTGAATTGCGCAGCTACATGTCAGTCTATAAAAGGAAATCAATCATTTTAACCGTTTTCCCAAATTTAAGAAAAGTCAACAACTAGAGTAAGATCTAATATTGTGCCAAGGGATAATGATAATTGTCCATTTTATGTGTTAGACTACATCTGTTTAGTTTCATATTGATTATTTAACATTTAAAAAATTAGTGTGTTGAAAATAAGATTCATTGTCGCCTGTCCGTATACAATGTAGGCTTACCTAGAAATTAAAAAAAAAGAATGCATCAACAATAGTTACTACATCAACAACTATAAGAATTTTGGTGTCCGCATAATATAAGGCCTACATGTAGGCCTACATGCGGAAGGTCATAGATTTATTTATTTTTTTGTTAAATTGCATAATACGGGATGAAAAAGGGACAGTGAAGTGAAACGAAATATTTTTAAAAACTGCACCGTATAGCATTACGCCTAATGCTGTCAATTATATTTGAGCAGAAATTTTAATATTATTATTAATTAAATAGGTATTCTAGAACGGAGGGAAAAGTTGCACCTCCTAGCTGGTAGAACGATTTACCCAAAAGAACCTAACCTCAGGTTCGGCGGAGTAGGGGAGGGGCGCATGAACCCTTTTCTTCTCGGGTTATCGAGTCCCCTATGGACTCTCGCCTAAAGGGGCTTAGGCGAGACAGAGTTAAGACAGCTGTCTTTTAAATATATTTTGGTTTATTTGGATAAATCGTGCTACCGCCTCCTACCAGCTGTGTATGGTTGCTTTCGCCGCTTTTGAACGTGGTCCATAGATTATCACTCTGTAACGTGTATGCAAAGATGACGGGTGCTACCCACATAAAGTGGATTTGTTGATCCCATAATTATAAATACTGCCAAATAAACCAAAACAGAAAAAGCAAACAGTGAGCGATCAAACTGCCAAGACCATTTATTTTATATATGTACACGTATAAAAAAATAGTACAAACAATATAATCTATTTACCTCTATGTTTTTCTTTGATTCCATAAATAATAGCGTATTAGAAAAAAAACGGCTAATATACAGTATTCCTATATAACAATGTTTAGAGATAAAGATCTCAGGTACATAAAAAGTATTGTAGGAACTTCATACAATGGACTGCCCAGTCTATATGAAAGTGCCAATACTGTCCGCTACACTGTCAATATTTCTTCTGATAACAGATAAGTTTCTGAGATATAGCCGATATCTGAGTGACAGCGAGAGATTACAAATTAATTGATATGTGATAATAACCCCCGACTATTGTCTGATGTCGCAGTTTATCCAATAATATTGAGCTTGTCTATATACGGTATACGCAGTTCCGTTATCGTCATCTACAGAATCATGTGACAAAAATTAGTGGCTAATGCACAGCCATGGCAACACCACAAGCGGCTCGTGCAACCAATCTAAAGTCAAAGTATATAGATTGATTAATCGATGCAAAATAGGCATAGAATTTTTTCCACTGATTCCCTTTTTTCTTTTTTTTTTAAACTTTAATAATAATATATGGACACAACTAATTTTTTAGAGAATTAATAATTGTCTGTAAATAATGGTTTCATTAAGTACCAATGTAAGTTCTGCATGTAGAATTGCCATTCCTTGAACGTTTCTTGGATGACTGCAGATTTCATAATCTTAAGCTTGCAACAGTTCGAAACGTATTTCACCGTGGTACAATAATGACCATTTATATTTTTACTTGATACTATAAATATTAACATTATACGTTTTGGAGACACGTTTGAAAAACATTCCTCATTATAGATCCATTGTTTTATTTTGTTAGACCTTTTCGTCGTTTTTAAGGAGTTACCATTCAAACGAAATGTGATTTTAACGTATAGCTAAGTCTCTAACTCAATATCCCCGAAAGTCTTGGACATTAAAACACGAATTATTTGTCAATTTAAATCAACATTTAGGAACGATATTGATATGGGGGGGGGGGGCGAGCAAAGGTAGCGAAATCCAGGGGATCCTATTTTTTTTCGACACCACGCACGGGATATATACGAGCAGATTATTGAAGGGCTTTACTGTTGATGACTTGATGTATTGTCCGCTGATAGATTATAGTTTTAATGGTAATTATCCGTGCGCTGAGTAATTAACTAGTAATCGCCTTTCCTCTATATATTATACTGGTACAGTAATGGAACATTGATTTCTGTTAATGATGATTAATCCCCAAACATTATTTCAGGATCAGCAAAGGTCTGAACAGGTATACGAGGTATCTTCAAAAAGATACAAAGGCTACATATATGTGTTTGAATTGAAGTTCTTCGGTGCGTCATTCCGGCGTTTTGTTGGGGTTTTTTTTCAAAAAAAAAACAAACCTCTCCCTGAATCTTGTCTTAGTTGTTAGCTATGTTCACAGAATGTAATCAAGGCCCAGCTTAGGCATGGGTCTGAGGGGCCCTGCGGGTCATGGCGAAAAGAGAAAAAAAAATCAAATTCCAGATGGAAGTTTAACGGTAGGCCTAATCGATCTAGCGGCGCGCTGACGGAGACTGGGTTATCCCTCAACCTTCTCTGTGAATTTCCACTCGGTTACCTCAAACCTCGTGAGTTTTCTCCGGGTCCTCAGCCCCCCCCCCCCAACTGCTAAAGACTACTACGCGCAAGCGAATTTTTGAAATCAAATTAAACCATATATTAGTCCAGAAATGACCTAGTTTGTGTAGAGTGGGCGTTAAACCCCATTTCTCTCTCTCTCTACTCGGTTATCGGTCTGCGTCTAGATTTGTATGAGATTCGGGACTGAATAGATTTCGCATGTGAGCAGAAATTATGTAATTGTTCGTGTATTATGCGTACCATTCAAACGAATATGAAATAATCTTTTCGTCGCGTTAGGGGCCCAGCGATTCTATAGTCAGACCCAGGGCCCAGCGACGGTTAAGCTAAGATTTGTATGTAATAATATAATACTACATGTATTGACATATTCTACCTGTTCATCTTTAATTCACGAGGCAGCTGCAACATACAACCTGATTATATGTTCTCAAAATAGAATTTTATTAAGAATGATATATATTAGGTTACATATTATAGTACAGTATGGTGATTAGGATCTATCATTAGTAGTACCGTACTGAAGAAGGCAGTGGAAATAATTAATTAGGAACAGGTTTATCTTTACAGCAAACTGTATAAATAATATGCTACGAAACACCTTCTGGATAAGGTCAAAAAGATTATCAGCCATCATTAATCATGGTAACCGGAGAATAATATAATGGTTTGTTTCGAACTCTTGGGAATTCAGTCTGTAGACTCCTCACTATTAAAGGTCTAGGGAATCCATTAATTATTTTGATATATCCCCATTTATAAAGCTTAGGTACTTAGGTCGCCCTTGCTTTTATAGTTTAAAAATAGATCAGAAAAGTTTAAAATATAGAATATTTCAGTCAGATTATTTATTCTACGATCGAAGTTATGAGGGCTTGAGGTTTTGACGAGAAATAATCGACTGACAAGTACCATAGCCTCTCGATTGTCAGTGCTTTTATTAAGTGGCGTCCATATTAAAGTTAAACTGGAATAATGTCATGTCAATTCTTACTGGTTTCCATTAACTATCTTAAAACTTTATATACCATATTTTTACACTATTCGCGTGCAAGTGGCGGTCATTTTGTCCGGCAGTTTTTGTCGGATTTTCACGAAATTCGAATTCAACCTTGTTTACGGTGTAACGGTGATATAATCAAGCGATTTTTTTTAAATCGAATAATAATTGTAACCTCCAGAGAGACCAGACGCTAAAAAGGGACATTTTTCGTACAATCAAGGGTCATAATGCAGGAAGTTACAATCCGAAATGCGCAAATATCGAAAGGAACCAAGATCTTTGGGTTATAAACATTCATTTCAAGTTTCATTAAAATCGGTTCGAAATTGTGACCTCTACCGTGCATTGGATGGGACGAAAAACTGTGGTTCCGTGTATACATTGGCGTGCACGTAAAATATCCCTTGGCAGTTGGAATTCGATATAAGAGTAGCCTTTACGCCGTTGCCCCGGTAAAATTTCCCTCACAAAACACTGTATGGCTCATGCGCGTTTTCGTTAGCCCAAGCGGAGCAGAACAGTAGGACTTTAAAACCCTATTTTATTTCATTCCATTGCTATTCAAAAATTCAACTGTTTGCAGAGAGTAATGAATGTCTCCAATCTAAAACTATTTACAATATTATTTCATAGATTGTATAAAAAATTTGCACAATTCTTTAGGGACATAATATTAAAGAAATGCACTGGCTATTTTGAGATTGTTACATTGACCTTTTTGAAAATCTTGAACTTTTAATTTCAAAAGGACATCTAAAATTTTTACAATTGTTACCACTATTTCAGACTCCCCGCACTTAAATTTAGGGGGATCACGTGGTTAAGTGGATATAGATCACCCACTGCAAATAGTCATGGTATTGAAACTATGAAACATTCATTTATATCATGCACCAGTACCAGTATTCAAACACTTATTGGCGATATAAACAGACTTCCATAAATGGATATTATTTAGCTACAAACTTTCTGCATGTAAGAAAACTATTACAATTTTAAACATTAGATTATCTTCGCCTAGTTATTGTTAAACGTGGGAATTTATTCGCAAAAACAAACTCTTACTTGGATACCATACAATTATTGTTTCAGAAACTACTATACAGTATACAATCATGTTACACATTTATATTAATGTAATAATGACGCTGAATTTAGAAAATTACTTCATTACCCTCCATATATTGATGCACTTTACTCCCGTTATTAATCCAAATTTGTAAATATTCCATTAGTATTACGAATTCAATATTTATCACAGGATATAAACAGTTACATATAGCACAACTTCTCCAGTGGAAACGTCCCGAAATATTACAGAGATCTTCTATTTCGTACCATCTTCTACTAAGGTCTCTATTATATGGATTAAGTTTCATAATTTCATTATTATAAATATAACATTATTGTACTCTATATAATAATAATCCTGAATATTTTCTGATAATTTACAACTATAAATTTCAAATACAGGCGTCCTTTCAAATGTACATAGATTTATTTTAAACCTTCCTTTATTAAATTACTAACTTTTTATACGCCCATATATTCATATTGACGTAATATTGTCGTCGACCATGTCCGTCCGTCCGCCCCTACAGGTCACAAATTTTATCCGATTTCAATGAAACTAGAAATACATATACATGTATAGGTTTATCTTATCAAGATCTCGGTTCCTTTCGATATTGTCTTTACTGTAATGTCGTGGATTATTGCCCCCCCCCCCCCTCTGGTGGTATATTAAAGTTATGGACCCAGTGGGGTCACAATTTTAACCCGATTTTGACGTAACTTGAAATGCATGTTTATCACCCAAAGATCATGTTTATGTTTTTATCAGCAGCCGGGGGATTGAATGGCTAAATGGTTAGCGTACGCACTGTATCAGAAAGCCTGTCATTGAGTCAACTGGCGTGGTTTCGAATCCCCGGTTGATACGTCGCAAGGAGTAGGGTCGCTTGTCCAACCTCGTGTGCTCTCTCCGGTTTCCTCCCACTGCTAAAGACCCCTACGCGCAAGCGAATTATTGAAATAAAATTAAACCATAATTATGTTAGTCCCGAAATGACCGTTTGTGTTGGGTGGAATTTAAGCCCCATTTCGCTCTCTCTCTGTCTTTGGTGGATCATGCTGCCTCCATTTCCTTTCGCGGTTACCGTCCATAGGCCTATATACCGGGTATTCAAAACTTTATATGAAGTACTATGGCGTATTTAATTTGATTTTGTTCGTCAGTATGTTATGTTATGGTATATATAATTGATTGTTGACATTGCCCTGATTATTTTAAATGGACTTTTCCAATCGAGTCACAATAATATACCATGTTTGTTTAAGGCGGGTATACTCCATGCAGTATTCTTAAGGGGCATTTTAAAAGGAGTATCACTAGACACTTCTCCTTGTTATATTATTGATGTCGAGAATGATGACATGGCCACATCTATCATATAACTTGGTAGGCTTTATTGAAAATAGATCAAGCCATTCTAAAATAATTTTGTGAACCGTATAAAACAAACGTTTTTTTTTTATCATAACTAAGCCAAATATATGCGCGGTGTAGGGTGTGTGGGACAAGGCGCCCATTTGAGGTAAAAGGCCCACGCCCTTATAAGGAATATTTTGAATGTAAAATTAAAAAATAGTTTACAAGTCTGAATACGGATGGGATCCGTAATATGATGTGCAATATGGCATCCTTGTTATCTTTGTTAATGTTCACGTTTGTGCTATTGTTAGGGATTTCGCTATATCATTTCCCGCTTAAAGCGGGGCGCCTTGCCTCACCTAACACTACATTCATCACCAGGGCTGAACTAATTCATCAAATGACTATGACATAAGAATTTCAAGCCGCCAAGCGATGTAAAATATTTATAGAAAAATGATTAATAAAAAATTCTGGTATATCCAGTCGTTTGCTGTATGTCCATTCAGTACTTGAATATCCAGTGACAATGGCTGACTCACCTTTGAACTACTTTTACCTGTCTTGTTCTATGCTCGATTTTTATTGGTTAAATGTACCTGTGTCGCAGGTAAATGCAATAGTGTACGGTACGCCATATTGTTTACAAAATAATCTGGTGTTGTTTAGTTGTTATCTGGTTATCAGGAACTTTGTTGTTTTAGTAGATCTGAATATTGTTTTATTTGAAAGTGAGCTTACAGGAGTTATCTCAGACTACAGAGGGATAAGACCAGTTTATTTGATCTCCATGATTATAGTTTGATTCACTTGTGTGTGGATATGTTGAAAAGAAATTTTATTTGGTCAACTCAGTAATCTAAATGTTGTGAAATTTACGACAAAATGTCCAAAAAAGATCGTCGACGTGTTCTTGCTGCTATTTGGGGATGCCCTACAAGGTTTCATCTGGACTTTTTCGATGAAGATGACCATGTTGTTGTATCTTGTAGTAATAAAAGTGTTGTAGGATGGTGGTTGGATCTGTTTAAAAATGCCTATCCTAATATTAACTGTCTGGAGAAAAATGACATCATCAAGTTAAAACCCAGAGTTAATGTTACCTTAAAATTAAATAAAGTAACTGGATTACTAAAAATAACAGGTAATATAATAACATCTAAGATGTATTAACCCTACTTTTTTTTTATATAATATATCCCAAATTACCTGAATATTTCAAATTCAAACAAAGCACTGACCTATATAATTAGTTCAGCATTAATTCACTTGGGTTCAATTTATACTCCTGGGGGGTTTGGATGGCCGACTGGTTAGCATGTGCGTGCTGTGTCATAATGCCTGTCATTGAGTCAACTGGCGTGGTTTCAAGTTCCCAGTTGTACGTGACAAGGAGTAGGGCTGCCTGTCCAACCTCGTGGGTTTTCTCTGGGTCCTCCCTCTGTCAAAGACCCTAAACCGCTACGTGCAAGCGAATTATTGAAATAAAATTAAACCATATGATGTTAGTCCCGAAATGACCTGGTTTGTTTCGAGTAGACGTCAAACCCCTTGATAGGATGGAATGGAGTTGAACATCGTGACAACGCAATACTTTGGTCATTTGAAGACAAACAAGTTATTTTATTCTGTACTGTTGTTTCGATGTACTACAGTGTGGACATTAGTTTTCTGTCCCACACACACTACCCATAACAAATTCCAGTAAAAATATATGTATACCTCATCAATAGCAAGTTGAAGCTTAACACTGAGTGAGTCTATTATAAAATTTTGCATACAATCTAATTTAATTGTAAATTCTGTTTTTGTAGGAAAAAATCACTGGCAGTGGTTGGTTGAATGTTTAGCCGATTTATTTGAAGAAGGAAATGCAGACGCTGAAACTATTGTCTCCATGTCAGAAAATTCTGTTACTCGTTATCTTCAGTTGGATAAAGATGATGAAGAGGTAAATATATTTTAACAGAAAACTTATTTGAGGCTAATCCAACCTTGTGGGTTTTCTCCGGGTCCCCCGGTTTCAATAATTTGTTTGCGCATATGAGTCTTTAGCAGTGAGAAGAAACCAGAGGGCCTGGAGAAAACCCATGAGGTTAGACAGGGAACCCTACTCCTTGCCGTGTAACTGGGGATTCGAAACTGTGCCATTTGACTCAATGGCAGGCTTTATGATACTGCGCGCACACGCTAACCATTCAGCCATCCAACCCCCCAGTTCTAAAGAATATATCCTGTATACCAACTGGTCTATTCATTGTGGGTTGCACTTCAGATTGAGAATCTTAATTGGGCCATGGTATAAATAAGTTTGAGGAACATTGCTTTAGACCATTTTAGTGGAATATAAGGTGAGGAGGTCGATTTACCTGGAAGCAGGAGTTATATGCATAATTAAAAGAGGACAGTACTTATTGTTAACTCCTCAAATAGAAATAAATTTTTGTTTTGAATTTTATTTTGTAGGTTCAAGATTTATTAGATCAGATACCTGAAGGTGGAGGAATTATGACTCATGATTACATAATGAGATTATGGAAAACTTTATTAGATGATTGGTTTGGTGTTGGAGCGTGTGTTTATATTGTTACTCCAAAGATAGACTCTGAACGCTTGTTCCAATGCATGCTCCTTATGATCAGGAACAAAGGGACTGGTTTTAAATGCACATTAATTACTCCTGCGAAATCCCCCGATGGTGAAAAGTATGAAAAAACCCTTGATAAGACGAAACGAAGAATGAAAGAAGTTAAAACGGTACATCAGAAAAGACTATTAAGTGATGTTAAGATACAGTGGGTTTTGGATAATTTGGAAGTACGGCATGAAGTATTCTCAACTAACTTTGTGGCTGCCTATAAAGACAATGAAGCAGAGGTTTTAACAACTACGGCCTACTTTCACAAAAGCCATTTTCATTTCAATCAGAAGGATAATGTCTGTTACAACCGTTTGCCTACTAATGACTTGAAGAGGAATTATCTCTTTCCTCTCGGGATAGGAAGTAATGTCTTTTAATTTGTTCTCATATATTGATCAACTGTGATCTGTGCCAAGGAAAATTGTGTAACAGGGTTGTGATAAAACACTTTCTTCTCTTTGTAACTACATGTATTCATGCCAACCAGTAATTTAATATTGGATACCAACTACGCATTAATAAACTTCACTGTCTGTGGTACAAATTAGTTTTAGTTCTTTATAAAATCATTGTGAATATTAGTGATATAAACATAATTGGCTATACCACTAATCAAGTTATATAGCAACTGTTAATTTAATTTAATTACCACTTTGTATTTTATCTTATGATTTCAAAACATGTTATTTTAATATCCTATTTTAATATAACTATGCACTTATTTTTTTAGATTTAGTATAAGTGAAAATCATTGTGTAATAGTCATTATGTGTGGTTTAATGGTCGAGGGCGAGACATTAAGTAATATATTGTAACAACAAGAGGACCGTCAGGTCCGAGTGTTTTTACAATATATTACGCAATGTCTAAGCCCAGAGACGATTAAACTACTTAAAATACAGACTCCGCACGTCCGCTTACAGTGAAAAACATCATGCCAGTCTAATATTGAAATATTGTACTATTGGCAAGTTGCCCGTACATTATTTGAAATAATGGTACGCCGTCATCCTTTGCCAACATCAAAGGATGACGTCACATCTGTATTTTAAAGTGAGTTAATTATATTTTACCCACTTCATTATAGATTCACATGTAAAGTTAAAGCCATGTCACAGTATTTATTAATGTACCATTAATTGTAACTGTTTAATTGTTAAAAATGTTCTGCATTGTATGTAATCAAAACTGCTCAATCGCTATACTGTGTGAAGTTTAAATAAACAAAATTATAAATCTAACAGTCGTCCTGTTTGAATTTCCAAAGGGAAAATCTTTTTTTATAAATTTGTACCATATTCACAATTAATTTCAACATCTCGGGTTAGCTTACTCGGCACTACCATCTTTCCAAAGTGTGAATACAAAATGAGAACGATGCATATAAATCAAAATACTCTTCTCCAAGACAAGAAATTAATTTGTTGAAATGAGTACATCCGGTCTACAATGAATGGCTTCTTTTTTTTATCATTTTGAAGGATTTTGTTTGACAATAATATAGCTTTTTTATGCTGTAAATAAAATAAAATGGAGTTTAATGTCCTACACATTTATAAAATGGAATTGAAATTCATGTGATAGATTATATTTATATGCATTAGTTTCAGTTTTCAGCTCTACATGTCATAATAGTGAAACACTTGACACCAACCAATAATAGTCTGACAAATAACACATACAACTAGTTTTTTATTCTCTTATAGAGATATTTTATTCTTAAACAGCTCATGATCTTTAAAGAAAAGCTTGAATTTATTCACTAAGATTCCAGTTGTAATTTAACAAACTTTAGTCAAAGATTAAATCATGATGTTATCGGTCAATAACGGTGAGCCACTACATTACAGGTTTTCAAAGAAAGAAACTCATCTCTAATATGGTTTACACGATTTGTATCTTTAATCTAATAAAAATTATTCAAGGATACCCTTTTCATTTTTTGTGAAGCTTGTTTAGAAGTCTGTACGATTTTGCGTACTCTAAGTGATATGGTAGATTTTCAGAATAATGAAGACATTTTTTTTAGCTAATCAAAATATTGACTATGTATAGCAACTATTGATAAATGCTTGTTGAAAAAAACTAGTTATTGCCTGCTTTCACAAAAGACACCTGCTGTTTATAAATGCACTGTGCTATTAAGGGAAATAACTCTGTAATGTAGTAGCATCTTCTCCACTTGACTTGGCAGTCAAGTGAAATATTTAAACTGGCCAATTTTTAGTTTAAATTATTCTATTAGAATGTTTTAGAATGAATTTCCTGCATATTAATGACACAAATAAGATATGTAACTAATGATTCTAGAAAGTATATGTAACAACAACAGCAATAAATTAAGGCAAAAAATTCACACAATGATATTTTCCCCTTTTATCAGTTGAAAGGAAAAGAACATCTGTTATTAACTAGCAGCTTGTTTTACACCATAGACAAGAATTTTTGAGACAAAAAGTAATCAACATAGCAGAATCTGACCGACAGTCTGAAATCTACTTTACCAATGACACCTATTAATGGAGGGTTATTTAAAATCTTAAAAGTTTTGACACAATCTCATCAAATTTTATTTTGAGTTTAAATATGACAAAAGTAACATAAAAACCGATGACATGTTGACTAACTGTGTAAAACTACATATTTAGTTTTAAAAATTCTATTTTATAATAATTTGAAAACTTCATCATAATCTACTGAAAATTTTAATGTGAAGATAGCAAGTAAATTGAATGTTTACTTTTGCTATTTACCTTACATTCAATTATTGACTTTACTAAACTGAATGGAAAAATATAAATAAAATATATACTGTGCACTTGTATTCTGACAAAACCTAAAATATCCTGAGTTTCTCTGTTGAAATCAGAAAAAAATAGATAAATAAGGAGTTGATTGACAGCCTGTTATCAAAATCCATCTGTAGTTAATGAAATTATTGTGCATCAAACTTTTAACAAATCAGAAATTACCTAATCAAATATGTATGAAATAAGTTTTCGTTATCCTTAAATGAAGCCACTCCATGTTTCGTTCAAATCAGATTTTTAAAGAATATAATATATGTCAAAACCTCATGGACGGAATGACACAAGATGGACTTGTTTAAAATATTGTAAATCTGTTGCATCTTTTCAAATGATATTCTTGTCTATGGTTAAAATATCCCTCTTGGTCTGAATAATTATTAAACTTTTGACTGTATATCTATACATATATATCTGGTTCGATGAGAACAAAATTCATTAAAATTGCTCTTAAACATTCGGCAATTTGCTCCTTATAATATCACAATACATGTTTCTTTCAAAATATTTTTTCAGAAATAACCCTTTGCTTGTGTTCGACACTTAATATTAATAATTTATATGTAACATTGGAGTCAAAGAGTTTCGGTACCAGATATATATGTATACATATATTATTAAATATACCCAAGAAGAAAAGCTTAATATTCAAACTTTGAAATATCGTTATCATAACTATATATGTACAGTTGGACCTCTATATATGCCATAAATATATCAAAGATATAGCATACAATGGCCTCATTTGAATGAATAATCTTGAAGTTTATTTACTTTGTTATTAGTCTGGTCTAACTAAATTTAGACCCATTACACAAATCTTTATATGTACACTGAAGAAAATTCACATATTTACAAAGCAAAATATTTATAAAGATATTTACATAGATTAAATAATTGACAATACATGTACATAAACAATAGTTTATATATAAGAAGTTTTATATTTACATGTTTACAATTAGAACTTTTCTTCAATCGAATCTCATTCATACCACAATCATACTAAAACATAAAAGATCATTGCACCAAGTTTACACTATATAAAACAAATGATTATTCTTTAAATTCACCCAGATCTCTAGATTGGTAAATACTACCTGAAGGCATTAACAAATAACACAATATAATATGGCTATAGAATATTATCTAAGCTACAAACCCCACCTGGCTGTAACAGAGACTTGAACCAACTTTAAACAGGGGCTTGAACATTTTACTAGAAATTCATGATTGTTTTCAGTTTATAAATAATTTTATTAATTCCCCAACCATCTTTTCACCTGATTACATTTCTGTACATGTATAATCAAAGTTACACACACCCCAGTTGGCTAATTGTTGATTTTGTTCCATAATTTAAGTCAACCCAATTCTTAAGAAAGCCACTCACTTTGGAAATGGGCAGCAACAGAGGTATGGATCCTCCCTATATAAGCAAGAATTTGGTGATTGGATGACAGCAGAAGACTTGACTGCGATCATCCTTGTATTTGTCTCATATGAAATCTAAGTGTGTGCCGTCAGCTGTAAATAAAGACAACTAGCTCAAAACATAGAAAGCACGAGTTGTTTATGAAATGAGTATTAGATCCCAGCAGTATTTTCAATACAATGCTTTGAGAATCTTTATCAATATACAGAATACTGAAAACCAGGGTTAGAACTAATTTTCATTTCAGTGCATTTTCTAAATAACTTAATTTTGGTTTGGATTCATAAATTTTGACTGGCATAATTAAAGATGCATTATGTAAGCTTTAGATAAAGAGCTGGCTGTTTTTTCTATAATAGTTCATCAAGTGTTTGTCATGCAAGATACGCCCACATTTTGAAACAAGTGGACACATAGGCCGAACAGACAGGGGCGACGACAACATACTTCTACATGAAAATGTGGGCGTACAAAAATAGATAATTAAAAATAAATATATTGAAAATTTCAATAAAATTACTTATTCTTGGCAATGTTATGACTGAACATTTAGCGTAGATCATTAATTATTGCAGTAATGGTACTTGACAACTGAGACTAAGTCTTGTTATGCATTTTATAGTTACATTTAAATCCATTGTAATCTCAGCCATCCGATGTTCCAGAGAGTTGAAGCCAGAATAAAGACCATGCAATAGGCAGATTTAGCTCTTAAATATACATCTTTAAATGCATCTTTAATAGAAGTACAAAACTATATAATTTAAATTTGGCACTTTAACTAAATTTAATTAGGATATACATTAAAAAGCATGAAAGCATGTTTTGATGGAAATTGTGGTTCTAGTTGAAAACATAACACACATGCAATGAAATCTGTGAATACGCAATACATTTTAATGCTGAATAAATTATATGCCATTTGTGCTGTTTATGTGGAAATGATAAGACTTAATCAACAATGTTGAAAGAATTTGAAAAACAAATGTGTTTTAAGACTAGGATTCTTTTTTTCTGTAGAACTGAAAAGTATCTACTAAATATTAAATTCTTTAGGACTCTACATTTAGCTCATTTTCTCTTAAAGAGAAATAATGAAAATCTAAATTAGAGACACTTCCATAATCTAGTTGCTAGGATTCAGACAAGTCTTCAAAAGTATGCAAAAAATATAAACAAGCAAATGCCCTTATAGAACAACAAACAGATTTGAAATTACAAATCTTCAACAAATCCAATTGCATTAGAAATTTCAATATTCCATATTGTTGACACAACAATCGCGCATCAAATGATGACTTGAACACAGCTATATATATATATATGACCACACATACACACTTAGCACTTAAAATAGATTACATTAAAAATGAAGCCTTGTTGGATGAATGTAGTAGTGCACACACGTAAGTAAACTTTTACAGCACACAGACTGAGTTTTTGAGAGAGGCATGATCCATAACTGACTAAAACGATTCACCCATCAAAAAGAAATAAAAATACTCATTTTTAATATCAGACACATATAATTATCACTTTAAATATATTTAAATGACCAGTGTTCAGACTTCAAAGATCAATGGTTCAAACAAGAGTTTTCAGACAGCACATTCATATTCATTAAAATCTGCTACATATGCTTTGACTATATATCATCACTATCCTTCCTTCCCTCCTAACATCACAGCAGATCCAGGAATGAGGCTAACAGTAAAATGAGAAAGACACAGTAGATTACCATGGCAACATGGCCACAAACCCTATCAGAATGTCAATGAGTTATATAATGATACACGTAGTTGATTCATTCTGCGACTACACAAATAACATGGCCACCAAACAGTCAATCACATATTTGACTTGTGATTTGAATGTCTTCATCAACTGTTTTAACATCTAGGGATTGATTTCACGGTCTACATGAATAACTTGATGTAGATAGATTGAGACATCAGTAAATAGTCATTTAACTTTCATTATGTGTTGATGGAATACAAAACCCTCTGCTGAATTGATACAAACTTATTCAGGTCTTCTACTTTCGTTTTTTTCTGATGTTGAGTAGTTGAAATGTCGGTTTATTTTGTAACACTTGTGTTATCAATCCCTATTGTAATACAGTCTACAGTTGATTTGTTGGATGTGAAACCATCAATAATCACCTCCTTGTATAAAGTTAAACTGTGCAAAAGGAGTGTTTATAGGAGTCTTAGGAGAAGGACACATGTAGCGAAAATCGAGATCAAAGGAGTCTGTTCTGTGAATCGCAGGTTCAGATTTGCTGCGTTTTATCTTTGGTATTGAATTGTACAATGACTCGAGACTAGCCAGCAGCTGAAAATTCAAAAATATTAAAAAATACAATAACAAGAATTGGCAAGGTAAAGAAAATACTTTATCCATTCAAACAACAATAGTATGTAAACTGAATTTCTAAAAAGTCCAAAAATGGTTTAATTCCAATTAGTATTGGCAAAGATATAATGAATTGCAAATTTTGCAACCTTCAGTATCCTTCACAAATGATGTAAATAAGACAGCGTTTTACTCGCCAGAAGATGAGACGAACAATACAATCAATTAAAGAGTAACTTTAGTTATAGCAGGGATGTTGGATACAGCTCTATAAGTCCTAGCAACGATCCTTATATTTCCTATGTCAATGAGTAAACAAACTTTCAAATCTTTCAAATAATAAAAAAGAAAATTACCTGTTGAAATAAAGGTCGATTGTCTCGATCATACTGACAACTATCTAACATGTGACGTTTAAATGCTTTAGGAGTATCTGTACGAGCTCGACTTACATCTGGTCTTAAATAACCTTTACCCACCATAAACAAAATCTAAAAGAAATAGAACAAAAACAGCATGATTTACTGGTAAATATTCTTCAATAAAATCTTAAAATGGATTATATAACTTTAATCCGGATTAAAAAACAAAAACTTCAATACATAATCTGAATATACTGATGAAGCGGAAAGGAAAGTATGGAGTAGAGCTGAGTGAGAGATGAATGGGGTTTAACGGCCAGTCGACACAAACAAGGTCATTTCGAGACTAACATATGGTTTCATTTTATTCCAATAATTCACTTGCACGTAGAAGTCTTTAGAAGTTTGAGGAAACCGGAAGTATGGAGTAGATCATCTTCTCCAAACAATACATGAATCATTGTGAGTCTTTCAACAAATTCTATGTATGAAACAATTTTATGTAATGTCCACTTTCATCAGATAAATTCCAAAATGTGTATGTAGGGGCAAGTTAAAACGTACACAGGTGTACCAACTGATCGAGTAAGCAGCATTTTACTTGTTCCAAAAGGAGATATTGTTTTGCTGCTATAACAGTGAAAATGACAAACTACCTGCTACCCGAGATGACATTCATTTCATAAGCCTTGTCAGATAATTTAATAGCAATGCTTTCATGAAATATTTTAAGTCTACATCACAGTCACATCAAGGTAGAATAAAATAATTTAAAGAAACCTACCTGATCTTTATTACTAATATTACAATACGGTAATTCCCCGGACATCAATTCATACTGTACAATACCAAATGCATACACATCAGATTGAAATGTATAGGGATTCTGTTCTTTCATTTGAATAACTTCTGGTGCCTGAAATAAACACCATTGTACAATTACATAATAAACATTATCATGGATAGTTATACATAAAACTACATACCATATATAATGGGTTGGAAATCTATGTATACAAGGACTTTTCATCATGGATTTTAATGAATTTTTAACGACCAAGTGAAGTGCATACATCAAAAAGTCAACAGAACAACTGTTAACAAGTAGCATTCTCTTAAGATTAAGTAGGAAATGTTAAAAGCCAAACATGAAACAACATTCTGGTACTGAGATACCACTTCATCATTTTAAAAAGATAAAAATTAAAACAAAGTTAATTTTTTGGGCACATCCATATTTCCTGTGATCAAGGGAAGTAACTCTATTCAACATTTCTTGAAGAGTGGAACTGAATATTGGACGCAGCTATTATGGTCTAGCAACCATCGGGTATTAATTACATGGAAGGTTTTTTATTGCATAAATTTACATTCGTTATGTCATTAATTATACCTGAAAGGGTTTTTTTTTATCGCATAAATAGCTTCTCAAACTTACCATCCATAATATGGAACCAGTTGGTTGTTGAAACTGATGAGATCCACTCCATCTTGTTTTCACGGTGGCCAGACCGAAATCACCAATCTTTACAGTCATGTTATCTGATAAAACCTCTGTTAAAAATATATCTTAAACTGGGTTAAGGAAATAGTTAACAAAATACAATGCCTCATACATGATCACTGATAAAGGAACATTTTTCATCAATAATCTTTTTTGCTACTGTCAAAAATTGTCATCAACTTTATACTTAATTGATTTAAGAATTCCAATCTAACTTTTAAAAACCCAATCTGTCGTGTTTAATGACAGGTTTCTTATCTGATAGAAAAAGTAATCAACCAAATTTCTCGGTCCTTTTATTCCTGAATGTTTGGAATATTTACAACTTTTAAAAGGATACTGTTTGACTTTAAATCTCTGTGTATAATGTTTTTTGCATGAAGATAACTGAAAAGTAAAAGGAATATAACATAATAAACTGAAATTTGACATGTCAGATTTTTAAACCAACAGCAATCTTCATATTGCTTAAAGGTAATACTTTGGAAACCAAATTTATTGGTAAGGATATTCACAATTGTTAATAGTCTGAAATGAATAGTCAACAAACCAGGAATACTCATGATCCAACTTTTTAAAATTTCAAACGCTACTCACTCCATGCCCTGTGCTGATTGTTTGGCTATCATTATGATCTGGTCCATTCGAAACTTGGTATCCTTTACGTGTAAATGCTGATATAAACTAAGACCATCACACCACTGAGTCACGATCTCCAGGTGAGGTTTAGATACACAGCCCATAAATAACAAAATATTTACATGTCGAGTTTTTCTGGAAGAGACAAATAAATTGTTATTAACATCGATTTTAAATTTATGACGTTTCTAATCGATAGATTGCCAGGCAACAAAACATGTCAAAAAGATAAGTCATAGTGATTATTATTATTATTATACAAGCAGTGCACAAAGATTGTCACATCTTCAAGAGGAAAAAAACCAATATTATGGTGCTTCTATCACATAATCAATGCCAAAAACTTTAATTAATTATTATAAGAAATTGTTGGTAATCAATAGGTCTTGTAGAAAAAGATAGATAGTTTTACTTAGACTGGCTTAAGTACAAACCTGAGAACTGCCACTTCATTTTTAAATGCCTGCATCTGTGCGGGTGTTGGATCTATGACATTCAGTATTTTTACAGCAACAGGTCCATGCCAATGTCCCTTAAATACTGTTCCAAACGACCCTGACCCTATCCTTTCTCCCAAATCTATTTCTTCGTTCGAGATCTCCCAATCATCATTTGAATCTCTACGAGCACGCTGTAAAAATCAAACATTTCAAAAATAATTTAATTTCTAATTTCTTTAGAAAAGAAATGTTTCATATGTCCGTACTTGACTTAAAAAAGTCCAACGGTTCTTTGCGGTTCACACCAAGAATGTAACAGAGTACATATCATTTAATCATTTAGTACCCTGTATGCATAAATCAAAAATTATTGAAAGATGCTACTTTTGAAATGTAAAGTACAAACATTACTGAGTTTTTTGATATATATAATTATGTGATCTGAATCTTACTCTCTTTCCTGGTTCTGTTTCTACTGACTTAGCTCGGGGTCGGACATGTTTTGCTGTACTAGTTGGTGAATTTTGTGCAGACTTTGTTGGACTTCCTCCTGGACTTGCAAAATTGAGGGGTAACTTTAATGTATTGGAGCCAGCAGCTACAAATAAACAAAACAAATAATTTACTTAATAATATCTACAATATTTATTAACAGTATTAATGTCTGCCTGAATATATATATATTTAAAAAAAGAAATACTTGAACTTGCATTATTGAAATTAAAATTCCTGTGAAAGTCATGCTATTTTCCTATCTTTAATATTCATTTGGTTGTATTTAGTTAGCCTATAGCTTTATGTATGTAATTTTAATTTTTGGAAGTTCTTCTCTCTCTTCATATTTGTATAACTATTTAACATCAGGTTTTTTTTAAAATTAACACAAAAGCTAGCAAACTACCATGCTTATTAAAAGTCAAAACCATAAACACATTTTATAGCCATAATTCAATATCAATAAAGTTATTTAACTGTTCTTTGGATCCAGTTTAACCAGAACTAGAGACTAAATCCAGAACAATGTTTCATTTCAAAGAGTCTTTCGATAATGGAGATGAATTTTAATAATCTTCAGCTTATACACACATGTCGTACTCAAAATAAAATATTGTTTAAACCACATTTACAGTTATATTACTCTCTTCATCATAATAAATTGACATTTTGTTTTCATTTATAGAATAGAAATTTCAAAAAAGTAAATTTCTTTAAACAGCAAACATAAAATTAGTTTTTTTGCAAACTATGGTAAACTCATATTATGTTCAATTCATACTTGTTAGCTTCACATCAAAAAGTTCTAATTAACAATGGACAATAAATCCCACAGTACCCACATGCAATTCAAACTCAATGTGTATGAAATAAGCATTCTTTGCATGTTATCATTATTGGTAAAAAGGGAAATCACATGAGCCAAGGGCAAATCTATCACCCACAGTACCTTTAGGTGATTGAGGTTTAGAGGCACTACTATCACTAGCATGTCTCTTATCTTTATAAAGATAGCGATAATGCGGTGGTAGATCTGAAATAAGTGGCAATTCATAAATATTTATTTAAAAATAATGTCTTTTGTGACATAAGAATTCTTAATATTTAATCACTAATGAAATCCTTTTTGAAAAAACATTTAAATATTTCCTTTTAAGTTCAAACTTCATGTTAATTCAAAAATATTACTGTTTTGTAACATTAGAATTCATAATAATCAATCATTAGTTGTAGGCCTTTTGATACCAGATAAATAAATTTTCTTCTATGTTAAATATTATTGTTCAAAAAGACATTGTTAATGTGTGTGTGTTTTGTTATTACTATTAGTTACCAAATAATTGTCTAATAATAATCTATATAAAGTGATGTTAATATTCAAATATAGATTTTTAGTTGAATTTGTTTTTCTTATTCAACACATACCAACATTTTCAGCGCCTGTAACAAAAACCAATACTTTATAAAAAATGTCAACTTACTGTCCTTGCCTTGTAGATGTCGGAATCTTCTTGTGAACTCCTATAAAAATATAAAATGGATTGCTATAAAAACAATTTTATTTTTTCTTATATAAGTGTGCTTAATATCTAACAAGACAATACTGTTGTGCAACATTGCGGTTTTTGGAATATACATGCAATATTTATCTTTGGATGTTGAGACATACTTCTGCCAGGAGCTATAAAGAAAGATCTTTAAAGACTAGTGACAAGTGCTATTTGAAGTATTTATGTAGTCTTAGTGACTGAAAACACTGTTGTGGTTACCATTTCTGGGTTTGAAGGCCAGGTATGATATGAAAAGAACACCAGTTATTTAACCGTGATGACGTACTATCATGAGCAAATCTCTAAGTAAGTAACTAATTAATATCAATATCAATTTTTTTTTGTTTCAATTCATCTTTGATTCATTCTAATAATCAGTAAAGCACATTGTATTCTCAAAAGCTTTATCTTATTTAATTCGTCTTGGCTTTATTTCAAGAGAATAACTGGCATTGAAGAAAGGCAAATAGGTAATAATAAATAAGTGATTTTAAAACTTTTTCTTGATTTTAATCCTAGGAAACTTCCATTAAAATCTGAAGGATATTATTAACCTGTTGAGACATTTGACCATTTTCAACCATATTATGACAAACATTGGGAGCTGATGTGGATCTCTCTCGCTGACCTAGTTGTGGTGCCGGAGTACGACTGCGGTGTCTGTTTCTAGGAGACGTAGTTGACGCTGCTTTACTAGCAGGTGAATTTTCTGTTAATATCCTGTGGAATTAAAGTATATTTAGAAAGTATTCATCTCATCCAAAAATCAACAAACCAATGTAGTTTTTTTTTTCTTTCAAGTCTTATTTTGTTAAATGAAATCAAATGGATTTCAACTTAAGTCTTATTGTTTTTCCATAGGAATACAATGTGTCAGCATATATTTAACATGTCAATGGTTTTCAAATTACTAGACGATTTAGATCTTTTGGATTTCAGTGACAAGAACTTTATCGGCCAACACCAGGATAAAACCTAGTTAGTGAGACAGCACCATACCCATCAACCCATCGTTACTCTCCTAATGTTGCTACATAGCTTAAACAAAAAAATGTTCAAAAAAAATTAAAGAAAAAATTTGAAAACCCAATTTCAGACAACTGAACACATTTTTACAACAGAACTGATCACCATGAATGTTGACAGCCGACTTACTGTTTCATTTGTTCTCTAGAATTATATCTTTGTTGTCGGAAAAACACTTCCAGATCTCCTTGACAGTTACGTGGTATTTTCTCTTCACACCGCTGATGGAATTTGAGGCCACAAGTCTGGCATCGAATTCCTTGAAACAATAAACTTCGGCACATATCACAGAAAGTTAATGCGAAAAATGTCTTTCGACCCTGCAACACAATGATAACAAAATTATGCAATATAATTCTATATCTAGTCTACTCACAACAACAGTTCCAAGCCCTTCTGAACATTTGCTGGGACAAAAATGCCCAACAGATGTAACTTGGACAAGTATAGACATGGTTAAACTAACATTATGCAAGTCTTTCCTTAGGCCTGAAATGTTATATAAACTACAAGGACAGCGTAATATTTAATTTATGTCAGCACAAAAAGCACCAAGATTTTTAAGAGGCCACTACCGTTAAGTGGTCAGTCGTGAGAATTTCCTTGGGTGGCTGCTTAATGCAGATTCTACTGTATTTTTATTTTACTTACACAATTATGTGCTAAAACTACAGCTCTAGACATAGATCTATTGAGTCCTTCTTCTCCTTCAATTAATTCAACAGATACTTCTTGACCAGCTAGTTCAGCCATATCTGTATTCCATGTTAATGGTATTCTACAAAAAATATTCAACATTTCATACAAATGTCATCAGAATTCAACTTAAGGAATTAATACTTTGTTTTGTTATCTGTGTTGCAGGATATACCAGAGTACTTTTAAATTAAATAACACCACATGGGCAATATCTCAAATAGAGAGAGAGAGAGAAATGGAGTTAAACGTCCACTCGACAAAGCTAGGTCATTTTTGGCCTCACAAATGGTTCAATTTTATTTCAATAATAGTTTGGACAGACGACCCTACTCCTTGTCATATACAACTGATATATCAAAACCCCGCCAGCTGACTATATGACAGACCTCATGATACAATGCATATGCGCTAACCATTTGGCCATCCACCACTATCCACTCCACCACAAAAACAGATGGAAAACTAATCAAATTTTGTACCCTTATAATCAAAAAGCCCTTTAACTGGGCTTACAAATTACTACCAGTGTGAAAGATATCTAAAAACTATTCTTACCTGGTACAATGTCGGAATACTTGACAATCTTTATATATTAATCCCCTACGTTTCATTGATTTGGCCAATCCATCTCTTAATGTTATACCGGGAGTTACTACAACCTAAAATAAAACAACAAAAGATAAATACACAAATATTTTTACATATACCCTATAAAATCTTAGCTTTCTGGGTCAAACATATTGTGCTGAAAATTAAAGGACAATATTGGTGTCAGTCATCAGTCACTGGTTAAACACATTCCAAATATAATTTAAACACAGAGATCATTGCTACGATAGATGAGTAATGCAGGTGTCATTAATTGGAAGTGAAAAACGCAAAAGGAAAACACAAGTTATCCCTCTATATAACTGACTGAATTGACAAGTGATAACAGATACACGGCCGAATTTCTACTCACTAATAAAACATTTCTTCGAAGACCAAAAGTTGTCATATGGTACTGTAAGAGGATATCTGACAATTCAATAAAGTAATTGAATGTCATAAGATAAGAGAACACAAGAAAAATAGAAATAGTCCGTACGTTCCCGTGTTTTTATTCATTCTATACCTTATAAAAACAAAGTAATGCAAAGACTTTCTGTTTTTCTCGATTGCAATCTCACAGATATTTTTGTGCTATCTGTAGCTTTTATTGTAATTATCCGTGGAAACGACTACCATGACTGCCTCATCGTATGACGTTAAATTATATTAATATGCTTATATTCTAACAAATCAGTCTAAAATAAAATATGAAGCTGTGCATCTTTTTACACAATAGGCAACAATTACTGTTTTATTACTTTCAAATAATCATAAGCAGCAAAGATTTTACTCATGATTAGAGCTGAAGTCATTTGCACAAAGGTCTAACACTAGAAATATAATTTTACTAATTGAGAGACAGATATACTTACTGTTGTCACCATGGAGCTAGGTAAATGAGCCCGTATTGTTCCACCAGGAGAACGGGAAGTGAGTTGAGGACTTTTCTGTCCTGTCGGTAAATTCTGTAAATTATTAGAACTTGTATTAGGAGTAAGTGGAGGGCCGGGAGAACGACATGGTTCTTCTGTCATAGGGAGTGGACTAGGAGGGGGAGAGGCTCGACCAATACTCATTTGTTCCAACAGCTTCTGTTCTCGTAACTGATATTCATGAATCTTATTTGCCAATTCTTCATATTCCTGAAAGGGCAAAAATAAAAACATTTTTAAAGATGCCTTGACTGTGTATAACTGTTTGATTTGATGATAGTTGATAAATGTGTATTTGGGCTAATAACATATTCAAATTAATGTATACATCAAAAGTTTGCTTCAATGATATAAAATGGAGTTTAACTTTAACATCCTACTTTTCTGCACAAACTGGACAAATGAAGAGGGGCATACACTGTACATTATGCAGTGTGCTATGAGGGAAATCTTGTGCAACGGCGCTACAGCCTACTCTTATTTAGAATTCAGACTGTCAAAGGTTCTTTTACATACATGCCAATGTTAACATGGGACTTCGGTTCTTTTTCCCATCCAAGTAACTAGATATGTTGTCCCTGACCAGGGCCTCCATTGTACACCAATATCAAGGGGGAACCAAGTCCCCATGAACTAATTTTTGGGGTGATTAATGTCGGATAGCTGTGGCGATAGAGAGGCAGCTTCTCACCAATGCAACGAGGGTTCAATTCCAGCTCAGGGCAAGATCTTTATCGTTGTAAGTGAGAGGGATATTCGGTCTGCCGTCCGATCAGGCAGGTTCCCCCCCCCCCCCCCCCCCCCCCCGAGTTCTTTGGTTTCTTCCTGCAGTAATGATCGAAATCATTCGCACGATCTGTGCCAAGGTCCAAATGGGAAAAAGACCTCAGGCCTAATTTGCTACCCTTGTAAAATGACGTGATTATTATTATTATTATGTAGTTTACCACCCAAAATAACAAACAATTTCATATATTATCAACAAAAATTACAGTGCCAGCTTTAAAATGTGCATTTTAGACTACTCAACGCCCTTAAGGAAGAAGCCACTGGTCCACTACACTATGGTAAAAGTTACAATGTCAGTAAGGATGCAAATAATCAGAGGGTGTATAGAAACCCCTGTTAAAATATATATCTGCTGACAATATTGCACATCTAATTATGTCATGGCTATATCAATATATATGCACATCTAATTATGTCATGGCTATATTAATATATACAAGCTTATCTGCTGACAATAGTGCACATCCAAATAAGTCAAGGCTATATCAACTTAAACTTTAACTAAAGTCAAGGCTATATCAACTTAAACTTAGAACTAAAGTGCACAAAAATGAAGCTTTAGGAAAACTATCACCCGAAATCAAGACAAATGTTTTTTCAACGTCTGTTACTTTTTATTTCTACATTGGTAAAGAATGTCTACATGTTTACAAATATAGAATGTAATTGGTCAGTTTGCCAACTGTACAAATATATACATGCTAACACACACACTATTTGTTTATTCTGATGTGATAAGTATGTAGCATAACAAAGGCATAGTGATAGAGTCATATAATGAGAAAAGAAAAGATAAAAGAAATTGCTCTTAGTAGAATTCATTCCAGGAATTGTGTACATACTTTTGTGAAAGCAGATATATACCATACATTCAAATCTCAAGTATTATCTAGTTCCTTCCTTAGCTCAATAATCACAGAAACATTTTCACATGATCAGGTCTAAATTTAACATCTAAAGAGTTACCAAACATAAATACTTTTGCAAATGAATTTGAATAAAATCCAAAAATTATCAATCAGACTGAAGACTGAAGAGAGAGATTGTATCAAAACTTTAAGCATCCATTCAACACAAAGTTGGTCATTTTGTTTTTTAAGGGCAACATACCAAATTACTACAGAGAACACATAGCTTTAATTCTTGTGTTACTGTCTTGATGTAACATCATCAAAAAATACTGAAAGATTACAACTTCCATTGATAATTCCACTAATATATGGGTCAAATTTACCTAAAAAATTTGTTTGGGCATATGGGTCTTTAACTGTGGAAAAAAACATGGGGGACTCAGAGAAAATGTGTGAGGATGGAGAGAAATAGGTTTATGATTCACTCAATACAAACTAGGTTATTTCGACACTACATGTAACTAGTGCTGGGTATTGCGACTGCATTCACGATACGATACGTATTGCGATTCATGTGCCACGATACGATACGTATCGCGATTCATAACTAGGACATAGATTTATCTATAAAATATCTTTAAATTAAATATCAACTGTGTTTTTAATGATTCATGAAGTCACTAAAACAAGAAAATAAATAAACTTGATTACTTTTGAGTATGTTAACTCTGCTTGAATAACATAAAATTAAAAATAATAAAACTTCACAGAGAAATAAAGTTATTATTGTCTTTTTGTTGAACTGTATTAATCTTAGCAGACGAACTTTATTTATTAGATAGTCGGCACTACGTGTATGTGTCTTGTAATAAGTTGTCATTTGTCAAGTCAGTGCTGAGATTGGTTGTATTACCGCAATATTGTAGAATAGGCCTAGTTTTACATATTCTACAAACAACTTTCGTTGTGTCACCTTTCAAAAACCTAAAGTTTTCCCAAACTTCAGCTTTATATTTCGCTGGAGGATCTGTTATTGTGACTGTGTTTTCCGCCATTTTGATTTTTACACGAGCTTCTTATTTAGGCTACGTTTTAAATTTATAAAATTCTAGAGTAAAATGTTGTTTTATGTATTTAAATATGTATGTTTTATTAACTAAGCCTTATAAACAACATTCAAATTGGGAAACAAAACGAAAATATGTTAAAATGTTATTAATCTTAACCTACGAAACTAACGGTAATTACGGTCGTGCGCTATTTATAGTAACACACATGTCAAGACTACTGGACATCGTTTGCGAAGTTTCGTTGTTTCAAATAAAGATTAGGGTATATTTAAAAGTTCATAAAGTTCATCATAGGCTATATTTGAGAAAACGAAAAAAAGAATCGTGAAAAATCGATTCGGCATCCCGCGATTCAATACAGGTATCGTGAGACGGTGAATCGCGATACATCGATTCAACGATATATCGTACCAGCACTACATGTAACTTATATGGTTCAATTTTATTTCAACTATTCACCTTGACCTGTGCGAGGAAACTTGAACTGGAGGACCTCCTCAAGACAACTCTGGTAGTTGGACAGACAGTCCTTGTCAATTACAAGCGGGGAATCGAAACCATGTATCGTGACTCAATGAGAGAAAAATACGATCTAAGATGCCACAGTCAGGGCTCGAAATTCACGCGAATCTACGAATCTAATTCGCGCAAGGATTCTCGCAAGAGCTTACGGTGAGAATCTATAAGGATTCGCGTAAAACTTTTGTAAAAAAAAAAAAAAAAATCGCGGAGAATTGTCGGGTCCAACTATTGAATGTCAGTTAGGATGTTTTGAATCAAAGTTGTCTTTATAACATACTACATGTATAATAAAATAAAATTATTGTGGTGTTTTTGTTTTACTTTTTCTTCTAACTTATTATTTGGAAGAGTTTCTGGCAGGCCGTTAATTGTCTTTGTTATGTAATAAATTGTGTGGAAATTTCCACGATCACGACACGGCGGCGACTTTTAGAAGTAGAGTATTTATGCATATTTCAGTTACGATACAAAATTATCTGTTTCCTAATTATTTATTTTAATCCTTCTTAAAAAAAATTAAAAAAAGTACTTTAGCATGTCAACCTTGAAATGAAATAGTTTTTGGTTCCATGATTTTATCCTTTCAAACGGCGATTTGATTCCGTTAGTTGTTAACTCTTAAACGACCCAGAGGTTTGACGTCATAACGTCATAAAAACCCACGTCATAATGGTCAATAGTATTAAAATATATATATATCATTTTAAAGTCATATGATTAAAAAAACAACTGAAGATAGACCCTTTATGTAAATGAATGAAATAATTTAAATTTAAGGCCATTTTCATAAATATAAATTTTATACAAAAAATTTCATTAGATATTTCATGCAAACTTCATGTGTATAATGGTTATTTCTATTTTTCTGTTCGGCTGTTGTGAACTAAAAATCATTCATCATCGAATCTTTTAATTTAAGCTTATTTAATTACCGTAATTGAAATTTGTTGATTAACTTAGCCTGGCCTATTTGTATTTTAATTATCACGTTCTACTCTAGGCCTTACGCAAAACGATGAAAATCTACACCACAGATAAAATCTGAATCACTGTCATTCAATAAGGATGGTAATACGTCATTAGAACGTTGCCGTAGAGGTCTAGACATATCACTGTTTTATTATAATTTTCAAGGAGAAACCGTAAGATTTTTAACTGTCAAAATGTCAAACAGGAAGTAAACAAATGAGATAAAGAAGTCTGTTAATAAGGGAAATAACTCTCATTACGCTAGGAACGTTGCATTCGGCTAACATGTTTTGTCGACAAAAGTCGCCTTGGGTACTAAACGGTAACGTTATAGTTGTCGACAAAAGTCGCCTTTGGTCAGTTAAGAGTTAAATTGGGTCATTCCAATTCTATTTTGTCACTGTCAAGGTCGGCCACGAACTCGATGTGGCATGGAATTCTTCACCTTCCATATTAGGCATGGCTTACTACGAATGTGTACAATATAGCTGTCAACAGCCACGTAGCTTATAATACATGGACTAAATGCATGCCGCACGAGACGGGGAAGTTGGCGATGCCTTTTTACAAGCGATAAAATTCCTCATGTATAAATTAATTTTAAATCCAGTTGTAATATTTTTATTTAATTCACAATCAGAATGTGACGTAACTGTGTCCGAGATGACGAATAAACCGTTCCCCAATCAGCCATTACCAGCTTGGAGGCTCTTCTGTTCGCCTCCCTAGACATACGTTGCAAATTTTTAAAGACGTGGTTTTTATATTATTTGTACCGTCTTGTGTGGGTTCTCGTGTTGATTTTCGTCAATACGATTATCGCTACATGTTAAAATATTATGTACGGGAATTGTTGTACTTGTGAATTGTAATTTATTGCCAGTATTGAATTTTTAATTAGCAGTTAAAACGGTAGACGTAGGGCTAAGTCAGAACGCGGGGATGTCTTACTGAGCCCAAACGCGTATTTCATCATCTCTTCAGCTCAAACTCAAAGAAATGTATTAAAATAATATACGTTCAGCTATTCAGTGCTCACGCATATCAACGCAGTGCAGACAATGACATTATTAGCCATGACATTATCGAATTTATATACGGTATCTGATTAATCGGCACCGATACGATATACCGATTCAAGAATTTTGTAATTGTGACGTAACACTAGTGCATATTTTCCCGAGGGAATCTCGCAGTGTCGAATTCCAATAACACGTGACATCTTTGTAGGAATAAGGTCAATAAACCAGTTCTAAATTTGCGTGTACCGTTAAGATTATTTTATTTTATACACATGCTGACAGATGCTTAATTTTTGTAATATTATTGAAGATATATCCTAGTCGTAGGCCTACTGAATTTTACTTTATAGCAATTGCAGCTATGGTTGTCACGTGATCATTGTACCGTTTGTCTATCAATAGTATCATCGACGAATGAATAAAAAATTGTGCAGGTTACGTGATGGACAAAAGACTACAAATTGTGTTATAAAGAAATAGCATGGTGTCGTATCAGTTTATTTTGGCTACTAAAATATCTGGATATTACTTTTTACACTATTTAAGTGTTTACCAAAAATTCTATCTGATTGTTTTATTTTTATCATTGTTGTTGTATTTTGGTGTTTTAGATTAACACAAAAAACACAATTTTGTTTTTTAGGCATTATTATAAATTAACATTCGGAGGATTCGCGCATATTGCATATATGAGAATCCTCTTAGATTCTTGCAAAAAATGACGAATTTCTAGCCCTGACAGTTAACCAAAGATTGAAGTTAAAAGTCAGACCAAGAGAACATGATTACTGGTATTGAAAGAGAGAAAGAGAAGTTGAGTTTAACGTTCACTCGAAACAAACCAGGTCATTTCTGGACTAACATAAAGTTTAATTTTATTTCAAAAATTTGCTTGCACGTACAATGTAGGGGTCTTTAGCAGTGGAAGGAAACCGGAGGACCCAGAGAAAACCCACGAGGTTGGACAGACGACCCTACTCCATGGCACATACAACCAGGGATTCGAAACCACGCCAGTTGAATCAATGACAATGTTTGGATTTACATGTGCTAACCATTCGGCCATTCACCCCCCCCTCCCTAATTACTGGTATCAAGAATACATCTACTCAATCCAATAGAAGCCTAGCAAACATGTCAGACAATATAAGGCAAGGTGCAATATACATGTATTATGTACACTACCGATATTTGAAAACAAATGATGAATGTTTACAGACAAAAATTCTAATCACAGTTACCTAGTCTTTGAGTGAATGTACATGTATGACAATAAAAAACAATGTTTTTAAAATCTTAATTACCATTAGATAAATAGGTGGTGGATGCTGATGTTTACCAAATTCTGCATTCATTTCCTCCAATTTTAATCTTGTCACTTTAATAACTGTGCGTATATTTTCAATCTGCAAACAACAATAACCATTGTTAAGTTAAAATGCTTACATATAACCTTGTAGTATATATACCATATACTTAGTGCTAAAAAATGTTTGTAATTACCATACAGTAATCACAAAATTAAAATAAAAAAAATTAATTTATTAATCTTTGTTGATCAAGATATTGAATGAAAACAGACATGGCAGAAATAGCAAGGTAAAGGTAGCAGAAATGGCAGATCAAACGAGGACTGCTGGTAGTTTGTCATCAGTGTGTTAGCTTTTCATTACATGCATGTACGTAGAGATTAGAGAGTGACATGAATTGTAAATAATTTGCAATTTCCATTTACATGTATATTTAGAGATCAGGCAAGATCTCATTGATATACATAAAGTTATACATTAATCATTATACCTACTTTTCATTTAAATTGTATGAAAATTGCAGCCAGTTATGCACTCAAAAGTTAAGTCAAGGGTAGTCAATTTTGCAAATAATTCACAAATCTAGTTTAAATACAAAGTCTTCTAAAATATCTTAAATATAATTTTAAGTGCAAAAACCAATTGAATTCAGATTAAGATCAAATGAAAAATGTAGATATTTTTTCAAGACGAATTCCCCTAGGTCAACTGATGAATCTTATCAGAAATCTCATGGATAAGGCCTCACCAAATTTTGTTGTATCTACATGTACATGAATGAAAAACGTGAAAAGGGGTAATCTATGCAAATCTGAAAGAGAGAGAGATGGAGTATAACGTCCACTCGACACAAACTCGATCATTTCGGGAAAACATATGGTTTAATTTTATTTCAATAATTAGCTTGCGTGTAGGGGTCTTTAGCAGAGGGAGTAAACTGGAGGACCCGGTGAAAACCCACGAGGAATGACAGGCGACCCTTCCTCTTTGCCACGTAAGACCATGGAAAAATCTAAAAGAGATTGGCATTGTGCACTTTAGAAATTTGCAGATAATTTACAAACATACACCATAAACATTTCCATGGACACAGTTAACAAATTCAAATATATTAATTGCTCTATGGATAATCAGCTGATTGTTAAGAAAACTGTTTCTACATTATTAACACTTTCTAATTAGCTCTTTCCACTATTTCTTATATCTCTTTAAAAAACAATACAATAAAAAGCATATAGTAATTGCAGACACACTTGGCTAGTCATAATATTATTAATAATAAGGCACTAAAATCAAAGAACAAAACTTTTTTTTAGTTAAATATACATTATGTAAGATTTAGATAAAGAGCTAGCCATTCTTGTTATAATAGTTTGAAAATAGATAATGTAAAAGGAATAATTTGAAAATTTCATTCAAATTACTTTATTGCGAGCGAAGATAGTAGTGGGGTAATTATTACCTGGATCGGTTAATTCATGTCTAATATTAATAATTTAGAAACATTTCAGGCCTGAAGAAAGACCTGCAATAGGCAGACTTAGCTCTTGCATAATGTATGTTTAAGTTCAATGCTACAATGCATGTAAAAATAAAGTCTCACAGATGAAATTACAAAGCAAATTATATGCAACTTGGCTTTAAGGTGAATATTTTTAATGACTTCCTATTAAAAAAAAAATTGCATGTAATTATAGGTTACTCAACCATGCTTCCCTGGGTTATGTTTTTACAACTCATTGAAAAGCCACTGAATAAAATTAAACTTTTTGAATTGTGATAGTACAAGGTTCAAATAAACTTTCAATTTAAAGAAAGATTTTAAACTTATATGTTATTGATTATTTAGCAAATATCTCTAGATTTAATTTTGGACTAATACTGTCCACCAATTTAGATCTTGTGTGATATTATTACATTTAAGTAATCAAACAGAGGTGAGATTTAAAATAAAAACTGAAATTTAAAAAAAACACGGAATATTGAAATTTAATCAAATGGAAAGTGATTTAAGCCACACATTCATCTTTTGCATCGAAGAAATCGAAATTTGACTATCTGTTAAATTTTGTAAACCAATTTGTTAAAGGGACAATCCCGATAAGAACAGTCTTAAAAATTAAAGTTTGAGTATTTGTGAAATTTATGGACCAAAATATAAAAGCATGGTGTATTTACATTGTCTGAAAATGTCAGCTGAAAATATTAAGTCGTTTGGACGTGAACGTCAACACTGCTTATCCGGACACGTAACCCTTTTAAGATTTCGGGTCATTTTTTTCATTGGGTGACCTAATAATCGATTTACGTTTCTTGAGAGGTCTATACAGTCAATGACCCATGTACTGTACTTGGTAACAAAAGGTAAATTTCACCTACATATTATTTTTATAGAAAGAAGTCTGCTTTCATCCAGATACTGTATAATACAAAGGTCTCCATTTCCAGATGCAGACTGTCAGGTTTAAGTTGTTTACAAGCATATAACAAATATCGGGTTAGTTGATTAAATGATTTTAACACAAAATTAAGCGGTTTATTCCCCAAAAAGTTATCGGGATTGGCCCTTTAAATTTGAAGTAGGCCTGTATGAATACAACTCCTGTTTATGTTTCAAATGTTATCACACCAGTGTCATATCAATTTGCATATATTTGATTCAAACACCCTGTCCAATTAAAGTTACATTATTCAAGATATAGATAAGAACTAGCCATTCTTGCTATAATAGTTCGAAAGTAGGTGATGTAAAAGGAATAATTTGAAAATTTCATTCAAATTACTCTATTGTAAGCGTAGATATTGTCACTTGAAGATTTGGCCGACGTGTGCAATAATTTCAACCACGGTCCTGGTTGATCAAAGCTAAGACTCGAAGCGCCTGTGCCGGCCATATTTGATTTATCACTGAAACGTTTTAATCTGTTTAATATTGAGCAATCTGATGCCATCCAAAGTTGATTAAAGCCTGGATCAGTTAATTAATGTCTAATTAATACTTTAGAAAACATTTCATGACCAAACAAAGACCTGCACTAGGCAGATTTAGCTCTTGAATAATGCATTTTTAAGCAATAATGACAAAGCAACTTGTTTTAAAATAAATAGGAAAACAGCCTTTCAGTGATAAAGTTAATATTAATGTAGAAATGCTATCTAGGCCGCAAAAAAGAATTAAAAGCTTATTGTAGAAACAATTTAATATGTATTACTTTACATTTTAGTATGTGACATATTTTCCTTGAATGTGATGATGTTCAAAACACATCACCCTTGGTAAATCAATTCGAATAATATATCATAACTTATAAGGTTGCTTACAGTTCATGGTAAAATACAGTAGTGATAAAAAAAAAAAAGTATGTGAGATTGCAATATACAGTTATTGTAGAGTAAAAATCAAAAAGAAAATAAATAAATTGTAGGTGTTTAATAGAAAGTTGTGACAGACAGCACTGCACACTAAACAAAACTGACAAGACACCTGTGGAGAAAACAAACTACATGGACATTTGTCCTTTTAAATGATAAGACTAAGAGAATACCTGTCGAAATGTTGTGATATGTGTCTATAAACCAGTAATTGATTTCCATATAAATTGTGTTGCGTTTTTTAATGTGTTAGAATTTCTAAATGAGTAAATATGTCACTCAAAGATGACATTGCTATTGCAAAAAACAACAAACATCAAAATATCATTAATTTAATTTGATTATTAACACCAACAAATGATGTTGTACTTCATATAAATTATTGCTAAGAAAAACAATTATTATTATTGTTGTTAAAAAAGTAGTTTATATTTAAAATCATTATTATATAAATAATAAAGCGACCTCGAAATTTGGATCAAATACAGTGGCGTAGTGAGTTAACTGAGTACACTGTACGTATGACGATATGAGTGTACCAATTGAAGTAGAATGACACTACCAGGGCCAAAGAAGTTCGAGGGAGGAAATCACACAAATCCACTTGATAGAAAGAACTATCATAAACAATAACAATGATTAATGGTTTCTTTGAGGTACTGAGTCATGATGTTGTACTTCATATAAATTATTGCTAAGAAAAACAATTATTATTATTGTTGTTAAAAAAGTAGTTTATATTTAAAATCATTATTATATAAATAATAAAGCGACCTCGAAATTTGGATCAAATACAGTGGCGTAGTGAGTTAACTGAGTACACTGTACGTATGACGATATGAGTGTACCAATTGAAGTAGAATGACACTACCAGGGCCAAAGAAGTTCGAGGGAGGAAATCACACAAATCCACTTGATAGAAAGAACTATCATAAACAATAACAATGATTAATGGTTTCTTTGAGGTACTGAGTCATTTGCATGTAAACAAAGGTGGCAGTGACCCCAAAAATGGTATCAGGGAGTCTGTAAAACCCATTAGGCCATCTATTACATATCATGCAATATAATTAATATATCAACAGTCCTTAAACAATACATAACAAACTAAGTGAGTCAATCATGACATTGCTTGCATCATTATCAACCAGAATAATTTTTTGGGGGAATATTCGGTGCAAATTATACGGTCTGTCTGACTGTTTTTTCTTTCTTTTTTTTTTTTTACAGAAGAATGACACTGACAGTATTTACAGGTACACTTTTGGTGATTTTGCATTCCGCTTTCGCATATCATTTGCTGTATGCAAATAAAGTAAAACCTCAAAAACCTCACCTCATCTTGAAGGCTTGTTGAGACAAACGGGTCTTCTTCGCGATGGCCTATACTAAAATTTGCAATATCCCCGTTCATTGTGGGTCTATCGACTACCGCCATATTACCTACTTTGCGCAAGACGGTCACGTGACCATTGAATTATCACTTTTTCTCGCGTTATTTTAGTGAAGCAATCGCAATTCTTCGTATTTTTTAGAAGTTGTTGTTGGGAATATATTATCTCGATGTTGTGATTGAGGATGCGCAAAACGTTTCCACCTTCCCCTTAAATTTCCGCGAAGTTAGACTAGGCGCGATAAATATAAAAGAGAGAGTAAGGGCTTAACGTCGACTCGACTCAAACTAGGTCAATTTGGGACAAAAATGGCTCAATAATTATGGGGTGAGAGATAGGCCTACATTAGTACATGTAAGTCTAGTAATTATAATCGATACACAATTTTTAAATTAAATCATTAAATGGCGATCGCATTTCGAAAAGAATTCTCCGCCTTTTTCATTATTTCCTGGTTAAATAATCACCGCTTGGATTATTAATTATTATGAGCAGGGCCGTATCTAGTGGGGGTGCAAGGCGTACATTGTACCTCCAGAAAAATAATGCGCCCCTAGAAATGGCGCATCACCCTCCCCAAAACAATTTGACAGTCTTTTAATAAATTATAAAATGATACACCTTATTATGATTAATATCAGTAACTTGGGCATTATATTGCCGCCGCACAACTCTGCTGCACCGCCACTTTTAAAAGCGCCCCCACCCCTCCACAAAACAATTTGACAGTCTTTCAATTATAAAATGATACACTTGATTATGATCAATATCAGTAACTTAGGCATTATATTGGCGCCCCACCACTTTGCTGCACCCCCACTTTCAAATAAAGATTTGAGATAGGCTTTTTTTTTCATTGGCATTATCGATCAGTTAATAGGCCTATTAGCTCTACTCGTTGAAACGATCCGGATTATCAGTTTGTTGATTAATTTATATAGTAGCCTACATGTATATCGCCACGTAATTGTGATGGACATTCTACGTAATATGGTCGATCGACAATATTTTAATACGATTAGGATTTTTTTTCAGACACTGAAACAGGGTGTCCTACCACGTAGCAGTCTGCAGCACTGAGAAATTGACCGACAGGTCAATCTTGAGGTGCCTGAAGGACCTACTTGGCAAGTGGGAAGACATACTAACAATCTACCAAAAAGAAGAAGAATGGCTCGTCCACGTAAAGACAAAAGAGGTCAAAGCCACACTATACTACAAAAAGAAAAACACACCCACATGGGGATCGAATTCCGATTCCATAGAAGATCTTTCAAAGTAACAACTCTAACGGTTTATGACTTTCCAGTCTCATACTCGGACCATTACTTCCAAGATATCATGGGTGACATCGGGTACTTGAGATCTTTTAAAGACCAAAGGTTGCCGGGCAGTACAGTTTATAAGAGGGTGAGAGAGGTCGAGTTAGAAATCAAGGCAGACAAGATAAAAGACATACCACAGATCATAATACTGAAATGTCAATACGGAGAAGCCAGAGTCCGAATTGTAACCCCAGGCCAAGCTTCTCCATGCTTCAGATGTGAGAAGCTTGGTCACTCACGCAAGGACTGCCCCCGCTGAGGCCCAGAAAGACCAAAAGAAAACCAGACCAAAGAAAAGAAAGAAGCAAAAAACAGTAATACAGTAAGCCAGTCGCCGCCAGTTCAACCACCACCAGTTAAAAGAAGAAGAAAAGGGGAAATCAAACCCCCTTCGTAATCAACTCCAGCAGATACTTCGAATACAATTAAATTCGAATTTCCCATACCTAAACTACCGCCACAGAATACTATAGAAAAACAAGAGATAATAGACACAGAAGAAATCTTTATCTATGACAACAGCTCCATCATTGACTCAAATAACAGTTTTGATCCAAGAATCCACTCCATTGTGGACATACAAAAAAAAAAAAAAAAAAATATATATATAACACGTAATTGTCTGCGATATCACTTCGGTAGAAGCGGACGTAAAATACGCCTATTTACAACATTTTCAGACACTTCTCAAAAAGAATCGCAAGTAAGTAGACCTCCTCTAAAACGTTAGATCGCCAAAAACAAAATTAATGTCAATCGCCACTTCCATTTTTCTATCGCAAATTGAGACTTTGGCGACCAACATCAGGAATTTTCTATATTAATGATTAATCAGTTTTGAAAGAGCAAAGGTGTGTATAAAAGGGGGCATAGACAGGTGATGTACAATTTAATTGTATTTTGACGGGTGGTCATTGTAATCTCAAATCCGATGGACAAACTCAATTTCCCGCTTGGTAGTCCTGTTATATTTTTTTCTCGGTTGTTTCTTTTTGAACTCACTCATTCCATTTCGCTATAACTGGACCGTTGCCAGTCTTTAATGTCTCAGAAAGAAATCAGTTACAACCTAATTAGTCCATAACAGAAAATTAAAGATAAGTTCCTGAAGTATAAAACACCTCCAAACGATTTGAGTTTGTGGGTTGCTTTCACGAGGACTTCAATGGCCAATCCTGAGCGAAATACTATTAACTCGAATATCCGAGCAGATAAATGTTTAGACTATAAGTCCAATACAAAATTAAGATATGCCTAAGTCCCAAAAGTACCCTTAACAAATAAACAAACAACTGAATCTATATTTTATTAGACAGAAATAATATATATTTTTTTATGGTACCGTAATCGTAAACACGGGTGTTTTTTTTGTTATATTCTGGCCCAAGCTCTTGGTATAGTCTACGGGCTTCAGTTGATTTCCTAAATACCTCAACACTTCTAGTATATATAGAGCTCGAAGTGCTTCACCCCCTTATTGCAATACACATAACCAATGCTTTTACGCTTATAAACTGTTATATTACACACGGTTTTAAAACGTGTTAATTAGATCAATATACACCGTGTATTCCCCGGTACGTCACACTGCTCTATTATACACAAAGTAAAGTGTATACCCCAAGATAGCTCAGATAAATACACGTTATAGTCGTTCGGGTGGACACCGTGCACTACACGTTAAACTAAAAGATATATTGGCGGTTGGAATAGATGTGACCCCATGCATGCGTACGGGTTAGATGGATGTTAGCGACGCCGGTCGTCATGCAGCGAGCGCCGAAATCTCCGAGCTTAGGTGTTGCATCTTCCTCGCAGTGTTCCGTTTGATTAGAGCTAATCATACTACTCCCTGCTGGACTGAGTGGGTATTATTGTCACTAATTATGACTGGTCAGTGGTCCTGTTACTGACCAATCACTGACTTCGTTACAAAGGTATTACCTTTAAATACGGACGTTTAATTAGGGCAACTGTGTTTACATAACGTTACGTCATGGCTGCACGTTATTTTTAATGCTATATCAACCAGCGCATAGCAGGGTATTGCAGCAAAACTAATTGCGTGACAAACGAGTCTATCGGTCTTGACGTAAAGTAAACACTACTGTATGGTAACGAACAGACTTTCAACGTTTTTAATACCTTAAATCTTTGTCCAAAATATCAAGGAAGACCCAAGATTAAACGACGGACTGTCATGTTACTGTACGTAAGTGGTAGATTGGATTGAACGAGAAGAATAGACACACTTACTTAAAAAATCAAGAATCCGAAGCCAATCCAGCAATGGCCAGGAATATGAGGTGTTGGGGCTTCCCAAGGAGAGTTGGGTACACCTGACCATGACGGCCACAAACTCGTTTCCCGCTATCTCGTGAATAGGCATCATAGGCGTAGGAGCTTGATGACAGTTAAGGGGGCAGAACCCGAAATGCCCGAAAAATGTTTCGGGTTTAAAAACAGCAGCGACCTTGTTCCCCCCCCCCCCCTCCAAGAAAATTTTAGAATGTTTGACGGCTGCAAACTCGTTTTTCTGCTATTTCAGCCGGTGAACAAAGCAACTCCAAAGTGGTCAAATATAACCTTATTAAGGTGGCTTACTCGAATTCCAACCCAACGTTTACAGTCCACGAAGACGGGGCCGTTAGGAGAACATTTTGAAAATGTAAATGCTGCAAACGCGTTTTCCTGCTAATTTCCAGTCTGTGAATACAGCAGCTTCAATTTGGTCCAATATAGCCTACCTGGCTGACCCTAATTCCAACCAACCAATCAATCGTCACGCGGTATGGGGGCCTCATCCCCCCCCCCCCCGGGTAAAAATTTGAAAATTGAATCAACGCAAATGCGTTTTTTGCTATTCTAGCCCCCGTAAGCAACTCCGAAAGTATCCAATGGTTTCGTAACCTAAATACCACTCTGAATTCCAATCATTCAATCAGACTGTTGCATCTGCATTCACAAATAATAATCGATGCCCGAAAAATGGCGCGCAAAGTAGAGTGGCTCCAGACAAAATATTTTAATCCATAGTCAACTCAGTACAAATTCGTGATATTTAATTACAAGAAAAGTAAAATTAGTGTATAGGGCTCGATGACAGTTAGGGAAGCAAAACTAGAAATGCCCGAAAAATTTCGGGTTTGAATGGCGAATGACACCCCATGAAAATTTTGGATTATTTTACGGTCGCAAACGCGTATTACTGCTAGTTTCCTCTGTCGTTTTCCGGCACGATGTCCGTTTTACGGACAATACCTATTTTCGGGCAATACCGTTTTTTGGGCATACCTATCACAAAAGATCTTCTGGCATTTATTCGGGCATGCAGTGGACAAGAAAAAGACGAGAAAACACTTTTCGGGCAGTGGGGATCTCATAGAAATAAGTTAGTTGTATTTTTTCTCTAAACGTTAATAGAAAAAAAGGAGCCCCCCCCCCCCATGCACCCCCCCCCCCCGACTCCTACGCCTGTGATAGGCATACACATTTTTCGTAATGTGGTCCTGATCCCGTCCACTCGTCCACATCTGTTATACACACAAAGACTAATTACACCTTTTAAAGGACCTAAGTCCGTAACTCAAAATCCTCCAAAACCTTTGACATCGAAATTATGAATTATTGAACTATTTAAATCAACATTTATGATGTAAACTTATCGGGAAAAGATGAGCTTCTGATATCCTATATTTAAGATAAAGTAATTTTTATACATTAGTACACGAATCGTGTATCATAATGCGCTTCAGCCCCAGTTGTGTTGAGAGACTCGAGGGACGAGGCTAGACACATTGTACCAAACCAAACGGAGTAACAGACGCTAGAAATATGCACTTGATTGAATTTGCTGGCTTATTTCGCCGATCATAACTGATTTGAAATTGGAGGAAAAACGGAAACCATTGAATGTAAATCAGTTTATATACATTCATATTACAGTATTATATGCATTGCGACCCACTTTCGTGAATTTCTAGGTCCCAAATGTTAACGATTTAGCTCCTTTAATTGTATTAAATGAAAACAAGCCAACTAGTTTAGTCAATGTTGTCCAATCATTAAATCCACGGAGTGCCAGTCGTCGCGAAGCATGGTCAAATTTAGAAATTTTTGCCGCCGCAGATTCGTTTTTCTGTCAGTCATGAGTCAAGTAATTAAAATCCCATACTCTATGCCGACCTGAATTCCAATCGGCTTATCAGACTGTTGGAGCCACATTAATCAATGCTCGAAAATGTCGCACGAACCAGTTTTGCTCCAGAAAAAACCAGTTTTAATACATATTCAATTCAGTACAGATTCGCTGTATTCAAAAAAAAAAATATAAAAAAATAGTGTTTTATTACTTTTCAGGCACTCTATATATTTAGCCAACAGATTTTAGTGTTTTATTAGACTTTGTTTGCGCGAAAAGTCAGATTGACCAAAAATAATAAAGAATGGTAGTATACTAGAATTATTATTTAATGTCCGAATAAATAGACGACCCGAGAGACAAACTGCTACTCATTGTCGTTATTATACATAACCTCTGACACTGGCTTACACGTTTCTAAATGCCAGCCCGTCAAAAGAGATAATTTCCTTATAACCCCGCCAGACTGGGTGGCGTCCCTACTGCGACGCTACGGTGACGGAATATATGGCCGCAGAGCCCGTCAAGATCGCCATAAGGGCGGTAAAAGCGTGATGGAAACGCCAGATACCGTGCTGTGGTCTCCATGGTCGCGAATGATCGCCTAGTTACCGCGTTTGTTTTAAGCCTGTTCAAAACAAACGCCAAGGCTCTGCGACCTAACCTGGAAAGTTGTAATGCCCCCGTCAGAACGGGTGGCGTCGTGCTGCAGCAGAAAATGCACAAACGTGAACACAACGTACGAAAATGTCCCAAAATAATACAAACTTTAAAACAAAATTAGCGTTTTTACATCATGGCCAGGACAGATCGCAGAACCTTGGCGTTTGTTTTGAACATGCTCAAAACAAACGCCGTGACTCGACCACCGGGCTTTTACCACCCTTATGTCGATCTTGTGTTTACGTTTACCGGCGATCTTGTACATTTTCTAGTCGCTGTACGGTCGCAGCAGCGCAGTTAGGGCGCCACCCGGTCTGACGGGGGCATTAGCACGACTTGCTATTTCACGCGCGTATTCAGGAATGTGTATGTGTGTGTGTGTTTTTTTTTTTTGGGGGGGGGGGGTGGAGGTAAGAAATCTTGACCACCATCCCGGTCTCCTGCTGGCGTTAAGCATATTTTTTCTCTACTAGATTTATGGAAATTACGCTGAAAAAAACACCGAAAGTGTGAATTATTGCCGCCGTTTTGACTGACACCACTGTGACGCCATGCACCTGAGAGAGCAGTAATATTGTATCAAAGCTTTGGATTTTATCCAATTTTCGGTTAGTTCCCCACCCCACAACGTCATACTTGATCCCACGTTGATGAAATTCAACCTGGTCACGACAATATAACCCACCGTTGCACAAAAGTTTATGCCCTTACCGTGGTAATTTACATACAACTAAGTATTAACTCACACCTGAAGAATGCATATAGAATAATCAGTAGCGGATTATCATTGAGGCTAATGAGGCTGCAGCCTCAGGAGACTTGTCTGATATGATAAAAAAATGCATAGGCAATGAATGTTAGGGGGTTGGGTTTAGGCCCAACAGGAATCGACATAGGCCCTGACCCGAAATTCATTAGGCCCACGCCATTTTAAATAGGCCCTCCAGCAACTGCCGCCTCAGGCCCTGGTGGAGCTTAATCCGCCACTGAGAATAATATAGTCTAACGTACAAGAGTATTCCATAAAAGGCTCGGTGAAAACAATGAACATGAACTAAAGGCTAACGGGATAAAGCAGGGCCGGCGGGAGCAATTCTTGATTGGGGGGGGGGGGAGGAGGGTCCATTATAGGCGAGGGTCCAGGGGCTGCAATAACCTGGAGAAAACAGAACTTGCTGCCAAATCATTGGACCCCCTAACCCCCTACTCCGCCGTATGTTGTTAACACTCATTAGGATCTTATATTTTAGTATTTTAATGCAAATGTGTCTCATAAAGCCTGTTATGTTATTAAATAGGATTTAACGTCCTACTTTTCTGTATAAACAGGGCTAATGAAGACAAGCCCAGATAGTGACCTTTCTGCTAACCCCTTGTGGAATTCCAACTGCAAAGTTTTCTTTTACTGGACTTCTGTTTTTTTCTGGTCCTAACGGAAGGACTAAGAAGGGGAAACCACACTGGTGAATTCAGAGGATATTTCACTGTCAACACCAGGGAGGAACATGCAATCTCTTGGAAAGTGAGTCGAATCAGGTATTTTGCTGTTAATTGTTACAAATCTCTGAGGGAGTCTGACACCCCCGACATAGTTTGACTTCCCACCTATTAATATTGACACACAAAGATTAAACCCTTTTAAAAATATTTATTAAAATAACAATAATAGAATAATATATTATAAATTATATTTATTAATTTAACTCATTTGCTAAAATCAATAGTTAACAATAATAAAAAATAGTAGAATATAAAAATATACACATACTTTATAATACTATTCCGAGGCAATATTTCAAGGCATTTGTCTTGAATAGTGAGTGATATCTCACAATTCATATCCAAACCATTAGCCACCATGACTTTAAAAAATTTAAATCTGTACATAGTTTCTTTTATTCTTTATTTTGGACTAGTATTAGTAGAATTGTCATTGAAAAGAAAATCATGTCCGTCTAGCTGAGTGACAAACTGATGCACATTATCATTATACATAACAGTTAACACTGTCATTCATAAGAATTAAAGCTCAATGATAAACTATTAGATATCAGGATTTAATTATTAGGGAGACAGTCTTTTTCTTAACTTACTCATAACGGTAGAAATTTGGGTATCCTCTTTTGTAAGTGTCATCTCATAGTGCATTAAAGGGGAGCAACTCTAATGGGTCAAAGATTGAAGCAGACCTCATAAAGTCACTGATGTAAGGTTACACTACGCTAACCCTGCAGTAACCAACAAACACCTTTTCAAGGTACACCTCCCCTTTTTCAAAAATGTTATAGGCCTGAACGTACATATAAAATTTAATATGACACCTGCTACACCCACATCTATCTAAAACCCCTTAAAACACCCATAAAATTCCAACAATAAATTACCATAGGTTACCAGTCAGTGGAATGGAATCTCGAAAATGCAGAAAATCTATAGGGAACATAATCTATTCCTCACTATTCCTGAAAATATGATGAAATGTGGTGAAGGGAAAGAGCAGCAATATAAATTGTGTTGAAATTTAGTAAAGAACAGAACATGAGTTTGGTAATGTACATTATTAGTAGTCAGTGACTCAGCACCACAACACCCAGGTGTTAATTTTGCAAAATGCACAAAATAGGGACCATCTTTACCACAACACAAAAATCAGCGAGGAGTGAGTACAATTATAAGAAGTGTAGACCAAAAGGAGTTACAACAATATACAAATACATGAATTACCCGGTATGTTGAAACTATTGGATAGATCGTATATGTTTTTTCATAGCTTCTACAGCTATATCTATTTCATCTTTAGTCATTATGTTGGTGGCACATAATGCCAATAATAGTTCTTCTTTCGAATTTCCTGCAAATTGGTTGCTCAAGAAAGCTGGAAATCCTCGTAGATTATCACCCATAGTAAACAGCGGGGGTCTTATAATTCCAAACGTCTGAAAAAAAACACCCCAAAACATGACAAAAAAATGATGACATAAAAATTATAGAAAAATGTATCAAATGAATGTTCTGCTCTGACTGGGCTAATGAAGATGGACTATACAGTGTGCTATGAGGGTAATTTTGCCCAGATGGCAGCGCTACGGCCTACTCTTATATCGAATTCCAATTGACAAGGAATCTTTTATGTACATGCTAATGTGTTCACAGGACCTGTATTTTTTGTCCCATTGAACAACAATAGGCAGCCCCTAGTAAGGCCCCAAGTATTGCACCACTGACAAGAAGGAATCACACCGGCAAAACCTAATGAATGAAGGGATCTAACATGGAACCTCCAGTCACCGTGACTCTCCATGTTAAAAATACAATGAACAATACATAATTTCCTGAGTGTTCTTTTACCATAATGAGTTTTATAATGTCTTTAATTTTTCTAGAATAACGGTTTCTTAAATTTATCTATGGGGAGCGATGCCACAAGATCAAAAGCTATTAGACAATGTTAGAATCACGACAGCGGTTAATTAAAATTGGTCACAGAGCACCTCATTAACATCGTGGGGAAATTTAATAGCTGTCAATATTTAAAGCAAATTTAAACTCATAAAACTGGTAATATTATTTGTAAAAACGACAGGAAGGCTGTAATATAGATGAGAAATAATAACTACCTCAATACCATATTCTTTCGCTTCTAGATTTCGTCTTTCAATATTATGGAATTCTGTCAGATCTACTTTTTTAGTATAGAAATGCAAAACCAGATTCTTTTCTTCATGAAGATATGTTACCAAATGATCATTATCATCAAAATAATGTTTCGAAGTATCAATATTAATTTCCTCAATCATCTCTCTATTCAGTGCAGCAGCAGGATTTTCCCCTGCATCCACAAGACCTCCTGGAAATCCTAACACACCATCAAATCGCATCTGCATCTTTAGAAGATCATGAAAAAGAAAGTAAAGAAATAAGTAAAGCCTCCATCAATCGTTGATCTGGTTAGTGAAATAAAATAATTTCTTAGTGATCTGTAAGTCAAACAACATTAAATCAAAAATTGATTGTTAATACTGATCGGCAATGGTCACAGAAAAAATTTGTTCCTTTTCACACAATTGAATTTTGTCCGATGACAACAGATTATGGGGCTATAAAGAAAGGTTAATATATTTTGACTTACCAAAATTGCTGCCCTGGATGCATACAAATCCCAAACCTTTGCATTGTCTAAGGCATAAATCATTCCATGTGCTGCATGGGTACATGTTGAATATTTTGTTGTGCTGTCACCATATGATACTGTCTTGTAATCTGATTTTGTATCACCCAGTTGACCAAATTTTTCAAATGGCTCAAGCCACCCCCATGTTGGCTTTTCTGTAAAAAAACATCTTCAAGTTAAACATAAATTTTATTATGCAAGAGCTAAATCCGGCTATTGCAGGTCTTTCTTTTAGGTCTGAAGTGTTATATAAACTATTACCGGTAAATAGACTTTAATAACATAACAAGACCATAATCGACTCTCAATGCCATATTATGTGTCCGATTTTCATTAGATTTAAATTAGATTTGATTATCCACACCCTTGATGTTTAGGGGGTTGGGATGGCCTAGTGGTCTAGAGTGCAGCGCTTCGACCTCTAGATGGCCAGTCACCGCTGGCTTGCGGCTGTGGTTTTGAGCCCTGGTGTGAGCGTATGTGGCATAAAGATAGGGGAGCCTTCTCAACCTCGTGGGTTTCCTCCCACTGCTAAAGACCCCTACACGCAAGCGAACTATTGAAGTCAAATTAATACCATATGTGAGTCCCGAAATGACCTAGTTGTGTTGAGTGGACATTAAACCCCATTTCTCTCTCACTCTCCCTGATGATTAAGCGCAAAAATGGATAATCTAGAAAGTGTTTTTAAAATGAGGTTTTCTCAGCTCCAATGAAGTAATTTGACTGAAATTTTGAGCATATTCCCTTTTATAGAGAAATCTGGGCAGCAATTTAAAGGGACAATAACACTCTTGCTGGCTTGACAGGTCCAGAATTTTTTTTTAGCCTTATTCTAACTACAAGATGTTTAAGTGTCCTACCTGTTGTGGAAATTATCCTTTACAACTTATCTTACTTGTCCAGAGGGTTCGAAAATATGTTTAAATCCAAGTTGCATTTGAAAGTGCTTACGTAAGGCTTTTCAACCCATGTTACGGCATGTAGTTGAATTTTTCCAATTTTTAAAATTAGGTGTGTTAAGATGAAATTTGCATCATTTTTTAATTGAAATATTGTAAAATAGTACAAATTGTTGACCAGAATAAAGATTGGAACATATTATTCAGTTACAGCAAGAGTGGTATTGGGGCTTTAAGAGTTTTCTTTTGGTTTAGTGATTTAGCGGAACTATATATTGATAGAAACCTTTGTAGTGAAAAGTCCCCAACAAGGAACAGTCCGATTATAAATATTTCCACCAATTAGTTATATATATGTGCCGTAGTTGTTACTACTGAATTATTTTATAGGTAATTCCGAGACTGCGACAAATCAACCTCTTACTAAAAGCAGTGGATGTAATTGTAGGAGCAAGGAATGAATGAATGAATGAAATGGGGTTTAACGTCCTACACTTAAGCACCGTACCTGGGCTAATTGAAGACGGGCATACGCCACAGTGTGCAATGAGGGAAATTTTGCCCGGGCAGCGGCACTACGGCCTACTCTTATATCGAATTCCAACTGCCAAGGGATCTTTTACGTGCACTTCAATTTGTACACGGGACCTCGGTTTTTCGTCCCATCCGAACGACTACGCAGCTGTCCTTGTCAGGCCCTCCTTCTGCATCACTGACAAGGGGAAATCACGCCGGAAAATCGAGATGAACTTTCTCGGCAAATGCAGGGATCGAACACTCAACCTCCAGGCTAGCGAACCAGCGCCTTATCCACTTAGCCATCGTGATCCCCGTAGGAGCAAGGAGAAATTTCGCAATCCTTCAAAAATAATCCCCAAATAAAATCGGATACCGTAACCTGGAACTTGAAACCTAAGCTAGGGGTGATACTTTCGGGTTCCTGTTACAAATCTTAACAGTCTTGCGGCATGATTTTGACGTATGTTTAGCGATTAAAATTCATCAATAGTATGTACATGACTAGCAGCTTCTGGTCAAGGAAAGCGCATCTTGTTTTTTACAATCTCACTTTAAATTGGAAACGTACAGGTTTTAATAAATTGAAATGAAAATATGTTGAAAATAATTGGAATCTGCACAGGTTTATTCAGGCGAATAAATAAAGATTTTCATTCATGCAAATGTATATTGCCAATTGGTCGTTACAGAACAGAATCCCACCCCCACCTCCCATATGCAAGTCGACTCTTATTATCCCAACCTCACGTCTTCGCTGTAAGCTGTTTTATGGCCTGTTGTATTAATTATTGTTTTTGGCAATAAGAATATAGTCCAAAGGTCTTTAGGCCTACCCATTTTGCCTTCTGTAATTATTAGAAAATAACGGAACGTTGCGTATTTTCTCACCCCTATGTTACAGCTGGACCGGGGAGCAGTTATTGAAAAACGAATAATATAATAAAAAATCAAACATTAATTTAATTCTGATTCTGATTCTCGAAATTACACCACCGAGAAGAATTAACTTATTATAAATACAACTCATAATTACTATCTGAAATAGATATTATGGTTTTTATTTTAAAATGTTTATCAAAAAATAATGAATACCCAACTCTTCAACCTGTAAAGATACATAAATTCAGTAATGGTGGAGAAAATGAGACGTCTCAATATTTACTCTGTGTTTTTGGTGATTATCTTTCTATCGCGTCAATGTATTTCATCTCAATGTGAGAAAAGTGCCGAAGAAAGCTGTGCTGCAAGCAAGGAGAAGAGTTGTGGTTGCAGTATTAGTCGTGGGGATGTAAAAAATGATGATGCGAGCGATTCTCCCGTGGCTGGATCAGCAGCAGACGACAGAAGCAAAAAGTATCGCCAAGAGACAAATGTAAAGAATCCATACGTTCGTACAAATGAGATGGTTAAAATCCCAGGTGGAACATTTACTATGGGGTCAGATAAACAGATATTTGAAGCTGATGGTGAAGGGCCTGGGAGAAAAGCGAAAGTTGATACATTTTATATGGACAAATATGAAGTCAGTAACTCAGAATTTGAACTATTTGTAAATCAGACTGGTTATATTACAGAGGTAATCATTTATTAATATATTTTAAAATAATCATTTGTTTTTATTAATATCATTATCCATTAATACCAATGTCTTTACCCGTGTAGCCCATTAGTGATAGAGGGGGTTGGGATAGCCTAGTGGTCTAGAGTAAGAGTACCGCGCTTCAACCTCTAGCTGGACGGCCACCTCTGGCTTGCGGCTGTGGTGTTAAGTCCTGATGTGAGTGTATGTGGCATGGAGATAGGGCCGCCTTCTCGACCTCGTGGGTTTCCTCCGGGCACTCCAGTTTCCTCCCACTTTTAAAGACCCCTACATGCAAGCTAATTATTGAAATAATATATGTTAGTCCCAAAATGACCTACATGTAGTTGTGTTGAGTGGACGTTAAACCCCATTTTTCTCTCTTTCCACTAGTGATAGACATAGTATTGAACTCTCAGTTTAGCTCAGGTTGTTTCCTTTTCAAACTGTTACACCCCTGGGCTGTTTCTCTCAAATTTACAAGGTAAAGGGTATCCCATAAATTAAGAAAAAATATAATGTATAATATTTTTTAATCAAAAACATATATTTCTCCATATCTTAGGCCTACAATATACTACTAATAATAATAACAATAACAACTTTGAACCAGGTATGATTACAAACACATAATTTTAATATTTTGTCATGACATTTTGGCTAGGTTTTATATTGAAATTTTAATAATTGGTTTGGAAATAAAGTCACATTTTCTCACATACTATAACTATTTAACACCCATTCAAGTATTCAAGTTTGGACCATAAAAAATAATTTGTTACCTTACATGTATCTGATTTCCTACCAGTGATGGGGTTTCTCCCGTATGTTCAAGACATGTTCTTAATTGTTCGACTAGAAATATGCCGAATCAGACATTCAGGTATGGTGAATAATAATTGAAAATTCCAAAATTAATAATATAGTGCAGTACTGAGTGTACATGTATGTCTACCTCAACCTCAATGATACTTTTAGTAGACTTTGTTGCTTCTAAGATTAACGTTTAAGATGAAATTTAATTATATTATAATAATCATTTGGCAACATTATTCACATGATATGTAATATGTACTTAAAGTACTGAAATCAACTCAGAGTTTGAGTGACATGTTGTGGCATAAAAAACATTAATAGCTTGTAATATTGCCTGATTTTGGTAAACGAAATACATGTACCCGGTACATGTGATAGGAATCAGGCCAGTTGTTAATTTAACCAATCGTTTTGTTAGTTATGTCAGTCAAGGCTAATGAACACGCACTGGTATGCGTGTCTAACAGGTTTCTTTATAAAATAGCCATTTGCAAAGTTCATACTCCGATTAGACTTCCAGACGGGTTCCATCTTACTAGCTAGCCGCTAGGCTCGCTAGGTTTGGGAAGAGTTTAGCTAGTAGTAACTGTAATTGTAATCTGTACTATGCTTGTATGTATACCTATATATGCTACATAAAAGGTAAAAACAAACTCTTGCATTGTTATAACTGAGAAGACAAACGTCTTAAGGAACCAGTAAAAATACACAACGTGAAGGAGAAGGAAGACAGCTAGAGACACAATTCTAGACGATCACAAGGCTAACAGAATTATGTAACAAGATGCATGAGTCTAATGTAAGATCTGGCGATCTCGAGCCCCGTTCTCCAGGTCCGACAGAGGACACCATATTGTTACATATCCCATTTGGTGCCGTGCAAGTTTCTACCTTTGGGTAAAGACGTCACTTTAGAAGAAGAATACATGTTTGAAGACGTTCAGAGAAGAAAACAAAACCAGATCTGTACATCCAGCAACGGAGAAAATTTTGGTGGAAATACGAAAACCTGATGATAGTCTACAAATCTTGGTTAATACATTTTGTTTGTTAAATTAAATATGTTCAAATTGTTTAAGGACCAAATAATATTCGTTTAGGTTTAAAATCTATTTTGAAGCTAAATAGTTAAAATTAACTGTAGAAGAATAAATAATATTTATTATTAAGATTAAGTTTTGATTGATAGGTTTCATAAACATGTGTTAGTATGTATATTGTGAGGTCAATATGACCTATAGTTAATTCGAGTAATAAAAGTTTAAAGTGAGGGTCTCTAGAGAGTAGGTTTTAAAGCAAACAAAATTTTCTTTGATATAACTAAGAATTAATAAGGATAAAGAAACGGTGTAAGAAAAAAAATAAGAAACTAATGTTGTCTCCGGATGGCAGTGGTTAGACGGCAGATCTAAGTTTGTGAGTGTTTAACTCTAGTTTTTCAAGATGGCTGTGCTCGCTACTGTAAATTCGTTAAAATGTGTTTTTCGATATTTCGTAAATAATATAATTTTTGAGATCCTTGTCCAAAGTCTTATTAATTAGGGTTTTAGTCGAGTAAGACTAAATGGGGTAATTCAACTTTTGAATACAAAGTTGAATTGCTATAATTTGTGTTTTTGTGTTGTCCATGTGTGTGGTTACGTGTAGATACGTAGAGTAGGCTAATTTTGAGATCATTAGTCCAAGTTTCAAAGTTATTATAATTTAGCTTTTGAATAAAAAGTTAGGTTATGTTAAGATCCTATTCAATTAAATCTAGGGATTTGGTTATGTTAAAATCCCATGTGGTTAAAATCTAGGGATGTAGGTGTGGTTTTCCTGAGAAAAAAAAACAACTAAAATTATTGGCTCGTTAGATTGTGAGATTATCGCAAAGTCATTAATACGAGTTTTATAGGGTGTTTTATGTATTGAATTTAATTTTTTTGCTTATGAACGTGATATATAGGCTACGTTTAATATATTTTGCTGTTATATACATGGTCGACAAAAATATAAACAATACGCAATGATTGTATGGTGTAATTTGACATGAGGTCGAATTATATTAATCAATAGGTTTTAATACCTGTGTTACTGTATATAGAATTTAGTTTTATATTATAGTTTTAAAGCTGGGTATATATATGCCATGTGTTATTATCAGTCAGTTGTTATATTCTGACTGTCATGTTTATATAATGTTTATTAAAATATCGACTGATGTTCTGGGGGAGTGGAGTCCACGTCACTTGCCTTGAACATGATTCTATATAATGTTTATGTAATACCAATGTGAATAAGTTGCCATGGGCTTGTTTCATGTGTTGAAGTATTTTGTTTAGCGTCCTACTATAGGATGAGATGGAATGTCATTCATTTACTGATCATATTTGATTGACAGTTCTATTCTAACTAACGTGTAATACTAATAATGGAGTAGGTACTGTAGGGAAATGGGATGTCATTCAGATAGTGGCGCCATATCTGTCTGTCATCCTGGCTAATGTAATAATAAAGGAAATGTTTATGTAATAGTGGATAATGTTTATAAAAAACGAAATTACAAATTATAATGTTATTGTTTAGGTCAAAAAGGTCATGTTACCGATGGTGAAATATAAACTAACACTAGGAATTCTAAAACAAAAGTAAACGCAATTATAAAGTAATAGTGAAATTTTTTGGTGTAATTCTAAAAACTCAAGCGGAAATTATGACATTATAAAATTCAGATAAGGTCAAGAGGTCAAATGACTTTGAAAATTTATAGTTAAAGGGACACATCAAAGTTTATAATAATTAAATAAAGTTTAATTTTTATTTACAGTAAGATTTGCTAGTACGTTTTCGGAATAATATATTAATATAATATTAGATTAATAACACAATAAAGTTGTAATAATTTAGAAATAGTTAGTTCATGGTCTGATAGCAATGACATGTTTGATTTGCTAGTACGTTTTCGGAATAATATATTAATATAATATTAGATTAATAACACAATAAAGTTGTAATAATTTAGAAATAGTTAGTTCATGGTCTGATAGCAATGACATGTTTGATTGACGAATAAACTTGTACAAACCAATCGTCCTTCGAGAAGAGAAGAAGAAACTTTTCAACTTAAGACTATGGTAGCTGAGAAGGACCACTACAACTCCAAGAAAAAATGGTTTACCAGTTTACCAAATTGAAATTTCCTGATACAGACTTTAAAGTGAAACTGAACTTTGAAAATAGTATGTGATGTGTTATAGTGTTGTGAAATTAGGACACTTGAAGATTTTAAAAAGACAATTTGTGTTTTCTGTGTTTAGGTTTAGATTAAAGTGAATTTTTATCGGACTTTGAAGTACATTGATGAACTTTTGGAGTGTTTTTGCATGCGATTTTGATTTTTGATATTTGATTACTTGTGTTTGTTTTTCACAGTTTGTTTTATAGTATAGTAATCATTTATATTTGCCTGTTGCATGCATGATTGTAGGGTTTAGCATATAGAAGTTTGAGAGTCTCCTACCTGTTCATTCCGCATAAATCTTGCAAGTGCGGGAGGTGATATATGTTGATTTTTAGATTTCTGCTACATTCATGAATAGTTTTATTATTCTACAGATGTTGGTATGGTTATTGGGAAGGATCCAATGGATCTTTTACCTAATACTGAGCAAAAAGTCTTAAAGAAAGGGACGAAAATAATATTTTTAGTAGACTTTGTTGCAGACGAATACGATCATTGAACATGCCATTGGTTGTCAAGTACTTGATTTATTGGTCTTATGCTTCTTACAACAGAAAACACGACCTTGAACTGTTGAGTAAATCTTTGGCTCAATCCGAAGGGCGGGAAAGGAATGTATATCGTGATTATCCATTGTCGGAAATTTTAATCTCCTTCATGTCTGCCGACAACATGTAGAAATTAGGTATCTATTTCACAACACCCCAAATCAATAGACATTGTATCCGATAACTTGTTTGCAATATCACTTGGGTGGAAACGAGCTTTAAATAAAGCTATTTGACAGGCTCTGTATTTGATTGTCATGGTTATAGTACAATAACTTAAATGAAAGTAATTATACAAATCAACTCTCACTCAGGTAATTAAATTTGTTTAATTATTAACAAGTAACCTTGCTCTGTTAAATTTAAATGTTATTACAATCTCATACTACTCATGTCCTAGAAGATGAAATGGCCCAAAGGAAAACTAGGTGGGGATGAATGAAACTGTCTGTGATAAACAGTTTTGGGATGAAATTATCCGCACCCAGCTCTATAGCTGACTTGTATGGCTTGACATAAAGGAGAAATGCTCCTTTCAGCCTAAAACTAAATCCCAAGTTTCATACCATAAGAGTTTATCTAATGTTACCCCCCACCACAAATGTAGAGCAATTTGTTCTGTATGAGCATTCCCTTATGGAAACACATCCCATGGGTTTTATATTAGGCCCAAATTTAATGGGACCTAATGGTGTATGTTGTGGAAAACCACACTAGTGTGCAATGTACCTGTACGCTTTTCACTTTGTGTCACTTTTGGACTTTATTCTACTGACCTTTTTTTGTCATCTGAAATATTTGATCGATCTTGATTGTTAAAGGAGCCAAAATCGCTAAAATTTGAGACCTAGAAATTGACACAAACGGGTCGCAACGCATATACTAATGTAATATGAATTTATATAAACTGATTTACATTCAATCGTTTCTGTTTTACTCTAATTTTAAATCAGTTATATTCAGCGATATACGCCAGAAATCTCAATACAATGGCTATTTTCTAGTATCTGGTTATTCCAGTCCACATAGTATTTATTGTGCATGCATTCTAGATAAGAATATATTGTTTGTTTGTTCGAGTCCCTTGTTAAAATTGGGCCTGAAACACATTATGGTACACGATTCGTTTACCAATGGTTAACTTTTTATTTTTTATAAATATTTGACATCAAAAGCCCATCTTTTCCCAGTAAAATGACAACATCAATGTTGATTTAAATTGACGAAATAATTTGTGTTTTGAATGCCGAAGACTTTGGACAGGCCCGTATTTAGCGGGGGGGCAAGGGGGGCAGCTGCCCCCCCTGGAAAAAGTGGGCGCCCTTTCCATTGAACACAATACGAGGCCATCGATTTACATGCCCATATCAGTATGGGCTCCCCATAAAGCCGAGTGACAGGGCGCCCAGCCAATGTCACTTGGTTTTATGGGAGCGTCATCAATCATGTCGTTATATATGAGGCGCCCCTCAAATGGTGGGGCGCCTCACAATGAGTCACACGATAAACATCACAACTTGATGGGGCGTCAAAACGGTGTGATCTGTGTGCACCTTATCCCAGAGGACCTTCCATAATGACATGATTGGTTGGGCGCCTTATTATGACAATATATGATTGTTCGGCCGGACATAATGCATAATGCCTTTATCCATTGCAAGAAAAATGTAATGGGCGCCCTTTCTATTGGACGCAATACGAAGCCAGCGACTAACGAGTCCATATTCAGTATGGGCGCCCTTTAAAGCCGAGTGACTTTGCTTAGGCGCCTACTACTAGATTGATGGGACCCCTAACCAATGTCACTTCTATTCATATCGTTATATATGAGGCGCCCCACCACCCAAATGATGAGGCGCCTCATAATGAATCACACGATTAACACCTAACTTGATGGGGGCGTCTAAAACTGCGAGCGGTGGTGTTACTCATCCCGGAGGGGTGCCAATAATGATATGATTGGTGGGGCGCATTAAATGACAATGTATGTTTGTTGGTTCGCACATAATAAATAATGTCGAGCGAGAATTTGTTGGGCGCTCACGACTTGGTCAATTGGGCGCCCCTTGAAGGGCTTGTGTTATATTCGCCCGTTATACAGCGCACTGGGTAAACAATTCATTTTATCTTGTGTTTATAGACTCGAAGTCGCTTCGTATTGCTCAGCTAGTATCGTAGGTCAGCAGGGGCTGTTTATGGTCTGTCACTCTAATTATTAGCGAATCTCACCAGTTATTAATATTTCACTGGCATCCTTCGTATATTAGTGAATTCATTACAAAAATTATTCTAGATATTGAACTCGTTCAAGGTACACACCTTACTTGTTGCCGTTTATAGCGCATTAGACAATAGATCTGGCAGGGTTGTGTCAGATACTGCCGCAAACCTGGGCGCATTGTTTCAAGTATAGATTCAGCGCGCCCCCTTTTCCGGATTGGAAGCGTCCCTTTCGTATTAGTATTTCAGATATTATAAAACTTACTTTAGACTAGAACCCAAGGAGTCCTTATACCCGTTCTCCGCAGTATTTTAGGGATTTTTTTAGAATTCGCGTTTATTTTTCTGCCCAGAATCTGTCGTTAAGTGTAAAGTAGCAGGAATTAAACTTTCTATTACTGTCAAGTATATAACGGTCCCCGATAAATACAGCATCGATATTGTATAACGTGCGATACTAAACAGTGTGAAGACATGCCCCCGAAAAAGAAGTCGGGCAGTGTGGCGTCAGATATCTACAATGACGGAAACGCGACTCAACTACCACACATCGACGCCCGAAGAAATCCACTATAAGAAAGCCAACTGTAGATTGTAGGAAATGTTCAGGTTAAATTCCCGATGGTGAAGTGATTGATTCAATTCGCGCCAGGAGTGATAATCTTCAAAATTCAAACAAGTCGCACTCTAACCCTATTCAAAACTTTTCGTTTTTCTCATTAATTAATATAGGTACGAAGTCGTATTCCTTCCTTCAAATTTTTATAATGTTTATAATACGCCAATATTGCAAATTAAAATTTCTGACATTTTCATAGTTCCTCAGGTGCAAACCATATTTTCTAAACTTTTCGGGCGCCTGGGGGGGGGGGGCTATACCCTTCTCCGTGGACCGTCAACTGTACATGTAGGTACACCGGCGCCCCCAGAAGCCCCATCGGCGCCCCCAGCAGCCCTTGCCCCCCCCCAACATTTTTGGGCTAGATACGGGCCTGTTGGATGATATCAAGTTAGAGACTTAGCTACTTTAAGGCAGCTTATCAGGGGGGGGGGGGGGGGGGCTAGACCCTTCTCCGTTGACCGTCAACTGTACATGTAGGTACACCGGCGCCCCCAGAAGCCCCATCGGCGCCCCCAGCAGCCCTTGCCCCCCCTAACATTTTTTGGCTAGATACGGGCCTGTTGGATGATATCAAGTTAGAGACTTAGCTACTTTAAGGCAGCTTATCAGTGGTGGAGATAGCACTTGTTAAGATGATGGTAGATTAGATATGAATCTTGAGCCTTGACATACATGTATAATCTTAATCATTATGAATTGAATGATATTTTAAATTACATGTAGCATGTAGTCTATATTGCTTTACATGTATCTACATGTATATTGTAGTCGAATGAATGATTATTAATATCGGATGTATATTTAATCAGTTGATAATTCAGTTATTCAGTCAAGTCCTTTCAAAGCAAACTGTAATGGGGACACAATAACGTTAGCAATTATTAAATAAAGTGTAGAATTACAAACAACCTATATAATATCAAATACATGTAGAGCATGTAGTAAACTAAGTTTAAAATTTCATGTTAAAATTAAACTAAAAACACAACAAAATAACAATAAACATTATGTAACCTTACAGAAACAAGGTAATCTGATGAAATGTAATAATTATTAAGTCATTGGATACATAAACAGAAATTCAGATGAATTTTATGAAAAATTGTAGGCCTACATTTATAAACTTTGTGTTATGCAAACAAATTGTAAAAAAATGGAAAAAAGTATATTGCAAAAGTTATGAAATTAGTATCACTGTGTTTTTGTTTTAACTTTTTCAGGCTGAAACATTTGGAAATTCATTTGTAATGGATGTTCATTTGAGTGAAGATGTGAAGAAAGCAATAACTCAAGCTGTAATTATTATTTTAATATATTTTTATATTTAATTTCTATAGACCTTCTATACATATTTTTATAAATTTAGTCAGGCTGTAATTTTAGTATTTTAAGTAAATCATGCTGTAATTTTAGCATTTTAAGTAAAAAAAATTATAACTATTGAGTACTGTAAGGCCGTAATTTTTGCATTTTAAGTAAATCAATATAGATTGTCTTTTTAGTATCCTGGAGTGTACACTATAGATACTATTGAATTAAAGTGTTAAATGTAATTAGTTTTATCTGTACTGCCATCTTTAATAATCATTCAGCAAATAGATTGTGTTATATCCTATTTAATATCTTTTATTAGATATATTTTGAATTCAATACAGATAGTTAATTTGTAAATCTATAAATTCTATAATTACCACCTGTGTTATTAATATTTTTTGTTAGTTTTAAAGATCTATTTTAAATAGAAGAATGGAACAATTAGATAATTAAGTGATACATTTGAAAAAAATATCTGTAGATTTAGATCTAGCCAAAAATCAGTAAAATGATTTCTGCACAAACTGAGCAAATGCAGACTGGCCTACATCATGCAGTGTGTGATTAGGGAAATGTTGAGTGCACAGCTGCGCTATGGCCTACTATTATTTCAAATCCAATAAGTGTTCTTTTATGTACCGGTATGCAAATGACTAGTAGACACTGTTCTAACCAGTCCATCTGTCCAGCATCTTATTCACTAAGCCAAAGCAGTTCTAAATTAAAAAAATGTTTCAGGTGTCGAAAAATTGAAAAGTTAAACTTCTGCTAAAACTGACAGTGAACATGTTCCAAATTGCACAAAGGGGTCATATACAATGTCTATAAATTATAGGTAGCTGCTGCTCCATGGTGGTTACCTGTCGATGGTGCATACTGGCGTATCCCCGAGGGAAAGGGAAGTAACATAAAAAACAGGTAAGCTACAATGTTAACATGTTTCAAATTTTTCAGATTTACTCGCGAGTCCCAAATTATTCTTCTTGGGCTGCTGATTCATATTGAATTTTATTGCTATATATGGGGAACTAAGAATTAGATTTTGTCACATTATGCTAAGCCCCCAAAGTCAAGATCTGTTGATGTCATAGTAATAAAAACACATATTTCTTTTAGAATGGATCATGCTGTTATACATACATCATGGAATGATGCCACAGAGTTCTGCAAATGGGCAGGTAAAAGATTACCAACAGAAGCTGAATTTGAATACGCATGTAGAGGTGGATTAGAGCAAAGGTTTATGTTTTAATTTTCATGCTTTAAGTTTAAAGTCCTTTTTAAATTGATTAAAAATTGTTAATTAATTGATGTTGATAGAGGCAGGATGTGTCAATGTACATGCAATTCTGAACTGGGGGATCTACCACCAAAGCATGCCTAAACAGGCTAAATAAAAGCATGCTTTATTGTTGCTGTGTGTTTGTTGGTGACAATAACTGCTTAACATGTGACCAACATTGTCTTGCTGAAAGCTTGTATATTGCAGCCCGTTTCACAAAATTTTAACTAAAATAAAATCCAAATTCTAGTATTTTGATTGGATACTATTTAGCTTGATTTTAGTGCTTAGCCAATCAAAATTTCAGTATCGACTAAACTTGGGATTTTATCTTTAGTTAAGATTTCGAGAAACAGGGTCCAGATCTGTGATTTATTCACAACCTTTAATATCATGGTTTGATAACTAAGCTTGTGTGTTTTGTAGATTATTTCCTTGGGGAAATAAAGAAATGCCTAAAAATGAACACTGGATGAACATATGGCAAGGTGAATTTCCCAAAGAAAATACAAAAGAAGATGGATTTGACAGAACTGCACCGGTAAATTCTAAAAAAATTAAATATAATTCACAATATGCTTTGATTTATTTATTCCATTTTACATACATAAGAGAACTATGGGTTATGATATGAATTTGAATTTTTTAAGACAAAAGAAATCATTTCACACTTTGGCTTGATTTTGAAAAACACCTAGATTACAGACTCCTGGCAGTAGACCACATGTTCACTATACATTGTAGGTAAACACACACACATAAATCTGGGCCATAGAGCATAGATCAGTATTGCTGTCATAGTAATTCACTGAAATTTCATAAAGGTTGTTGAACTTGTGTTTGATGTCAAAACAGATAAATACATGTAGACCAATCCCAAACTTGGGCTGCAATACTACAGGCCTAGGTGGATGACGTAGGTGGATCACTGTGTGCAGTATGAAACAGACCAGCACATGTTATTAAATAGTACCAAAGAAGACCTAATCTAACTGGGTTAAGATTACAAATTTTAATGTGTTAAAAAGTAAAATTCCACTAGAAACTGAGTCTAGTCTGTGACATGTAATTTATTGTCCCCCGCCTTTTGTTAAAAAATGTACTGCATACTTAAAAATCTATTATACTGCTGTACAATAACATAAATATGGTTGCATGCTTCTGGAAGAACCCTATTCTAATTCAGAATTCTTTTGTTGCATGGTTTACATTTTAGCTTTAAAGGTTTGTGGATTTGGTATAGGTCAGAGTTTGTGATGTAGGTCTAAATTGTAGAAATTTGGTCTGATACCTAACCAACGATCGATATATATACTTGTCACTTTACTTTTGTGCTTAGATAAAAAAAACAATGATTGTTTCCTATACTGCTGTCAAGTGTACAAACAAGCAGGCTTGGTGAGCCACTGTCCATGTTTTCTAGTACTGTATTTATATTTTACAGGTTACATCTTTTCCTGAACAGAATAAATTTGGTTTAAAAAATATTATTGGAAATGTTTGGGAGTGGACAAATGACTGGTGGGAGACTAAACATACAGCAGATTTTAAAGATAATCCTGTTAGTTTTCTTTTAATACAACCTCAAATATTATATCTTTGTGTTCAAAGTTGACAAAATTTCTTTGATTGTGCTCACATTTCAAAATAGCCATGCCATTCTTCATATAAATTCACATTACATTTTAAGTTTTAAGAAAACAACAACGTGGAATGAATGAATGAAATGAGGTTTTAACGTCCTATGCTTCTGCATCTAACCTGGGCTAATTAAAGACAGGCATACGCCATACAGTGTGCTATGAGGGAAATTTTGCCCGAACAGCAACTGAATCCCAACTGCCAAGGAATCTTTTACGTGTACGCCAATGTGTACACAGGACCTTGGTTTTCCATCCTATTTGAATGACTGTCAGGCCCTCCGTCTGCATCACTGACAAGTGGAAACCATGCCGGAAATCGAGATGAACTTTCTCACCCAATGCAGGAATCGAACACCCAACCTCCAGGCTAGCGAGCCAGCACCTTACCTACCTAGCCACATGATCCCCCCACAAACAACATGGACCTTAAGACCTGAAGATTATGTTATACAGAAGAATATCTGTATTCACCAGTCATTCAAGAGAATTGTCATGACTGAGTACTGACCTCTTTAGGAGTGACCCCTTAGTAGAATCTCAGTGTTTGTTAGTACTGATATCAAGTAAAATTTTATGCATCAATGTATCTGGAGCTAACACTGATACTCACATTCTTGTATCAGTAAATTTGTTGGTCGGTGAACCTTGCTATTGGAATGAAAGATATAAATTCTGTACCCCCACTAGTGCCTCCTTTGTCATGTTTTTGACAATTTTTTTTTTGTTGTAAAGAAAATCCTTTCGACATAATCTATAAATAAACACATTTGCTTATTTTGCAGACTGGCCCAGCGTCTGGTGAAGATAAAGTGAAAAAGGGAGGATCATTTTTATGCCACAAGGTACAGTTTGTTACTTTATTATCAATTCATCTCCTTCTGCTTTTCTAATATTATTCCTGACTGAATCCCCTGACTCTGCTTCGCTTATATTATTTCTGACTAAATCCCCTTACTCTGCTCTGCTTGTATTATTTCTGACTGAATCCCCTGATTCTGCTTCGCTTATATTACTTCTGTTCAAATCCCCTTACTCTGCTTTGCTTATATTTTTATGACTGAATCCCCTTACTCTGCTTTGCTTATATTGTTTATGACTGAATCCCCTTACTCTGTTCTTCTTATATTATTCTGACTAAATTCCCTTACGCTGCTTTTCTTATATTATTCAGACTGAATCACCTTATCCTGCTTTTCTTATTTTATTCTTGACCGAATCCCCTTACTCTGCTTTTTGTATATTACCTATGACAGAATCCCTTTACCCTGCTTTTCTTATATTAATCTGACTGAATCACCTTACTCTGCTTTTCTTATATTAATCTGACTGAATCACCTTACTCTGATATTGTTACATTATTTTGACTAAATCTCCACCTCACATGTTTTCATCTGAAGAGTAGTTTTCTATAACCCAACCATACCGTGTCTGTCCCAAAAAAAACAACTTTCATTATTCTTCTAGATCATTATTATTATTATTTACAAAACCGAGACAATATGGATGAGGAAAGTCAAACTAACTATATGACATGATATGGGCTTACCACTTAATTGGCTAAGAAAAGGCTTATTGAAATGTTTTTGTTAGTTATTTTAGATATCTGTTAAAGGGCCAATCCCGGTAACTTTTTGGGGAATAAAACAGCTTAATTTTGTGTTAAAATCATTTAAAACCGATTATCTAAGGCTGACCAACTACCCCAATATTTGTGATACGCTTGTAAATAACTTAAACCTGGCAGTCTGCATCTGGGAATGGAGACCTTTGTATTATACATTATCTGGATAAAACCAGACTTTTTTCTATAAAAATAATATGTAGGTGAAATTTACCTTTTGTTATCAAGTACAGTACATGGGCAATTCACTGTATAAACCTCTAAAGAAACGTAAATCGATTATCAGGTCACCCAATGAAAAAAAATGACCCGAAATCTTAAAAGGGTTACGTGTCCGGATAAGCAGTGTTGACGTTCACGTCCAAACGACTCAATATTTTCAGCTGAAATTTTCAGACAATGTAAATACACCATGCTTTTATATTTTGGTTCATAAATTACACAAATACTCGGACTTTGATTTTTGAGACTCTGTTCTTATCGGCACTGTCCCTTTAACATACATGTATATATATTTGATATATTTCAGACCTACTGTTATAGATATAGATGTCAAGCTAGGAGTCAGAATACTCCAGATAGTTCAGCATCTAATCTTGGATTCCGATGTGCAGCCAACACATTACCAGATTACTTAAAATCCTAAACATGTTGTATTAGTTCAATCTGAACAATCCATAGATATATTATTGTCTCTTCTAGTATAAAATCCTTTTGATTTATTCATGTTTTAGATAAGAATTTTTTAAACAGAAATCCATCCCCTTAATTATCTAAATGAAAATTGTATTAAATTCTTTTAATAGTGTGTAATGATAAAAAAAAAAACTTTATTAATTAATATTCATGTTTTAATTTATACATTTTTAAACCATATTTGACCCGTCAAAAATGATTATCAGTGGCTGTTTCTAACACATATCTTAAAACTACAATTAAGACACTTGTGCCCCCACCCAACCTGGAGTCCTGAATGCGTCATTGCAAAAAAAAGTACCATACATGTTTTCACTAAATATTTAAAATTGATATAAATATATAATTGTTTTTGTTCTATATAATTGTTTTTGTTAACAATATATATTTTGTAACACATTTATAAATGTTTTAATCTGAGCAAATGTTTTCTTTTGGTGATAGTCTAGGAGTTGGTATATATGGTATATTATTTCTTTTTGGATGAATGTTTTGTAATAATTGTTGATGATTAAAACTATTGTTGCTTACTGGATTTTGATCAATTTGTTTTTTTGTAAATATTAGGTAGAAAACTGAAAGGTGGAGTTATGTGGAACGAGTTTCAAGCCAATAACCAAGTAAGACTTGCAAAAATGCAGTGGTCTTAAGATTTTTTTTCAGAACCAAAAATTTACATATTAGGCCCTGTATCCATAGGCTGTTCCCCTGTGGCGTGTTCCCTTGTGGCCTTGTGGCCTTGTGACCCGACCATGTACCCGCCTGTATCCATAGGCTGTTCCCTTGTGGCGTGTGCAATGTACGATGGAAAGATAGGTAAAAGAAAAGTCTACATACGAACATCGATGAGAAAGCAAATTAACACAAGGCAGAACTATCATTATGCGAACCGTTTTTTTTATTGATAGCTCCACGATAAACTCAACTGCTGGAAATCGGAAGGATGAGGAGTATCCCGCTATTGCATTCAGTGTCAGATTAACCTTGTGGGGGTGGGGGGCATACCAACTGTGCGGGGGCCCCATTGTCTTTGTTCAAATTATTCGTACTGACCACGGATTGTACTAGTGTGTACTCCGCCCCCTTTAGTGTCTGGGGTGTTTTCCTTCAGGATTTCTTTTTTTTCAAATTAGGATTAATTTCAGTGTATCTGAGACACTAATTTTGAGCAGCGATTTCAATGACGTTTTGAATTCGTTGACAAATTGAGTATTTTAAACAGACTCTTCCTCTTATGATGTTTTCATTTACTTTATGTTAGTGAAATCCGGGATAAATATTAGTATGACACAGAACTGTGGGGGGCCCTTATATCTGGGGAGCCCGGGACATTTTTCCCACTATGCCCCCTCCCCTCCCTGATCAGGTACTGATTGCATTTATTTTCCTCCCTGGTGCTCATCTCAGAAGATAACATGTCTTCAGACAAGGCCCACGGTGCTGGGTCCGGCCATTTTTTTGAACTCGCAATGGACTGGGAGAATTTCACACAAGTTTCCATACAATATCACACTTGTATTGACGTGTTCCCTCTAGTGCAGCTGCAAAAGAATTGACATGTTCATTGTCTGTGTTCCTGGTCACAAGCCACATGTTCCCTGCACAAGGCCACATGTTCCCTGGGAACATCCTATGGGAACGGGCACGTTAAAAATCAAAAGTTCATTGTCCTTGTGGCAGGTCACAAGGGAACAAGGGAACAGCCTATGAATACAGGGCCTTATGGAGATCAATTTATTTTATATTTTCTGAAGTTGTTATAATTTTAACAAGAACACACGAATATTATTATTTAAAGATTCTGTCACAAATTTTATTTAGCACAATCAAATCTACAGAAAAACAGACGTATCAAAGGGGAGATATTTCATACACATAGTTGCTCCACAATAACATGCTTTTGTATTGACACTTTTGTCTGTATCACAATTCGAACTAGATCCATAACTAAAGGACAATTCTTCCAACAGTTTTATATCAGTATTAGCAAATAAAGCTAATCGAGGTATACTATTATTGATTCGAACAGGATACATTGTTAGGTTTGGATCACAAGAATGGTTGATCATTCGACCGATATTGCCTTTATATTTTGGATCAATGAAAGTTTGAATTATTCCCGAGGCACAGTGCTCATTTAATACAAACAAATAATTCATATCGTCTTTGGTTAATTTCTTTGATCTTTTATTGGCTTCTTCTTCACTAACTATTTCACCAGCATATTCACAAACAAATGATCCCCTTGGAATTGTTTCCAGTGTCCGTAACGCTAGGCCTTTGTTTTTTACAGTAAAAACTTCAAGTTTATATTTTATACCATTCTGAACTAATCTATTTGAGCAGGCTCTATGGCAAGAACACTTTGAGTTGCACTCTAGTATAGCTTTGGAACTATCTCCACATATAATTTTTTCCAAAAGACATCCATTTTGATAATTTAGACCCTGTTGTTTTATACATAAGCAACTTATAGGTTCACAGTTTGGCTGGCAATTGCAGCCACAAAATTGTTCCACATAATTATCCATATTACAACCTGGGCCTGGTATATTTCTACAGATATACTGAAACATACAGAAAAAACAAAATAATTACACGTACCGTACATATAATACATATGAAGCGGCCGCGCTGCACGGAGAGTGGCGGCAAAGCTGGGGCAACGGCTCGAGCTTCCCCAGGAATTTTTGACAAACGGACTGCCGCAAATGCAGTCTGGCAGTATTTCAGACGCTGGTCGTCGAGTTAAATAGATCTTACCGTACACCGCCTGTTCCCAAAGCACAAGTTTATCCCACGGCAGAGAGAGGAGAGAGATGGGGTTTAACGTCCACTTGACACAAACTGTCATTCGGGACTAACATGGTTAATTTCTTATTTAAATAATCCGCTTTCGCGTAGGGGTCTTTAGCAGTGGGAAGTCCCCCCCCCCCCCCCCTGCCCATTGGCGCTGCTATTGGTTCGGAACCAGGTTTGTTTTCTCTACAACCCCGCCTTCCCTCCCGACCATTAGAAATATACCAGAAATCGACCACCTGTTTTTACCTAACGTCATTTTTGTAGAAAATATTTTGTTATTGTTTCGCTTATTTACTTTTATTTTTAACACAACCGGACACGTCTTACGGTTCTGAAATCGCACCGAAATTAGAAGTCGGCATACTTTTATTACTACCAACCTTGAAAGTCTTCATACTTTTAGACAGTTGTAGATTTTCATAATAAATTGGATTACTTTCAAGACCTTCTGTAAAATCATTTACGTCGTACATAGGTAATTCCATTATTCTGCTAAAATCAAAGTCAGCAAATATATTCATTTCTTTACCAATGCTTGTTAAAACAATAGATATGTTAAAGATGTATTCATTTGGAAATCAAACGTGTTAATAAAATGTAGGCTATATTACAATCCATTTACGAATACATATAAATGGAACAATAATGTTCTGGAGTATAGGTCTAAAACATCATTCTTCGATATATTCTCGAAACGTTGTACGTATTTGAATTTATTCTTGGACATCATACAGGCCGAAGGGTTAACCCAGAAAGTAGGAGAGGTTATTTATTCTTCAATCTTCAAAGGCATAGGATTGGATAATCTTCGTGCATAGCTGCCTGCTCCCGAGCAATTCAATATCTAGCCACACAAAGGCGGAATCAATGCATTATTATTGTTTTACTACTTTAGAGATTGCTATAAATAGTACGTTATCAAAAATCTATAGGAAAAAAAATGTACGTCGTAAATGTTGATACAACATTTTTAATCTTATCATGGGTCCGTGATCTTATCTTATGTCCAAATCCCCGATTCACGGACATGGACACTGAAGTTTTGTTGAAGTCATGTATGCTTTATTTTGTCGAACAATGTAAATATCATTTTTTCTGATAAGTTGTGTCTGACCAGTTTCATAAACTTATAACCATTTAAAGAATATATCTTTAAACCGAAGACGGAGTATAGCTTTATAACAGTACACAAATAAAAGTTACTACTCTGGATAAGATAGTTTAAATAAATAAGTCTTTACTAACTTTGTTTTAGTGAGACATTTGTTTTGCGCTTTGAGCATACATTTTACGAATAGAATATAGCGCATCAAAACCGCAAACGGCCCAAGGTCTTCGTATAAAATGTCCACAAGTCGTCTCAGAGGTCACGCCCGAATATGACCATGGAAACGTATTGCTAGGATATCCGAGTCTATCGATATTCTTCAGAACCGTACTTCGTGTGTTTGATTTTATATTGAGTTATTCTTGACAAGTATTATCATTACCCTTTGGACAACTAAAACCTTATCTGTCATATAAACCCACGTGTAACCCTTTGCATACTTACAGGGATGAAATCTGCAGCTCGGGCTCGGAAACACATAGACTTTTATATCAAGACTGTTTGAGTGAGTTCGGTCGTTAAAAATCGTTAAAATTCAGTAGGGGATTACTGGTCCTACGGAAATGAAACGGGGCTTAACTTCGTACTATTCTGAATCTACCGGGATAATAAACACACGTGTGTTCTTTTCATCGGACATAAGAACACAAAATGAACAAAGTATAATTGGTGCCCTTTAATCATTTTACGCCTACGCCTACTGTTTTATGTACTTTTTTACATCAAACAAGAACTATTTTTATTCAGATATAGTCTACTAACGAGACATTAATTTTTTCCCTTAATAAAAAGAAAAAAAGTTTTTAAATTAACTTGCCCATATTTCACCCCGTTCAGTTATAGTAACGGCCAAGCGAATATTAATTTTACTGTCGACCTGTTTCACGAAGGCGGACATGCGCTGCGCAGTGAACGTTGATGGAAATTTTGCCAGGATAGCGGCGTTTCCGCCTACTATTTAGATAATTCAGACTGCCAATATACGAGCTTGTTTTTCGTCCCACCCCAACTACTAGACGCTGTACCTAACACGGACCCGTACCCCCCCCCCCAATACTTCGCCAACAATAACGATTTCTTAGGAGCGTGCTTAGACGGCCACATCCTCAGCCCCTCCAGAAGATTCCGTAGCCCCACCAAATTTTATGAGCTGGCTACGGGTCCGACCCAACATTTCCCACTCGAACATTCAGCCGATTTAGGATTCAATACGATTAACATACACAGCAAAACTGTTCTATTACCATAGCAAATTTTATTCTTTATTTTGCAACGAAATTTGGTCAGAACAAAGCACTAAATTTTGGTAAAAAATATCATTTATTTCCTTGATGCCAGACTACATTACATACATGCTACTTACAAAATAAATGTCGACACCAACATTCATTATATACATGCTACTAATAATATAATAAATGGCTATTTATTAACAATCATTACATACATGCTACTAATATAATAAATGACAATATTAACATTCATTACATACATGCTACTAATATAATAAATGACAATATTAACATTCGTTACATACCTGCTACTAATATAATACATGACAATATTAACATTCATTACATACATGCTACTAATATAATAAATGACAATATTAACATTCGTTACATACATGCTACTAATATAATAAATGACAATATTAACATTCGTTACATACCCGCTACTAATATAATAAATGACAATATTAACATTCGTTACATACCCGCTACTAATATAATAAATGACAATGTTAACATTCGTTACATATATATATCACAAGATACTAATATATATCACAATACTAACATTAATAACAGGCTACTAATAATATAATCATTGTTGATAAATCGCTATAGATATCTTACACATTTTTCTTCTAATTTTAGATCCCTTTCTTTGTTGTTTTATATGTTTACAATTTTATATTTTATTAGAAATTGTTTAGTAATCTTTACAACCATATTACATTTTTTTTAACCTTGTCATTTATTCATAATATTATTAATAAATTGTAATTTTCAATTCATTCACTGTGTTATTGGTTTATACAAACTGGATAAATTTTGTTGACATAAAGATTTGGTCTATCTTATGCATAACAATCGCCCCAAATTTCCACCAACAAAAAGGATGATCATCGGTAGCAGAAGTAATTAAATCCATTTTATTAATCTTGTCTTTTATAAAACTTTGTTTGAGATTGTAAAGATGGTAATTTAATTTTCTTGGTATTGGGGCGTGGACTTGCTGGTGGTTTCGGATTATATCGTCCAGACAATGATGGTAGTTCTTTCATTGGATTAGGAAGTGGAGCAGCACCAATTTGCTTTGCGATTTGGAAACGCCTTTGTGGATTTTCAAATACTGACGATGTTGATTTTATTTTTGGTGGCGTTGCGGAATTTTCTGGATTAATCTTCGGATATTCAACCAAGGATGGTAGTAATGATCCAGGTTTCTTTATATTTTTAATTACCGTGTGATTACTGTTTAATGATGATATTTGTTTTATTGAATAAGAAACATCAGGCGAGGAGGTACTGTGTACTGCTGTCGTCTTTTGCAATCCTTCAAATCGTGTTTGTATCATTAGCTCTGGCGACGAGCAGGAATGGACTGCTATCTCTTCTTCAATAGATGATTTCGTTAGCTCTGGCGAAGAGCAGGAGTAGACTGACATACTGCTTTGTGGAGATGGAAATTCTGATGAATAGACAAATTCATTAAAATCTTTATGTTTGGTGCTGTTTGATGTTGTTCTTGTTCTGACGATTAAGGGAGATCCTGAAGAAGGACGGGGCGACATATCTTTAGGGAATGATATTTCAGGCAACGAGATCTTCTTATTGGCGCTATCTTGCTTTGGGCTTTCAGACTGCAGTGTTGATTTTGATAATAGTATTTTACTGGTATTTTGCGTTCCTCTGGACGCCTTTAAGGATTTGGAACTTAACGAATTCGTACTCTGGGATTTAGAAGAGATTGTTGTTACGGTTTCGTTTGATTTGCTGTGGACGGTCTCGTTTGTTTTCTTTACCTTTACGTCAGTTGGGGTTTGTGGACTCTCAATATCTTTTAGTTTGATTATATTCACACCAGAGTGTTTCTGTGGAATCATAGCCTGCGGTTTGCTCGTCTTTATTTCAACTTGTTTCTGTGGAATCTTCCCATCCTCTGATTTGATTGTCTTTACATCAGTTGGTTCCTGTCGATTCTTTACGGCCTTTGGTTTGATTATCTTTACTTTGGATGCTTTCTGTGGTGAAATTTTCACAGCCTTTGGTTTCCTGACCTTTACTTCAGTTTGTTTCTGTTGAATCTGCGCAGCATTTGTTTTGCTTATCTTTGCAACAGTTGGTTTCTTTGATGTTTGTGTGGCTATTGTAGTTTCAATTGTATCTGCATTTTGGTTGGTAAGCTGGGTAGTCGTCTTGTCATAGTTTACATTGGTGACTTTTCTGACGACATCTGCTGTTTTGTTGGACGTTTGGCCACATGAATTACCGTTTAAACTCCCAGATCTCTTGAAATGTTCCAATTCTTCTGTCAGTTCTCTGATGGTTCCTTTCAGCTCATTGTTTTTGTTTAAGCAATCGTCTTCTCTAGAATGAAGTACCTGTATATGACTGAAAAGAAAAAGAATGGCTTTTATTATATATTGTTCAGTATACTGATTTATTTATCTATAGAATTTTAATAGGAATTACTCCCATTAAAGGTCCCCAAGACGCCCACCATCTTCCCAAGGCAATAGACCGAAAATACATGATAGGTAATGTAAGTAGGATGTCCATTTTGAATAAATGTTGTGGTTGGGTGGCTGAATGCTTAGCGTTCGCGCGCTGTATCATACAGCCCGTTATTGAGTCAACTGCCGTGGTTTCGAATCCCCGGTTGTACGTGGCAAGGAGTAGGGTCGCCTGTCCAACCTCGTGGGTTTTCTCCGGGTCCTCCGGTATCCTCCCACTGCTAAAAACCCTTACGCGCAAACGAATTATTGAAATAAAATTAAACCATAATATTACCATAATTTAATTATTATTGTTTGTCCCGAAATGACATAGTTTGTGTCGAGTGGACGTTAAAACCCATTTCTCTCTCTCTTGAAGAAATGTCCTATGTTGGAATTTTTACAAGGGATTTGAAGCTGTGATATAATATTGTGAATTGACTGCTTCACAATCTACTCAACCAGCAGTTCACTGATTAGAAGAGGATATTGTCGGGCTTCCCTTGATGAGTCAAATATTTGCCTTGAAAGGATGACCTGCACTAAAGGCGCCAGATGCTTTCAAACATAAGAAAAGACGACAAAAGGGAACTTACATGTTCAGTGATTTAACTTTCATCGTAAGTACTACATTAATGGAATTAATTTCTTCGATGTATTCGAGAACTTGTCCAGGTGTATCTTGTAGACTTGGCACTGTAACAAACATAAAATCAATATACAAGCTTTATAAGAAACAATATAAATATCATTAATCATTATTAAGACAAATATATATGTACCCAGCATTTGTCTCCGTTTTCATTAACCTAGTCTGTGCAGAAACACCGTTTAATTCATTCATATATATTTAAACTGGTGTAAAAAGTTTAAGTTTACCTTCGATGTTCTTAACGTTCAATCCTGGTTCTATATCATTGTCAGAGTTGTAGGATTCAGAGTTCGAACTCGATAACTCGAGTCGGGGTACTGGTATTCCTGTAAATATTTAATTCTTAAGTTTAATTTTAATTTCTACTGATGCTATTATTATTATCATAGGCAAGACGACATGTGGGTAAGCCTTTGCTTATATCAAGAATATCTTATAAATTGGCCAAACGAAGTTTTGGATGAAATAAAGACGATGACTATAAAAAGGAAATGTGTAGCAGAAACAAAAAAACTGTATAAAGAGTATTTAAACGTTATTTTAGCATGTTCATGTCTCGATCTTATATCAGAAATAATTAATAATAGGAAGATTATGAATTATTAAAGATAGCTAACCAGCGATTGGTTTCGGGGTTTTAGGTGTTGGTAGACAAGATGATCTTGAAGATAATGGTGTTGTTATACATTCAGGAATGTATTCATCTTCGGTTTCTGATGTTTCATGAGTCTCACCTTTCTTCTTAACACAAAATGGATTCATACTGAAATATAATAAAATATCTAGATGAAAAAAAACCCTGCCAGCAACGATTTATCACCAAACTACATTTTACCTATTTTTGTCTTGCACTCTGTTGGCGGGGGTAACTCGTTGAGTAAGTTGTTGGCTCGTTAATTTGATGTTCCTGCCGAAGTGTTACTTTCTTGGGGTTGTAGCTTATTGCATCACTTACGACAAAAACTCAGATAAATAGTAAAAATTGTACTTTTAATAACGAGTGTCCAAAACTGGCTAACGGTCAAAATAACGAGATAGGTATCGCTAGGGTGAGCCGAACACCAGACTAAAGTTACAATAGAATACAGAACATATATACAAGCTTAGGATTAAAATAATTATATAATAATATTTGATATAATGTTAAATTTCAAATAGGAAACAGATGTTTAAATACAGAAGAAGATATGGACATAGCAAAATTGCGTGTTAACTATAATTACGTAATATATATCGTTACATTAAGTATAAACTCAAACAGTTAAACGACTTGAAAGATTAGTGAGATATCAATTCGGACATTGGTCAATTACTACTTTAACAAAAATTATATCATAACATATATACAAAGATACACTACAACAACACCCCGTCGTCCCGAAAAACGCTTTTCTCCGTAAAAGCAAACAATAAATCACACACAGTAGGTGTTTAAATTGATTAAAGACTAATTCAATTAATAAGATAAAACCTACAAAATACGTCAGACTAATTATAACACTAAATAATGAACAATTTCAATCAAAAATGTCGAACTTAAAAGGTACATATTTATGAAATATTATTGTAACACTCATATAATCTGAATAGGGAGGACATAATGACAGGGACATAGCATGGATAAATTCACATAATGAACCTTTTGTTATTTCTAATATCCATACCCTAAAAGCAAATAAATTAATTTATATGGATTTAAACAAAAATAAAACAAGCGAGCACCGTAAAAAGGGCATTAAATTACAAAGAAACATTTATCACATTCTTAACAGAAACACAAATCTTACAATATATTTATACAAATTGTCTATCAAATTATGGATACGTCCGACCATTATGCCACACCTGCTGCCGCATTCGTGCATGGTGATGTTGCAGATATGCAGCATTCCGACCATATCGAGCGTTAGACGGATCACTTAGCTTAGGTCCGGGTATTTCCTTCGCGTGGTTCTTAATATATATTTTAGCAAGGTTATCCAAATCTTCCTCGGGCACCCACGAATTCCGCATTGTGGGGAGACCATTCCAACGAATAAAATATTCCTGTTTATCCCTTTTAATTCGTTTTCTGATAACTTCCCGAGTTGATTTGGTTGTTGTGCTCCGTTTACGAAGGTTGTTTACATCAGCATTCACATTTTCCCTCAAAGTCCATTGATTTACATTTAGACAAACTTTGTCTGTGTTCGCTGGTCCTCCGACGTCCGTTTGACAACTCTGATTTACACTTTCCACAGAACACATTGTTTCAACCGAAACCAAAGGCAATGAGTCGGTCTCAACGGCCACTTCAACGGTTTTAGGCACCATGGGCCTATTTATATCACTTCGCAGGCCCGTATTTAGCGGGGGGGCAAGGGGGGCAGCTGCCCCCCCTGGGAAAAATCGGCGCCCCATCTCGAAAAACCGGGCGCCCCTAATGGGCGCCGAAGGCGCCCTTTCCATTGAACACAATACGAGGCCATCGATTTACATGCCCATATCAGTATGGGCGCCTCAAAAAGCCGAGTGACAGGGCGCCCAACCAATGTCACTTGGTTTTATGGGAGCGTCAACAATCATGTCGTTATATATGAGGCGCCCCTCAAATGGTTGGGCGCCTCACAATGAGTCACACGATGAACACCACAACTTGATGGGGCGTCAAAAACGGTGTGATCTGTGTGCACCTTATCCCAGAGGACCTTCCATAATGACATGATTGGTGGGGCAGCGCCTTATTATGACAATATATAATTGTTTGGTCGCACATAATGCATAACGCCTTTATCCATTGCGAGAAAAATGTAATGGGCGCCCTTTCTATTGGACGCAATACGAAGCCAGCGACTAACGAGTCCATATTCAGTATGGGCGCCCTTTAAAGCCGAGTGACTTTGGTTAGGCGCCTACTACTAGATTGATGGGACCCCTAACCAAAGTCACTTCTATTCATGTCTTTATATGAGGCGCCCCACCACCCAAATGGTGAGGCGCCTCATAATGAATCACATTATTAACACCTAACTTGAGAGTGCGTCCAAAACTGTGTGAGCTGTGGTGTTACTTATCCCGGAGGGGCGCCAATGATGACATGATTGGTGGGCGCATTATGATGACAATGTATGTTTGTCGGTTCGCACATAATAAATAATGTCGAGCAAGAATGGTTTGGCGCTCACGACTTGGTCAATGGGGCGCCCAATACAGCATGATTGGGCGCCCCTTGAAGGGCTTGTATATATGCGCCCGTTATACAGCGCACCCTCCGCTTGATTACAGGGGAACAATTCATTTTATCTTGTGTTTATAGACTTGAAGTCGCTTCGTATTGCTCATGTCCCCGAAAAAGAAGTCGGGCAGTGTGGCGACAGATATCTACAATGACGGAAACGCGACTAAACGACCACATACCGACGCCCGAAGAAAACCACTATAAGAAAGCCAACTGGAGATTGTAGGAAATGTTCAGGTTAAATTCCCGATGGTGATGACATTGATTCAAGCCCGCGCCAGGAGTGATAATCTTCAAAATCCAAACAAGTCGCACTCTAACCCTATTCAAAACTTTTCGTTTCTCTCATAAATTAATAAAGGTACGCTGAAGTCGTATTCCTTCCTCAAATTTTTATAATGTTCATAATACGGCAATACCGCAAATTAAAATTTCTGACATTTTTATAGTTCCTGAGGTGCAAACCATATTTTCTAAACTTTTCGGGCGACTGGGGGGGGGGGGCTAGACACCCTTCTCCGTGGACCGTCAACTGTAGATACACCGGCGCCCCCAGAAGCCCTATTGGCGCCCCCAGCAGCCCTTGCCCCCCTAACATTTTTGGGCTAGATACGGGCCTGCGTTTAGAAGAAATTAACGATACCTGCTGAAAGTCACTTTTCCTAGATAGAAATTCTTGACGACGCCGTTGATCACGCTCTTTCTTTGCTGAAGAACGATGCTTCTTCTCTTGATTACGATGTGTAGAATTGCTCCACTTAAAACATATTTCTGTGGTACTGTTATCCTGTCTCAGGCTCCAAGTTACTGGTAACGTGTCCATATACCTGATAACGGCCAAAGCTGCTGCTGGAAAATAGCGTTCCATATCCATGTCGTTCTGACTTAACTCGCTGAGAGGGTTTACCGGAAAATATGAGTAACTGAATACTCTATGCCCACTTTCTCCACCAATTGCCGAAGTGTTACTTTCTTGGGGTTGTAGCTTATTGCATCACTTACGACAAAAACTCAGATAAATAGTAAAAATTGTACTTTTAATAACGAGTGTCCAAAACTGGCTAACGGTCAAAATAACGAGATAGGTATCGCTAGGGTGAGCCGAACACCAGACTAAAGTTACAATAGAATACAGAACATATATACAAGCTTAGGATTAAAATAATTATATAATAATATTTGATATAATGTTAAATTTCAAATAGGAAACAGATGTTTAAATACAGAAGAAGATATGGACATAGCAAAATTGCGTGTTAACTATAATTACGTAATATATATCGTTACATTAAGTATAAACTCAAACAGTTAAACGACTTGAAAGATTAGTGAGATATCAATTCGGACATTAACAAAAATTATATCATAACATATATACAAAGATACACTACAACATTCCCATGCATGGCCGTATGGAGGATTTTAAAAGTGGAGGCGCAGAAGAGTGGTGGGGCGCCAATATAATACCCGAGTCTGAGTGCGTTTTCTACGCACTTGAAACTGCAATCATTGTCACTAGCAAGTGATCCTGTGTGTCAATTGCGGCGGCGCTATTTCTCATTTTGGTGTGTTTAACACCATAAGTCCATGAGGATAGAGAGAGAGAGAGAGAGGATTGGGGTTTAACGTCCACTCGACACAAACCGTGGCGGCGTCCCTGAGACCGAAAAGGCCCTATCAAGTGTGGACAGGGCGACCAAAACGAACCCTCTAATGTTATGTAGTGGGGTAGGCGTTGACCCAGAAAGAGGTGAAAGGAGGGGCATGTCTAAAAAAAGAAAGAAAATAGCGCTGCTGGAAACGCCTTTTTACGGTCCCTCTGGTGATTTTGTATTTTGTATTTCAGGGCCGGAAGATTCTTTAGGAGAGGAGTTTGCTCCTGGTGCCTGTGATGGTACCCCATAGCCTCCACGTAAATGATATAAGAATGTTTGTATCAGGGCAAACGAATCAGGTGCCAATTTGTGTGTGGGCGCCCGTAAAACCGACCGGCTGATCAGTGTCTTAAGAACGTGTGATCTTACCCCAGTATACATATATTACTTTATAATTGAAAGCCGTTAAAAACTGTTTTGATAGGGCGTGTTCGATCCCAGTGTTGGCCCAGGAAGGACAACGGAGAGTCGTTCGGATGTGCCATCGACTGTTGGAATTCGACAAATGAGTAGGCCGTAGCGCCGTTGTACAAAATGCCCCTCATTATAGCATGTCCGTCTCTTTATTAACCAGTCGGTGCAGAAAAGTGGGAGATTAATCACTATTTCATTTGTTTTGACAATCTAATAAATGCGTTAGGCGTAATATAGTATAGCATTGGTATGGTTGAGTGTATAAATCGCCAAGTTAGGGGTGAGGTCTTGGGAGACATCTTAGTTCCCCTCATTTAGTATGATTTAGGTACACACGGATTTGTTTTTTGATAACTAATTGTAGTATTTTTTTCTTTACATATCATATAAAAAAAACTTACCTATTTACTAAATAGTAATCTTTAATCACTGTTTTTTGTTGATAAAATCTTGAAATAGTTATGTAAACACAAGGAAACTTATGATACACGTCTTATCAGTACTGTGAATGATAGGGCAATACCATGACGTCACAATGATCATGACGTATTTCATCTATAACGTTATGTATACGGTTATTTTTAGACATTTTCGTGCGCATGTTTTATTTACAGAATAATACCACAGAGTAAGAATAACTTACTCTGTGATAATACTAAAGCAAAACTTTTTTTCCTGCGATTGGGCTAATGAAAACGGTCATACGCCGTACGGTGTGCAATGACGGGAATTATTCCCGGACAGCGACGCTGCAGTCTACTCATATATTGCCATTGGATCTTTTACATGCACGCAAATAATATGTGTCAATGGGACCTAGTTTTGTTTGTCCCATCCGAACGAATAGACGTTGTACCTTGCCAGTCCCCCTGGCTCTGACAAGGAGGAACCACGCCGGGGAAACTCGATGAACTTTCTTGGCCAACACCAGGATCGAACACGTGAACGACTTCATCCAAAATATAGTATTAATTAGTATACTCGTTAGGTGGCATTAAGCGATTGAGAACACATTTTAAAAGAACACAATGTTTATTCTAAAAACACGACAAGTATCAACCTTTATAAGGAAAAGAGGATATTTGTCGAAACGTCGTACTTTTAGAATAACTCCAATAATCGATATCCAATAAAAATTGTGCTCTGTTCAAAATGGATGATCAATAAAATGTGATCGATGCGTTCGCTGTCACGCCGCGTTCGCGCACAGCATACACGACATTTTATTTTATAAGAATATTTGTTGGTTTGTAGAGTGCGGAACTGTATCTACACGTAGATCACAACTTATTATTTGCTGTATTAATTCGATATTTGTTAATTGGCTATTAAAGGAGCAATACCAGATATATTTTTTTGAATAAAAATGGTTAATTTATGGCGAAACAATTTCGGAAACTTTCATTACAGTTTATTGCAACACTATTTAAAGCTCTCTGACACTATTACGAAAAATACAAACTTTCATTTTCACTGTGAAGCACATCACCCGTCCCAAAATCTCACCGTCTGTCTATGTCTATTGCCAAAATATTATATATGTATGAACGCTACGTTCTACTCTTATTTGGAACTCCAGGTGTCAATGGTTCTGTTACAAAAAGAACATACTGAATCGTTTCCCCAACCAATCAGATCGCCTCCTAAAGTTTGTTGGGTTTTTTTTAAACAATATTTTTTTCAAGTTTTCTGAATGGGATTGGGGAACAGGCTTAGCCTATGTAAGACCCCTCTCCCTAAATACTTTGTATACATATCTTATAAATGCAAAAAGGGTGTATATACATAGTTATAGTGGCAAACACATACACATTATATAAATACAGTAAAATGGATGAAAATGTACAATATATAATAATTATACATATACAAGCATAGTAAGCATTTTTATATCAATATTAATAGGCAACTTTAAAAAGGCTAGCTATAATTATTGTACATAAGATATATAGAGGATACAATATTATTTGATCGAGATTAAAATCTGTTTGTCATATCTATAAACTTATGGACCTGATTAAAAATATTAGTGTTAACATCAAGACTGTGGGTTGTTGAGCCGAATAAAAGACAGTTTATATTTTTAAAATTATGCTGTAATGTGTCTATGGTTGCTGTTCGTGCATTTGAATGTAAGGAACATCGTAGAAGGTAATGGTCAGGATCTTCAAATAAGTGACCGCAGACGCACGCGGGGCTGTCAGCAGTATGTCTTAGGAATTTGTGACCCTGCAGGTCAGAGCATCGAAGTCGTAATTTACAATGAATTATTATGGGTTTCCGGTGACCGTTATAATAAAATGAAGGAACTTTGATATCGGATTTTGATAGATGATCGGAAAATGTTTTCAGAGTTTTACAATTCCTCGCTGGGGTACTGAGTTTATTCCACTCTCTTATGCTGGATGGGATAGATGATTTAGCAAATATTTCAGTACGGCATCGAAATTCTTTTAATTTATCTTCATTACGAAGGGAATATTTATTTGTCGGTTCAAGGTTTATGAGATTCTTAAGATAAGGAGGGGTTAGGTTATTGATAATTTTGTAAACTAATTTTAATTTATGTCGATTTCGTCTTTCTTTGAGTGGAATAAACCCAGTTTCTGCGTAGAGGGAAGTATGGCTAATACCCTTAACTGCCCCGCAAATAGTGCGAAGTGCGTCAAGCTGAAGGCATTCAAGATTATTACTGAGGTAGTCAGTGCACCCGTCTCAGATAACATCGGCATAATCAAAGTGCGGTAGAATGAAGGAAGAATATAGGGTATGTAGCGATTTTCTGTTTAAGCGATATTTTAGGGAGCGAAGACGGTTTACTAATTTTGATACTTTTTTAATTGTACTATCAATATGGCTGTTCCATTTGCAATTGCTTTGAAAGATAAGTCCGAGGTGTTTATGTTCAGTTACTTCCTTTATTCTTATTGAGCTCATTAGACGAGGTGGTTTTGAAACATTGCGTTTAGTGGGAGGGTTAAAGTTTCTGTCTTGAGGGGGTTAAAGGCTACTAGCCATGTTTCCGCCCATGTATTGATGGCAGTGTGAAGTTAGCTCGATTTTCGTTTTTCGTTATTCGACATTGGTGAATATCGAAAAACGAGCTACTCGTTTTTCGATATTGGCGAATAACGAAAATCAACTAGCTCGTTTTTCGATATTGGCGAATGTCGAAAAACGAGCTACTCGTTTTTCGTTATTCAAATTTGAATATCAGAAAAGCAGATTTGATGGATGTATATCTACATAATGTCTCCAAAACACATTTGATTAAATCAGTTATCTAAAATGAACTAAAGATATCATAATTGAGGATGCCTGAGCAGTGGATTCACAAAAAAACTGTTCTTTCTCGTTGTTTTTGATATTGGCGAATCTCGAAAAACAAGCTACTCGTTTTTCGTTATTCAAACTTGAATATCAAAAAAGCAGATTTGATGGATGTATATCTGCAGAATGTCTCCAAAACAAATTTTATGCAATCAGTTTTGTAAAACGAACTAAATATGTCATTAATCAGGATGCCTTAGCAGTGGATTAACAAAAAAACTGTTCAATCTCGTTGTTTTTTGATATTGGCGAATCTCGAAAAACGAGCTACTCGTTTTTCGTTATTCCGTAGGACGTTAAACCCCATTTCATTCATTCATTCATTTTTCGTTATTCAAACTTGAATATCAAAGGAGATTTGATGGATGTATATCTACATAATGTCTCCAAAAAACATTTGATTAAATCAGTTTTGTAAAATGAACTAAAGATATCAAAAATGATGATGCCTGAGCAGTGGGTTCAAATAAAAACTGCTATTTCTCGTTGTTTTTTGATATTGGCGAATGTCGAAAAACGAGCTACTCGTTTTTCGTTATTCAAACTTGATTATCAAAAAAGCAGATTTGATGGATGTATATCTACATATTGTCTCCAAAAGACATTTGAATTAATCAGTTATCTAAAATTAACTAAATATATCAGAAATGACGATGCCTGAGCAGTGGATTCAAAAACTGTTCTTTCTCGTTGTTTTTTGATATTGATTGTTTGAAAATTCACATTTTTAGCTTGTGGACCCTATAGAGGTAACAATTTTGAACCGATTTTGATGAAACTTTACATACATGATTATAACCCAAAGATCTTGGTTCCTTTCGATATTTGCGCCTATCGGAACGTAATTTCCTGAATTATGGCCCCTGATTGTCCGAAAAATCACCTATTTTAGCTTGTGGTACCTCTGGAGGTCACAATTATTATCTGATTTAAAAAACCGTTCGATTATATCACCGTAATACCCTAAGGAAGGATGAGTTCGAATTTCGAAAAAAATTGGAATAAAATTGCCATACAAAATGGCCGCCATTCGTACGCGATTACTGTTAAAAAATGGTATATCAAGATTGTGGACCCTGTAGAGGTCACAATTTTAATTCGATTTTGATGAAACTTGAAATGAATGGTTATAACCCAAAGATCTTGGTTCCTTTCGATATTTGCGCATATCGGATCGTAACTTCCTGAATTATGGCCCCTGATTATACACAAAATCGTCTTTGTTTAGCTTGTGGTCCCTCTGGAGGTCACAATTATTATCCGATTTAAAAAATCGTTTAATTAGATCACCGTTACACCCTAAGGAAGGTTGAGTTCGAATTTCGGAAATTCGGAACAAAATTGCCATACAAAATGGCCGCCGTGTGTACGCAAATACTGTTATAAAATGGTATATCAAGGTTGTGGACCCAGTATAGGTCACAATTTTTATTCAATTTTGATGAAACTTGAAATGCATGGTTATAACCCAAAGATCTTGGTTCCTTCCGTTATTTTCACATATCAGATCATAACTTCCTGAATTATGGCCCCTGATTGTCCGAAAAATCGCCTATGGTCGCTCTGGAGGTCACGATTATTAACCGATTTAAAAAAAACGCTTGACTCTATCACCGTTACACCATACGGAAGGTTGAGTTTGAATTTCAGGGAAATCGGACCATAATTGCCAGACATAATGGCCGCCGTTTGTACGCTAATAGTGTTAAAATATGGTATATCAAGGTTGTGGACCCAGTATAGGTCACAATTTTGATTCGATTTTGTTGAAACTTGAAATGCATGTTTATAACCTAAAAATTTGATTCTTTTCGATATTTGCGCATATCAAATTGTAATTTAATGAATTATAGCCTTTGATTGTAGGAAAAATCACTTTCGGTTTTGCTTGTTCTCTAACCATCTCCCGAAAATGTGGGCGTATCCTGCCTGGCAGCCGCTGGTTTGATAATCAAGTTTGAATAACGAAAAACGAGTAGCTCGTTTTTCGACATTCGCCAATATCAAAAAAACTGATTGCATAAAGTGTGTTTTAGAGACATTCTGCAGATATACATCCATCAAATCTGCTTTTTGATATTCAAGTTTGAATAACGAAAAACGAGTAGCTTGTTTTTCGAGATTCGCCAATATCAAAAACAACGAGAAAGAATATTTTTTTTTGTGAATCCACTGCTCAGGCATCCTCCTTTATGATATCTTTAGTTTGTTTTACAAAACTGATTTAATAAAATGTGTTTTGGGGACATTTTTCAGATATAAATCCATCAAATCTGCTTTTTTGATATTCAAGTTTGAATAACGAAAAACGAGTAGCTCGTTTTTCGAGATTCGCCAATATCAAAAAACAACGAGAAATAGCAGTTTTTATTTGAACCCACTGCTCAGGCATCATCATTTATGATATCTTTAGTTCATTTTACAAAACTGATTTAATCAAATGTGTTTTGGAGACATTATGTAGATATACATCCATCAAATCTCCTTTTTTGATAGTCAAGTTTGAATAACGAAAATGAGTAGCTCGTTTTTCGAGATTCGCCAATATCAAAAAACAACGAGAATGAACAGTTTGTATGGTAATCCACTGCTAAGGCATCCTGATTCATGACATATTTAGTTCGTTTTACAAAACTGATTGCATAAAATGTGTTTTTTGAGACATTCTGCAGATATACATCCATCAAATCTGCTTTTTTGATATTCAAGTTTGAATAACGAAAAACGAGTAGCTTGTTTTTCGAGATTCGCCAATATCAAAAACAACGAGTTTGAACATTTTTTTGTGTGAATCCACTTCTCACGCATCCTCATTTATGATATCTTTAGTTAATTTTAGATAACTGATTTAATCAAAAGTGTTTTGGAGACATTATGTAGATATACATCCATCAAATCTGCTTTTTTGATATTCAAGTTTGAATAACGAAAAACGAGTAGCTCGTTTTTTGACATTCGCCAATATCGAAAAACGAGCTAGTTGTTTTTCGTTATTCGCCAATATCGAAAAACGAGTAGCTCGTTTTTCGATATTCACCAATGTCGAATAACGAAAAACGAAAATCGAGCTAACTTCACACTGCCTGTATTGATTGCTTCGAGATCTTTATTTAATGTAAGTGCGCATGCCTCTGGGTCATCTATTGTTAGGTATAAAGAGGTGTTCGATTGTATACTATCCACAATGTCGTTTATATACAATAAAAATAATAATGGCCCCAATACGCTGCCCTGTGGGACACCAGCGGGAATACTCCTGGGGTCAGAGGATATTCCGTTTATGACGACGGATTGTTGTCGATTTTCAAGATAATTTTTGAACCATGACAACAGCCCTCCTCTGATCCAAGCAGCTTCCAACTTATGGCAGAGTCCGGCATTCCAGACTCTGTCAAAAGCCTTGCTGATGTCACAAAAGACGATCCTGGTGTATTTGTTCTGATCAATGGCTTGACAAAAGAAGTGATATAGGTCTATTAATTGGAAGATAGTTGAATCACCGATTCGACCTCTTCCACAACAAGGATGCTAAGTAGTTTTTCACAGGGACTTCAGCACTATAAGAAAGAGAGAGAGAGAGAGAGGGGGTTTAACGTCCACTCAACACAACTAGGTCGTTTCGGGACTAACATGTGGTTTTATTTTATTTCAATACGCTTGCGCGTAGGGGTCTTTAGCAGTCGGAGGAAACCAGAGTGCCCGGAGGAAACCCACGCACGAGGTTGAGAAGGCGCCCCTATCTCCAAGCCACATACGCTCACACCAGGGCTCGAAACCACAGCCGCAAGCCAGAGGTGGTCGGCCAGCTAGAGGTCGAAGCGCGGCACTCTAGACAACAAGGCCATCCCCCCAGCACTATAAGAATGGACTTATATTAGTATTAAAATATTAAATAACTATAACAGATCTTTATCTTGCTAACATGTAGTTTACGGTCGGTTCGTAAAATTTATGTTGCTGGAAAGTCAATTTCATATCCGTTAGCAAACGGACTAATCAAAGTTAATCCAAGAGAAGACTGTTTGGATTGGCTTAATTTCAAAATTTTAAATTCAATGTGCATGAAAATGTATAAAACTTCACGAAAGTTAGTATTAACAAGAAATTGAAAAAAAGCCGAACAACTGAGAATTCTGTTCACAAGCTTGATTAAAGATAACTGTAGAACTTACTACAGAAAACACTTTAAAAAATCTGTAGAATACTATAGTATTTTCTTATAGGAATTTTAGAATAAATCTGTATCTGTAGGAAGAATTACAGGCCGTAGGATATTCGAGGCCATTATTTCCTAAAGGACCCCAAAATTCTGTAGAATACAATATAATTTCCTCCTATATAGATATTTGTGGAAAATTTGGTTAAATTAGTTATATATAAACATGGTAAAAAATGTGCTACCAACCCTCTAGTTATACAAAGGCGACCGCCTTGTCACGTATCAAAAACAACGCCAGTTGACTCAATGATTTTTGATACAGCGTGCACGCGCTAACCCCCCCCCCCCCTCTCGCCAATCCCTTAACTTAAATAAAGGAGAATTGTATGTTGGAAAACAATTATCGAACTTTACTCGGAGCTATAACGTTTCTACAATGATTCATCTTACCAACTTAGTTCCGATTAAGACCCAGTGATTGTTTTCAATATAACTGTTGTGCTTACTTTAATTATGTTCGATTACCAAACGTCGTTTAAACAGTGCTAAAGACGCCATCTTATTCAAGCACCATATAAACTCTACAGCTAATGTCCGATCTACGACATTAAAAAGATTATTTTTTTATCTGGTTATCGCCAAATTAAATGTTTTTTGTATATCGATATAAGTCTACCCCCTGGGTACACTATATACATATTAACTATATGAATAATTAATTTTTCTATAAAAAAGCATTACTATTAACAATCGAAAGATGCGTGTTCGCCGTCAATACTATACATAATTCACAACTGGACGTGTTCGACACCGGACTTCATATAATTTTAATAATTCCTTATACCCAGTGGATCCCATTAGCGCTATAGTTGTCAGTTTCCTATAGACATAAAAACAATCAACTAAAAGATTCCAAGAAGTCCTTAAAGGCATTCAATGATGACCGGTTTCACATAACAGATTATTTTTCCGGGCGTGGACAGGCGTGGATAATATTATATATCCGATAATAACATAGTAGACCAGTGTATATTTAATCATTGCAAGACGTGTTTCTGCCATTCAACTTTTGATCTGATACAATTATCAGTTTAACCACTTTAATAATTATGTGACATTTGATATGGCGTGCGTTTGTCTGGATAATGCATGATAAAAGTCAAATACGATATCAGTTATTGCTTTGATATCTAGCAATTGGAATCGAAAGAGCCGGTGGAATATACATTTTAGGGACTTCAGCTAGCGGATCTTTTCATCACTTTTGAGTGTTGGTGTGGTGTTTTTATGAGGCTGGTTATGGAACTTACTCTGTGCCCCAACACAAGTTATATTACAATGATGTGTGTCTCTTTGTGTTTTATTCAAAGCTTGGTTGTTCTTGTGAAAGGTATTGTCCTAAGAGATGCCATGTTTGGAAGTAAGTTTTTTTTCTTCACTTTACACTGTCTTGGTGTAATGTGTGACTTTGATATACTAGTATTCAATGTATTTTAATGACACTATTGTTTCATGATATTTCTCGTGGTGACTTTTTAAAAATATTTATTTCAATGAAATAATGTCTAGCACAAGTCAGTTAGCAGTTGCTATGGATTACATAAATATCTGGTCAAGAGGTATCTGTTGAATTAATTTATGCCTGTCTCATATGGCAACCAGAAATAAACATAGATGGAGGTTGTCGGTCCCTAATACTCATACCACCAATCCAATTTTAAAAGAAATCTGCGACGACTTCTAAAAGTAAAATATCAACGAAGGAGATTATTTTAGACCCAAATGACCAATTTCTTCAAATATCTTGCTGACAAGAGAAATTGAGGAACACGTGGGAATGAGCACGGAAGACATTAGGATAATTTGCGGGTCACACTTAGCAGTAGCGAAATAACTGCGGTTTCTGGCGAAACTAATCCGTTTGGCACGGTAGAACTGTCGAAAAATCGCTGAGTGCTAGCCTTCTACGCGGAATAAATGCGCAACAAGTGCGGACGATCTTCGGCAACAGCGTTTGGTCTCGGATCAATCACGGCGTACCTGCGGAAAAATTGGTAAAGAGCACATGATTTCGCCTATACGGAATAACAGCAGAAAACTTGCGAATATTACGGAAATTTTTCCGCAAACGTTCTTTTCAATATGTTCAAAAGAACGTTTGCGGAAAATTTTGGGCGCGCGGAAGGCTGCGGATGATGTGGAATGAATTCAGATTCACTGCGCTTCCTAGCGGATAAATACGGTACAACAGGAAAGACATACGGTACTTTGCGGTATAATTGAGGTTTTGCTTCCGCAAATCTTCCGCGGTCTAGTGAAATGGGCATATAAGTCAGTGCTTCTGCCTCCAAAACAGTGATTTTATCGGCGGTATCCGGCGTCATCCTTTGATCTTTACCGATTTTCCGCAAGTACGTGGCGATTGGTCCGAGACGAAATGCGGTTGCGAAGATGGTCCGGGCTTGTTCCGCAGTCATTCCGAAGTTCTAGCTTGCCAAAAGAATTAGTACCACCAGCTACCGCAGTTATCCCGCGTATTTTCCACCATTGCCGAGTGTAGCCCGCAAGTTGTCCGAATATCTTCCGTGACGATGCGGGCGCATTCCTTAATGTTCCGCAGTTTCTTCGCCGCTTCGCCATAATTTGTACCGTAGTTTACCCGTTTGTGTACCAAAGATACCGTTACTGTTCCGAAGGTACTCCGATAGCGTGAGAAATGGATATTTTCCGTGGAAATTTGTTTCCACTTTTCCGCGTAAATATGCCGAAGCTCTTCCGTAGAAGCCATTCCGCGGACGTCCGTGAGTACCGCAGCTTTCCGCAGCCCAGTGAAATAGGGGGTATTAGACTATCAATGCAAACAAGAGATACGCGGCAAGGGTAGTTCTTTCCACCGTATCTCCACATGAAATGAAATGATGTCAAGGGAAAATAGTTAGCGGGCCAGCGCTTTACCCACTGTGCCACTAGGTAAGGCCATGGGACTGAAAACAATATATGCCAATGCGACTTTAGAAGGATGTGAGAAAATATTTTCTGCTAATCATGAACCAGAACAAGAAAATTAATCGCGGAAAATAGATACGGTTGACAGAACCCAAGCCATGACTGCTGGTAGTTGATTTATAAATTACTTTACATCATTTGTGTTTATTTACACGGCTTTTTTGGACACTAAACATATTAATCATTGCTTTACAGATTGTCCTTATGTAGAATGTGAGAATCAAGGTATAATTGATATTGAAACCTGTTTATGTCAGTGTGGGGATGGTTTTTATGGTAGTTTTTGTGAGAAAGGTAACTAAATACATTTTAAAAAAAATAATAAGCTAACGAATGTTGTGAACTCAGTATTTAAAAAAATAAAAGAATGACGTGTGTGAAAACTGATGAAATACCACATTATACCGATTTCGGAATGTCTTTTATACCATCTACAACAACAAAAAGTGGTATACAAATCAAACCTCCCGTTTTTGAAATAATATTGTAAATTGTAAAACGTCATTAGTTATTTTTTTTCAGAGAGACATATTTCACCTTGGCCACAAGGTCCTTACGTTATTCCAAAACCTATCATTGGTTGTCCAGATGAAACGTTTACAACGGGTGCCATTAATGTCAAGTTTCCTGATGGAAGTGACGAAGATATGAAATACTTCTTACACAGTTCTAGTTTGATTGGTCCTGCTATGCGGAATGGTTTTGTTTGGAATTTTTGCCAAGACTTTAATGAGAGTCGGACAGAGCGGACACAGTGGAATAATGGCAGCTACTGTATTTTCAAGGTAGTTGGTACATCCTGTCCTAATGGTAGGTTTCACATTATTTCTGTATACTTCTATCCAAATTAGATATTTCTAGATATGTTATATCGGAAATGCAAAGAATCGTGTTTTATCGTTTTATGATTTTGCACTAACTGGCCAGTGATGTGCGCTATATGATGTACTCTATGCGATAAATTTTGATCGGATAGTGGCGTTTCTTTATTAAATTACAAGGGTCAAGGGTTATTTTACGTTTACGACCACCGGTACACCAGTGGATTTCTGTTTTGGGTTCCATTCGAACGACTAGTTGCAATTTCAGTAAATATATTCTAAACTGTTGAACTCACTACCTAACATTACTCTTAAAGTGACTTTAACACATTTACACACACACAAAAAGAATGTGAATAACCTTGAATATATTATACTCTAAATAACTCTAACCAATTATCTAAGATCCAAGAACTGACCTACTGAGAGCAACACATATTGCAATGAATATTTCACGAAAGTTCGCTCAACTCATTGAAAACCTCAAAACAAGTTAAGCAATGCCTAAACAGGCGTGCCCAAGAACATGTGCATACGATTTCATCGTCGAATCACGCCACGAACAGTCGAGGGCCCAAAACCCGTCAATATCGCTTTAAGTTTATTTACCGTCGTCGATTATATTCGAATCGTTGGATGGAGATTTTATTTTTCTGTGTATTTTAGGGTTTGTAGAACTATCCGTGCATGTAAACGAAGGATATGCGTTAGAAAACCCAACGCCACCAAACCCAACTATAAAAACTACAGATAATGGTGATCAGGCGATCATAGTTTGTTGTAAGCAAGATAGAAATGGAGGCGAGATACTAATGCCCAGGACACTGCCCTTTTATTTTCTTAAGGTATAAATTATCTTTCTTAAATATAAAGGATATGCGAAGAGGAAAATACAGAATTAAAGAATTAAACATCAGAAATTTTATCTTAAATACTGCTCTATTTTCTGTCGACGTAAGTCCAGGATTCGACGGGTTATAAAGAATATTTTCTAATTCAGGATCCAAACAGTTCGGTATGCCAGGATGTTATTAACATGACGGTTATAGAAGAAGATGTAAACTTTCTTGAATGGCGGGATTACCAGGGTTTTCCAGATGTTACATTATGTTATTACTCGCCAGGTATGTTCGCCTTTAAAGTGACATTTATAACTCAAATAACATTTGTATAATCCTAAAATAAAGTACAATTTATAACATTGAAAATAACTCCTTAAACACTTTTGTCATCATAACGAAATGTTTGGCCATTTAACCCTGTAATGCCCACACCATGAACCGAGTTTTGGAAAATTATGATACTTTGGATTATTGAAGGTTTACATGTAGTAAAAAATATCCCAGGGTAAAATTTAGGATCGGGTGACCTTGACCTTGATTTTCAATGTGTATCATATATGATACAGTGGGCTTATCACAACAAAAAAAATTCTAAACCAACATAAAATTTCATATCAAAACAATGTTTTTTTGAATTAACAAAATTTGATAATTTTAAAACAAATGCATAACATAAAAAGAAAAATCGCAATAACAAAAAATCACACCAAAAAGCCAAATTTTGACAAAAAATTCATTTAATTGGTTGTGGTCTAAAACAGGTTAATAAACACATATAATTGATATAAATACACAAATGGCTGAGTTTCAAGACATTTCTGGCACTCTTTTAACACATGATAAGAACAATGCCTTCATTTCTATATATCAATAAAGTATGCCTCAGACCCATTGTATCATATATGATACACTTAATTTCGACATTGATTTTCAGAAAATATATTGTTTATTTTTAAATTTGAATTAGACTGGTAAAAATATATATTTTCTGGCAACAAATAGCATATAAGTAAAAATAGATTTACTAACGGTGTATTTTTTTTAATTGGAATCATTACATAGCTTTTATTGACATTTCCGAAAGTGTAGAGTTGGTCCCAGGCACTTGAGGCCAGGGTCCTTTAAGTTGTACAGTTGCACCCGGTGAACGATTTTTATATAACGGGGAATAAATAATAATTCATATTATTACATTAAATATTTAAAATACTCCATAGGGATTATAATAATATGCATATCATGTAGGTGTGCATATCTGATACGCTGGGTATTAAAGGGATTTAAAGTTAACATTATTTTCTATTAGTAGCTAGACTATTTACTAACTAAAATCGAATTTATAACAGTTAAAATTATTTTTTATTGCGTTCATTCTGTCCGCAAGTAGCTGGACTAACGTCTAATTTTAGACTTTATTTATTTTTTAATTCCATTACTGATATTTTTATTTCGGGTTACAACGTAATTATTTGGTATCCATAACACTTAACGCGATTAATTTACGAAGAACTTTTTTTTATTTCTAAGAACCACAGGAATGCAGTGTCGACGGCTCTGGAGATTTGTTTTACAGAGGAAAGAAGAATATTTCTGTGAGTGGAAATCCTTGCATGAGATGGGAGGAGGTTATTGGTAACAACACACAACCCGATTTATACCAACATAATTATTGCAGATTTCACGAAGGCCCTAACAGTAATATACGTACAACTGGCTGTTTTGTATCTGAAACTCAATTTGAAGAATGTGATATTCCTAAATGTGGTAATAATAATAATAATAAGAAGAAGAATAATAATAATAATCTTGTCATTTTACAAGGGTAGCAAATTAAGCCTGAGGCTTGTTTTCAATTTGGCTGTTGGCACAGATCGTGCGAATGTTTTCGATCATTACTGCAGGGAGAAACCGAAGAACACGGGGGAAACCTGCCTGATCGGAAGGGAGACCGAAAATCCCTCTCATTTACAACGATAAAGTTCTTGCCCTTAGCTGGGATTGAACCCTCGTTGCAAATGGTAAGATTTATTGTCGTTCCTTTTGGTAACAGAGTATACAATTGCTAAAGCCTCTGGTCTAATTTGCGGCCACCACCAACCTCCCTGCGATTTTCACAAAATCTTGATGTTTATGTTTCAAAATATACACACTAGCAATTTTGCCACAGAGTTTTTTTTATATTTTTATTTTAAGTGTTAATTGAAAATGTCTTATAATGTTATTGGAATAATATGTTAAACTTTTTTTTTCGAATATCCATATTATTTAAAAGTCTTAAACAATATGAATTCAAAAAATGCTTCCAACACAAATTCTCCTAAACATTTTTTTTGTAGCATGTCCATATGAAGAATGTGACTATGGAGGATACTACGATCCAGATGTCTGTTCGTGTCGTTGTGGACATGATTACTATGGTAAATTATGTGACGAAGGTAAAAATCGAAATTATAGGATAACTTATTTCGACAATTAGCACCCGTAAAACACCCAAAAATTTAGGCAGGCAGCCGCACCCCTTCTTGTGTACAACCCCTGGGTCGTACTATGTCTTTTATAGACATGACGTTCATACAATTTATAGTGTACGCTGCATACACCCCCATCCTCACGACGTACTTTTACTTATGTACTTAATGTTTTTCGGCTGAATCATCTAGATCTCAATATATACTTAACACAAGAATTAAGCCGAAGATTGTAATAAACAATATCATAAAAATAGATTAAACCAAAACATCCACAAAATAATAGATAAAGCATAAAACGATGTTAGATTATGAAATTCATATTGATATTAATGACATTTTCAGGACAGGTGATCAAGAGCTCGGCGATGAGAAAATCATCTGATAATCTGTTTACTTTAAAAGGAGTATCATGTGAGTATTTTATATATCCAGTGAATTGTTTTTAAATGAGTTAATGGCATGTAGAATTATTGGTGCCAATTATACACTACTGTTTCCACATTTAAATCACAGAAAATACCATTTGACGAAGTTACCAACCAGTAGCAGAGCATGATTTCTAAGCCAGAGAGATTATGCACATATTGTAGTTTTGGCATGTATACTATATAGTCGAGCCAAGCTAGTCGCCAAATGTTTGGGTGTTATAGATATCTTTACATTCAATTAAGAACTCACGAAACCCAGGTCTATTTCACTCGAATAGTTAGAAAATGTAGCGAACCTTTACTGAATATACACAATTTTAATGAAAGCCATTTGGTAGAAGTAGTTGATCGTTTAACGTCTGCTTCCACAAAAGCGAGATCCCAGAACACCATATTGATGTTTATGCTACTGCAAATACGATCTGCATATTCTGAGCAAAAAAAATGAGATTGGAGACCAAGAGTTATAACAGTTAGTGTGCCGGATTCCCCCTCCCCCGCACACTATTTCCTTTTAATAATATATTATTCTTTATCATAGTGTACACAGGAATGAAGTTGAAAACACCTACATGGTTTCAGGTTGACCTCAAGTTTACCCACTTTATATCAGCGTTTTATATCTTTAAAAAATGTAAGTATAATTTGTATTTTTAGGAAAATGTCATCTCAGCTTAATCCACGCTAATATGTACCCATATTGATTATTTAATTTAATCAAGAACACAAAATCACGGTTTAAAAATGAGCCGTGCCAATATTTAACAAGCTGATGTGTTCTCATTTAGTTCAGAAATCAAAATAAAATACCGATGCTATTTAATCTGCCGGCATGGATTCAATCGGATTCAAACCAGGGCTATCGATTTCGTCTTGTTATATACGGAGCAGCATAGATCGTCGGAACTTCAATTCTTCATAATATTATCTTAACTTAAGTGTACCGTTTCTGATGCGATATTCCTTTTATAGAGGCTCAACTTTCACAATATTGTAGTTCCTATATAACAAAACCCACGCATATAATAAGGACTGTCTATCAAAAAGGGATACAAGCAGATAAAAAGCAATTTATATTATTTGTTTAAACTTAGTGTAGGTATATTTCATCATTATTCATTTACCAAATTCTAGTTAAAATCAGATATTAATTTCGTTTCATTTAGTTTTGTATGCAGTTCTATATTAACACTTGTTGGGTGTTTTTTGAGTCAGCGATCCGAACACGCCAATTCTGGTACATTACGCAAATATAGGAAAGAAAGGTTATGTGCTATGATTACTTAAACACAACTATCTGTCATAAATCGACTCCCTGACTTGTTTGAAATTAGGAAAGTATTCTGACCACAGTTTTCTGACTAACCGACATAGTTCATGTATTATTTCAGATACAATGTCATCAAGAAACTACCAAGGCACCCTCTACGTCAGCAAATATCCGTATGATTTTTTGGAAAAGGCGTCTGTAGCTTGTTCAGAAATAGTTGAAAATGCGGGGTTTGTGTATTACAAGGTCATTTGCTACAAAGTTATGGAAGGCAGGTATGCCACAATTATGCCAGCGGTGGATACTGATCCGGACATCTTGGACAGGTTTAATGTAATACATACTCGTAAGTTATAATGTAAAAAAAGTTTAATTCTTCAAAGACAGCCGACGTGGACCATTATTTATAGGTCATGGCTCATTCTACCATGCCGAGTGAGCCCCCTTGAGCAAGCCTTGGTAAAATATACGTCTGTGGTGATTATTTTATTCGGACTTCGTATACAAAGTCGTAATGTTGTAATATTGTCTACACATTTGTGTTTTTTTTATACATTATTTTGAATGCTCGTTTGCTGTATGTATATGTTGGTGTGGTATTGAATTATATCGGTGTTTAACAAAACCTTCTACATACGTAAAATTAATGTCTCGCAGCAATTAAATTATAAACATTATAGTCCGGTTGATGTAATAATGATTTGAGTTTAAGATACTTCTGTTCTTCATTACAGCAACTAATTGTGGTAAATCACTAGGTTTAACGACAGGTCGAATTCTGGATGATCAAATACAAGTATCAACAGAAACTCTCAACTTCCCTTCCACTAATGTTCGCCTTTATTCTAATGGTGGATGGTGTGCCACAGAAACAGATGATGGACCTTATGTACAGGTAAACTATAAATAAAAACGCTAACCAAGCTGTTTGTTTTTCTATAAACTGTTGCTTAGATAAATAATTCCTGATTGGACAGTGCACAGAAGAAAACATGAGATAAAGTTATACAAAGTTCGCGTAGTTTCGTATCAGTTATAGTACAATATAATTTGATGCCTATCAGTTGGTTAAGTTGCTGTACATTGTGTCTGTGGATGAGATAAATGGACAGTGCAACTGGGAAGCATACTAGATATATCGCTTTATATTTCATTTCTTATAAAAAATGAAATCCGTTAGTATCGTATCAGCTGCCATGCATTGTTTCTATATTTTGTTTCGTTTTAGTTCATGTAAAATGTTTCTGTTGAGGTATATTCTATTAGAGTCGTTAAGTGTTTATTGTCGATTAATATAAATACCCAATTGACGGATTAAACTGATATATAAATACATGCATGTAATTATCAGTTATAAACAGTGATGTAATACTCTATAGCTATACATTGAACGATTTAAAGGATGGAATTATATAAGAATAGTAGAAAAACTTGATAGAGAACAACCGGTGTCATTAGGTAAAATGGCTACACTATCGTTGGCGTGGCCGAATAAGTCGCCATGATTTTGTCGGAAAATGTTAAAAAAATTAGCAGCTTCCCCCTACAAATGATCTTTCTCCGTGCCTTAAATGTTAAAAATTATTATTTTGAGATAATATTTTCAACAGATTCAAATACGATTTGCGGTTGATGATCTAATTTAGAAATTGACAATCGAGGCTACAGTGTTCCTGTAACGACGATAACGGGCTCCGAGTGAACTGATTTGACTGAAAAGTTTAACATACTTCACTTCTATAACTGCTTTAGCGAGATTTTTTTTTATCAAATCTTATAGGACCTACAAGTGCGTAACACAAAATCCTCAGATATCTTCGACATCGAAAACACGAATTATTGGTCAATTTAAATCAACATTGATGATGTAAACTTACCGGGAAAAGATGAGCTTCTGATATCCGATATTTAAGATAAAATAATTTTTATAACTTTGTTACACGAATCGTGTATCATAATGCGTCTCAGACCCAGTTGTATTGAGAGACTCGAGGGACGAGGCTAGACACATTGCACTAGATTGAGATTGTTGGCTTATTTCCCCGAACATAGCTAATTTGAAATTGGAGTAAAAACGGAATCAATTTATATACATTCATATTACAGTATAATATGCGTTGGACCCACTTTTGTGAATTTCTAGGTCCCAAATGTTAGCGATTTTGCTCATTCAAAATATTTGTATTTAGGGGATCCGTGGCCGTTTAATGAGTAAGGTGCTGGCTCTCCTGCCCGGGGGTCCCTGGTTCAATCCCGATAATGGCTGCTACCTGCTTGCACTTAAAACATCTCATCACAGTTAGAATCCAGTTGCTGCCGATCTTCATTAGCGCAGTTTGACTTTGATCGCCATTTAGCCATTCCTATATATTGTACTGTAACTATAAATTAACAGATAGATCTATTGATTCCAACAACGGTTCAAGGTGTTCGGATTAATGATGTTGCACAAGGAGAAAGCAGATCGTTTCCAAATGTATTTACAATAAAGTACGGAATGAATTCAAATAACTTGACAGCTATTAATAACAATACCGGCAAACTGAAGGTGAGTCAACATCTAAGGGCATTATGATAAACAATACATTAGTATATGAGTGATACCGTTACTGTGAGTAAGGGTATCTCAGTGACTAATTTTATTCTTGTCTTAATAAGATTATGGCACATAACAATGAAAATCCCCACTATAAAATTCGCAATAATTTTTTCCCCACTATAGAAATTCGCAATAATTTCATGTGGCAATTATGTTTTACAGTATTCATATTAGCCTATTAAAATTTTACCTAAACGACGTTGTTACTCTATTCCAACGAGGTTATGAACAACTTCTTCCAAAACCATTAACATACACCTTAGATCAGCTCACATGTCACACGAACTGCTTTTTGTTATATTTTTGTAATGTATTCCAGATTTTTACCTACACTGTTGGAGCTTTTTCGGAAGAACTCTATCTGTTTGATACTGATATTTTAACTCGATTCCTGAGAATAGATATAGTAGATTATTATCATTCACCATGTCTTAGACTGGAAATTGTTGGCTGTCTTCGTTACGGTAAACATTTTTGATTCCCATGAAAGACATTTTGTGTTGTACCCTTTACCATTCGCAGAATATATATTTATCATCATTTACATTGGTTTTAAGAAATGATGTTTAATTGCTGACATATATATTTCTTATCGGGAAATCAGAGTTTGCACCGCGTCTCCGAATGTGAAAACAGACGCCAAGAAAGCGTTACTTTACCCCGAAAATGTCAGCCCTTTTGGGGCTGCCCTTTTAGTTTTGACTGCCAATATGTAATATAAACGCAGAAAATACCAGCCTGGTTGCGAATTAACAACGAAAATATACAACCCAAATCTTCTGAGCTAAAGACATGTACATCTGGACACAAGGTGATTTCGGATCAAGGGACTTATCAGCGCAGGCGTCCGTGTTGTAGACTGGTGTATCCAAGCTCGAGAGGGTTAAATGATTAATTGTTTAAATAATTTATTCAATGAAATATATATATGTTATTCGAGTGGATGTTTATTTTATATCTTACTAATTCTAGTTCAGAGGAAATTAGCATGTACATCTGGTAGTAAAACGTTTGGATATGGCTTGGAACCAGGAAGAAAGTTGGGCCTCCCACTAGCTGATACCGAAAAGTCCTTTCCAAGTTCAGACATAAACGACTGTATTCATAAATGCAAAAACAGTTCGAATCCTGTTTGTAATTCAATTCAATTCAATAACGGTACCTGTTTCCTGCGCATGCCCAATAGATTTAACCACCATTTTCTTGATAAAATGAACATCATAGATGACGTCACTGATATTTACGGACAGATAATATGTACAGACGGTAAGAAGTGCTCATATAATGTCATAAAATACTGGTAATTAGAGACCATGTCAGTTACTTATTTGGTTTGTAGTAAATAAACGTTTAGACTACCGTCTAGAAAGCTGTAAAATTTGTAAAGAATCAATCAAAATCATATTATGGAGTTTTACCTCTGGTTCCAATTTGAGACCTTCACTTAGGAACTACAAATGGGTATTGTATTTATTTTATATAATTAGTTTATTACAATTTTATACTGAAAAAAGATTGATCATACCAAAGACATTTTCACAATAAAAGAACATGTTTGAGTAAGGATGGGACAATCCTCGTGTTTTCAGGTCTTTTTTCAGGACAGGTTGTTAAGCGGAATGCGATGTAAAATAGTAGAAAAACAGTCTTTATATCTTCTTTACTAAGTTTGAATTTGTTTAAAACTAACAAAACGTCATGCAAATTGATCGATAATGGCCAACCTCGGTTACAGTAGTCAGATGACCATGAATAACTCTCTGGACAAAAACGCATGACTGTATTAAAGGACAAATGACGTAACTATGTAATGACTAATGATTGTTTTTGGTTATCAATATAAGGTACAGATAACGTATTAATTTGTTCTAATTTTAGGTGTTCGCGAAGGAATTCATTTTAAGAGTGAAATAAATATGACTGGTGGCTTATACTCCTCTCCATCTTATCCATTGTACGATACGGGTGTTAATATAATCGTAATAATTCGTATTCCAGTTGATGGATATCTTATTTTAGATATCTTAGATTTAAGCCTGGCACCAGTACATGTATGTTATATTAACACTTTTTTTTTGTATGTATGTCTGTGTTTTATTGTATTTTTTACCAGTCCTGAATTTATTGTGCACAATGATTACTATGAAAGCCGATAATTATCCTCTCGCTCATTCTTGCCTTTGCGTCAGCGAAGTGCAAAGGGCAAAGGCGAAGGCCAAAAGACAAGAAATTTTGCACCTTCGTGGCTTCGCTTCGCTATGAGTTACCCGAAAACAAGAAATGTACAAGGCGAATCTAAGAAGGAACTCGAGTTCTTGGCTTTGCACTGATTATTTCTTGCATTTTTGAATTCGCGCTGTCACACGTAGAGAAGTTAAAAAGAAGGAGTGACATTGGGACCATTTGTCGCGGCTTCTAAGCTTCATAGAGCACATCGTTGCCGCGAAGGCAAGAAGTGGCGAGGGGTTCTTATCGGCTGTCGAACTGCCATAGATGACAGACAGGAGATGGGGTGTGTATAGGTTGACATTTAATACGAAACTAATGCCGCCGGTCTACAATTAAAGGACCTAAGGCCGTAACTCAAAATCCTCCAAAATCTTTAACATCGAAAACACGAATTATTGGCCAATTTAAATCAACTTTGATGATGTAAACTTACCGGGAAAAGATGAGCTTCTGATATCCGATATTTTAGATAAAATATTTTTTTTAACATTGGTACACGAATCGTGTACCATAATGCGCTTCAGCTCCAGTTTTAATAAGAGACTTAAGGAGCGAGGCTAGACATATTGCACCATACCATACGGCGTATGTTGACTGGAATAGCTAGACGCCATAGAAACTTTCACTAGATTGAGACTGCATGGCTTATTTCGCCGAACATAATTGATTTGAAATTTGGGAAAAAACGAAAACCATTGAATGTAAATCAATTTATATACATTCATATTACAGTGTAATATGCGTTGCGACCCACTTTTGCCATTTTCTAGGTCCCAAATGTTAGCGATTTAGCTCCTTTAACTACGCTTGGGAACATAACAAAGCTATAGTTGGTGGACATTTTAATTCCAATTTCGATGAATTTATTCAAACACGCTAAGTATGCTTTGAGAATTTTGGAAGTATTTTTATCGCATCTATTTTCATATGTAAAGAAATTAAAAATGTCTTTTTTAGTCTTTGTGTGTATGAAATTAACTAGAATCCGCATTATTTACTATAGTGTGTCATTCTTTCTACAGAGCTATCTCTAAAGTATAAAGTTCTCAGTATGCAGAATGTTGTCTATTTTAGGCTAGAATTATATTTTTAAATTTGCGGTAGTATATATTTTATCACAGAATCCATATTTCTAAACAAAATAAACAGATATGGCCGCGGTATATTCTAAAAAGAAAGACAATATATTATTATTATAATTTTGTATACTGCAGTTTCACAGGCCAGTGTTCGTTCATGCTTATTTTTTTTCTTTTTCAAAGAAAACTTGCCAGGATGAACTTAGAATAAAACAATTCTCTACCAGGATTTGGTCGGACTATTTAACAATATCAAATACAAAACAGCGTAACTATAAAGGTAATTCTTAGATACAATTTGACAATTTTCCATCTACATTAAATGACATAATTGTACAATAATGTGCTATAGAAGTTGGATTGACTAAACAAGGTTGGGAGGTAGCTAGTGGCCCAACGCGTGGGACTTGAGATCATAAAGTCTGCCATTGAGTCATGTGACATGGGTTATATCTCCTGCAATTGTACGTGACATGAAGTAGGGTCGCCTGTCCAAGCGAATTATTAAAAAAAAATTCAACCTCAATGACCTAGTTTGTGTTGAGTTGTCGTGAATATGTCACTGTTTCTGCCTCTGTCTCTCTTTTTCTCCATCTCTCGAAATCCCATGTACACATTTGCGTGCACGTAAAAGAACCATTGGGAGTTGCAACTCGATATAAGAATAGACCTTAGCCCGCTGTCTAGGCAAAACAGCACAATGTATGGCGTACCCCCGTCTTCATTAGCTCAGTCGGTGCAGAAACGTAGGACGCTGAACCCCATTTAATCTCAGTTTCATTTCATAAATGCATTTTTAAAATCGTTTTTTTTAAGGTGCTAGAATAAGATCAAGTAATAATGCAATCGAGATACTATTTTTATCTTGCCTGGAGTCACTGAATGCTCCTGCTCGTGGCTTTGTATTCAACATTTCTTACGACGGTAAGGTATATTCAAATAACAAACTGGCTTTCTTTTTTATACATTAGTGTAGAAATATATAGATAATTCGTTTAATCGAATTCGTTAACTCTTTTTAATCTTAATTCGCTTAAACGAAATAACTAATTCATTTTTTTTCGTTTTCATAAGAAATATTTTTTATTCAGTAAACACCTGAATTTGGATCGGGGAACAGTCTATATTATTATGTGTAACCCCTCTCTCTAAATTTAGACACATAATTACATAAACAAATTATAAGTCGTTCAAACAAAATAATTGATTCATTTAAACAAAACAACTTATTCGTTTAAACAAAATAACTCATTCGTTTAAACGAAATAACTAATTTGTTTAAACGAAATTACTAATTTGTTTAAACGAAATAACTAATTTGTTTAAACGAAATAACTAATTCGTTTAAACGAAATAACTAATTCGTTTAAACGAAATAACTAATTCGTTTAAACGAAATAACTATTTCGTTTAAACGAAATAGCTGATTCGTTTAAACGAAATAACTGATTCGTTTAAACGAAATAACTAATTTGTTTTAACAAAATAACCAATTCGTTTAAATGAAATAACCAATTTGTTTCAACGAAATAACCAATTCGTTTTAACGAAATAACCAATAAGTAATAGCATACCGACACACCGTGCGTGCACACAATCCACAATTACTTAAATCTAGCAATTATAGATCGGAAAAATGAATATTTTGTTTGTTTTTTTTATTATAGAGGAATGTGGTGGATGTAATTATGTATACGATTTTAAATGTTCAGCAGAGGTCCAGCAATGTAAAGAAAAGTGTGGTTATTTAAGTTCTATGTATTTTCCAAATAATTATGAGCGTTCGCTTACATGTCGATGGAATATTGAAGCTCCTGTTATGAAACAAACCTATGTTAAATTGGAGATTTTGGATTTTAACGTTAGGAGTACAGATGAAACATGTTTGGAAGGTTCAGTAACTATTAGTGATACTGATCATTTGAAGCGTAAACAGACAATAGGACGATACTGCAACTATAATCACCCACCCAGCATTATATACTCTAACTGGGGAATAATCACTGTCGATTTTAATACGCTTAACTCTTCGAGATTTGTGGAACCAGGAACTGGTTTCCTTTTCAAATACTCATTTGAGACAGTGGATCAACACGTAGAAGAGGAAGGTAAATTTGTGTTTTCATTTTTCATGGACAAATCCAATACAATAAAGCTGCGTTCACACTGGGGCTTTAACCTGCATTGAATTCAGAATAAAGTCTTATTCCGGACTTTGGCGTCACACTCAATTCGATAAAAACCGAATTGAATCTGAATTATAGAATTCGTATATTTTTCCGAATTCAACCCGGAACTATTATTCTGAATCGAGTTATTCGCAGTCAAGATTTGAGTGTGACACGCTTGATTCCGATCAACAGGTTTACCAGGAACGATAGCTCTGCGTACATGTTCACTTCTACTTCCGTCTTATCGCGCGAAATCGTGTATTTAAAAAAAACCCAATGGTATGGCAAACCACCGAGGGGCAGTTTGGGCCATTGTGGAGAGGCTTCTCCTTCTACAACTCTGGAGAGATGAGGATATTGAGGCACAATTGCAAACCTCCCATCGCAACCAGCCTGTATACAGACGGTTGGCCGAACTCTTATCAGACCAGGGATACCACAGAACAGCCGATCAGAGCCGCAACAAACTCAAAACCATGAAGCATGACTGGGCCAAAAAACCCCGAAGAATCTCAACAAATCTGGCACCTCTGGCCGGAATAATATATCTGACGACGTAGAGTCGAATATATTGGACGAGGTATTGGCAACTAGACCAGTACCTACCCACGTTACGTTGTTGATACTATATTACAAACACAAATCAGCTGCACCCCTACATAGCTGTAGCCCTGCGATAACATAACCAGCTAAAAGATAGGTGGTCGGGCAACAAAACATACGCCCTCAGCAGCTAAGTCCTCTTAGCAGTCAACAAGGGTTGTGGCATACTTTTCCTTTTGTCAGTATTGCAGTATGACCTCAAATACTGTGCATATATTTCAAGTCAATCAGATATTAACATTAGCCTCTAGCGCGTCGGACGGGGGCGACGACAATATACGACCACATAATTTCAATGAGGGCATATAAAAATCCAAATACAAAGATAGGTGTGTTCAGCTGACCATTCACGGTGTAGACCCTGGGGACAGGGCATGAAGGTAAGATTTACTGGTTCAAGTCTAGTGGATTATGAAATGGGAGCTACGATGGTTCAGTGAGTAAGAAGCTGACTCCCTAGTCTGCTGGTCGAGGGTTCGTTCGCTGTGTTGACCGAAAACGTTCATCGTGATTTTCCAGCCTGGTTTCCCCATGCCAGTGTTGCTGTTGCAAGTCGGAGGGCCTGTAAGCTGTCTAGTCGCTCAGATGGGGCGAAAGACAGATTTTCCGTGTACACAATGACGTTGGCATAAAAAAAATCTCTGGATAGATGGAATTCGAGGCCGTTGCGTCGCTATCCTGGAAAAACGGTCTATAGACGTCTTTATAAGCCTAGTCGTACCAGTCCACAAAGGCCCGACTCTCACAGATTATGCGTCGTGAGTTACGCATTCTCTGATGACTGACACGTGATGACCTTTAAAATGGCCTACCACCCGACTAAATAAACCGAATCCTGTTGGCTACGTCAACGAGGCGCCGACTTAAGCCAGTCGTAGGTGCGCGTATGTCGCTTGCGACTAGAGACCTCCAGTCGTTGGAATGAATGAATGAAATGCCATGGGGTTTAACGTCCTACTGTTCTGCACCTAACCTGGGCTAATGAAGACGGGCATATACCATACAGTGTTCTAAGGGGAAATTTTGCCCGGGCAGCGGCACTACGGTCTACTCTTATATCGAAATCCAACTGCCAAGAAATCTTTTACGTGCACGCCAATATGTACACGGGACCTCGGTTTTTCGTCCCATCCAAACGATTAGACAGCTGTCCTTGTTAGGCCCTTAGAACAGTTGGAAGTTTATCCCCAATTCATTACATTTCAATTAAGTTGTGAAATACATGTACATACGTGTTGATGTATAGCCAACGCTACCAAAAGAAATCAATATCATTCGCATTTGATTTTGGTGCCAACGAAATCGTGCCCGGCGCTGCATGGCAAGGAAATTAAATATAAGCAACATAACATCACCTATACGATTGTCTGGCACATTCATCTTGGATATGAATGACCTTCCCTGCGCATTCGGTGTGGCGCTTTTCATTCTGAATTAAATCTCAATAAACTGTGATGTGACGCACCACTTTTAATGCGGGAAAAACCAATCCGAATTTCGGAGTGTGAACGTAGCTTAAGATGTAAAACTTATGTATTTTAGCTACTTCCCAAAATTGGGGGTATGAAGTGTTCTAGAATATGGAAGTATACCTTCTATTAATTTCAGTACTTATTTTAATCAAAAAGGCCGTTGTCATGCAAGATACGCTAACATTTTGCAACAGATGGACAGAGAACTGTGAAAATCCATAGGATTCATCCTCTCATTGTTTCAATGTTTTAATTCGGATTTGCAAAGAAGGATCTGTTAAACACTTTTAAGCCGCTTGCAAGGTTTCCCAAAAGGAGCATAGCTCCGGAACGGAAGTTCAGGGAATGATAACCATATAATGTGTTTAGTATCATGATTGACAGAGGTGTTAATTTAGGTTTTTTTTTGCCGATTTCAAACGAAAAAAAAAAGCATTCGTTTTGTTGATAAAGACCAAAACGGACACTTTACTATGGAGGTATAATTAGTTTCATTTTTTCAAAAAAAAATTAGTTAAATTTATTCTTTTCGACATTGTAGAAAATAGTAGCATGGAATGTGATGAAGGATGGATTAATTATAAACAGAACTGTTACAAGTTATACAACCGGCTAAAGGGAATATCTTGGGTACAGGCCTCAGTGATTTGTGGAGATGACGGTGGACACCTTGCTTGCCTTGAAAATGCAGAAAAAAACCGAAAGATCTACTACTTTCTGACTACAAAATGGAGTCTTTCATCGCAAGATATATATATTGGTAACTTAAGACGTTTAGTTTTGTTTCTTTGATATACGTATGCTATAAAGATAAGACGGTTATCAGCAATGAGAGACGAGTGATAATCAAGATGTGACAATCTGATATCGGACACCTTCTTGTTGTAGCCCCCGCATCTGAACGCATGCTTTCGCCGGTCAGTTGAAACACCCCATTATATTATAGTCTACTCATAGAAAGTACGGATTGTTTACGAAAATGGCAGTATATAATTATTTTGATAAAATTCAGCGGGTTTCAAAGTGCAAACCAGTTCTTTGCTGTTCTAAGATATTATTTTTTTTATCAATAGGATTACGAAAGAGAGGAGGTGAAATGAGATGGGAAAATGGTAACCCACTGTCATTTACTAGCTGGTAGATACTTTCTTATATTAAAATATGTTCGACGTGAATTGTTAAGTTTACTTACCAAAAAATTTGAACATCATCCAATTATTGGCAGCTAATACAAGTCTCGTTTAACCAAACTGAAAAACTGAAATTTGGTTTATCTTATGCTGTTAATGGAACTGTTTATCAAGACATAGATTAGGTCACCAAGTCATCTTAGTAAATAGACATAACAAAGCAACAATAACAACCAACGTTCGTAATTTACACTCTCCTTGTTACTGCTATATAGTATGTAATTGATTTATTTATTTATAGGGCTGATAACCAACCAAATGGAGTGGGATTAGAAGACTGTGTTTTGATGAGGATAACCTCCAGTAGATTTGTAAAATCCTGGCATGACGTAGCATGTGCTTATAACCTTGGTAGTCAGTTTATATGTGAACGACACACATCACAAGACTCACATGATGCAATGAGTACACGTGAGTTGTAAAAGTTACTACTTTCTAGACTGATTTCCAGTTGTCGAAATAATAACTTCCTGGATTATGGCCCCTGATTTATCGAAAAAACGCGTTTTAGCTTGTGGACCTTCTGGAGGTCACAATTTTTTTTATCCTATTTTAAAAACCGTTCATATATATATATATAATTTTACACCCTAATGCACGAAATAGTCGCTCTCCGTTCGCAAATAGTGTAAAATTATGTAATACCACGGTAGTGGGCTCACTTGAGGTAGCAATTTTTTAAAATGATTTTAATGAAACTAAATATATATATATATATATATATCTGGGTTCTATTTAAATAATATTTTTATTCATTTAAATTTACAAATTTTTTATAATAAATATAGGATTCCTATCGATACTTGTGCATATCGGACCATAACGTCTCGGATTATGGCCCGATTGTTTTTAAAGTTTGTTCTCTTTCCATCTCTTGTGAAATATGGGCGTATCTTGTATGGCAACCAATTGTTTATATACAGATAATATTATAATAAAGAAAGAAGACCCCAAGTTCAGTGAAAGAGGACATGTATATATGTGTGATAATTTGGAATATATAGCGTTAGTATTTGTGTGTAATGGAAACAGAGATTGCAAAGATGGTAGTGACGAAAATCATTGTGGTAAGCAAAACAAATATAGTCAAGGATAATTGTATTACACGGGAACAAAAGCTTATGAAGTCTTCAGCGATTGATTCAGTTTAATGCAATCTCCGTGGTGGGAAGATAGCTCTGCACTGTTCATCGAATTCTAACCGTCAACGGTTGTCTTACGTACACGCCGTTATGTACACTGGACCGAGGTTTTTTGTATGTTTTGAACGACAGTTGCTTGCCAGACCCTCTCCTCCTTGTCCTGTACCACTTGCAAGGGTGGACCACACAAAACCACCCCTGGTTACTGAGTCAGAGCTCTACCTTCTGAGCCTCCAAGACTGCCCTTTAATGTTGTTTCGATGATCATGTTATTCATCTCTTTATCCTTTCTTTATTTGTTTCTTCCATTTCTAGATTTCAGCTATTCGTGCCCAAATACTAGCTTCACTTGTCAAAATGGTCGCTGTGTTACTCGTGCTTTTTACTGTGATTTTAAAGACGATTGTGGGGACAACTCAGATGAAATGGGATGCGGTAATATTAACATTTCTGTTGTTTTAAACGGTTGAACCGTGTTTATTAATAAAAAAAACAATGCAAAAGGGAAACTCCTTGATAAAAACTTCAAAATAAGATTGATTAAAATCTAAATGTAATACTAGTTTGACATTTGTTTGTAATGTTTAAAATCCTGCTTTTCACTAACCGGGAAACCGAAGATGGACAGACACCACGAAGTGGGCTATGGGCGAGAATTTGTAAATAAACAAAGAAAAAAGACAAACAGGAACGTCCTGTCAAAATGATCGCTCCCATACATTATGTAAACATATAAGAACATTTAATAATTTAAATTTTAAAAATGTAGTAGCTAGGCTTAGTCTCGAAGCCTCGAATATACCATCACGGTGGTTACGATAATAAACAAACATTGCACACAACTTGTCAAAACTACAAACACTGATAACTTCGATCAGAATTATATATTTTTGAATTATTATAGCGAGAACAGCCATCTCTTTATCTAAATCTTACGTAATGCATATTTAATTATATTTAAATAGTTCCTAGAAACTGTACATCAGAAGAATGGCAATGTAATAATAGAGAATGTATAACAGAAAATAAAAGATGTAATATGGTGGCTAACTGTAGAGATGAGTCAGATGAAGAAAATTGTGGTTTGTCTATTATTATATCATATTTTCGTGGTGGCTGAGAGAAAAGTACTTCAGAATAGCTACTGAAAATTCCAGCTTTTCGTACCTTTAGCTGTGTGTTACCCCGTGGTAAATGGCTTTTAATAAGTTTAGAAATGTAGCTACCCTGTGTATTACAGCTCTGATATTATTGTTGGTTACCTGGCTTCTCGTACCTAAAGACATATTATAGCTATCGTCTTGTTTAAAAGCTCTGATATTATTTGTTGTTACCCTACTGGCTTTTCATACATTCAGAAATGTAGCTCTGATATTATTGTTAGCTACTATGTTTTTTAAAACTCTAATATTATTTTTACAGATCGATGTTCCACAGATTCGTTTCAATGTTATGATGGTTCGTGTATACCAAAATCATGGGCCTGTGATGGGCAGGTGGATTGCCAGGGTAATACAAGAGAAGATGAGATCTTAAGATGTTCCAGTAGAAAGTTTACTTCGTGTTTAGATTTTTATAAAAATGGGTATAGGAAGACTGAAACGTTTACGGTAACACAACCAGCAAAGACAGGCTACCCAGATATGACGGAACCGGGAGCCACTGATGTGTCTTATGACGTAGTTTGTGATTTTAGTGATGAAAACCACGTATTAAATATTTTTCACCATACTTCAGAGGGGATGTCAATAGTCCATCAAAGCACGTATGCTAAAATAACTGACTTTAAGATAGACATGAATTTAATCAATAACGTTTATTTGAATTGTGAACAGGCCCTGAAGATCGGATGCAATTATATGGATAGTTTAGAAACACTTATCAATGGACCAGATCTTCAATCACTTAATTATTTAAATGATTTAAAAAGCAATAACTGTTCATGTGTTTTGTCAGACAACTGCGATACTGGCGACAGCGGGTAAGTGACGAAGTGCATAGTTTTTTTAATGGTTTGTTTACAACCTGGCAGTACCAAAGGCCCTATGTGTAAGGAATTGCGTCTAGTTGTTCGGGTGGGAATAAAACCTATGGCCCATGTAAATATTGGCGTTGAGGTAAAACAACCATTGTCAGTAGGAGTTGAATTGCTGTCGAAGCAAAATTTGCATCATAGCACACTGCTTGGCATATGTGTGTCTTCGTTAGCCCGTTAGATGCAGAAAAGTATGGATCATAGCACACTGCTTGGCATAATATGTGCGTCTTCGTTAGCCCGCTAGTATGGATCTATTACCAGAAACATAAAAATAGTGCCCCCGTTTCGTCCTTGCACATCTCGCTATATGCATAGGCTACTGTCTGCTATATAACATACGGAATACAAAAAAAGCAAAACGAAAATGAATTGGAAATCACAGATTTGCCAAATCGTTTTTACACTGGCTATTGTTACAGGGTCAGATCAACCTTGACAAGCACTAAAACTCACTTTAACTATGTAAACATACATATTACGGCAAACGAAAGTTGTGTTAGCTGAATAGGAATCGATTGGTTTCATATGTAAGAGCTGGCCACTCTTGGTATACTAATTCAAAAATAAATAATGAAAAATGAAAGAATTGGAAACTTCAATCAAATAACTATATTCTGAGTAAAGTTATGAGTGTTTGAAGTTTTGAACCCCAATCCCTCACCACTGACAAGGGAAATTCATAGTGAAAACCCTCGAGAAGCTTTCTCGGTCAGTTTCGGGAGCGAACCCCTGACGACTAAGTTAGCGAACCAGTGCCGTACGAAAGCAAACGCAGCTACCTATATATTTGTTGCCAAACAAAAGGCCTGCAATAGACAGTTCTAGCTTATGCAAAATATGTCTTTTAAGTTAGTTTACTGTTTGCTGTTGATAGTTTATTATGCTGAGAATGTGGATTTGTAAAGGTATTTTTGAATGTAAAGACGGCAGTTATTATGCAGTTAAGGACACATGAGTATAAATAGTTTACATAAAGAATAAATAATTGTTAAGATGAAACAGATATGACCTCCCCAAATATATCAATAGAAGACATGGTAAACCTTAAATAATCATAGCGTAACTTTAGTCGGTGATTTGAATTTGTTGAAGCTTTAATGAGACTCTTTTTTTATGCAGTTGTGTTTGTTCCCGCCCACTGTCTTCATGGTACGGTATTGGAGAACACGATTGGCTGGCAGATGAAGGATATATAGCTTGGCCATTGACAATGGCCTTTTTTCAGAATGCCGGGTTAGCAAACACGAGGGTAACTCTTGGCCCTCTTGTTTGTAAAGAAGGTACTTTAAAATGCACATGTCACTGTTGGCTTGGCCGGCGTACGTTATTTCAATGTTGGTCTACAATTCCGCATGATCGCGCTACAGAGATTTAATTTAATATTCACAGGTACTGATCATAATACAGCTATTGAAATTCAGGATTCACACCCACTCTGTCCGACTCATAAGGGAAATTCGCAACACGGGCGTAATTGTTCACAGTTGGAAAATATGATTCCTATCGAGTTTTAAGGGTTTTGGGAAAGCGATTTGCGGTGAGACTCAAAGAAATTCAAAGTGACAATATATTTCTTTTAGTATTTGGTCTATTCTGAAGACGATAAAAATGGTATATGGCTACAGAAGCTAGATACACCTCCAATTTTGGAGTAGTTTTTGCTGCAATAGGAATAACCCTATTATAGTACAGAAATTCAGAATTTCGGTTAGCAAATTTCAAACGCGAGTGCATATGCATTGCCCTCTCTATTTTGAATATTTTTATAGCTTTTTTATGCGATAATGAACTGAAGAACCCATTGTTCATAAATATTGGCAGTTGTCTAGTCGTTCGGATGGAACGGAAACCAAAGTTCCGGTGTAAACTTAGCGTCCACGTAAAAGATCCCCTTGGCAGACTTTGTTAGCCCAGTCGGAGCAGCACAATAGGCCGTCAAACCCTATTTCAAAAATATTGGCAGTTGTCTAGTCGTTTGGATGGAACGGAAACCAAAGTTCCGGTGTAAACTTAGCGTCCACGTAAAAGATCCCCTTGGCAGACTTTGTTAGCCCAGTCGGAGCAGGAAATAGGCCGTCAAACCCTATTTCAAAAATATTGGCCCGATTTTTCATTTGGGGCATAAGCATAAGTCAAATCCCATCGCAATTTAGAACGTTTCTAGCACAAATCGTGGGCCCTACTAATCAGCGTTCACAGCGTGTTTTTTTAAGATATACATTACCTTCATCATGATCCACAATGAGCACCTGGATTTGAGCTATAACGCTTCATTGTTGTATTTATAAATCTTATTTCACAGAAAAAAGACAACCAGAGGGAATTCTTTGTGAAAACAAGAATATAATATCACAATCACAGAAATGTTTACTTGCTCCAGATGGATTTGGTCACTTTAAAGGATGTCGGGGTTTTACTCACCTGGAAGACTGTGGTAAATTACTTAGTCAATTACATATTTTCATTATAATAATTTTTCTCGACGTTCTGTGCATTTATTTTATTAATAGTCGAGTTGCGCAATAAGAATTTTACCAAAATTAAGAAATAAATAAAAAAAACATCAGCACTTGATCAAAACTATTTTTTTTTATAAATATCTAAAGTATCTATTCTATTTATTTTTACCAGAAAATTTTACGTGTCCTGATGGTTATTATAAATGTAGTAAGAGTTATTGTATACATATTTCATTGGTATGTGATGGTAAATCAGATTGTTTACATAATCAAGATGAAATTAACTGTGGTGCGTATATTATTACTTACTTTGAATCTTATCTGCATTATCAAATTTTTTTTCTTCGGGAGCGAAGACGTTGACTCACAAACCTAGAGATCACGTGCTCGATCCCGTGTTGGCCGAGAAAGAGCATTAGGATTTTCCAACATAATTCCCCTGGTAATAGCAGTGGAGGGCCGTGGGGGGGGGGGGTGGCTTGGCAAGGTACAACGAAGGCTATATTCGTCGAGATGAGAAAACACATTGGTGTTAACGTAAAAGAACCTCTGATAGTTGACATTTGATATAAGAGTAGGTTATAGCGCCGCTGTCCGGGTCACATTTCTCTCATAGCACACTGCATGGTACACGCCCGTCCTCATTAGCCCTGGCGTTAAACCCCATTTCATTTCATTTCACGAACTTTAAAAAATACTATAGTGTATTTACGTTTTCTATTTCCACAGGTAATTTTTCATGCCCAGGATTTTTAAGATGCGAGGGATCTTCTACATGTGTTGATGCTTCTCAAATATGTGATAATGTTAAGGACTGTCCTCATGGCGATGATGAAATACTCTGTGATTTCCCTTGTCCGGACTCATGTACATGTACAGTTGGTCACGTCATTTGTCGTGGAGATGATGTAGAAGAAAAAATCAAACAGTTGTCCCATAATACCAACTATCTGAACTTAAATTACAATCCACTTGATTGGCAAAATTTGAATTTAGAAAGGTTTGCTTTATTAGGAGAACTTCATCTATCCCATACCGAGCTTAACATTATTCCCCATGGGATGTTCTTACATCAGGTTAACTTGTATTTCTTAGACTTGAGTTATAACAGAATTAAGATCCTTGGTAAAGGGTCATTTCACGGATTACAGCAGTTGAGATCTTTAAACCTCATCGGCAATAATGTTCTTCATAAATTAGAGGCCGGTGCATTTGCACAACTACATCGTCTTACCGCATTAAGCCTAGTGAACACAGAAATTGAAGAGTTAGTCGTGAATACTTTTCAAGGCATGGACTATCTTCAGAATTTAACCATATCTTTGGGAATTCTAAGGGTTGTGGAAGATGGAACATTTGAATCTTTGCAAAACGTCAGACGATTAGATCTGAGAAAGCAAAATATTGAAAATTTTTCGAGGGGCTTCTTTTTGGGGTTTTCCAAATTAGAAAGTTTGTACACGGATAATTTCATATTTTGCTGTTTCAAACCACAGTCAGTGACAGAGTGTCTTCCAGAGGCAGGTGAATTCTCTTCTTGTGATGATTTGATGCGAAGAGAAGAATTGCGGGTTTTCATGTGGCTTTTGGGACTAATGGCTCTGTTTGGTAACTTTTTCGTTATTTTGTATCGGTTAATATATGATAGAGATGGGTTCAAGCGTGGTTATGGATTGTTTGTTACAAATCTGGGCATATCTGATTTCCTTATGGGTATTTATATGGCTATCATTGCTGGCGCGGATCTAATGTTTCGTGGGCGGTATATTTGGAATGATAGTTGGTGGAGGAACAGTCCATATTGCCAGTTTGCTGGGGCATTAGCTACAATATCAAGTGAAGCGTCGGCACTTTTCCTTTGCTTGATCACCGTAGATCGTTATTTGATAATCAAGTATCCGTTTGGACAATTCAGGATAAGCAGATTAGCGTCATGGATAGCATCATGCTGTATTTGGTGTTTTGCCATAATTGCAGCCTTAATTCCAATTCTTCCTGGAACTGGATTTACTGGAAGACTTTACAGTCGAACAGGTGGGTTAAAAAGCCAACCTTTTCATGAATTATTATAGTGACACACTAGAAATTTAAACATATCAATCCATCGACTACCTAAAATGTATATGTTCTGTGAAATTTATTTATGCATTTTAATACCTTTATGGGACTAAGTAACTTCCGTGGATAGGTTAAGCAAAAGTTTATAAAACTATTTTGCAATATTTACTAAAATACTATACTAACTGATTTGTTTTTATATATGATATTTAAGGAATATGCTTAGCATTACCATTAACAAGAGAACGTACACCAGGATGGCAATTTTCTACTGGAATATTTATCTTCTTTAACTTCCTTACCTTTGCATTAATATGTCTGGGCCAGCTTTTAATGTACAGAGCAATTGTTAAATCAAGTTCAATTGTCCAAAACAAAGGAAGACGATCCAGGGATATACAAGTTGCTAAAAAACTTTCTATTATCGTCATCAGCAATTTTATCTGTTGGTTTCCTATTTGTTGTATGGGTAAGAATTTTAGTCTTTAGTCTTAAACAATTTAAAATTTATAGATCACAGAATCGCTGTTCTCAACAGTAAATGTATAAACTTTAATGACAATAGCGCAAAACCTTTATTGCATAATATTACATACACATAGAAAGCTTAGTATTTACGATTTGAATTATTTTTGTATTTCTTGAAAAAGGTTTAATGGCACTTAATGGTATGGTAATTAATAGTGAAGTGTATGCATGGACAGCAGTATTTATATTACCAGTTAATTCAGCTTTAAACCCATTTCTGTATACGCTAACGTCATTTATTGGAAATAGGGTAAGAACAAATCTTCTATAATTATTTTTAGATGAATGTATATTGTAACAACTTTTATTGGAAGTAAAGTAAGTGTTCGATATCGAAATTAATGTACAAGCTAATAGAACGTATTTTATTTCGTTTTGTATGGTTCTAATCTTACTGGTGGGTGAGGGTGGCGAATGGTTAACACAACAAGAAGTAGAGTCGCCTGTCTAACCTCGTGGGTCTTCTCCAGGTCCTCCGGTTTCTTCTCAGTCTCGCTGCTAAAGAACACTACACGCAAGCGAATGTTGCAATATAATTGAACCTTATGTTAGTCCCGAAGTGACCTAGTTTGTGTTAAGTTCGCCAACGATTGATAATGTCAGTACTGTAATAGTTACACAGAAGTAACGAATAATAAGAGAACTAATCCCTGTAACTAATCACCACTCCTTTTTGACAGAAAACAAAGACGGCAACTAAAGATGAGACCAAAGGAACGGAAACCGAATCTACTGGTAATATTATGTTGTTTTGTTGTTTTGTAATAAACAATATTTCCATTTATATAATGCAACACACTATGTCAATGAAAACAACGGTTACACCAAACAGTTATCTAAGTTTCTGTGATTTCCGCCCAAACACACTACGACGATGTGACCAAACAGTTATATCCATGCAGTGATATTAAAAATATAACGAATAAAACTGAGAAATTGTTACTATCGTGGTAAAATAAACTGCCAAATACAATGTTTATCGAATTACTTTTTTTTCTTCACACAGCTCTTTTACTAAAACTGCAGATATTGTGGGACAATCCACATCTTAATTTTAGAACAGTACAGTTAACTGAGCACTCGACACCTTTAAAAACTGTGATGACATCACCTCAACTAACATGCAATGGAATGCTATGTATTATAGAAATGATTTTAGGTGGGTTATGTGCAGTTCATAGTCGACAGCTATCTGTGGGTAGTTTCACCGAAGATGATATATGGGTCGTATTGGAGAATGGGGTAAATATAATATTCATAAGCACTTTCTAATTAAATACCAGCCCAACTTATTCCAAGGGGATTCCATGTCGCCATTGGATATGTCAGATATTTAAGGTTTAGGAAAACCGCTTCAGTTGTTGAAAAAATTCGATTATGGCCTAATTACGAACAGATTATTGGGAAATATAATATTTCTTCGTAGATCTTTTGAAACTTTTTTTCTGTTGATATTATTATTCTTACCGTTTCCGAGACACCTAATGCTACTTCACTAATGAGTATTTATACAACTTCGCTATTGGGTATTAAAATTTCTCTGTTGGGGAATATTTATACTACTTCTTTGTTGGTGCGGGGGCGTATTCATATAAAAATAAAATAAAACTAAGTACGAACACTCCGAAGCATTAGACGAAATTCGAAGTCCTAAAAAAACGGTATAGGCAAAATAGTGTAATCAGGCAAAATAGTGTAATCAGCATATGGACTGTTTAACGTGTACAAAGTACACGACAAACAGTGGTAACAGGTGTCCGGAAGAGTAAGCTTACCCTGCTGGCGTGCGATTGGGGAGTATTTATACTACATCACTAAAGGTCAGTTTAACTACTGCACTGTTGGATATTTATACGTCTCGATTGGAGAGTATTTCTAATACTTCAATAACGGGGTTTTCTATTACTTCGTTATACCACTTAGCTATTAGGTATTGATACTACGTCACTTAGATTATTTATCATAAAGATAGTCTTATTTTGGAGGTTGAAGCCGTAGCGTTTAAGTGAGTAAGTCACAAGCATACCAACCAGTAGGCCTCGATTTCGCTCCTTGTCTTAGCAGAGAAAGTTCCTAAGAAATGGCATGTGTGGTTTCCTTCTTGTCACTGCTCCCGTGTACACAATGACTTGCACATAAACGACTCATAGGTAATTCAAATGTATTGTTATTTTAGCAGTGAATAAATTATATTACAGGAAATTGTAAATACCCAGCTTACCACCAAAATTGTTCTACCAGATCAAACAAGTCATAGTCAGCCAGATGATATACACAGTTTAGGAAAGCTGGTGTCCAGAATGTTAAGACTGTTTGCAGCTAACCGCCGTAAACCGTAAAAATAATTTGTCACGATTCCGTCTACGCTAACGTGTACTCAGAGCTGCTCAAAGTGATAATTTAATGTTTAATTAAGAAAACAAAATCAAAATACGAATGTTAAATAATCTTCGACTTAGATTAAGTTATAATAAGGAGAGGCACATCAAAGGATCTTAGCAAAGATAATAGGTGACGTTGGCTTGTTTTCCTTAGGTTTTCATTACATCCAGATTATTTCTTCTGCCGAGAATGCCGAATTAGATTTGCTAGACATCATTCTGACAGACATCATGTTGGTTCCCACATGAGCCAACTCGGGCTGATGATTGAGAGAGACTACTATATTTAGAGTTCTTAAAGACTGTAGATTAAATATATATTTATATGTACTGTCATAGCTGTTGTTAGTTTGTATTTGTCAACGTAATTGGTTAATTAAATATAAATTTTACAGAAATAACTGGATATTTCATTTAAGGCGTTTTCGATTATGTTTATTGTTGTATTTAACATAAATGGTAATCGACTAATTAAATATAATGAATTGTATAATTTTACAGAAATAACTAGACATTTTGGTGGTGTGGTTTTATTAACTTTTAGCTAGTTTTTTTTCTTTTAATTGACCATAATGTTACCAAAGAGCAGCTTCGGTTGGATTTTAGGACATTATTATTATCATTAATCGATAATTAAATGTGATAAAAATATTTTACACGTTGTTTGTCAATCATTCCCTTACAAAAATATGGGTCACTCGTACATCCCATTTTTTAAATTTTAACTAAAGGCCACTAAAGGTGTCAGCCATTGTCACATGTGACAAAACTTGTTAGGACATTGCAAATGATAAAATATTAACACAGAGGTGATTGCTGGGGTAGATGCTTAACAAATCTTTGAAGAAACCGGAAGTGACATAATCCAAAGGAAAACATGAGTAATCCGTATGTATAAGATATCTAACAATTTTAACAAACAATGACTGTGACGAAATAAGAGAAAGCGAGAAAGTTAGAAAACGTCCTTGCATTACCTTGTTTTTATTTATTCTCTACTTACAACTTTTAAGTGATGATTATAGTTTATTAACATTCCCATAATCAGCCAAATTGATTAATTAAGAAAATCTCCAAAAACACAAACAAGCCACCCAAAAAAAACCCCACAAATATATTAGCCATGTATTTTACAGAAATACAAACGAAAGCCACATTCTCCCACAATGACACTCTGAAATTTAATTTCAAAATGCTGATTTTTTTTTTAGCGTAGTCTTCATGAAACTTTGGTCATTTTGAGTCAATTTTTATTTCAGTAGTTACGTGTGCCATGCAGACATTTGGCCAGATCATCGTGTACCAGGCTTGCAGCATAAAATCATCAAACATTCACATAATATATGCACGACCATCCAGCTAAACTTTATCGCCAATGGAAGTATTGACTCGAAAAATTGATGAATGTATGATCAGGGTTGAAATAAGGTTCAAATGTCTGGGACATTGAGAAGTAGTAGTGACCACCATTGTCCCAATGCTGACAAAAGCCCCCGTGTCAAGAAAGATGTGTTAAATATAGAAATAAACACCTTTGGTCAACGAAGATTAATATGATCCGGAATATTACAGGTGTATGAGCCTGGTCGAGCTATCCTCAAATCTCGCATTAGTGGGACAAAATTTCTACCCAAGCGATTATTTTATATGAACTAGTAAGGTGAGTAGCCTTCCAGAAAAATCTTCCCTGTTGATCGGCCTTGGGGAAAAAATAATCGCTTGAGTAGGAATTTTTCCCCACAAAATATGTAACTCGACCAGACTATACATGTTTAAGATGATAACGTTGATCAAAGTCTTTCAAAATAGTTTTAAAAAAATAAAAAAATATAATACCTTGCATTGTCATTTGATAAGCGGATATTAATTTCTATAAATACAATGGGTATGATATTACATTAAACCTCTGATAAGATAATATTATTAAATAACTATACAAATCTGTTAGTTATTGTGCTTATACGCCAATACACATCAAGTATTACAGTGGATGCATGGATAGTTTCAATATGGCTAGAGGAAATATTACTTTTCTTGTATTTGTCTGTTTTCTGTCATGCCTTTTGGTATCTGCCAAACGCCCACACATTGTCTTTATTGTTGCTGATGATTTAGGTAAGCCTATCTTATTTACACAATAATATGAAAACCCAATTTTTTTAGGGTATTAATGTTCTGGCGTATTCACTAGTATTCAGATTCATAATATATGCAGTTTGGATAGGGAGTGGATATTCGCCATCCTAGACCCATAAGGATGGTTATTCGCCATCCGTTTTATAAATTAACACTAAAATTCTTACACATTGTTTGTGCTTTTATTCAAAATACAGACCCAGAATCCATTTTTAATTGCCATTTGTTATTTGAAGCTTCATAGTGCATATAAACACCTCCGTTCACAGCGAAACCAACATCGTGTGTAGATGGAAGTAGCACACATGTGAAAAGTTCCATATTCTGTAAAATTCTGTATCTTTACTATGGCAATCCAGAAACATTGAAATACAAACTGAATCTAATTTCATTCATGCGAAAGCAACAAGGGCTTATTGAAATTGTTCTACCTGATCTGCCCTCCCCCCTTCCACCCAGACTAGACTACCCATATTATTTAATTGTCAACCGCGCATGTGCTATCAATATAGGCTTATCCTTCGTATATTCATTTCATTTTCAACTATGCGTGTTATATTTGCCACCCGTATATTTCTTTTTATTCCTTCCATTTCAAACGAGAGAGACAGAGAGAGAGAGAGGGAGATAGGCCTCAATGACAGGCCTTATGATAAAGCGCGCACGCCCCCATTTCTTTATTGGCATCCCGTATTCATTTGCCTACATTTTTTTCTCAACTGTGTTTTATTGTCAAACATACAATGAACTTGCATCTACTTGGCTACTCGCATAGGCGTACCAGCCAGGGATGATATCGTAATTTCTTAAATTAATTGACTAAGGGATTAAACTTTATATTAGGATTAAACTGTATATTACATTTAACGTCAGTTTAATACACAGTGACATTTTTTCAGGAATCATGATTTTTTTAAAAACGAACGGCTTCATACGCCGCGTCTCTGTGTACTCTAAACGATATAATTTGTAGGCATGATCATTATTTGTTTTTGGCTATTTCCGCTTTTCAGTCGTGCAGGACGGAGGGCCTGACAAGGACAGCTGTGTATTCGCTTGGATAGGACGAAAAAGCAAGGACCCGTGCTGTATACATTTGCGTATCCGGGCAAAATGTCCCTCATTCGAAACTGGAGACAGAGAGAGAGAGAGAGAGAGAGAGGGGTGGGGGAGAAAGAGAGATGGGAGGTTCATTTCGGGAATACAAATAGGATTCCATCTTTTTTATTTTAAAAATTCCCCTGCGCGTAGGGGCCTTTAGACTTTTGCAGTGGTAGGACGGGGGGCCTGACAAGGACAGCTGTGTAGTCGCTCGGATAATACGAAAAAGCAAGGACCCGTGCTGTATACATTGGCGTATACGGGCAAAATGTCCCTCATTCGAAACTGGAGAGAGACAGAGAAGGGGGGGGGGGTGAGAGAAAGAGAGAAAGAAGGGGATCATTTCGGGAATACAAATAGGATTTCATTTTTTTATTTTAACAATTCCCTTGCGCGTAGGGGCCTTTAGACTTAAGCTTGTGCATAGGGGTCTTTAGTCGAGGGAAGAAAGCAGAGGTCATCGAGAAACCCCACGAGGTTGGACATGCGAGTAAGTTAAGAAAGAAAGTTGGGCGGAGAACGCAAATAAATTTTACCATTGATGTTTCAAGTTTGCATTGTTCTTAATCTTTTTTCCGGTTTCCTCCCACTGTTAACGACAACTATGCGCAAGCGAATTATTAAAATAAAATTAAAAACCATGTAAGTACCGTAATGACCTAGTTTGTGTCGAGTGGACGTTACACCCGATTTTCTCTCTTTCTTAAACATTTTGGGTAACCGCGGTTGGTAAGTGAGTAAGACGTTGGTTCGATAACCTGCAGGTCCTTACAAGAGACAACGTATAGTTGTTGGGATGGGGCGAAAACCCAAGGTCCCGTACACATTGACAGCACAGTGTTTAACGTATTTATATTATAAAAAATAATATGCTGATTTGTACCTGTGTGTGTGTGGCTTTGATTCCGCGGAGAAAGGCCGTCTGTCCAGTCTCGTGGGTTTTCTCTGGGTCCACCGCCACCCCCACCCCATTGCTAAAGAGCTCTATACGCAAGTGAATTATTAAAATAAATTTGAGTCATATGTTAGTCAAGAAGAAATTACTTAGTTTCGAAAGGACGTATGGCGAACCGACTCTCTCTCTCTCTCCTCTCTCTCTCTCTCTCTCTCTCTCTCTCTCGCTCTCTCACCAATGTGTGCCCCATCAGGGTATACAGTGAATATCCACATAAATAAAACATTAGGCCCTACCAATAACAGACAGGTAAAATATGAAGTATTTTATTATTATCTTATCCAACATATCTGTTTTTGTACGGCCAATCGTTTTTATTTTCCATATTTTCATAGCAACAGTTTTTTATTTCATTTTTTTATCTACCCGAACCTTTCATTTTTAAACACTATATATTTCTAATCCATATATTTGAATAAAACTATTTTGTCTTATTTAAACCTTTCCAAGGCAGGTCATAACGTATGGTACTTTTTCGGGTAGTCACCGCTAGGCTATAAATAGACATCCAATGGCACTGTGCAAAACAATGTTTGTTGTAGTAGTTATTTTCGCATTTTTACTACAACGAAACTGATGTATGTGCATTTTGTACAATGAAGTTAAACTAGTTTAAGTGGTTGGTAGCATTACCCTCGACCAGGCATCGTGATAGGACAGAAAATATCGATTAAAAAAAACGAATGGCGAATAACGTAAACGAATGGCGAATAACTCTTTTATGGTGGCTGTTAGCGGCCATTCTACATCGTCGACTTGTCGGGTTGTGAAGGCGACAAGTCGCGGCACGACAAAGCGAAATAATTGCATTTCGTCGACTTGTCGCTTTGTCGGGTTGGGAAGGCGACAAAGCGACGAGTCGACAAAGCGACAAGTCGACAAAGCGACAAGTCGACAAAATCAACCCGACAACGCGACAAACTAACCCGACAATCGTCGCCCTCATTTTGTCGACTTGTCGGGTCAATTTTGTCGACTTGTCGCTTTGTCGCCTTCGACTTATTCACAACCCGACAAAGCGACAAAGCGACAAGTCGACAAAATATAATTTATTCGCTTTGTCGACTTGTCGCCTCGGAAGTTAATCTCGGTCATGCGCAAGCATTACACACTCAGCATGGAGGCCATGTTAAAGCACCTACTTGTCATCCGTCGGTATTCTTCATCAGATTTCGACAGTGTTATTCATATTGATTAAATTCTAATAGTCAGTAAAGAACGCGAGCTTCTTGTTTACAGTACCTTCGCGCAAACGCATGAATTAACTTCCGAGGCGACAAGTCGACAAAGCGACAAAGCGAAATAATTGTATTTTGTCGACTTGTCGCTTTGTCGGGTTGTGAATAAGTCGAAGGCGACAAAGCGACAAGTCGACAAAATTGACCCGACAAGTCGACAAAATTGACCCGACAAGTCGACAAAATTGACCCGACAAGTCGACAAAATCGACCCGACAAGTCGACAAAATGAGGGCGACGATTGTCGGGTTAGTTTGTCGCGTTGTCGGGTTGATTTTGTCGACTTGTCGCTTTGTCGCCTTCCCAACCCGACAAGTCGACGAAATTCAATTATTTCGCTTTGTCGTGCCGCGACTTGTCGCCTTCCCAACCCGACAAGTCGACGATGTAGAATGGCCGCTAACAGCCACCATACTCTTTTCCATGCGCATGGCGAATATCCTCTGCCGTTTGGATAATGCCAATGGGATGGCAACTGGTAATAAATTATACCCCTGACAAAACCCGAGACATGAGCATCCATACAATTGAGGGATCACGGTGGCTAAGTGGATAAGGCGCTGGTTCGCTAGCCTGGAGGTTGAGTGTTTGATCCCTGCATTGGCCGAGAAAGTTCATCTCGATTTTCCGGCGTGATTTCCCCTTGTCAGTGATGCAGAAGGAGGGCCTGACAAGGACAGCTGCCTAGTCGTTCGGATGGGACGAAAAACGAGGTCCCGTGTACAAATTGGAGTGCACGTAAAAGATCCCTTGGCAGTTGGAATTCGATTTAAGAGTAGGCCGTAGCGCCGCTGCCCGGGCAAAATTTCCCTCATAGCACACTGTTGGCGTATGCCCGTCTTTAATTGGCCCAGGTTAGGTGCTTAAGCGTAGGACGTTAAACCCCATTTCATTCATTCATTCCATACAATTGTCCACGGTTTACTTTCATAAATATAATGGGATGGCAATGATTAATAAATTATACCCCTGATAAAACCCGAGGACATGAGCATCCACACAACTGTCCACGATTTACTTTTCTGAAAAACGTATTTTAACTTTTTCATTTTGAAATTATAATTACTTTGCAATGTTGAGAATGCATATTTTGCCGGGAAAGTAGCCCATTTTCCCTTTCTTGGCAATATCCCCCATCGAGAACACCCTTCCCCCGTTTCTGTGAACACAATTATAGTATACATTCGTCATTTTCATCCTGGGTAAATTCTGAATACCCCCCATTAAGTACCGCGAGGACACCCTTTCCCCGTTTCTGAGAACACAATTATAGTATACATTTGTCATTTTCACCATAATTGAAACCATGTTCCTGGGTAAATTCTGAAAATTAAAATAAAATAAAATACAAAAAAAAAAATAAAATAAAATAAAATAAAATAAAATACAAAAATATGGAGAATATCTGTATTAATCGTGACCTGACCCCTTTCAAGATGGACGAATGGAAGAAACTTTAGGCTCTAAGAAAAGAGAAAAAGGAGCAGTCAAAAGCATTGGGAGAACCAACAAACTGGATCATAAGGCGGGACAAAGTTATCAGAGGACAACCAAGAAGAGAGGAAGAGAAGGGGCCGAACTAATAAATGGAAATAGAAGTACATGTAGCACTGTAAATAAAGAGCACTTGAAATGTATGTACATAAATGCTGATAATTAATTAAATAAAAGAAATTAACTAGAAAAAAAAACAGTTGTATGCACCTGACGTTATATGTGTTACCGAGTTTGCACCAAAAGCATCAAGTATTAAATCATAGGAGCCTGAACTTCAGGTGGATGGTTACGACACATGCTCAAATTGTGTAAACCACAAGAGGGGTGTTTTAATATACACTGTAAAAACTCTACAAGTCACGCTAGTTGACATGAAAGAATTTACAGATTTCGAGGAAAACTGTTGGATAGAGGTAAAACTCAAAGCAAACTACAAGCTTCTTATATGGTGTGTATACAGATCACCAAATAGTGACATTGTTAACAATGCTAAGTTGATATCCAGTCTAAGGAAGATTTGCAATGGAAGGTCCTTTTCGCATTTAATGATATGTGGAGATTTCAACATGCCTGAAATAAACTGGGTTGATGAAACGATTACAACAGGAGAAACCCGTGCTGCTTTTATGTTTAGGGAGTGTATTAGAGACTGTTTTTTTAACACAACATGTGAAAAGCCTAACCCATTACAAAGAAGAACAGAACCAATACTTTGGATCTCATTCTCAAACATGAAGAGGGTATGATTAGGGAGATCAAACCAGAAGACCCACTCGGAGCCAGCCATCACTGCACACTACTGTTTGACTTTCAATGCTATGCCTCTACGAAACACAGTGTAAGAAGAACATTTAAATATAACAAAGGAAACTGCCAGAAGTTGAAAGAAAAATTGAAGAGGTAGACTGGGATAAACTGCTGCATAAGAAAAACTGCGCCGACAGCTGGATGGCACTCAGTGAGAAAATGAAGGAGGGCATAAACCAGTGCATACCCAAGACATCAACAGGTGTACAGAAGCCAAGAAAGGCAATGTGGCTAAATGCCAAGGCCCTAGATAAAATCAAAGAAAAGTCAAAATCGTTTAAACGTTACTTTAACACGGGAGATAATGAAGATTATAAAAGTACGCGATGGCTAGAAACCAGGCAAGATGGGAATCAAGAAGATTTTGAGAAAAATCCTAAAGCCTTTTACAAGTATGTCAACAATCGCCCAAAGACCAGATCTGAAATAACTGACCTTGAAACCGAAGATGGCTTATAGCGACAACAAGGCTGTAGCCTTGAATAACTTCTTCACCAGTGTATTTACCAGAGAGGATAAAACAAACATTAAATGACCTTATCATAACTGACAAGATGGTGCTAAAAAAATAGAAAAGTTGAATCCAACGAAATCTCCTGGTCCAGATGGTTTTCACCCTAGAATTTTGAAGGAGCTCAAGGATGTCATCAGCAAACCAGTTGCAAATATAATGCAGAAGTCACTCGATGAAGGAGTGTTGCCACAGGAATGGAAAGATGCTCATGTCAGTCTAATATTCAAGAAAGGAAAGAAGAGCAAAACGAACAATTACATACATGTAAGCCTGACTAGCATTATCTGTAAAATGTTTGAATCTATTATTAGAGACCACCTTATGGATTTTGTGATAAAGAATCACACCCTAACTGATTGCCAGCATGGTTTCACTTCTGGGAGATAATGCAGTACACAGCTACTTGCTTGTCTTGAAATATGGACAGAAATAATCGACAAAGGCTCAAATTTGGATGCTATATACCTGGACTTCTCGAAAGCATTTGACAGTGTCCCACACAGCAGATTGTGCAACATATGGTATTTCCGGAAATGTCTTGAGATGGTTCAAGGATTTTCTGAAAAACAGAAGACAAAAAGTTGTGATAAATGGTTACAAATCAGAATGGCAAGATGTGCTATCTGGTGTTCCACAAGGATGAGTTATTGGACCCGTCATGTTCATCCTGTTTATAAATGACATGCCCGAAGTTGTCCTCAGTTTCATTCAAATGTTTGCAGACGATGCTAAAATCTTTAGGGAAATATGCTCAAATCAAGATCACGAAACGCTACAACAAGACCTGGCAAACCTAGAAGACTGGGCTTTAAAATGGCAGATGACATTTAATGCTAAAAATGCAAAGTAATGCATATTTGAAAGAAAAACCAAAACCTCAGCTATCAAATGGATGTTGATACTACTCTTGAGGCAGTCGCATTTGAAAAAGATCTTGGTGTTATTGAAGACAACACACAGAAAACCAAGTAAAAAGGCAAACAAAATACTGGGTTTAATTAGAAGATCATTCTTCTAGACAGAGCTACTCTATTAATGTTGTACACATCACTGGTAAGAGTCCATTTAGAATACTGCAATGCCGTAGCATATCCCCAATTTGAAAGCTACGAGACTAATTCAAGAAGTTCGATATATGGACTACACAGACCGACTGAAAACTCTGAAACTACCATCTCTGTGCTACAGACTTTTAAGGGGAGATATGATAGAGACGTATAAGTACACCCACGACATATACAAAGTACCACCAGGACTATTCACCTTGGTCACTGGTTCAACACGGGGAAACAAATTCAAATTACAGAAACCGAGATGCTCCCGCAACACTAAACATAAGTTCTTTTCATCTAGGGTTATAAATCACTGGAACAACCTGCCGGGTGTAGTTACAGAAGCCATAACACTAAACCCCTTTAAAAATCAGCTAGACAGACACTGGCACCATAGACTATAATTATATGTTATATTATAACACACAAAATTGAATAATTCAGACCTCCATTTCCCCAAACAGTATAATTAACAGTTGTATTGTAAAGAAAACAGTTAAGAACGGTTACAGGTTTACAACATATAAGAACCGAAGAGGATGCATGTATGTATGTATAAAAAAATAAAAAATAAAATAAAAAAAAATTAATAAAATTCAACATTAAAATAAAATAAAATAAAATAAAATAAAATAAAATAAAATAAAATAAAATACAATAAAAGAAAATAAAAATAAAAAAATAAAAAAATAAAAAAAAATAAAATAAAATAAAAAAAAATAAAATAAAATAAAATAAAAATAAAATAAAATAAAATAAAATAAAAATAAAAAAATAAAATAAAAAAAATAAAAATAAAATAAAATTAAAATAAAATAAAATAAAATAAATAAAATAAAATAAAATAAAATAAAATAAAATAAAATAAAATAAAATAAAATAAAATAAAATAAAATAAAAATAAAATAAAATAAAATAATAAAATAAAATAAAATAAAATAAAATAAAATAAAATAAAATAAAATAAAATAAAATAAAATAAATAACCGCGCAGACACCCTTACCCATTTGACCATAATTATAGTAATTAGCTAACCATTTACCAATATTGTATTATATTTCAGGATGGAACGATGTGGGTTTTAGAAATCCTGATATGATAACACCTAATAAAATAAAATAAAATAAATAACCGCGCAGACACCCTTCCCCATTTGACCATAATTATAGTAATTAGCTAACCATTTACCAATATTGTATTATATTTCAGGATGGAACGATGTGGGTTTTAGAAATCCTGATATGATAACACCTAATATAGATAAATTAGCTAATGGAGGTGTTATATTTGATTCAGCCTATGTTTTACCCGTTTGCAGTCCGTAAGTTTACCGTTAATTCAGTGTCCATTGATTATTTTTAGTATGCCGATGCAGATGGATATTCTATTTAGTGACCACCAATAAACTTAAATGGGTGTATCAGAATTAGTATTATATATTTTTTTAAGATTATTATTATAATATACATTTTATGATCTCTTTTTAGATCGAGAGCAGCATTTATGTCAGGTGTATATCCATTCAAATCTGGATTACAGGTAACCGTATATTTATTAATTAACAGTAAGACATTTAAATGTTCCGTTTCTAGGGTTTATATAATTGTGGTACATGTGTATGAATGACTAAAGTTCGCATAATTAAAGTTACATTATTCAAGATATAGATCAGAACTTGCCATTTTTGCTATAATATAGTTCGAAAGTATTGCAAGCGAAGATATTGGCATCTGAAGGTTTGGCAGACGTGGGCCATAATTTCATCCACGGTCCTGGTGGATCGAAGCTAAGTCTCGAAGCGCCTGGAATCCGCCATATTGATAAAATCACAGTATCGATGAACGTTTTAATCTGTTTAATATCAGAGAAATCTGATGCCATCCAGAGGCGATTAAGGCCTAGATCAGTTAATTAATGTCTAATAAATACTTTAGAAAACATTTCGGGTCCAAAGAAAGACCTGCTATAGGCAGATTTAGCTCTTAACTAATATATCTTTAATGCTAAACAAATCCCTAGATTTATCCCCAAATGTCAAAGTGGCGTTGTTTTAATTAACATTTTCGTAATCGTGTGTGCTTTGTTTTAGTTATGAGCCATACTTTAATTATTATTCGTAAACCAATTCGTTTTTTTTTTCATATAAAGACTGGACAGAGTTAGTAGAACTTCAGCCAATGTATCAATATTGTTTAATGTTAAACAACCTGGCCGTGCTACTTTTATGACATGTAGCCTACATCAGAAGTTATTTTCTTTTTAGCATCTAGTTATCCAGCCAGCGCAAAATGTATGTCTTCCTTTAAACCTAACAACACTGCCTCAACAGTTAAAAAAAGTTGGTTATGCCACGCATATGGTAGGAAAGTAAGTACATTTCATTTTATTTTTTTTGTGTAGGCCTACCTAATCAAAGTTTAGGAATAATATACGTTTTAGATTATAGTTCATTGTCTCCAATTATACCCAGAAGGGAATGGGCACTGCTTTATGAAGTTTAATAAGCAATGGTATTTCTTAATAATGCCGCCATAGTCGCATGCAAAATTTAAAGACTCGATGTGTCATTTCCATATTCGCTAAAATATCAAAATTACACGATAATAATACTCGGGTCGATTAGAAACGAAAATCATAATACCAACGCCAGACAATCTCCCGGCTTGGATTCAATCGTAATCAAAATAGGTCCATCAGGTTTATCAGCTACCAAACAAGATAGCGTTGTCTTGTAAGGCTCGAGCAAATAGATCGACACAAATTTTAATTTATAAAAAATGTCGTAAATACTGAACCGAACGTAACAATTTTCGGACTGATGTTCCAATTAAACAGAAATAACACAGTTCCCATTATAGATTTAACTTTTGCAATATTGTAGTTTGTAACTGTAAGGTATTCCTATAGGGCTAAATGACGACAAACAAAATTATTTCTTCTTCGAGTTATCACATTGATAACGTTTTTGAAGCTTATCTTTGTATTTTAGATGGCATCTTGGTTTCTGTAACTGGAACTGTACACCAACTTACCGAGGTTTTGATTCCTATTTAGGATATTATAATTCTAGAGAAGATTACTATAACCATATGATTTGTGAGTTGGAATATGATTTAAGGTTTATATAAAAACTAAATTACTGAGTAATCATGGAAAACCTAAATAAAGTGCAAATAGTGTCTAATTATGGCTATTTTATATTTTCAAGGGTTAGAAATATTGAGTGGCGGTACATTAACTTCTACTTTAAAGTTGTTAATAATAGAAAGTGCATGTCATATTTATTAACGTATAATATAGAGAGAGCATAGACGCATGATCTAAAATGAGGCTCAATGACGACTCTATGGTGGATATGTGGCCGTCCACCAATTGTATAGTGATAGAATAGGTCCGTTAAAAATGGAATCAGAAAGTACAAACATAGAAGATACAATACGAATTGTCGCAGCGAGTTCTATGTGAGTGTACGTAACGAAGATCACCTGTAAATTGTTGATTTTCTTTATTTCAGCTGGCTATTATGATCTTCACGACAATGAAACTCCAGCTTTGGATTTCAATGGGACATATTCAACTGTAAGTTTATGGTGCGCGGAAAAAAAAGAAGTCACAGTTGTCAGGTAAAAAAAACACAGGAAAAAAGTCACAGTTTTTTGTATTACATCTCAAATTTAATAACAGTAAACAATAACATACATATTTAAACTTTCATTACACATGTTCATTACACAGATGTAACCAGGCTGTCTTTAGAAATCAGCACATTTTGATATCGTAGCACATTTGACGTATTCCCACATAATATGGCATATCAGCATATCTGACATTTTAATACATTATAGCTCATTCAACATTCTCGCACATCAATACTATTTGTTAATTATAATGTTCCATCCAACTCCCTGTACGAATTCTAGGATAGATTTGGCACCACTGACATATACGTTTTTTACCTGTGTTTTTTTACCAGTGTTTTTTTTTTACTGTGACCTTTTTTTACCTGTGACTTTATTTCCTAGATTTATTACTCACAAGATCTAGCAGTCTTTAACGTTTTATTTGTGGGTCAATTTTGTCACGTTTGTTTAATAAAATGCTATGGGCACATAATTCATGAAGACATTAAAGGAGCTTTATCAGTATAATTGATGCTATACTAATATGCTATCATAATGCAATATTAATAAAAACGCAATGGACATTTTAAAGTCTGTACACGACGTCGAGCGCCACTTGAATTGAACAAAGAAAAACATATTCCAGAGAACAGTGTGGACATAATTAATATGGCTGAATCATGATAATAATAATAAAAAGGCCAATCTACAATGGATTATGGAGGCACAAGTTAGTTTAATTTAGGTTGTAACATGCTTAAGGGTAAATTTTGCGTTTTGATTGATCAATTAGACACCATCTATTGGACAATAACACCCCTCTAAATTAGAAAAAAATCACTGCGTATTAATATTATGCTTACTACTTTAATGAAGATAACCACAATGGAGATAATCAATTTTGATCTCGGTAAATTAGATGAACTGCCCTCCCAATACTGAGTCTTGCCCCCCCCCCCCAATATCACAAGAAGATTGGCCTTTTCCGCAAAATTCATGCAGATGCCCATGCTAGTTGGCCCTCCCTAAAACATATTTGCCCCCCCCCCAAAAAAAAAAAACCAACTTCCTGGCTACGGGCCTGTTAGAGGGGTGTTATTGTCCAATAGACATGTCCTGAGATTAGAACCCGCGACGCCAATGATCTCAGGGCATGTCTATTGGACAATAACACCCCTCTAAATGCGAAACAGGAGGTGTTTATCTCCTAACTGTTCACGTATTTCACCGAAAATAAATGATTAGAAATGACAGTAAAATTAGTCTATAATAAATTGAATGTAATTCACTTCATATACACCCATATTATATTAATTTCAGCGTTAAGATCTTTTTTCGTTTATTTTAAAGTTGTATAAGAAAACACTCGAATTAAAGAACTAATCTATTTAACATTTTAGTATTTCTCCACCGAGAGAGTTCAACAAATAATAACTAACCATAATCCAGAGCAGCCTTTATTTCTGTATCTACCATTCCAGAATGTACATGCTCCTATTCAGGTAAAGTTTATTAAATTAAAAACTTCTAAGGTCCAATAAGTGGGCATGTTCAATAGAAGGCTTGATCTCGCCTTAACTATGTACATCTTATCAAGCCCTTCTCGTAATACTCTGTATATTTGGCACTAAGTTTGATTGGGTATAAGCCCAATCAGATTCCTTCGTTAAAAATATCGTTACGAATATCACGTCTCGTGCTTCTAGCTAAAATGTCTACATGTGACAATCGAGTTGCATAGTTCAAGGTTCGATCAATATCAAGGTTGTTGGAAATCATGGATGATCAACAAAGAGTTTCTTCTGCTTCAGTTGCCCCTTTTCGGTTTTCCGTGAGTTTCTAATTGAAAAAAAACCCAACTTTCAACGGCTGTAAACTTGTCTATTTATTTTTCTGTGGAGACTGCCATATTTGTTTACAGTGTGTTATGTGCCACGACCTCTGATTGGACAATGCTAATTAGTCATGTGTAAACACAACGAGCGCAAAAGTTCGGGAATTGCCCAGTATTGAAGGAACTGTAAGATGTTGTAAACTCATGTTGCTTCAGGAACATGATAAATGGTTGGCTATCCGTAATCGAAAATGCGTATGACAACATAATTACTTACGCCCACCCCTGTGAAAATTTAAAATAAAGTCGGGTGTTGGTTGTGATTTGTGGCGTATACCTGGAACCGAATATGAAGTTCAATTGTATTAGCCACAATGTCGTCATACAGCAACCCAACAAAAGCTCAACTTTACATGTTTCATAGAAACAGAATATTACTTAAATATTGTTATTTAGGGTGAAGATAGGTACATGGTCCGTTGTTAACTTCGATACATTAGAACAATAAGCTAGCGGTAATCAATTGTTTCATAGACGAAGATAGTATACTTATACCTGTTGGCATACAGGACACCAACTCTCCAATTAATTATATGAAATAATAATTTTTTGATATAATTTTGACACTCTTTTTGGAATAGACTGTATGACGTGGCGTCATTTAAATCTATGTAGATTTTGAAGTAAATATATTTTAGGTACCTGCAAAGTATGCTAATATGTATCCGCATGTCAGAAACCGGGGAAGGCAACAGTTCTCTGGTAAGTTATACAACAGTTTAAGTTGTTCATTTAATTTAATGTTTAAATACAATCGCGGTCATCTTCAAATAATAAAAAAATGGCATATATTTTTATGATCTATAAAACAGGTATGGTAACTGCATTAGATGAAGCTATTGGTAATATAACACAAACACTGAAAGATAAAGGACTATATGAAGATACACTTATATTATTCATAGCTGATGTATGTAGGATTTAATAATAGTCAAGTCTTACTCAATAATATTAATTGATTTTCATGCGTTGTTGGTATACAGTGAAAATAAGTTACATAGTTACAACATGTTCTTGAAGGCTATTTCATTTATAAGTAATCAAAATGCAGGGGGTCAAAGCATCGCTCCCTGGGAAGTCCGGTTTTAAATGACTAAATAAGACACCAGTTGTAACCGTGTTATACAGTATACACCTTGTGAAATTAATTGATTTTTATTTTATGTTATGTGTGTACAGTGAAAGTAAGTTCAGAGGATGGTTACCAGTTGCAATATGTTCTTGGGCCTATTATTTGAAATTAAACCATGTATGTCATTTGTAAGCTTTCCTTAGAGATTTCCTTAGTGTTTTTTTTTGTATATTTTCCATTGAAAGAATGGTGCTGAGCTGGCTCAATATGGAAATAATTGGCCCCTAAGAGGAGGAAAACACACACTATGGGAAGGCGGCACAAGGGTGACGGCTTTCATGTCAGGGTATGGTTTAAATAAAACCGGCGTTACACATCATGGGTAGGTGGTTACAATAATTTTTTTAACATCTTAGTTTCGGTTAACTTACAAATAATATTTGAAATAGATAAGAATTAAGAACATAGTAAAAATAATATTTGAAATTGATAAGAACCTATGCCCTTTCAGGAAAGTTGGATATTTAAAATGAAAATTAAAGTAGTCATTTTTAATTCCAGTTTATTTCACGCTGTTGACTGGATGCCAACATTACTTGGTGCTGCTGGGGCGGAACAAGGTACGGTAATGATAATATACTTTAAATAGTTGTGGTTATTAAGAATGCTACTACTATAAGAAGGTTAATAATCAGTCAACCATAGAAGGCCATGTAACATCGGGCTAATTGTCACCACTGAAGTCGCCATACCAAGTGATTTAAATTCAAAAATGTATAACCAAAATTTGTTATGGACCTGACTACATTAAATAATCATCTGGATATATACATATAAATTAATGTCCTGTACTACATTAAGATTGTATTTCATGGATTTTTTGTTTTAGCGTTTTTTTAAGCCGTCGATCTCGTTTAGTAATTTATATTTTATTTGGTCTTATTTTCAGTACCGTTTATAGATGGAATCAACCAATGGGGTCCTATTAGATTCGATGTAACTTCTAGAAGAGTAGAATTTATTTATAATCTAGATGATATTGATTCACAGTCACAAGGTCATGCGGGTATAAGGTAAGAGTAATATATAGGTAACATGACGATTTACATGTAACCTTTCTTTGTACTAGCCCCCGGTATATCTTTGGTTCTTTACTAAAATCTAGATTAATGTAAGTTTTCAAAGTTAAACCCAATTTCATTATATCATTTCGATTCATGTTAGTGCCAACGATATGGCTAACATTTAAACAAAAAGTGCATACACTAATTTTGAATTATGAACCACCTCCACTCTGGTGCTGTCACTTCATCAACTGTATTCCTTTATTAACTAATAAGTACAATAATTGCTTGGACATGTAATTTACACAGAATAAAACGTTTATATTGTCACCTAATACGTGACAACCGAGGTCCAGGTTGGTTAATTTGCAGTGCATTTGCAAGTTAAGAGTTGTTGGTAATAATAAAATCTAAGATTGATTTCCCCGTGTAAGGGGAGAATTGTTGATAATATTAATTCATGCTATATGTTTCCATTTGTAAGTGGCAGGTTGTTGATGCTATTAATAGAATATATTTATTTCCCATTAGAATTAATGACTGGAAATTACTACTCGGTTATCCAGGTAGAATAGACGGATGGTATGAACCTATGAATGATACGAAAGACACGCCCCTTTTACGCATTATATCCCCGAATACTGGAGATTCACCAGCAAGACTCTTCAATGTTAAGGGTATTATTGATTTTTCTTTAATATTTAAATTATAAATAAAACCTCTATAAAATATTACGAAAGCACAAAAACAAGACTACTAGAAGTGAATTATCGTTGTAAGTGAGAGGGATATTCGGTCTCCCGTCCGATCAGGCAGGTTTCCCCCGAGTTCTTCGGTTTCTTCCTGCAGTAATGATCGAAATCATTCGCACGAGCTGAGCCAAGGGCCAAATCGGAAACAGGCCTGAGGCCTAATTTGCTACCCTTGTAAAATGACGAGATTATTATTATTATTATTATTATTATAATTTAAAAATGCCGAGGCTACTAGACGCGATTTTTGAATTGTCGAGGCTACAATCACCAGCACTGGCATTAGTTTGGTGTACAGTCAAATTATATACCAAACCCCTTTTATATTGTAAAACAGAATTCAAGGATGCGGAATACTCGATTTAAACACTGGATTTAAGTCAAAACTTCCCTTTTGTACATTATATTAGGTTTCGTTATATTATCTTTCAGAGGATCCAAGGGAATTACATGATCGTGCTGCAGATTTTCCTGATATTGTTCAGAAACTTACAGGCAGGATAAATGAATACCGACAAAGTTACGTTAAACCAAATTACCCAAAAAACTCCCAATCAGCCATGGACATAGCAAGAAAAAGCGGAGGCGTGTGGTCACCAGGATGGTGTTGAACAGTATAATGAACATGTTAGCCTCGTCATTCCAGTCTATTTTGTCTTGGTTAAGATAAAAGCGGTCATCTTCTTGTATTTGAAATAAATAATGAAGAATACAGTGCTTACTGGTGAATCCATGTATTTCCTATCCATACATACGCGAACAGCCAAACAGGGAGAGGGGTTTAATATAGGCTATATGCCTGTTCCTCAATCCCTAATCAGATACAAATCTGAATAAAATATTATTTATAAAAAAACAGCCTAACAGCTAATTACACAATAATTGATATTTTGCTCAAAACTATTCCTGTTGAATCCGAGACCTTATAGCCTGGAATGAAAGAGATTCAGACTATAAACATACGTAAATTTAGTAAACTTTCCTAGCGTTAATGTACTAAATAATTTAAATATCTCAATAAAATATTGTGCACAAAACCAATTTAGAAAACAAATAGACATTCTAATTTTTCCTCCAAAGCACTTATATATTGGACATGCTTGAATGAATGGGTGTCAGAGGAATGTGTGTTGAAAGAAGTTGTAGCCTTATTAATCGTATAGTCCATTGATGAATCATTGACACATAAAAGTAGAGATAGAGAGAGAGGGAGAGAAAGAGAGAGCAGAGGCGTCACTAGGACCCAATTAGATCCGGGGCACAGGCCCAACTGCACAACTTCACAAGAACTCGTACATATTTTCCAGTATTCGTTTTAATAACTATTATTATTATGTCGAAAACGTCATACATGTATGACGACATGACGTTGCCGTTGGTATTCTATTGATGATTGATGTTTCAAACCGCGGTTAAACTGTGCAAGTGCAGGCAATTGGGGAAATCTACGGTGGGCCAGAAAGGACAATCCAGAAAAGCTTCGCACTGGAAAGCTTCTCTTCCGTACTCGGGACATTCGAAATAATGATAGGGAAAAGTAGTGAAATTATTGCAAATTATCGATTTTGTCTGCTCAAAATAGATCCAGGGCACACATGAAAAGATCCGGGGCACGTGCCCCCTGTGCCACCCCCTAGTGACGCCACTGAGAGAGAGAGAGGGGGGTGTTAACGTCCACTCGACACAAACTAGGTAATTTCGGGACTTACATATGGTTTTTAATTTCATTTCAATAATTCTCTTGCGCTTAGGGGGTCTTTAGCAGTGGGAGGAAACCGAAGGATCCGGAGTAAACCAACGAGGATGGACATGCAACTTTACGTAAATTTAACATCATTTTGTTATGTGGGTATAGTGTATTTGTAATTTTATTGAGTGAAATAAAAGCACAACAGGCCCTAGATGGAACTTCGCCCTTCTTTAAACATCTACAATTCCCTTTTTGTCCATAGGGGTGAGGTGGGGTGTGTTATTACCGAAAATGATACTCACCAGGACAGTTTGGTATCATGACGTCAGTCCTACATTTCAGCTACATCAAAGAAAAGGCCTTTAAAAACACACAATATCGTATTTATTGAATGCAGGGCGGTGACAAGAAAGGGGGAGGGGGTAAATATTTCATTGCCAACATAGAAACAGAAAAATTGGCGAAACACACACAGAAAAAGGTTGACACCTAACGTTTTGCTGAAAATTAAATAACTACCAAATATGTACTAAAGTGTTGTATAAGATAGTGTATTTGGTGCCAAACAAAACGAATAGTGATATTTAAAAAAGGTTAATATATTGACATTTTCATTGATGTCGTAGTAGATTTTATAGACCAGAGACGAACTGGGTAACATTGGCCCTTTGGCTCAACTCGTCGCATTGGGTCCCCATCGCGGCGAAGAATACGCAGCTCAAACAACCCACGCACAAATCATTTTCCTCCTCCGATTTATGGCCATAAATAATTTTCAGAGGATGCGAAGAGCAAGATTAGTTTTTACGTTTAGAGGGAGAGGTTTACGCATTCTATTAATTCTAAGTTGAGAAGGCGGGGAGGGGGGGGGTAAATTTCTAAGACTTTGGCTTGTTAACATGGAGTTACCGTTTTTTTTATAGATTTTTTAGTACTGATACTTACTCAAAATATGATAAAGTTACGAACAGACAAGAACAGAATAATCGATTTATCGGTCTTAAACTATTACTCCACAGAGTTCCAAATATATACAAACTCTTCTCAATATATATACAACAAAAGTAGGGGATATTTGATTTTTAAGTGTTATTAAAGTCACCTAATGAAACTGAGGAAGAAACAAATATCAAAATGAAATGAAGTTCACATTCATCGATTTATTCCAAATGATCGTTAGACTAAGTAAGGCACAGACTGACCATTATAAGGGTAAAATGATACCCGGGGTCAAACAGGAAAGTTAACACAACATCACAACAAAGAGAGTAACGGGTAAATCCTCCTCTGTTTGCCAAACAATCATTGATCCGACTTGGCATACTCCTAATGAGACGTCTAAGGTCATTTTGGTCAAGATTGTCCCATTCCTGTTGCAACGCAGCAGCAAGTTCTTGGACATTGGCAGGTCGTTTTGACGTTGACGTAACCTCTGTCCAAGCATGTCCCAGACATGCTCGATGGGGGAGAGGTCGGGACTCAGTGCTGGCCAAGGTAATGCGGTGATGTTCTGTTGTTGGAGGTAACCTGTAACGATCCTGGCCCTGTGACATCTTGCGTTGTCATCCTGGAAGATGAAACGGCGGCCATGACGTCGTGCGAACGGCATAACATGGACTGCCAAGATGTTGTTCCGGTAGTACTGGCCTGTAACATGCCCTGCAACAACGTGTTAAGCCTTTCTTCCAGCAACAGTGATGCCTCCCCACACCATAACAGAACCACCCCCAAATCGATCATGTCTGATGACGTTAACGTCTTGGAAGCGCTCGTTTCGACGACGCCACACCCACGTCTGTCCAAAAAATCAACAGTGAACCTTGACTCATCTGAAAACATCACATTGCTCCAGCGTCGATTATCCCAGTGTTGACGATCCCTACACCAACGACGTCTTGCCTGAATATGATGATCTCTCAAACAAGGGATCACGCGAGGACGTCAGGCGCGAAGGTGACCCTTAATGCAGTCGATTCCGAATGGTCTGGCCACCCACTCTCACACCAGTGTCTGTTTGAAAACGAGCGCTGATCTGATTTGCTGTGATGACACGATTTCTCAAGGCCAAGGTACGGATAAATCGATCCTGGGCTTGAGTTGTCGCCCTTGGTCGACCTGAGTGTGGTCTGTCCTGTACAGATTGTGTATTACGGTATCTGGACCATAGCCTGCTTATGACAAACTGAGAAACATTCATCGTCCGCGCAACAACCGCCTGTGTTGGATTAATGCTAATTGTGGGCATAAATCCAATATGGCCGTATGAGGGTATGACGTAATAGGGACGGCACATAGCTATGTTTTCTGAGCCATCTACCCGTAATAAATTTACCCTATCCAAACTCAACCATTCCCAAAATCACGTCGGAGTTTTATGTTTCAATGGCGGCCATATTGGATTTATGCTAATTATTGGTTGTATGACGGTATAACGTCACAGAGACGTCATTTAGCTATGTTTCTCTGAGCCATCTGCACCACTTTCATATCTACCCGTAATACATTTACACCCAAAACTCAACCCTCCCTGAGTTATTGAAGATTTAAGGTTCCAATGGCGGCCATGTTGGATTTATGCCAATTACTCGATTTGTTCTAGATATCCACTTCATAATATTGCGTTTCTTTACCCGACTAGACCTTGACATGATAACATTGATCAAAGTCTTTCAAAATTTGATAAGAGAATATTAATTTCAGTAACTATATAAAAGGGTACAATATTACAAAAAATCTCTGATAAGATAATATTGTAAAATAACTACTATAAAAATCTGTTAGTTACTGTACTTGCAGTGAATGCATAGCTAGTTTCAATATGGCTAGAGGAAATATTACCTTTTTTGTATTTGTCTGTTTTCTGTCATGCCTTTTGGTATCTGCCAAACGCCCACACATTGTCTTTATTGTTGCTGATGATTTAGGTAAGCCTATATTATTTATAAAATAATGAATAATGGGACGGCAATGGTTAATAAATTATACCCCTGATAAAAACCGAAGCCATGAGCAATCATACAATTATTTGTCTACGATTTCCCTTCAAAATAGAATGGGATCTGCCAAACGCCCACGCATTGTCTTTATTGTTGCTGATGATTTAGGTAAGCCTATATTATTTATAAAAAAAAATGGATAATGGGACGGAAATCGTTAATAAATTAGACCCCTGATAAAAACCGAAGACATGAGCATTCATACAATTATTAGTCCACGATTTCCTTTCAAAATAGAATGGGATTTTTAGAGGGTTAACATAGACTGGAAATGTTCAGGATTCAACTGAAAAGTTATTTTGTTTTCTGGACAACGTATTTTAGGCCTGCAGCCAAAATTTCTAGCATGAAGTTCCGCTACATGGTCCTCCCTTATAAACAAACTATACATTTTTGGAAAGCTTATAGCATCAGGAAGACGAATCCAGATAGTTCCAAGCAAAAAGTCTGCACTATAACTCGATTTACGGCCAGATGAAAATTGTGATAATTGTCAAGTAAATGCTATATTTATACTAATAATTGTGAAGTTGACATAAAATTAAATATTCGCGAAAACACCCGATGCCCTAATCCTATGCAATGAAATGAAATGAAATGAAATCTCGTCAAATACCGCTTTGTACAATATCCCCCACTGAGTACTGCGAGCGCGAGCGCGAACACATAGGACACATACACCTCGGCAATCCTAACAAATACACAAAAAATCCCTCAGACAAGTACCCTCATTGGTCAATCCCCGATCCGCCAAACACCCTTGGGTGGAACCCCCCCTGCCAAATACCCCCCTGCCAAATCTCCCAAGTAAACCACTTTTTGGGGTGTACATATATCTAAATGGGATGTGTGATTTTGAGAAATTCGGAGGATAACGCCTGTTATAAATAAATTAGCTAACCACTACCTAATGAAGATATTGTAATATATTTCAGGATTTAATGATGTGGGTTTTAGAAATCCTGATATGATAACACCTAATATAGACAAATTAGCTAATGAAGGTGTTATATTTGATTCAGCATATGTTTTACCCGTTTGTAGTCCGTAAGTTTACTGTTAATTCAGCGTCTATTGGATATTTTTAGTATGCAGATGAATATTGTATTTAATGACCACCAATAAAAAACTTAAATGGTGTATCAGAATTAGTATAATGTATTTTCATGTTTATTAGAACACATTTTATGATCTATTTTTAGATCGAGATCAGCATTTATGTCGGGTGTATATCCATTCAAAACTGGATTACAGGTAACCATTTATGTATTAATAAACAGTAAGATATTTAAATATTACCTTTCTCGGGGTTTATATAATGACTAGAGTTCCCTTTAATAATACTAAAAATCCTTAGATTTATCGCCAAATGGCAAAGTGGCATGGTTTTAGGTATAAGCCATAATTTAATTCAGATTCGCAAACCAATTTGTTATTTTTCATAAAGCCCGGACAGTGTTGCTAGCTCTTCAGTCAATGTATCAATATTGTTAAATGTTAAGCAACCTGAACGTGCTACTCTTATTTTCTTTTTTAGCAAAGAGTTATCGAAGCAGCGCAGAATGTATGTCTTCCTTTAAACCTTACAATACTGCCTCAACAGTTAAAAAAAGGTGGTTATGCCACGCATATGGTAGGGAAGTACGTACATTTCATTTTATTTATTTTCGTGTAGGCCAACGTAATCAAAGTTAAGGGATATACGTTTGATTTTAAAGGCTATAGTGCATTATCCCAATTATAATCAGAAGGGAATAGACATTTCTTTATGAACGTCAAGGGTATTTGGCAATGCCGTCATAGACGCGTGCAATACTTAAAGACTCGATGGTATCGTGTCCATTTTCGCTAAAATATCAAATTTCTCACGGCGTTATACACGGTAATTATACTTGGGTCGATTCGAAAACAAAATCAAAAGGGTGTGTGAAAAAGCTTTATTTAACGGGTGCTTCCATCTAAATTAGAAGGGAATGGACATTTCTTTATGAACGTTTAATAATCAATGGTATTTCTTAATCATGCCGTCATAGACGCATGCAAAACTTAAAAATTATCAAATTTCGCATGGCGTAATACAAGATAATTTTACTCGGGTCGGTTAGAAAACAAAATCAAAATACCAACGCCAGACAATCTCCCGGCTTGGATTCAAACTAGGTCCACCAGGTTTTTTTAACTACCAAACAAGATGTCGGTGTCCTATTAGTCTCGATCAACATAGATCGATAAAAATTTCATTTTATGAAAATGTTATTAATACTGAACTGGACATAACCATTTTCGGACCGATGTTTCTATTATACAGAAATAACACAGTTCCTATTATAGATTAACCTTTAGCAATATTGTAGTTTGTAACTGTAAGGTATTCCTATAGGGCTAAATAACGCCAAACAAAATTATTTCTTCTTCTAGTAATCGCATTGATAACATTTTTGAAGCTTATCTTTGTATTTTAGATGGCATATTGGCTTCTGTAACTGGAACTGTACACCAACTTACCGAGGTTTTGATTCCTATTTAGGATATTATAATGCTGCTGAAGACTACTATAAACATACTGTTGGTGGGTTGGAATAAGATTTAAGATTTATATAAAAACTAAATTACTGAGTAATCGTCAAAACTCAATATTTCTTATAAATTTCTGAATGTACATTAACTTCTACTTTAAAGTTGTTAATACTCGAATGAGCACAGACGCATGATCTAAACAGAAAGTCAATGACGACTCTATTGTGGATATGTGGCCTATAAAGGACGACATTGCCGCCAACCAATTATATAATGATAGAGTAGGTCCTTTACAATTGGAATCTCTTCTCTAGGTCAGAAAGTACAACATTTTTTACCCTATCCTACGTAACGAATATACACCTGTAAATTGTTGATTGTCTTTATTTCAGGTGGGTTTTATGATCTTCATGATAATGAAACTCCAGGTTGGAATTTCAGTGGAAAATATTCAGCTGTAAGTTTATTACTCACAAGATTTGGCAGTCTGAAACGTATAGTGGCCCACTATACTCACGTTTTTCTCATTAAATTTTATGAACACATAATACAGGAAAACATTAAAGGAGCTTTATCACTATTATCAGTATTGATGTTGCTATTGTAATATGCTATCCTAATATGCAATTTACATTTGGAAGTATTTACACGCCGCCGAGCGTCACTTGAAATGAAGAAAGAAAAACATATCACAGAAGACCGAGTGGTAATAATTAATATGGCTGGATTATGATAATAATAATAAAATGCCCAGTCTAGAATGGACTAATGAGGCAGAAACAAGTGTCGTTTAATTTGGACTGTTCACGTATTTCACCGAACATAAATTATTATAAAAGACAGTAAATTCTTAAAAAATGGAATGTGATTCACTTTATATACACCCATATTATATTTAGAACTATTTTCGTCTATTTTAAAGTTGTATAACAAAACACCCGAATTAAAGAACTAATCTTTTTAACATTTTAGTATTTCTTCGCCGAGAGAGCTCAACAGATAATAACAAACCACAACGCAGAGCAGCCTTTATTTTTGTATCTACCATTCCAGAATGTGCATGCTCCTACTGAGGTAAAGTTTATTAAATAAAACTACCTATGTCAAATAAGTGGTTGGCTATCCGTATTCGAATATGCGTATGACAACATAATTAGTTACGCCCACCCCTGTGAACATGGTTAAAACGTCGGGTAATGGTTGTGATTTGTGGCGTATACCTTGAACCGAATATGAAGTTCAATTTTATTAGCCACAATGTCGTCAAGCAGCAATCCAAGAAAAGCTCAACTTTACATGTTTTTTTATAATAAATTTTAACTGTGAAAATCAGGAGAGGCCTCACTTCTACTGTCCCTTATATTAAAAGTCCAACCATTTGCGAGAGTGTTCATGTGTTTTTGGGTCAGAGCATTTCGCAAGGTATGCGTCAAAATATTGAAAGTATATCCACTTTGTCAGAGAGTGTTCATGATGTTTTAGGTTATAGCATTTCGCAAAGTATGCGTAAAAAAATTGCTAGAGGCGCGTATGTTGATTTATCTCACTTGATCGCCAAAGCAAATTCCTGTAAACAGCTCTTGTTTTGGATGATGAGGGAGAAATTGTAACCCGAGAAAAATTGACTAATTCTGTTCTGTCTATTGACAGTTTAACTGATGCCTTCCTTGTTTATTTTAGTATCTATTTACGTAGTCATCCTAAAAGGGTGCAAGAAATCTTAAAATACATGCACATCATTAGGCTTCCCGCGTCAAGGGGCTATGCATGGAGTTTATATGATGAACAATTCCGGTCGAAAAAGAATCTGGATCCAAGTAGCTCTTGGTCAAGTGTAGATCATGAGTTATGGTTGATTCACATGGCCGGTGATAAACCAATAACTAAACCTAGTATAAACTTAATAGGAAATTGTTTTGATTTTAATTATAAAGGTTATTGTTCCAAAACATCTTGTCAATACTGGCACAATTGTATGTCCTGTGCAGGTAATCACCCCGTTGTTGCTTGTAATTTTAAGAATACACAAAATACCAGTAGGAGATTTTTGAGGGCACTAATTCATACAGGTGGGTCAATTCCTAGAATAACAGTGTTAATCAGTCTATACCATTTTTACAGAGTGGGAATAGATACAATAATTCAATGCAGGATAGTGTAGGTTTTCGACAAGGAAATATTCAGAGATTTGGTAATAGGTTTCTTGATAATCAAAATGCAAGTTTCATGGGGAGGGGGCAACAATATCTGAGGTGAGGTCAGGTGTTTCCTGGAAGTGGGTCCAATTTTGGTAGAAATAATGTCTCGTCAATGGGTGAGTCCCCTTTAAATATAGGGAATATCTGTAGATATTTGGAGTTGTACCCTTTAAGGGCCAGGGCGAATGAATTAAAAGAAGGCTTAACCAATGGATTCGGGTTAAAATATACATAAGGGGAAATCGAAATAAGGGGAAATTAGATACCTGCAACACAATAGGTGGTTAACTCGTTTCCTGCCCAGCTGAGGACTTAAGCCAACGAACAAGGAGTATTGATCAATGGTGCATGTACGTGAGAGGGCTCTTTTTCGGAGGGCACATAGCCACACGAATTCTAATACCCTAGCTGGGAATCTCAACGAATTCGATTGTTATGAACAATTGCCAGTTTTTTTGTTTTGCAAGCACCACCTACCCTACACTACATACCCACCCAGTACGCCTCTAATAAAGCCGCAGATATAAGTTATCTTACACAATATTCCAATAACACAGTATTTTAATGATTATATCAATCATTCATTTCATTTTATTAGATATGAAATATATTATATGTATTGGAAATTTCATAAATCTATAAAATGTGTTGTATAGGATAGGCTACTCGGTTTGAGCTGTTATTTTAAATGCCAAAGCCTTCTTTATTATAACTGTATAATATAATATGTATAACCATATTTAATTTTCATAAATCTATACAATCTGCTGTATATAAGATGATATTTTTAATACTCTTTAACTTTATGATTTATTATAACTTAATAATTTTTTATTTATATAATATGTGTTTCTTTTCACTGTGTAAAACAAATTTCGACACAACCAATTAATCTTAAAATATGTAATATGTAACATGTTTACGACGGATAAATAAATCAATCATATAGTTTAATATTTAACTATATGTAATTTTGTACAATAAATAATATTTTAATTCATATAAAAATGGATTAGGAAACAGGCTAAGCCATGTTGCTTCCTCTCCAGTACTTAATTTATGTACATACAGAACATATACAACAAAGGGTTCAAAAACTTAATCTACGTTGGCCAACTTCCAACTCACTGAGCCACCGTGGCTATATATAGTTGTCATTTACCCGGTTGGCACAGGAGAGTATGACGTTAAACACCAGTTCATTTCTTTAAGTTATAAGATCTGCACGGGATGAAACCCAATAACTGATTGGAATCTGTATCATAATTCGGCAATTCACGCTTGGGGACACTGACTCGCTCCCAGTGTTGGCTGAGTAAGTGCATCGCAATTTTCGGGCGTGATTTCCCGTTGTCAGTGGTACAGGGCGGCGCCTGGCAAGGGCAGCTGTCTATCAATTTGTATTTTATAATTAATAGGTATATCTTCAATCACACCTCTTGACATACATTACACAGTAAATTATGTCCGCGTCAATATGAGACTTGTCTGGGTGTTAATCCATTCGACAAAACTAAGCAGACTCAAGTATCCAAATCTAGAAGAGTAGGTCGAAGAGTAGAAAAAAGGCCCCCAGAGCACACTGTATGACATATGCCTGTGTATATTATCCCAGTTGGAGCAGAATTATATGCCTCAGTACATCACACGTTGGATGTGGGGAGTTTTCCCGTGCATTTTCCTCATCTAGCCAGCGAGTGCACAGCACTGCATCGTGGTACATATTTTATTTGGTTGCGTAACACAGGATCGACCTTTAAGAGAATAAACATATTCTATTTGGTGCGCGCGATAAAAGATTGAGTACCTTGAAAGAATTCTTGAAAAACCAGTACCTAAAAGAAATTTGGTGAACAAAAAAAGTCTGCGGAAGAAAAAGTTAAGAGTTGTTTAACAGATCAAATAATATTAATGTGAGATTAAAATCAAATTAAATGTTTAAAATCCACCTGTATAGAGAATAAAATAATTATTGTTGGGGTTCAATAGCCAGGTTTATGAACAATGTAATATACATTAGCTAGGTCACAAAATGAAATAAAATGGGCTTTAACTGGGCTAATGAAGACGGGCATACGCCATACATTGTTCTATATTCAGTATAGAAATTTTACCCGGGCAGCGGCACTACGGCCTTCTCTTATACGAACACGCGAATATGTACACGGGACTTCGACTTTCAGTCCCACCTGAACTACTGGACAGTTGTCCTTGTCAGGCCGTCCGGCCTTCATCCCTGACAAGGGTAAACCACGCCGGAAATGCAAGGATCGAACAACCGACCTCCAGGTCATAGCCACTAGCTAGGTATGCGTATTATCAGGTTTATATGATTTTGAGACCCTTGGTCCAAGTTTTAACATCATACTATTTTTATACGCCCACATTTTCATGTGGATGTATTATGTCGTCGCCCCTGTCCGTCCGTCCTTCCGGACGTCCACAATTGTTTGTGGACTCTCTACAGGTCACAATTCTTGTCCGATTTTGACGAAACTTGAAATACAGGTTTGTCCCCAAAAGATCTCGGATCAAAACTTCATGGATTATAGCCCCTGATTGTACGAAAAATCACGTTTTTAGCTCGTGGACCTTATAGAGGTCACAATTTTGACCTGATTTTGATGAAACTTGACATGCATGTTTATAACCCAAAGATCTTGGTTCCTTTAGATATTTGCGCCTATCGGAACGTAATTCCCTGAATTATTGCCCCTGATTGTCCGAAAAATCACCTGTTTTAGCTTGTGGTCCCTCTGGAGGTCACAATTATAATCCCAGTTGAAAAACCCCTTGATTATATCACCGTTACACCCTAAGGAAGGTTGAGTTCGAATTTCGGAAAAATCGGACTAAAATTACCATACAAAATGGCCGCCGTTCGTACGCGAATACTATATCAAGGTTGTGGACACTGTAGAGGTCACAATTTTAATTCGATTTTGGTGAAACTTGAAATGCATGGTTATAACCCAAAGATCTTGATTCCTTTCGATATTTGCGCATATGGGATCGTAACTTCCTGAATTATGGTGCCTGATTATATGCAAAATTGCCTTTGTTTAGCTTGTGGTCCCTCTGGAGGTCACAATTATTATCCGATTCAAAAAATCGTTTGATTATATCACCGTTGCACTCTAAGGAAAGTTGAGTTCAAATTTCGGAAAAATCGGACCGAAATTGCCATACAAAATGGCCGTCGCTCGTACGCGAATACTGTTAAAAAATGGCAGAGGTCACAATTTTAATTCGATTTTGATGAAACTTGAAATGCATGGTTACAACCCAAAGATCTTTGTTCCATTCAATATTTGCGCATATCGGATCATAACTTCCTAAATTATGGCCCCTGATTATACGCAAAATCGCCTTTGTTTAGCTTGTGTTCTCTCTGGAGGTCACAATTATTATCCGATTTAAAAAATCGTTTGAAAATATCACCGCTACAAGCTAAGAAAGGTTGAGTTCTAATTTCGGGAAAATAGGACCAAAATTACCATACAAAATGGCTGCCGTTTGTACACGAATACTGTTATCAATGTTGTGGACCCTGTAGAGGTCACTATTTTACTTTGATTTTGATGGAGCATGGTTATAACCCAAAGATCTTGGTTCCTCTTGTTATTTGCACATATCGGATCATAACTTCCTGAATATGACCCCCGATTGTCCGAAAAATCCCCTATGGTCCCTCTGGAGGTCACGATTATTATCCGATTTAAAAAAAATGTTTCACTCTATCACCGATACACCCTATGGAAGGTTGAGCTAAAATTTCTGGAAAATCTGGCTATAATTGCCAGACAAAATGGCTGCTGTTTCTACGCTAGTAGTGTAAAAATATGGTATATCAAAGTTGTGGACCCTGTAGAGGTCACAATTTTAATTTCGATTTTGATGAAACTTGAATTGCATGTTTATAACCTCAAGATCTTGATACTTTTCGATATTTGCGCATATCAAATTGTAACTTAATGAATTATGGCCTTTGATTGTAGGAAAAATCACTTTCAGTTTTGCTTGTTCTCTATCCATCTCTCGAAAATGTGGGCGTATCCTGCCTGACAGTGCAGCTTACAATCTTGTATTCAAAATAGCATTTTTGAGGTATGGCCTCCAGCTTTGGAAATGATTTTAATATTTTTTGCATCATTGTCACTGAGGAATTTGGCACAGTAAGGTCTTGTGTGTCATCAATTAGTTTTAAATGTAAAGTGATAGGTGGGAAGGATATTACTAAACAATTTTTAGTAATAAAGGCTCTTGAAGGTATGAAAATGGGTCGGGGTAGATGACCTGTTTTCATTACTTTACTTCGATTTTAATGATTTTTACCTTCGGTTTGTGGTGATTTATATGAAATAAAATTATTCAGGGCAGCATTTGCCATTGCATTCTTTGTGTTATTCAGAATTGACTTGTTTAAAGGGCAATGATATAGAAAGTTACCTTACGTCACTGATCAGTTTGAAAAAAGAGTAACTATTCCATCCATAAATGATAACTTATGTACAGTGTATCACACGGCTCAGTTTTTAGTTTCTAGGCCCATGGCTATTGACCCAGTTTTTTTGCCTTTTAATAAATCGATTCTTACAAGGTATCAATTCACCTCCTACTTATACGAGGCCACCAAAATTAACATAAAATTATAAAATATGATGGTTTGTTGTTATTTTCAGATTATCGAATTGTGTTGATAATTGGTTCATCAATTGTAGAACATGCATATCATATATCCAAACCTAGGCCTTTGTGTTTACGGTGTATTGGTTTTGGGGTTATATGGGAGGGTCACACTGGCCTTCGGTTAGAAGCCTTGAAGACAATTTTAAACAATTACCGATTTTGCCCCGAATATATAATTTTACATGCATTGTGGAGGTAATATAGAAACAGAATGTTACTTGAATTTTATTATTGTTATTTAGGATGAAGATAGGGACAGGGTCCGATGTTAATTTCGATACATTAGAATAAAAATATCTAGCGACAATCAAAGGTTCATAGACGAAGTGAGAATACTTATACTTGTTGGCATACATGACACCAACTCTCCAGTTAATTTTATGAAATAACAATTTTTTGATATAATTTTGACACTGTGGCGTCATTTAGATATATGTTGATTTTAAAGTAAATGTATTTTAGGTACCTCCAAAGTATGCTAATATGTATCCACATGTCAGAAACTGGGGAAGGCAACATTTCTGTGGTAAGTAATAAAAGTTGTTCATTTAATTTAATATTTAAATAGAACCGCGGTCATCTTCAAATAATAAAAAAATGTCATATATTTTATGATTATTAAACAGGTATGGTAACTATATTAGATGAAGCTATTGGTAATATAACACAAACACTAAAAGATAAAGGACTATATGAAGATACGCTTATATTATTGACAGCTGATGTATGTAGGATTTAATAATAGTCAAGGTTTACTCTATTTCATTTATAAGTAAACCAAATACAGGCGGTCATAACATCAATCCCTGGGAATCCCGGGTTATAAACGATGTTCCATACCTAATAATATAAATTGATTTTTATATGTTGTGTACAGTTACATAGTTATTTTCTTGAAGCCTATTTCATTAAATGAAATGAAATGGAGTTTAACATCCTACTGTTATGTACCTAACCTGGGCTAATGGAAGACAGATATACGCCATACAGTGTGCAATGAGTGAAATTTTGCCCGGGCAGCGGCGCTACGGACTACTCTTATATCGAATTCCAACTGCCAAGGGATCTTTTACGTGTACACCAATGTGTGTACACAGGACCACGGCTTTTCGTCCCATCCGATCGACTGAACAACTGTCCTTGTCAGGCCCTCCGTTCTGCAACACTGACAAGGGGAAAGCACGCAGGAAAATTGAGATAAACTTTCTCGGCCAATGCAGGGATCGAACAGGGACCCCCAGCCTAGCGAGCCAGCGCTTTACCCACATTATCCCCCAACAGACTAAATAAGAGACCCCTTCTAACCGTGTTATGCACCTTGTAACATTAATTGAATTTTATTTTATGTTATATGTGTACAGTGAAAGTAATTTAGAGGATAGTTTCCAGTTGCAATATGTTCTTGAAAGTAAACCATGTATATCCTTTGTAACCTTAGTGGTTATTTTTGTATATTTTCTGTTGAAAGAATGGTGCTGAGCTGGCTGCACATGGAAATAACTGGCCCCTAAGAGGAGGAAAACACACATTATGGGAAGGCGGCACAAGGGTGACGTCTTTCATGTCAGGGTATGGTTTACAGGAAACTGGCATTACACAAACTGGGTAGGTGATTATAATATTTTTTAAAAATCGTAGTTTCGGTTAACTAACAATTAATATTTGTAATAGATAAGAACATAGTAACAAATAATATTTGTAATAGATAAGAACATAGTAACAATTAATATTTGTAATAGATAAGAACATAGTAACAAATAATATTTGTAATAGATAAAAACATAGTAACAATTAATATTTGTAATAGATAAGAACATAGTAACAAATAATATTTGGAGTTGATAAGAACCAATGTCCTTTCAGGGAAGTTGGATATTTAAAATGATAATTACAGTAGTCGGTTTTAATTCCAGTTTTTTTCACGCGGTTGACTGGATGCCGACATTAATTGGTGCTGCTGGGGTGGAACAAGGTGCGGTGATAATAATATTCTTTAAATAGTTGTGGATATTAAGAATGATACTACCATAAAAAAAGCTTAATAATCAGTCAACCATAGAAGGCAATACAATGTTATGCTCGAGATTGGTAATTGATTATTTCAGAAACAGATGCTAATAAGCACAAGGTAACATGGGAATAATGGTTATAGGTGAAGTCGCCATACACAGTGATTTAAATTCAAAAATGTATAACCAAAATTAGTAATTCTGGTAAATTATTCATTTATGGACCTCATTACACTAGACTAAATAATCATCTGAATATACATATATTTTTGGTAATGGATTTTTTTGTTTTCGCTTGTATTAAGCCGTGAATCTCGTTTAGTAGTTTATATTTTATTTGATCTTATTTTCAGTACCTGGTTTAGATGGAATCAATCAATGGGATTCTATAAGATTAAATCAACCTTCTAAAAGAACGGAATTTATTTATAACCTAGATGATTTGTATATACCAACACAAGGTCATGCAGGTATAAGGTAAGAGTAATATATAGGTAACATGACGATTTACATGTAACCCTTCTTTGTACTAGCCCCCGTGATATCTTCACTTCTTTACTAAATTCTAGATTAATGTAAATTTTCAAAGTTAAACCCCATTTCATTATATCATTGCTATTTATGTTGATGCCAACGATATGGCTAACTTTTTTTTGAAAAATACATACATTAATTTTGAATTATGCACCACCCCCAATCTGGTGCTATCAATTCATCCGCACTTTAAATCTATTCCTTTATTAACTACGTAATTACAATAAATGCTTGGACATGTAATTTACACAGAATAAAACGTTTATATTGCAATGCAGTACTTTTGCAAATTAAGAGTTGATGGTAATAATAAAATATAAAGATTTATTTCCCCGTGTAAGGGGAGAATTGTTGATAATATTAATTCATGCTATATGTTTCCCTTTGTAAGTGGCAGGTTGTTGACGCTATTAATACAATATATTTTTTTCCTATTAGAATGGGTGACTGGAAATTACTACTGGGTTATCCAGGTATGATAGACGGATGGTATGAACCTATGAACGATACGAAAGACACACCCCTTACATATAATATCTTCCCGAATACTGGAGATTCACCAGCAAGACTCTTTAATGTTATGGGTATTATTGATTTTTCTTTAATTTTTTAATATATAAATATAACCCCTACAAAATATTACGAAAGCACATAAACTAGACTACTAGGAACAGAATTGAAAATGCCGAGGCTACTAGAAGCGATTTTGAAAGTACCGAGGCTACGATCACCAGCACTGGAATTAGTTTGGTGTACAGTCAAATTATAAACCAAACACCTTTTATATTGAAAAACAGAATTCAAGGATGCGGCATACTCGATTTGTACACTGGATTTAAGTCAAAACTCTCCCTTTTGTACATTATATTCGCTTTCTTTATATTATTACAGAGGATCCAAGGGAATTAAATGATCGTGCTGCAGATTTTCCTGATATTGTTCGTAATCTTACAGCCAGGATAAATGAATACCGACAAAGTTACGTTAAACCAAATTTCCCGAAACCCTCAAAGATAGCCGTGGAGAAAGCAAAACAAAACGGAGGCGTGTGGTCACCCGGGTGGTGTTGAATATGTTAGTCATCTTCTTGTATTTGAAATAAATAATGCAGAATGCAATGCTAACTGGTAAATCCACACATTTCACATCGATATATACGCGAACAGCCCTACAGCTAGTTACACAATAATTGATATTTTACTCAAAACTATTCCTGTTGAATCCGAGACCTTATAGCCTGGAATGAAAGAGATTCAGACTATAAACATACGTAAATTTAGCGTTGATGTACTAAATATTTCTTTTTGTAATGACAAGTGTTAAAAATTTTGATGCGTATATACGAATTAAACTGAAGTTTTTATTTAAGACAAAATAGATTTAAATTTCTATAAATAAAATATTGTGCACAAAACGAATTTAGAAAAAAAAATAGACATTCTGTTTTTTCCCAAAGCACTTATATATTGAACAGGATTGAAGGAATGGGTGTCAGAGGAATGTGTGGTGAAGAAAGTTCTAGTTGTATTAATTATATTGTCCATTGATGAATCATTGACACATACAAGTAGAGAGAGAGATAGAGTAAACCCACGAGGCTGGACATGCGACCCTACTCCTTGTCACGTACAACCGGGGATTCGAAATCACGCCAGTTGAATCAAAGACAGGCTTTATGTATTTTAAACAGTATACCCAGTATGAAATATAGTACCACAATTTGATTGTAAAAATAGTAGGTAATCTACTACCCAGTTAATATTAATGGTTAGATGTACGTAGAGTATGCGTTATTATCATTAGACTTTGGTTAGCGTCCAAAAATGGTTAAATTTTACGGTTAAAATTACGTTACTGTTACGTCATAATAGTTCTGGCTACTTTTTTCGTCAGAAAATGACGTATATCTAACAAAAATTTTATGACGGTTTTCTAACCATTTTTTGTCGCTTTGAATACCTTATGATTAAAATACCACACCATTGTCTGCACATTCTAACAATTGATAAATAGTCGGAATTCAGACATAATAATTTTATATGTATTGGTCATAATTCTAACGTTAAACCAAAGTAAATTTTGACGTTAGGTTTCTAACCGTTAGTTTATGGTTAGGTTTTTTTTGACGCAAATCTAACGTTAGTTTTCTAACATTAATGTAACGTAAGTGTTATCTCTGAATTTTAATGACGTAAAAATAACGGAAAAATGACGTAAAGTTTACGTTAAATTAGCGTCATTTCCTGACGTAAAGTCTACGCTAAAAAGATGAGCAAATTGATGGTAAAGTGACTGACCATTTTTACGTAAACATACGTAAATTAAACACCTTTATGTTATGTGGGTATAGTGTATTTTTAACAGGCCCTAGATGGAACTTCACCCCTCTTAAAACATCTACACTTCCCTCTTTGTCCATGGGAGGGGGGGGGGTCTTACCGAAATGATACCCATCAGGACAGTTTGGTAACATGACGTCAGTCCTACATTTTAGCTACAATTAAAAACGGCCTTTAAAAAGAGGTTTACGCAGATGACGTGTGGGGGGGGGGGGGTGGACGATGCCCCAGTGAGTACGACTATGGCTTGTTAACATGGAGTTCCCGGTTATTTTAGATTTTTGGTACCTAAAAAGTATACAAAACCACAACTGTGTGAAAAGTGACAATCTTATGTAATTAATCAATTTTAAGCACATGATTACAATGAAGAAAAAGAACCCCAAAACAATATATATTTGCAACTGTACTGTAATATTTAATATTCATTCAAAAGGTATAGACGAAGCTATTGGGAATGGGAGTATAGAATTTCAATTATAGATTCGCTTCCCATATCTTCTCGATCGGTTTTAAGTGGGAATTAGATACAGTATATTGCTTTAAGTCATAAATTTTGAAACAAGCCTTGGTATGTTAGATATTTAAATGTCAACATAACGTGGGGGCACGGAAGGCGAGCACATGACAAATCCAAGACATATGATTTCCTTCTGGTCGAACTTGTACTGTGGGAAAATTTGCTGAGACGATAAATGCAATAAATACGAAAAAGCTATGTCAAAGTAAATTAACCACCCTTATGATAAGTACGGACATGTACAAAACGTGGATATAATATCATTCCCCGAACACGTCATATATTATATATTTTTCTTTTAAACAAGATTAACTTTTTATCATACGATATGTTTAATACCACCACTCTTAGGAATATATCTAAAAATTTATGTTGCTGTTCCAAAGTCACAATCTAGTAGTTGTTTGCGCACATATTCTAATGTCATGGCCCAAGGAGTACGACTATGGCTTGTTAACATGGAGTTCCCGGTTATTTTAGATTTTTGGTACCTAAAAAGTATACAAAACCACAACTGTGTGAAAAGTGACAATCTTATGTAATTAATCAATTTTAAGCACATGATTACAATGAAGAAAAAGAACCCCAAAACAATATATATTTGCAACTGTACTGTAATATTTAATATTCATTCAAAAGGTATAGACGAAGCTATTGGGAATGGGAGTATAGAATTTCAATTATAGATTCGCTTCCCATATCTTCTCGATCGGTTTTAAGTGGGAATTAGATACAGTATATTGCTTTAAGTCATAAATTTTGAAACAAGCCTTGGTATGTTAGATATTTAAATGTCAACATAACGTGGGGGCACGGAAGGCGAGCACATGACAAATCCAAGACATATGATTTCCTTCTGGTCGAACTTGTACTGTGGGAAAATTTGCTGAGACGATAAATGCAATAAATACGAAAAAGCTATGTCAAAGTAAATTAACCACCCTTATGATAAGTACGGACATGTACAAAACGTGGATATAATATCATTCCCCGAACACGTCATATATTATATATTTTTCTTTTAAACAAGATTAACTTTTTATCATACGATATGTTTAATACCACCACTCTTAGGAATATATCTAAAAATTTATGTTGCTGTTCCAAAGTCACAATCTAGTAGTTGTTTGCGCACATATTCTAATGTCATGGCCCAAGGATCAGTGCTTTTAAATTCCATCCGCTTTCTTTTGAAACGGTAAAGATTGTGTAAACTTTACATTTAGTATTTCCTAATGAAAGAGTAGATATGGTACGCCATAAATAAAACAATGAATAAGTTTGAAACGCACACTGAACATGAAAATAACCACTAAAATTAATTTTGAAAATTCAAGATAACAGAAACTCAAAATGGCCACCAAAAATGTCTGCCAAAAATTCTTCAAAATGGATGATTTTTCAGATATACGTCATTTTTGTCTTAGATATGGCTTGTAATAATATGTCATTTCTATAGTGTTTTTGTCGACACCCTATAATAATGATACGGTTTCAGCTGTTTTCAAAAGGCGGCGGCCATTTTGAATTGTGGACCAATCAACGATTTGTTGTGGACTTCTACTTCTACCAGTTTCTACTTCTACCAGGTAGTGTCCACGACCATGGTTGATCATTTTGACACGGTGTGGGTTGCGCATGGCCGGCATGACGACGAAAAGTTAAAATCGGACTAAAAAAGTTTAAAAACCGCATAAAACTAACGTGATGTCGAAGCTCACAGAGCTCCAGACACCCTGGACTTAAATATCTCTAGAGTGTCGGAGGATGGAATGTCTGGTGGTAGAGCATTCCAGTCTCTTATAGTTCTTGGGAAGAAGGAGAATTTATTGGAATTTGGAAGGTTTGAGGGTGCATGTTTCTAGTTGTATTATTTGGTTGGATAAGCTTGTCTGTTTTGATGTTAATGAGGTAGTGTAGATTTTATAAAGCATGATCAGCCTTGCTTGTTTTCGTCTGGTGCCCAGCGGGGTCCATGCTAAACGACTTAATATGCCTGTTACACTAGCTGTCTGTGTGTAGTTGTTGACGACATATCTTGCGGCTCGACGTTGGACCATATCAATTCTTTTGATATCTTTTTGTAGGTGGGGATCCCAAGCTGCGCTGGCATACTCAACTAAGGGCCTCACAAGGGTCATAATATATGCTCTCTCTTTAATCTTTGGAGATCTGATGTTGAGATTCATTTTTAAGAAGCCTATGATCTTATTGGCTTTGCTGCATATACTCTCGATGTGATTGCTCCAGAATAGATCTGAGCTGATGGTACATCCTAGGTATTTGGCACAGTAGTGTGTGGCCTGTTCTTGGTGATAGAGATTACCTGACATTTCTGTGGGTGAAAAACCACCCTCCATGCCCTCTCCCAAGTTGCTAGTTTCAGCAAGTCCTCTTGGAGTCGTTGGACGTCATCGTCATTTGTTATCGCTAGATAGACCATGGTGTCATCAGCAAAAAGTCGTACATTCGACTTTATTCCCTCTGGTAGGTCGTTTATGTAGAATAGGAATAGACTCGGACCAAGGACTGAGCCCTGCGGTACTCCTGATGTGACAGCTATGGTGTCGGAGATCTCGCCATTCACCATGACCGCTTGCTCTCTATCGGATAGGAAGGCACTTATCCAGTTATTGACCCGGCCTCGTATTCCGTAGTGTTCGAGCTTGTGTATGAGAAGGCTATGGATTACTTTATCGAAGGCTTTGGAGAAATCGAGCACTATGACATCTGTCTGTTTTCCCTCTTCCATGTTGCTGCTGACGTCTTCCACAAACTCAGTTAGATGTGACTCATATGAACGAGCACGTCTGAACCCATGCTGTAGTGGGTATAGGATGTCAACACTATCTGCGTGACCCATGATATGGCTGGTGACACATGTTCTAGTGCCTTACAACAGATGCAGGTTAGGGACACAGGGGGATAATTTTCAGCTTTGTATTTCTCACCTTTCTTATAAATGGGTGTAACATTGGCTCTCCTCCAATCTGCTGGTACTTCGCTCTGAGAAAGGGATGCTCTGAATATGATGGTGAGCACAGGGGCTATGTGTGTAGCTAGTTCTTTCAGAACTCTCGGTTTAAGGTTGTCTGGGCCTGCTGCTTTGTGTGCATTTAGTTTCTTCAGGATCTTCTCTACTCCAGGTGTTGTGATATTGATGTCCTTGGTCGTTGAAAAGACACCAGGTAGATTGTAATCCTAGAGGAAGTCTTCTCGGGTTACACTAGATCCTTCAGAGAATGCTGTTTGGAACTGTTTGGAGTGGTTGCTTGTTCCTTAGGGTCCGAGTGTAGCAGGCCATTAGATTTAAGGGGTGAGGACCCTGGTGGGTCAGTCTTTTTATGCTTGATATAATTCCAGAAACGTTTTATACTGCTGGACTCTCTGTCGCCGCCCTTTTGAGTGACTATCTCTTCGGTGTGCTGCCAATAGGCCCTGCGTAGTTCCCTCTGAATCCTTAAGTTCATTTCCTTGTATTTTGCTGTAATTTCTGGGTTTGGTGATTTCCTTTTCTTTTTGTAAAGACGGTTTTTTCTGCGGATGAGTTTCTTAGGTTCTGGGGATACCCATGGCGGGCTATCTTTGTGTCTTGCCATCTTATGAGGTATGTTCTCATTGATGCTTTCTTCCAGGCCTTTCTTGAATGTAGTCCAAAGTGTGTTGACGCTGGCTCCATGACTATCCTGTTCCTGTATTTTCATACCGATTCTCTCAATGTCTTTAGCCATAGTATCCCACTGTGCTCTCTTGTATAGTGATATCTTCCTTGGCTGCTGCTTGAGGGTCTTTGGTCGGATATTCAGTTGATGGATGAATCAATCCATGTTTCCGTTCCGAGTATAACATCTGGCTTCCCCCTGTCGATGATATTTTGAAGTCGGCATTGTTTATTTTTAATAGACTGAAAGTTTATATTGAGAATCTTCAATGGTTTGACTACTTTCGAAGGCTTCCTTATTGCCCTCACTGGTGTTGAGGCGTGGACAGGCCTTAGGGTTTCATTGCGGGTGGGGCTTGCCAGGGATGTGTCAGAGAGAACACTGAAGTGGTTTGAAGTAAAGGGGAGAAAGTCAAAGCATACAGTGCTGTAATTTGGATTATCACATAGTGTACAGTCCCATGCGATTGCACTATCATTGGCAAGTTCATTGTACGTTTTGGTGTTGACTCCTTGGCAACTTGTATGGAACCACCTGTTGCATGTGTCGAACATTATGCTGCGATCATCCCATGTGACGGGTCTGTCACAGTTACCACAAGGGTAGATGGTGGAATCTGGGCCTGGATTACTGTGGACATCATTTGATTGTGCAATCAGAATGCCACTAAGAAACGACATTAAGGTGTTGGTATTTTTTCTTTGCATATCTACTAGCGTTATTCTTGTCGTAAATGAATGAATAGCCACTGATTCGATGTTCCATGCATTGGCGTTTCCCAGTTTACAGAAGAAACTAATGTCTTTAACATAATCAGGACAATGGTTGTGGATTTTGTCTTTTGGGGACAGGTTTATGATGTTGATTACCACGAGTAGAAAGTATAATAGCAGCATGATCCATACGTAAAAAAGAACTAAAGGTGTACCCTACTGCCACTAGGCCTACTAGAAAAGTAGAAAAGCAATGTTTACATTGGTGACCAGGCGGAAGTTGAGTTATTGTGTGTGTCCCACCTAGGATGATAACTTGAATAAGTCGCACGATACCGTCAAATTAATTACAAAAAGTTGTTTCTTGATCTCGATTAGGGACTAGATTGCACTAAATTTTCACAGATCGAGAAAATGTTTCAGTCAGTTTTCAAAGATGGCGGTCATTTCAGTGGTCTCGTGCGCACATAAAGAACAAGGTTTTATACACCTAAAAGTTTATATATGGCGAAAATATTACACGATACTTAGCTGTCAGTCGTCTCTACTATTATTACTGCATTTGATTAGATTTAATAGCTTCTATTGTAAGAAAAATTAGTAAAATTTCGGAAAAATCTGTAGTGCTCAAACAACACACGAACATACCCGACGCATGCGCAAACCCAAAATTGAAGGAATTTGTTGATACTAACTGCCAGAACTAGAAAACTGAAAATTGACGTCGCTAATACCCTACGTCGCGAAGGTAATTAACGACTAGCAATTACGAAAGTCATGTAGCACTATTTCCTCTTTCGCTTTGGGTAGTCATCGGATTAGGTAGTCATAGGATTAAATGTCTTGGTCATCATCATTGTCGCTACTGAGGTCTTCATCTGTTTCTTCTTGTGCTTTGACTAGTGTCCACTGCTGATAAAAAACAGTATTTGTAAATGGGCTGGTCGTACACGGATGGACGTTGGTGTGTTTACCGCCGACGGAATAGATATCCAGGCGCCACTGACAGTGGAAACGAGCTAGAAAATTTAGCCAATCGAACACGGAACCTTCTAATCGGTGGGCTAGTACCACACACCGTGGCTTTCTATTACTGGTAATCGTATTTTCAGAAACGTAAAAAGGGAGACTTATACCTACCTTATTTCCAATAAATGACGTAACAGTATACAGAAATGGGTTTAAAGCTGAGTTAACTGGTAATATAAATACTGCTGTCCATGCATACACTTCACTATTAATCACCGTACCACTTAATGTCATTAGACCTTTATCGTAATAAAATATAAACAGATATATGTTCACAAGGTTCAAGGAAATAGCTATTTACATCACGGAACTTGCTATGTAATTGATTTTCACAATGAGAAGTATCTCAAGTAAATAATGTTTAGATTCGTAGTCATCCCAAGACAAGTCAAATGCCCTTGTCGCATTCACAATTAATTGTGGGACAAATTTGTTCATGGCCTAAATCGGACCGAATCGTGGCCTTATTCACGGGTTCATGCTGGTTAATTTGATACCGCATAGTATTATTATGTAGGGTGGATCGCAGTGACGAAGCGTAATAAGCATTCATCCATCCATCCACCCATCCATCCATCCATACATACATACATAAAGTATATGCAGTAGTTTAATTGTATTTTCATTAACTAAATGGATCATGAGCAGTCGGTTTTAAACATTTCAAATTCAGGTTTGAGCTTAAACATTCTCAAGTCGTACCCATGCAACAGGCAGGAAACCAACAGATAAAATCCGTGAGTTCGATAGGGGAAAGGTTCTTAGCTACTTGTCTATCTCTGGATCGTCTTCCTTTGTTTTGGACAATTGAACTTGATTTAACAATAGCTCTGTACATTAAAAGCTGGCCCAGAGATATTAATGTAGAGGTAAGGAAGTTGAAGAAGATAAATATTCCAGTAGAAAATTGCCATCCCGGTGGACGTTCTCTTGTTAATGGTAACGCTAAGCATATTCCTACAAGATACAAATTGAAATACCCGTAAGCACAACAAATCCAAACTATAGAAATATGGGATAATCACCCAACAATATGAGTATTTCCCCAATCCATCAATAATTTATACAATAAATTTACTACAGTGGTAACATGTTCGACTGTAAAGGTCCCCAGTAAATCCAGTTCCGGGCAGAATTGGCACCATGGCAACAATTATTGAAAATAACCAATGCAGCATGAAAGGATAATTGTTGTCAATCTGTGATCCTGAATTGTCCAAACGGATTTTTAATGATCAAGTAACGGTCTAGTGTGATTGCACAAAGGAAAAGCGCAGAGGCTTCACTAGACATAGTAGCCAATGCACCAGCAAACTGACAATATGGACTGTTCCTCCACCAGCTATAATTTCAAATATACCGCCCACGAAACATTAGATCCGCGCCAGCAATGATGACCATGTATATACCTATTAGGAAATCAGATATTCCTAGATTGGTTACAAATAATCCATACCCACGTCTGAATCCATCTCTGTGAAATAGTAATCGGTACAAAATAACGCAAAAATTTCCAAGCAGAACCATGAGTCCTAAAATCCACATGAAAACCCGCAATTCCTCTCTTCGCATCAAATCATCACAAGAAGAGAATTCACCTGCCTCCGGCAGACACTCCGTCACCGACTCTGGTTTCAAACAGCATAATATGAAATAATCTGTGTACAACCCTTTTAACCTGGACAACCCCAAAAATATGTCCCCCGAAAAATCTTGGATATTTTGTTTTCTCAGGTCTAATCTGCTGAGGTTCACCAACGACTTAAATGCCTCATCTTCCACAACGTTAAGCAGCCCTGTTGATATAGTTAAATTCTGACAATAGTCCATTCCGTTAAAAGTATCCACAGCTAGGACCTCAATCTTTGTGTTTAATAAACTTAACGAGGTAAGAGAATGCAGTTGTCCAAATGCACCAGCGTCTAATTTATGAAGAACGTTATTTCCGGCGAGATTTAATGATCTCAACTGCTGTAATCCGTGAAAAGCCCCTTTACCAAGAATCTTAATTCTGTTATAACTCAGGTCTAAGACATATAAGTTAACCTGATGTATGAACATCGCCTGAGGAGTAAATTTAAGCTCGGTGTAGGATAGGTGAAGTTCTCATAATAAAGCAAACCTTTCTAAATCAAGTGGACTGTAATTTTGCCAATCAAGTGAACTGTAATTTAAGTTCAGATAGTTGGTATTATGGGACAACTGTTTAATTTTTTCTTCTACACCATCTCCACGACAAATGACATGACCAACCGTACACGTACATGAGTCTGGGCAAGGGAAATCACAGAGTATTTCATCATCGCCACGTGGACAGTCCTTTACATTATCACATATTTGAGAAGCATCAACACATGTAGAAGATCCCCCACATCTTAAAAATCCTGGACATGAAAGATTACCTATGAAAATAGAAAATGTAACTACACCACATTATCTTAAACTAGCGGCTGCCAAGCAGGAACGCCCACATTTTCGAGAGATGGGTAGAGAACAAGCTAAAAAGACAGTCCCTTTTTTACTACAATACAGGGCCATGAAGCTACAATTCGATATGCGCAAATATCAAAGGAACCAAGATATTTGGGTTATACACATGCATTTCAGGTTTCCTCAAAACCGGATTATAATTGTGACCTTTACCGGTTCCAAATCCTTGGTATACAATTTTTTGTACACTATTCGTGTACAAGCGGAGGTCATTTTATACGACAGTTGTGATCCGATTTTCATGAAATTCAAACTCAACCTTAATTATGGTGTACCGGTGATATAATCAATAGGGTTTTTAAAAAAATAAAAATCGGATATTAATTGTGACAACAAGCTAAAATAGGCGATTTTTCGCATAATCAAGTTGAAGATGCACTATACAAGAGTTGAACCTGATTTTTGTAAGTCTTATAATAAGAACTTTATGTAAACAACAGGCCCAAAATCAACTGTGTAGACCAACGGTTGGCTTGGCTACAACTTGGATTTAAATAGTATTTAACCGATTGATTAAATCAAATATGGCACACCGAGAGGAGATTATTATCTGTTACGTTTACGTCATCAATAAGATCGAGGCTAAACGATAGAGTGTACTTAGCGAGGTCACTGTTCAGTGATTCCGCATGCTATTGAAAACTTTTCTTGATAATCGACATTATGTGGGTGAAGTTAACGCCTGTCACTTAAGGTGAAGACACGTTTGATTACCATTTCTAGTCACATATTACAACGATAATAACTACATGTATGTTTAGAATAAAGTAATTTGACTGAAATGTTCAATAAATTCTTCTTTCATCATCTACTTTTGAACTGTTATAGCAAGAATGGCTAACTCTCTATAAAAATCTCCCATAATATATCTTTATGATCTGATATGCGCAAATATCGAAAGGAACCAAGATCTTTGGGTTATAAAGATGCATGTATAGTTTTATCAAAATCAGATTTAAAATTGAGACATCTACTGGGGGTCTACAACCTTAAAATAGCCATACTCCTCGCAATGTTCCGTTTGATTAGAGCTTATCCCACTACTCACTGCTGGACTAAGTGGGTATTATTGTCGCTAATTATGACTGGTCAGTGGCCTTATTAACAACCAATCGCTGACTGCGTTACAATGACATTACCTTTAAAGCAGGGCGTCTAATAGCACGTTTTTTAATGCTAAATTAACCAGCGCATAGCAGGATATTGCAGTAAAACTAATTGCGTGATAAACGAGACTATCGACATTGACGTAATATAAACACTACTATATGGAAACGAAATGACTTTCACCGTTTTTAATACCTCAAATCTTTGTCCAGAGTTTTAGGGAAGACCCAAGATTAAACGAAGAACTGTCATGTTACTGTACGTAAGTGGTAGATTTGATTGAACGAGAAGAATAAACACACTTTCTCAAAAGTTTAAGCATCAGAAGCCAATCCAGCAATGGTCAGCGAGGGATTTCTCGAGCCGTAGCTTCAGGAATATGTGATATACCATATTTTTATACTCCATGTATTCGGGTACAAGCGGTGGCCATTTTGTCCGAGTTTATAACCAAAAGATCTTGTTCCTTTCGATATTCGCGAAATTCGAATTCAACCTTCATTACGATGTAACGGTGATATAATCAAACGTTTTTAAATCGGATAATAATTGTGACCTCCAGGGGGACAACAAGCTTAAAAAGGCGATCTTTTGGAAAATCAGGGGCTATAATTCAGGAAGTTACGATCTGATGGGCGCAAATATCGAAGGGAACCGAGATCGTTGGTTTATAAACATGCATGTCAAGTTTCATCAAAATCGGTTTAAAATTGTGACCTCTATAAAGTCCACAAGCTAAAAACGTAAAACAAATTCGTACAATCAGAGGCCATTATTCAAGAAGTTTCGATCCAATACCTGCCAATATCGAAAGCAGTCGAGATCTTTTAGAGATAACCCTATATTTCAAGTTTCGTCAAAATCGGATAATAATTGTGACCTGTAGAGAGTTCAAAAACAATTGTGGACGGACAGGGTCGACGACAATATATGTCAACATGAAAATGTCGACGTATAAAAATGACGTGTTGATGGGAACATGCCCGAATATTAAACATGCATGATGCAAGAGCTAAATCGGCCTATGGTTGGTCTTTCTTTAGGCCTGGTATGTTGTATAAACTATTAATTAGACACATGACACAACCAACCATAATCAACTCTCGGTGTCACCTGATGGGTCCGAAAATATACAATAACTAAATGAAACTGACTTTTAAGTAGAAATAAATTCGATTGATAAGATTTAAAGTGAGTATAAATATACGCACCACAGTTAATTTCATCTTGATCATGTAAACAACCTGATTTACCATCACATATCAATGAAATATGTATACAATAACTCTTACTACATTTATAATAACCATCAGGACACGTGAAATTTTCTGTTAACAAAATAAGATCATTGAAAACTTCATAAATGTTTATATATAGACCCGATTTAATCGTTTGCGATACCTTGCAATTCACACAAAATGTAACAATTTCAGCCCACGACGATAGCACGTAAGATTTTAACGCACAACATAAACGCATCACAAATCCATTCTCCCAAACACAAAAAAATGAACTCGACAGAATGGGGATGTTTAGAATTAGGATTTTATGGTGTTGACATGGAATATAAAATATGGCGTTTAAAAAGCTGGGCTTACAGTTAGCTGGAAGAAAGAAATATGTGCTAAGGTTGGGCGTCATCACTCTATAAATCCCTGAGATCACTCGATGGTGTTCAGCAGACAGGGTCTCCTATAGATCGATCAAGTATTGAGGGCTATAAACAAGATCGCTAGATTATCCTACGATACCTGTAGGATCGCACGATCTGTTTCCCGTACTGCTGCCAAGATGAGGGGGTTCACATGGGTTTATCGGTTTTGCCACTGTTTGTCGCAGACTATGCTCTATGGAAATGCGACATTAAATTAGACAAATTGGGACTTTCGCCCTTTGGTTCCACTGTGTAAATTTGGTATGGTCTGTGTGGGTTGTTGCTGATTTTCGTGTGATATGCCAAAAATCATATTTCCGCTACATTATGTCTCGACTGCACTTCCATGTTTGTACTGACGAGGAGTAGAATGAAGTAGCCTCCTTGGTGTTCATGCACCAATACGGTATTGTAATATAAAGCCACACCCTGCTTTACCTGAAATGACCTAGTTCAATGGACGGATGTTAGACTCTGAACCTATTGTATATCATGGGGCCTAAAGGCCACATGCTGAATTCTCTATCCCTTGGTGTAGTCGGATGAGGGTAAAAATAAACTACCACACCTAACATACCTCTATAGCCGAAGCAGGGAATATCCTCTACCAGTAAAGGAATGTCGGTGTCTGAGTTAGTCTCACCTATCCAGGAAAATTTAGCGCACTTCTTCATTATACGTCTGAGTGTTGGACAGACTTACCACAATCAAAAGGTGAGTAAAATCCAGACATCCTTTGTATTGACCAAATCCATCTGGTACAAGTAAACATTTATCTAATTTTGATATAACATGGTCGTTATCACACAAAACACCTTCCGGTCGCCTTTTTTCTGAAGAATAAGCAGATCAAAATGGCTTTTTCAAATTTATTTAGTCTATCGATTATATTTATGTTTACAGATTCCAAGCCTACCATTCACACACAAAATAAACAATCTAAAAAATTATTTTGGAAAATTTACAGAAGAATTCCCAAACAACAAGATGAGTTATGTTATCTCATTATTAGTACAGGTATAGTGGTACCTTTTTTACCACCCAGTGGTCCAATCGTAAGCTTCATATTTGAAAGTTCCACGCCTTGAAAAACTATAAATGGCATCACCCCATGTAAATATACAATGTCTGCCAGCCATTCATGTTCACCAACGCCGTACCATGCAGACAGTGGTAGAGAAAAAGTACACCTGTGTAATATAAAAGAAATAGGTTTTTAGATTTGCCAACATGAAGGAGATAAATGCTGATATATATTTGGTCTAAACATTTACTGCAATTGTTAAATGGAATAAAATAAAATATCTTAATTGGTGGAAAATGTTTTGTAGTAAAAGCGAATCCGTGTACTATATATTTATTTAATCATGTGCATACCTTGATTAAGTCGCTAACAAAGACGTCTTGGGGATGGTTCCCGGCATTAGTCGAGAAAGTTCCTCTGGATTGGTAAAGGGCGGCTTCCCAATAAGGAAAGCCAAAAAAGCGTGTTTTAGCCTTGCCATTTGTGCAGGGCAGAGGGCCTGCAAGAACACCGTCTAGTCGTTCTGGAGGAAAGAAAGCCCCGAGGTTTCGTGTACACGTTTGTGGTTACGCAAAAGCCATAGACGACTACCACCCCACCATTGCAATACTAAGAGCGGGGTGTGAGCGTAATATCAGTATACATTATTGTTGATCATCAAACAACCACAGAGGCGGATACAAATACAACCATAATAAGAGTAATACAAACATAAAACGTTATAAAAGTAATAACATCTTTCAATTAGATGCAAATTCGTATCTCGTAATTATGACTACCTATAAATAAGGCATAATATGTCATAATTAGAACTTATTGCTGCCTAATTAGAACTCCTCTATCCTAATTAGAATTCCTATATCCTAATTAGAAATCCTATATCCTAATTAGAACTTATTGTCTCCTTATTAGGACTTAAGAAGATCATTAAAATGCAAATGGCCTTTACACGCTTCCCCTGTTCTTATATACTTTTCAAAAAAAAAGTAGGGGATATTTGATTTTTAAGTGTTATTAAAGTCACCTAATGAAACTGACGAAGAAACAAATGACAAAATGAAATGAAGTTCACATTCATCGATTTATTCCAAATGATCGTTAGACTAAGTAAGGCACTGACCATTATAAGGGTAAAATGATACCCGGGGTCAAACAGCAAAGTTACCACATCATCACATGAGGTAGCTATTGGTGCGTTTGGGCGTCACATGTATGGAGCGGAATTTCCCGCATATATTTATCTTCTAACCTTGTAATGCTAATGCTAATATGCTTACTTCTATGCATGTAACTTCTTGCTTACATATGTTTAATTTGCTATTTACACATGTAAAAATGCTAACTTATATGACTTATTTCTTAACCCTTTGGGCACTGACGCCCTGAGCGTCATTACGTCTATATACTAGCTTCCTGAGTAAAAAATTTAAAAAAAAATATTTTTGTCATATTTTTGTTTTCTGTCTTTGTTTTTACTTACAAACAAATATACAATCAATATCAATGAATAAAAAAGTCTGTGTATGACAATTTCTGGATTTTTCAACAGTACGCCACCTCGTACTACCCCCCCCCCCCCCTTGGTTAAAAGAAAAAATGATTTTTTTTTTTTTTTTGTAAAATATTTTTTGATGTCTTTTAATTTACAAACAAACAAGTATACAATCTATATTTAATAATATAAATGAATAAATATTTATGGACCTCGGGTATTCGTCTCACCCTGCGTCCTGTACCACCGTCAACGGAATCCGACCCGGGAAATTATTCATTAAAAAGAAACATGTGGTAATTTACAAAACAAAACATATTCTTCAAAGTCACTTGCATCATCGCGCCGAATAGTTTATCAACTACCTGGTCAGTAGACATCTTTCGCTTGGCCATATTTAGCGTTTATTTGATGAAAATCAAGTAAATGCGAGTCCAATAACCCCTAAAAATATGTAAACAAAAGATCGACTTCCGTTGATAGAAAAGACCAAACACCCGATGAAACAAGGTTGCTGGTTGGCTGAAAAAAAAAACACTACACGTCTGGTAAACACGGGGCCAACTTCAGGTTGAAGCATGACGAAGCCAGGTCAATTTTTACCGGGCATTTGGTTAGTAACGAGCAGGTACCCGTAGCGGCCGGAAAACCGGCCGCTCGTTAATCTAGGCATAGCTATCAGCGGCCGGAAAACCGGCCGCTCGTATTCTAAGGGTTAAATATTGAAATTGAATTTGTGTTTTGTTCTATTTCCATTATTACTATTAATTTATATTAGTCAGTTCTGGTGCTTGAACATTTTATACACCGGCACCTGGTACCATAATGAGCGTTAGAATGTATTCTTAGCCGCATTATGGTAACAGATGGCGCTGTTTAAAATTGTATTTTACAATGACCCGTCCCTAAATAAAAAACGGAAATGAGGCTGGGCTAAAATCAGCGGACGAAACTCTGAGCGCGCGTCGTATGACATTGACCCTAATCGTCGAATGATGCGGTTAACAAAACACAATGTTTAGCCGTTGGAGTATCAGTCTGTATCAGTCTATATACAACTGGCGGTAGTTTTCTCTTTGATGTGCATAGCAGTTATATCTCATAACAACCTTTCATGACGTCATCATAGGTTGATATTCTGTTCATATCAACCGCTGATGACGTCGTGACAGGTTGATATGAAATATCAATCGCTAATGACGTCATCTCAGGTCGATGTATTCGACACCTATCAACCGCTGATGATCGAAATAATACAAAAAAACACAGAAATAAATTTTTATTCTTGTAACAATTAAAAAGTATTATGGTACAGTTTGTAATATTCAAGACAGAAATAAACGGCGTACTTATCGGCATATTTAAATCGGTTATCCATACTCGACCATGTCTAAGATATCTTTCAGAATCATCTTTCCGTCCACACACTGCGCCTTTTGATCCAAATTTTCTTTAGGTTTGAATAGATCCTCATCGTCAATTTGTTTGCTAAAGGGATTGATTATTTGTCTGACTTCGTATTCCTATCCATTTTTTTTGTTCTTTTGCTATTCAATTCTTCAAAATGGCGAATTGAAAACAAAAACAACCACGCAATTTCACGTGATTAATTCGGTAATATTCGTTATTTAACGGAAAGTACCGAGTAGGTAGCCCAATCGTCGTTGGCCTGTTATGGAAGAGTCCATTTAATTTAAGGGTGGGCGTTGTATATGTCAGATATTAACCAATCATACCTCAGTTGCTATATTTATATCACCCTTGGGCTGCGCCCGTGGGTTATATAATATAGCAACCTCAGGTAGGTTAATATCCTATACATATTCTTCCATTTCGTTGGCACCAAAGATAACTCCTCATTGACACCGGAATATTCCGTAAAATGATGTTCTAAAGTAATTGGCCTACCGATATAAACCGCAAAACATCGGAATGTACTTATCTCATTTTTTTTTTATCGATTTTCATTTATCAAACCCGAATGTTTCGTTCTTTCTTCCCGAGCCACCCACTACATGACATGACACGCAATGAAAGAGTGTTTATCCTTCTTTCATGTGGTTATTCCTTAAATCACTAAACTTAGTATGAAACCCGTCCCAGAAAATCAGGTAAATTTTCAAAATGTTTAAATTTTTGTCATCACAGTGACTTCTTAGGTCATTTTTGAATTCATTTTTGAATTCCTTGGTATCGATTTCCTATAGGATCCTAGTGCATTATTTACTCCAAATATGAATATTAAGCGTGTTATTATAGCCATTAACTGATTTTAGGGAATTTCGGGGGTCCAAACAAAAAAGCCCACTAAAAATGTTCCCCAAGGCCGATCAATTATGAAATAATAATCGCTTGGGTAGGATTTTTATCCCACGACAAGGCTATAAAGGATGATAACGTTGATCAAAGTCTTTCAAAATAGTTTTTAAAAAAAAAAGATAATACCTTGCATTGTCATTTGATAAGAGGATATTAATTTCAATAAATACAATGGGTATGATATTATATTAAATCTCTGATAAGATAATATTATTAAATAACTATACAAATCTATTAGTTACTGTACTTATACGCCAATACACATCAAGTATTACAGTGGATGCATAGATAGTTTCAATATGGCTAGTGGAAATATTACTTTTCTTGTATTTGTCTGTTTTCTGTCATGCCTTTTGGTATCTGCCAAACGCCCGCACATTGTCTTTATTGTTGCTGATGATTTAGGTAAGCCTATCTTATTTACACAATAATTTAAAACCCAATATTTTGAGGTTATTAATGTTCTGGCGTATTCACTAGTATTCAGATTCATAATATATGCAGTTTGGATAAATGGGATGGCAACTGGTAATAAATTATACCCCTGACAAAACCCGAGGACATGAGCATCCATACAATTGCCCACGGTTTACTTTTATAAATATAATGGGATGGCAATGATTAATAAATTATACCCCTGATAAAACCCGAGGACATGAGCATCCAGACTATTGTCCACGATTTACTTTCATAAATAAAATAGGATTTTTAGACGGTTAACATAGACCAGAAATGTTCTCCATTCCCTATTCAGGATCCAATTAAAAAGTTATTTTTCTGAATAATGTATTTTAACTAGGTCATTTTGAAATTATAATTACTTTGTAATGTTGAGAATGCATATTTTGCCGGGAAAGTAGCCCGTTTTCTCTTTCTTGGAAATATCCCCCATTGAGTACCGCAAGGACACCCTTCCACCGTTTCTGTGAACACAATTATAGTATACATTTGTCATTTTCATCCTGGGTTAATTGTGAATACCCCCAATTAAGTACCGCGAGGACACCCTTTCCCCGTTTCCGAGAACACAATTATAGTATACATTTGTCATTTTCATCATAATTGAAACCATGTTTCTGGGTGAATTCTGAATATTAATAAAAACAGAAGTACAAGAAAAGAAAAGAAAAGAAAAGAACAGAAAAGAAAAGAATATGGAGAATATCTATATTAATCGTGACCTGACCTCTTTAAAGAGGGACGAATGGAAAAAACTTCAGGCTCTAAGAAAAGAGAAAAAGGAGCAGTCACAAGCATTGGGAGAACCAACAAACTGGATCATAAGGCGGGACAAAGTTATCAGAGGACGACCAAGAAGAGAGGAAGAGAAGGGACCGAACTAATAAAAGGAAATAGAAGTACATGTAACACTGTAAATAAAGAGCACTTGAAATGTATGTACATAAATGCTGAAAATTTATTCAATAAAATAAAAGAACTAGAAAAAAATCAGTTGTATGCACCTGACGTTATATGTGTTGCCGAGTTTGCACCAAAAGCATCAAGTATTAAAGAATAGGAGTCTGAACTTCAGGTGGATGGTTACGACACATGCTCAAATCGTGTAAACCACAAGAGGGGTGTTTTAATATACACTGTAAAAGCTCTACAAGCCACGCCAGTTGACATGAAAGAATTTACAGATTTCAAGGAAAACTGTTGGAAAGAGAGGTAAAACTCAAAGCAAACGACAAGCTTCTTATATTGTGTGTATACAGATGACCAAATAGTGACATTGTTAACAATACTAAGTTAATATCCAGTCTAAGGAAGATTTGCAATGAAAGGTCCTTTTCCCATTTAATGATATGTGGAGATTTCAACATGCCTGAAATAAACTGGGTTGATGAAACGATTACAGCAGGAGAAACCCGTGCTGCTTTTATGTTTAGGGAGTGTATTAGAGACTGTTTTTAACACAACATGTGAAAAGCCCAACCCATTACAGAGCAGAACAGAGAACCAATACTTTGGATCTCATTCTCACAAACGAAGAGGGTATGATTAGGGAGATCAAACCAGAAGACCCACTCGGAACCAGCCATCACTGCACACTACTGTTTGACTTTCAATGTTATGCCTCTACTAAACACAGTGTAAGAAGAACATTTAAATATAACAAAGGAAACTACCAGAAGTTGAAAGAAAAATTGAAGAGCTAGACTGGGATAAACTACTGAATAAGAAAAACTGCGCCGACAGCTGGATGGCACCCAGTGAGAAAATTAAGGAGGGCATAAACCAGTGCATACCCAAGACATCAACAGGTGTACAGAAGCCAAGAAAGGCAATGTGGCTAAATGCCAAGGCCCTAGATAAAATCAAAGAAAAGTCGAAATCGTTTAAACGTTACTTTAACACGGGATCCCGATAATGAAGATTATAAAAGTACGCGAAGACTAGAAACCAGACAAGATTGGAATCAAGGGAAATATGCTCAAATCATGATTACGAAACGCTACAACAAGACCTGGCAAACCTAGAAGACTGGGCTTTAAAATGGTAGATGACATTTAATGCGAAAAATGCAAAGTAATGCATATTGGAAAGAAAAACCAAAACCCCAGCTATCAAATGGACGTTGATACTACTCTTGAGGCAGTCGCATTTGAAAACGATCTTGGTGTTATTGTAGACAACGAGCTGAAATTCGACAAACGCACAGAAAACCAAGTAAAAAAGGCAAATAAAATACTGGGTTTGATTAGAAGATCATTCTTCTAGACAGAGCTACTCTATTAATATTGTACACATCACTGGTAAGAGTCTATTTAGAATTACGAAATGCCGTAACATATCCCCAATTTGAAAAAAAAGATGTGAAACTACTGGAAAGTGTGCAGCGGAGAGCTACGAGACTAATTCAAGAAGTTCGATATATGGACTACACAGACCGACTGAAAACTCTGAAACTACCATCTCTGTGCTACAGACTTTTAAGGGGAGATATGATAGAGACGTATAAGTACACCCACGACATATACAAAGTACCACCAGGACTATTCACCTTGGACACTGGTTCAACACGGGGAAACAAATTCAAATTACAGAAACCGAGATGCTCCCTCAACCTAAACATAAGCTCTTTTCATCTAGGGTTATAAATCATTGGAACAACCTGCCCGGTGTAGTTACAGAAGCCATAACACTAAACCCCTTTAAAAATCAGCTAGACAGACACTGGCACCATAGACTATAATTATATGTTATATTATAACATATAAAATTGAAATAATTCAGACCTCCATTACCCCAAATAGTATTATTAACAGTTGTATTGTAAAGAAAACAGTTTTAACAACGGTTACAGGTTTACAACCTAGAAGAACCGAAGAGGATGCATGTACGTATGTATAAAAAAAAATAATAAAAAAATAAAATAAAATAATAAAAGAAAATAAATTAAAATAAAATAAAATAAAATAAAATAAAATAACCGCGAGGACACCCTTCCCCATGTGAACATAATTATAGTAATTAGCTAACCATTTATCAATATTGTATTATATTTCAGGATGGAACGATGTAGGTTTTAGAAATCCTGATATGATAACACCTAATATAGATAAATTAGCTAATGGAGGTGTTATATTTGATTCAGCCTATGTTTTACCCGTTTGCAGTCCGTAAGTTTACCGTTAATTCAGTGTCCATTGATTATTTTTAGTATGCCGATGCAGATGGATATTGTATTTAGTGACCACCAATAAACCCAAATGGGTGTAACAGAATAAGTATAATATATTTTCAAGATTATTATTATAATATACATTTTATGATCTATTTTTAGATCGAGAGCAGCATTTATGTCAGGTGTATATCCATTCAAATCTGGATTACAGGTAACCGTATATTTATTAATTAACAGTAAGACATTTAAATGTTCCGTTTCTAGGGTTTATATAATTGTGGTACATGTGTATGAATGACTAAAGTTCGCATTATTAAAGTTACATTATTCATGATATAGATCAGAACTAGCCATTCTTGCTATAATAGTTCGAAAGTATTGCAAGCGAAGATATTGGCATCTGAAGGTTTGGCAGACGTGGGCCATAATTTCATCCACGGTCCTGGTTGATCGAAGCTAAGTCTCGCAGCGCCTGGAATCCGCCATATTGATTAAATCACAGTATCAATGAAACGTTTTAATATGTTTAATATCGGAGAAATCTGATGCCATCCAGAGGTGATTAAGGCCTGAATCAGTTAATTAATGTCTTATTAATACTTTAGAAAACATTTCAGGCCCAAAGAAAGACCTGCTATCGGCAGATTTAGCTCTTAACTAATCTTTTATACTAAACAAATCTCTAGATTTATCCCCAAATGTCAAAGTGGCGTTGTTTTAATTAACATTTTTGTAATCGTTTGTGCTTTGTTTTAGTTATGAGCCATACTTTAATTTTTATTCGTAAACCAATTCGTTATTTTTCATATAAAGACTGGACAGAGTAAGTAGAACTTCAGACAATGTATCAACATGTAGCCTACATCAGAAGTTATTTTCTTTTTAGCATCTAGTTATCTGGCCAGCGCAAAATGCATGTCTTCCTTTAAACCTAACAACACTGCCTCAACAGTTAAAAAAAGTTGGTTATGCCACGCATATGGTAGGAAAGTACGTACATTTCATTTTATTTATTTTCGTGTAGGCCTACCTAATCAAAGTTTACGAATAATATACGTTTTAGATTATAGTTCATTGTCTCCAATTATACCCAGAAGGGAATGGGCACTGCTTTATGAACGTTTAATAAGCAATGGTATTTCTTAATAATGCCGCCATAGCCGCATGCAAAATTTAAAGACTCGATGTGTCATTTCCATTTTCGCTAAAATATCAAAATTACACGATAATTATACTCGGGTCGATTAGATAGGAAAATCATAATACCTACGCCAGACAATCTACCGGCTTTGATTCAATCGTAATCAAACTAGGTCCATCAGGTTTATCAGCTACCAAACAAGATAGCAAAATAGATCGACAAAAATTTTAATTTATAAAAATGTCGTAAATACTGAACCGAACGTAACAATTTTCGGACTGATGTTCCAATTAAACAGAAATAACAAAGTTCCTATTATAGATTAACACAACTTTTGCAATATTGTAGTTTGTAACTGTAAGATATTCCTATAGGGCTAAATGACGACAAACAAAATTATTTCTTCTTCGAGACATCGCATTTATAACGTTTTTGAAGCTTATCTTTGTATTTTAGATGGCATCTTGGTTTCTGTAACTGGAACTGTACACCAACTTACCGAGGTTTTGATTCCTATTTAGGATATTATAATTCTAGAGAAGATTACTATAGCCATATGATTTGTGAGTTGGAATAGGATTTAAGATTTATATAAAAACTAAATTACTGAGTAATCATGGAAAAACTAAAAAAAAAAGCAAATAGTGTCTAATTATGGCTATTTTATATTTTCAAGGGTTAGAAGTATTGAGTGGCGGTACATTAACTTCTACTTTAAAGTTGTTAATAATCGAAAGTGCATGTCATATTTATTAACGTATAATATAGAGAGAACATAGATGCATGATCTAAAATGAAAGTCAATGACGACTCTATGGTGGATATTTGGCCTATAAAGGACGACATTGCCGTCCACCAATTGTATAGTGATAGAATACGTCCTTTAAAAATGGAATCTCTTCTCTGGATCAGAAAGTACAAACATAGAAGATACAATACGAATTGTCGCTGCGACTTCTATGTGAGTTTACGTAACGAAGATCACCTATATATTGTTGATTTTCTTTATTTCAGCTGGCTTTTATGATCTTCATGACAATGAAACTCCAGCTTTGGATTTAAATGGGACATATTCAACTGTAAGTTTATGGTGCGCGGAAAAAAAAGTCACAGTTGCCTAGGTAAAAAAAAACACAGGAAAAAAAGTCACAGTTTTTGTATTACATCTCAAATTTAATAACAGTAATCAATAACATACATATTTAACCTTTCATTACACATGTTCATTTCACAGATGTGACCAGGCTGTCTTTAGAAATCAGCACATTTTGATATCGTAGCACATTTGACGTATTACCACATAATATCGCTCATCAGCCCATCTGACATTTTAATTCATTATATCTCATTCAACATTCTAGCACAAAAATACTATTTGTTAATTATGGTGTTCCATCCAACTCCATGTACGAATTCCGGGATGGATTTGGCACCGCTGACATATAAGTTGTGACATTTTTACCTGTGTTTTTTTAATGTGTTTTTTTTCTGTGTGTTTTTTTACCTGTGACTTTATTTCCTAGATTGATTACTCACAAGATCTAGCAGTCTTTAACGTTTTATTTGTGGGTCCATTTGTCACGTTTGTTTAATTAAATATTATGGGCACATAATACATGAAGACATTAAAGGAGCTTTATCAGTAATAATAATCTCGTCGTTTTACAAGGGTGGCAAATTAAAAAGCATCGATGCTGCTATACTTATATGCTATCATAATATGCAATATTAAAAAAAACCCGCAATGGACATTTTAAAGTCTGTACACGACGTCGAGCGCCACTTGAAATGAACAAAAAAAAAACATATCCCAGAAGACAGTGTGGATAATTAATATAGCTGAATCATGATAATAATAATAAAATGCCCAATTTAGGTTGGACTAAGCAGACACAGGTGTCGTTTAATTTGGATTGTAACATGCTTAAGGGTGAATCTTGCGTTTTGATTGATCAATTAGACACCATCTATTGGACAATAACACCCCTCTAAATTAGAAAAATCACTGCATATTTATATTATGCGTACTACTTTAATGGAGATAACCACAATGGAGATAATCAATTTTGATCTCGGTAAATTAGATGAAATATTCGGAGATATGTCCGAAGATGAACTTGAAACGCCAATCCCTTTGTCAGCAATGTCAGGTAACAGCTACAAACAATAAAATATACCAAAACTTTTACAATACTAAGACATAAATCCTATTTCAAAAAGTACTTTTAAAAAAATGAAGTGAGAATTCCAGTTTCCCTTGTGTGTGTCTATACCAAGGACTGGCTTCGATCTAGCGTTCTCCGAGAGCAGCCTGTTCTCCTGTTACGTCACGACGTTTTCATTACGTCAAAATCAAAATGGTTTTTACGTCACTAAAACCGATTTGCAGTAAGACGAATTTTAAAGTTTACACAATAAAATAAGTTCTTTTAAAAATTTAAAAAAAAATAGCATGTTACAATGTCGATAAACACCTCTTGTTTCGCATTTAGAGGGGTGTTATTGTCTAATAGACATGTCCTGAGATTTTACATTAGAACCCGCGACGCTAATGATCTCAGGACATGTCTATTGGACAATAACACCCCTCTAAATGCGAAACAGGAGGTGTTTATCTCCTAAAGTGTCCACGTATTTCACCGAAAATAAATGATTAGAAATGACAGTAAAATTATAATAAATTGACTGTATTCACTCCATATACACCCATATTATATTAATTTCAGCGTTAAGACCTGTTTTCGTCTATTTTAAAGTTGTATAAGAAAACACCCGAATTAAAGAACTAATCTATTTAACATTTTAGTATTTCTCCACCGAGAGAGTTCAACAAATAATAACTAACCATAACCCAGAGCAGCCTTTATTTCTGTATCTACCATTCCAGAATGTGCATGCTCCTATTCAGGTAAAGTTTATTGAATTAAAAACTACTTAGGTCCAATAAGTGGGCATTTTCAATAGAAGGCTTGATCTCGTCTTAACTATGTACATCTTATCAAGCCCTTCTCGTAATACTCTTTATATTTTGGCACTAAGTTTAATTGGGTATAAGCCCAGCTTGTGATCCAATCAGATTCCTTCGTTTCAAATATCGTTACGAATATCAAGTATCGTGCTTCTACCTAAAATGTCTACATGTGACAATCGAGTTGCAAAGTTCAAGGTTCGATCAATATCAAGGTAGCTGTAAATCATGGCTGATCAACAAAGAGTTTCTTCTGCTTCAGTTGCCCCTTTGTTGGTTTTCCGTGACTTTCTAATTGAAAAAAAAACTACAACATTCAACGGCTGTAAACTTGTCTATTTATTTTTCTGTTGAGACTGCCATATTTGTTTACAGTGTATTATGTGCCACGACCTCTCATTGGACAATGCTAATTAGTCATGTGTAAACACAACGAGCGCAAAAGTTGGGGAATTGTCCAGTATTGAAGGAACTGTAAGATGTTGTAAAACTCGCGGCTGTTGCTTCAGGGACATGATAAGTGGTTGGCTATCCGTAATCGAACATGCGTATGACAACATAATTAGTTTACGCCCACCCCTGTGAAAATTGTTAAAAAGTCGGGTGTTGGTTGTGATTTGTTGCGTATACCTGGAACCGAATATGAAGTTCAATTTTATTAGCCACAATGTTGTCATACAGCAACCCAACAGAAGCTCAACTTTACATGTTTCACAGAAACATAATATTACTTAAATTTTGTTATTGTTATTTAGGGTGAAGATAGAGGCATTGTCCGATGTTAACTTCGATACATTAGAACAATAAGCTAGCTGTAATCAATGGTTTCATAGACGGAGAGAGTATATACTTTTTGGCATACATGACACCAACTCTCCAATTAATTGTATGAAATTATATTTTTTTGACACTCTTTTTGGAATAGACTGTATGATGTGGCGTCATTTAAATCTATGAAGATTTTAAAGTAAATATATTTTAGGTACCTTCAAAGTATGCTAATATGTATCCGAATGTCAGAAACCGGGGAAGGCAACATTTCTCTGGTAAGTAATACAATTTAATTTTTAGTTGTTCATTTAATTTAATGTTTAAATACAGTCACGGTCATCTTCAAATAATAAAAAAAATGTCATATATTTTTATGATCTATATAACAGGTATGGTAACTGCATTAGATGAAGCTATTGGTAATATAACACAAACACTGAAAGATAAAGGACTTTATGAAGATACACTTATATTATTCATAGCTGATGTATGTAGGATTTAATAATAGTCAAGGCTTACTCAATAATATTAATTGATGTTCATACGTTGTTGGTGTACAGTGAAAATAAGTTACATAGTTACAACGTGTTCTTGAAGGCTATTTCATTTATAAGTAATCAAAATGCAGGGGGTCAAAGCATCGATCCCTGGGAAGTCCGGTTTTAAATGACTAAATAAGACATCAGTTGTAACCGTGTTATACAGTATACACCTTGTGAAATTAATTGATTTTTATTTTATGTTATGTGTGTACAGTGAAAGTAAGTTTAGTGGATGGTTACCAGTTGCAATATGTTCTTGGGCCTATTATTCAAAATTAAACCATGTATGTCATTTGTAAGCTTTCCTTGAAGATATCCTTATTGGTTATTTTTTTATATTTTCCATTAAAAGAATGGTGGTGAGCTGGTTCAATATGGAAATAATTGGCCCCTAAGAGGAGGAAAACACACACTATGGGAAGGCGGCACAAGGGTGACGGCTTTCATGTCAGGGTATGGTTTAAATAAAACTGGCGTTACACATCATGGGTAGGTGGTTACAATATTTTTTTAACATCCTAGTTTCGGTTAACTAACAAATAATATTTGAAATAGATAAGAATTAAGAAAATTAAGAATGGAAATAACTGGCCCCTAAGAGGAGGAAACACACATTATGGGAAGGTGGCACAAGGGCGACGTCTTTCGTGTCAGGGTGTGGTTTACAGGAAACTGGCATAACACATACTGTGGATGAAGATAATAACCATTAGTTTTTTATATGTCCAGCATACTCTCTTCCGAGAACAATTCTCAAAAACAGTCTATACTACCTTAAACAAAATGTTACAATTGACCTGATTCTATATGGCAACCCTGCTCTTCCAGACAATACCAATTCAAACATATGTTCAATCCTTTTCTAACGAATAAAATATTGTTTAAACTAAACATATTTGAAATAGTCCAAAAATACATTAAAGACAGCAAGAGATTTTGACACTACTATTTAAAACTTATTAATTACACTCCAAGAATTGTATATATGTTTGTAACTCACTGCCTGTATATATGTCCACCATTGTATTGTAAACATAAGATTTAATTATTTTATATGTTTGGAGAGAACTTATACAGGCCTTTGCCTGTTGTTCAATCCAATTCATCTTTTTGAATAAAATATTGTTTAAACTAGAAAAAAAAACCATACTGGGTAAGTGGTTATAATACGTTTTTAACACCTTAGTTTCGGTTAACTAACAAATAGTATTTGTAATACATAAGAACAAATAATATGTAAAATTGATAAAACCTATGTCCTTTCAGGAAAGTTGAATATTTAAAATGAAAATTAAAGTAGTCATTTTTAATTCCAGTTTATTTCACGCTGTTGACTGGATGCCAACATTACTTGGTGCTGCTGGGGCGGAACAAGGTACGGTAATGATAATATACTTTAAATAGTTGTGGATATTAAGAATGATACTACTACAAGAAGGTTAATAATCAGTCAACCATAGAAGGCAATGTAACATCGGGCTAATTGTCATCACTGAAGTCGCCATACCAAGTGATTTAAATTCAAAAATGTATAACCAAAATTTGTAATTCTGGTAAAGCATTCATCTGGATATATACATATAAATTAATGTCATGTACTACATTAAGATGGTATTTCATGTTTTTTTTGTTTTAGCTTTTTTTTAAGCCGTCGATCTCGTTTAGTAATTTATATTTTATTTGGTCTTATTTTCAGTACCGTTTATAGATGGAATCAACCAATGGGGTCCTATTAGATTCGATGTAACTTCTAGAAGAGTAGAATTTATTTATAATCTAGATGATATTGATTCACAATCACAAGGTCATGCGGGTATAAGGTAAGAGTAATATATAGGTAAAATGACGATTTACATGTAACCTTTCTTTGTACTAGCCCCCGAGATATCTTTGGTTCTTTACTAAAATCTAGATTAATGTAAGTTTTCAAAGTTAAACCCAATTTCATTATATCATATCTGGTGCTGTCACTTCATCAACTGTATTCCTCCTTTATAAACTAATAAATACAATAATTGCTTGGATATGTAATTAACACAGTATAAAACGTTTATATTACCACCTTATACGTGACAACTGAGGTCCAGTTTGGTTAATTTTATTGCAATGCAGTACATTTGGAAGTTAAGAGTTGTTGGTAATAATAAAATAAAAGATTGATTTCCTCGTGTGAGGGGGGAATTGTTGATAACATTAATTCATGCTATATGTTTCCCTTTGTAATTGACAGGTTGTTGATGATTTTAATAGATAATATTTTTTTCCATTAGAATTAATGACTGGAAATTACTACTCGGTTATCCAGGTAGTATAGACGGATGGTATGAACCTATGAACGATACGAAAGACACGCCCCTTATACGCATTATCTCCCCGAATACTGGAGATTCACCAGCAAGACTCTTCAATGTTAAGGGTATTATTGATTTTTCTTTAATTTTTTAATATATATAAATATAACCTCTATAAAATATTACGAAAACACAAAAACTAGACTACTGTAATGAATTTAAAAATGCCGAGGCTACTAGACGCGATTTTGAAAGTGTCGAGGCTACGATCACCAGCACTAGTTTGGTGTACAGTCAAATTATATTACAAACCCATTTTATATTGTAAAATAGAATTCAAGGATGCGGCATATTCGGTTTGTACACTGGATTTATGTCAAAAGCATCCCTGTTGTACAGTATATTAGGTTTCTTTATATTATCTTTCAGAGGATCCAAGGGAATTACATGATCGTGCTGCAGATTTTCCTGATATTGTTCAGAAACTTACAGGCAGGATAAATGAATACCGACAAAGTTACGTTAAACCAAATTACCCAAAAAACTCCCAATCAGCCGTGGACAAAGCAAGAGCAAACGGAGGCGTGTGGTCACCCGGATGGTGTTAAACACTATAATGCACATGTTAGTCTCAGTCATTCCAGTCTATTTTGTCTTGGTTAAGAAAAAACGGTCATTTGAAGTAAATAATGCAGAAAACAGTGCTAACAGGTGAATCGATACATTTCACATTAATACATACGCGAACATCCCTACCCTACAGCTAGATACACAATAATTGATATTTTGCTCAAAACTATTCCTGTTGAATTCGAGACCTTCTAGCCTGGAATGAAAGAGATTCAGACTAATAATATACGTAAATTTAGCAAAAAAAATTTTTTGTGATGACAGTGTAAATAATTATGATGCATATTTACAAATTAAACTTTACGCTTTTAGTTAAACGTCTTAATAAAATATTGTACACAAAAGCAATTTAGAAACCAAATAGATATTCTGATGTTTTCCAAAGCACTTATATATTGGGCAGAATTGAAGGAATGGGTGTCGTTTCATTTTGTCCCCGTCGTGGTGAAGAATCCGCAGCTCAAACAATCCACGCACAGATTATTTTCCTCCTCGGATTTATGGCCATATATAATTTCCAGTGAATGCGAAGAGCAAGATAAGTTTTCACGATTAGAGGGAGAGGTTTGCGCATTCTATTATTTCTAAGGTGAGATGGCGGGGGGGGGGGGGGGTACGATGCTTCAGTTAGTAAGACTTTGGCTATAATGGTTCTGAGCTGGGGGTGGGGGGCATGTCCCCAAAGCACTTTTATATTGGACAGGATTAAAGGATTGGGTGTCAGCGGAAGTTGTAGTTTTATTAATTATATTGTCCATTGATGAATCATTGGCACGTAAAAGTAGACAGAGGGCGAAAAATAAGGTTTAACGCCAAATCGATACAAACTAGGTCATTTCGGGAGAAACATATAGTTTTTAATTTTATTCCAATAATTCTTTAGCAGTGGGAGGAAACCGGAGGACCCGGAATAAACCCACGAGTTTGGATAGCCGATCCTACTCCTTGTCACGTGCAACCGGTGATTCGAAACAACGTCAGTTGACTCAATGACAGAGTTTATTCAGCGCGCATGTGCTTTTTCAAAATTAATGTTTATTCATGAAATATAATATATTGCATTGATATACAGATGCTAGGCTATGAATGGTACAATAACTAAGATAGGTTAAAAGCAGTGTTTTAGATTTATGTACATAATTTTAAAAAAAAAGAAGTCCAATTTCTTTGGAATTCAGACTTTTAGTAGCGTTTCTAACAACTAAGAATTTAAAATTTGCAAACTGACTATGGGCGTTCAAGGGAAACAATTAGGTATTCCGAAAAGTATAAGCGATGTAATCCTCATTGTCCCCCTTTTCTATTATACTATTTTAAACAAGATCATGGTAAGTAGATATCACTATTTTTATGTAATTTGGACTTTGTCCATACTATATTGTTGGCTATTTTATAATCTAATTCGATCATTTTTTGATCTTTAAACACCAGAAAGACATTTTTCCAGACACTTTTCCAATGGACATTGAAATTAAGATTTTCATAGAATGATATACATGAGGAGCAGTCCATTTGCTGATTACACTATTTTGCTTGAATACGCTATTTTGCCTATAACGTTTTTAGGACTTCGAATTCTGTCTTATGGTTTGGATTGTTCTTACTTGGTTTTTATTTTATTTATACAGTTAGGTTCTATAAAACAGGTATTTAGCTATAACCATATTGTGTAGTGATTTGTTCGGGTAGTATAACTTTACTCTTGGTATTGAATATATATTCTTGGTTCTTTCAAGAATAACATTCATTATTAAGAATGTCTACCCAGTCTTGCGGTATAGATAATACTATTATATTATATAGCTTAGTTATCTTATCTATAATCAGGATATTCGGAGTGTATAATATCAATAATAGTGTGTACAGGCACAACACCAGGCTTCACATAATATATAATATCATATGTTTACATATATTAGACAGTTTAAAAGATTCAAAATGTATTTTTCTACCATTATTAATAATTAATGGATTATAGAATAACGGCTGGCATGAAACTACATGTACACAAATATTACAAGGGTTTGGTCTAGCATTGCAATTGAGTTAATTCCCTGCTGAAAGTAATGTTCTATAGAAAACGGGTAACTCTTTTAAAAATATATCATCATGGTGTATTTTAAAAATATCGTGACTTAAACTAGATTTAAATATTTTCTTAGAAAAATTGTCATTGTAACTTAGTTACTTCACGTACACCGGACTAAGGGATAGGGATAACGCTCGCCGTGTACCAAAGTTTAGATAACAGCAAAGACTGCGCCAATGGGCAGCCTTTTGGTTGGAATTCCAGCGCAATTTAAGATGATTATTATTATTAGTAGTATTAAAGACTGTATGACAACAATTTTGCCATGTATTGTAATCTTACGTTTAAGCCACATATTATTCTAAATGCGTCTTATTTTAATAATTGTATCACTTCAGTTTAATTGATGGCATACAACTTTATTATAACCCAAATAAACACCTAGTATCTGTATACTATCCAGTTTATTTATAAAAAGATTTATATTTACATTTACCCAATTCGGTTTTGTTAATATTAATTTTTGCCCCCGAGGCCGCTTACCGTAAATATTTAGTATATCAAAAACCTTATCAACGGATTCTGTATTAGCAAGAGTTAAAGTGGTGTTATCTGCATGCTGATAGATGATAGAAGTAAGGTTACTGTATTTTATAGGTATGCATTTAATGGGTTTAATTAAACGGTTTAAAGGTTCTGCACATAATACATACAATATAATAGTCGGAGAGAATGACATATTTTGTGGGAAAAAATTCCCACTAAAATGATTCCTGATTTTTCTGAAACTATAGGATGGGTAGTCTTCCAGAAAAATTCCCCCCGTTAATCGGCCTTGGGGGAAAAAAAATACAGCCATTTTTAGGTTTTGTATCCAAACTTTTGTAAAATTTCAGTTTTTGGGCCCCTGATTGGTCAATGGTACGTTGTATGGTGTCGATATATAGGTTTTCAGGGTCGGAGAATGAGAAAAAGATGTTTAATATGTCGTACGGTTACCGTGGTAACCATATTTTCAGGTTTGGTATCCGATTTTTGTGATTTTTTTCATAATTATTTTGTAGTACATGTGAGTTTCAAAATATAGGTTTTTAGGGGCGCTGAGTCCGATTCCAAAGGTATTCTGTAGATAAGATGGCCCAATAGCCTATATTTGCCTTAATTTGACCCAAAACTAGTAGACTGGAATTTAGTTATTGAATAGCTAAGACACTAATATGGACCTACTACCATTGGAAGATTACATAGGCCAAATTACAAAATAAAAATACAAAAAATACCAAATTTAGAGGCGATGGCCGAATCCAGTTCACACCGTTTTCGAACAGATAAAGGCGAAATGACTCCAGGAGAAATTGAAAGATGACAGATCTGGTTAACAGAATTGTCTAGAGATCTAGAAGAGTTAACCTACAGCCTTGAAGACAACATACCGCCACCAGTTTTAACAGACGAAAGGCAAACATGGTCGAGGATACAAGGTTACACTTAGAGGGCCCCTCTAAGACGTCGACTCCGTTACAGAGAAAGTCCAAGAGACAAGTTTCTCTGATTATCTAAGTAGATATCAACAGTCCAGAGCTCCATTACATCTACAACAGCAAAGACAGACTTACAGAAAGTCGGTATTGCCGGCGGAAAAATATGATGGACGCACACCATTAATGGATTATAAATTTTGAAACTTGTAATATCATTAATGGCAGGACTAGAGACGAAAGAGGGTTACATTTAGCTTAAGTTTGATGAGTCCAGCTCAGCAAGTACTGAGTTCTCTTCCGACAGTAGACAGATACAACTATACTAGTTTGGTGGAAGCTTCTAGGAATCAGACAGAGATGTATAGATGTGAACTAAAGAATAGGCGTAGAAGGATTAATGAAAAGCTAACAGAGTTAGGCCAGTCAATAAACTGACTCGTTATCCTCGCATACCCTACTGCTGAAGCAGATCTATAGGATATTCTCTCAAGGGACGCATTTCTCAATTCTCTACAAGACTCTGGTATGGGTAGTTCAACAAACAAGGCCAGCGGGTTTAGAAGATGCTGTTCAAGTAGCCATTGAATTCGAGTCATATCAATGCGCCATGGACATCAAGAGAAACAGCTAAAAGTATGCCAGATCAGTTTGGAAGATACCTAAATCTGATGATCTACAGGAACATGACAATGTATTGAAAACCTAGACTATGCAGTAACTGTCAGAAAAGCAAGATAATGGGTCACCTTTCTGTTAAGTGTCCACCTAAAAAGAAAGACAAACAGAAGGAACCACAGCTAGAACGAAAATCAAAAACGTATAGTGCTTTTGTCAGACACATTGGAAGACGTAAGCGTAATAAAGCAAAGAGGAGGGGTACAAATAAAGAAGCATACCATAGCTCATTAGAGACACCGGATAAGCTACATACATACAAAGCAAATCGCAGGACAAAGTTTCAGGTAGGTTACAAATTTGCTAAACAGAAGAAACAAGCAACACGCCAAAGACAAACCGATGATTTGTATTCTACTAAAATAAGTTTCAACAAGGGTGATTGGGTGTTCATGTTTACACCTGTAGCAAGAACCACTATTCGTAGAAAAATTAAGTTTCGCCGGAAAGGTCCGTACCAAGTTCTAGAAAAGATGACAGATGTTACAGGGAAAGTTGATTTTGGCAAATCAACTCTGCACATCCATACTGATCGTTTGAAAGGTATGAGTGATACAGTTGAAGCAAATACTATTACTAATGAATCAAAGTTTTTCTCAGATATTCTATAATCGGCAGGATTTAAACGGGGGCGTGGGTAATGTTGCAAAGCTAGTTTCATTTTGTTAGTATTGTTTATTTATAGCCTGTAGACACCTAAATGGTCCAGACTAATAACAACTATAGTTTTGGATATAGGTCACTGTAGTTATATATCTTGATATTTGATCACAGTATGAATAGCATGTTAACAGATTTTTTCGAAGTTTATAATAATATTGCTATCTGCCATATATTATGTTTAATTTTATAACTCAATAGAAACACATGTCTTGTTATTTAGCATACTCTTAGTGAGTTTATATCCCTATTGTATAATTTATTTTGTTGGAAATGTACCATAATACATTGTCTAAATATTATGGAGTATTATTACCTCCCTTTATTTAAATAGCTGAATTTTAATATATATAGCATGTAATTATAAGTAATATGCATATCATATGGCTTACTTAACGAAACTAGAATATACTTCTAGGTGTCAACTTTATCATAAATTACATTGCGTCTATCTGTTAAATAATGTTGCATTTATATTGTTGACCATGTATACATTGTTTATGAAGGCAAGTATACATACCAAAACTAAAAATGGCTGTAATTTTTTTTCCCCAAGGCCGATTAACGGGGGGAATTTTTCTGGAAGACTACCCATCATATAGTTTCAGAAAAATCAGGAATCATTTTAGTGGGAATTTTTTCCCGCTAACCAGGCCATATGGAGTCAGCCTCCTCGACTAATAACAGACATAGGGCGTGTGAGCTTGTGAGTTTAAAATAAGGAGATAAATGACCATTACATTTTACACTGCTAACAATATCTGTATACATGATTTTAATATAAGATATTAAATTATTTCCAAAACCGAAACATTTCAGAATTGTAAACATGTAATCGAGAGATACTCGATGCTTTTTCGGCATCTACTTTTAAAATAAAATCATAAATGTCTTCTGATTCAGTATAATCGATAATATCGCGAATACTTGAAATATTCTCTGAAATATCTCGGCCAGGAACCGAACAGGATTGTTCGGAAGAGATACTCTATTCCAGAACTGTTCTAAGCCTTAAAACAAGACAGCGAGATAAAATTTTCGAAATCAGTCTGCAATAATGTTATCCGACGCCAATTTCTAAGATTTCTTTTGTCTCCCTTATCTTTATAAATTAAAGTTAACACACCCTTTTTCATAGAACGAGACATAAATTTAGTTTCAAAAATATAATTTATAACTATTAAATAAAAAGGACCTAAAACATCCCAAATCTTCATATAAAATTCCGAAGTCAGACCACTTTGACCAGGACTCTTTGACCTTGCCATGAAGTTTGGTGTACCGGTGATTTTAGATAAGGTAATCTCGCTGTAACACATCTACCTGTCAAGGGATGAATAGACTTGGTCAGGACATTTTTTATTATATTTAAAGAGACATAATCACAGTTATGAACATCTTTACTTTAGAGAGAAAAATAAAATCGGGCACATTCGTGTACTCTGGAATCTATCCTTATAAATAATGTTATTTTCATCATCATCAATTCGTTTATGCAGTTCTGAGACTGTCTTTGGTTTTTCAATATTAAAAAAATAATTAGTATTTCGATCACTTTCTGTAGCATATTTTACTTTAGCTCTGAGAATAGCACCTTTGCATGTATTGGTTTCTAAAATTCTTGTTCAAGCTCGAAAATCTTATCTACATGTAAGTTTTGGTTATTAGATTTGGACAAACGAGAATATTGACGTTGCGGCTTTTTTTGTATGTCATAGATCGTTTTCTTTTCAGCTTTCCTTAAATTAATGGAGTATTTCTTAGAAAATGATTTTATTTTATATTTTAAATTATGCCACCAGATTAAAATGTCCGATTTGAACAAATCGTTATCAGTTTCATCCAACCCCTAGTAAAAGTAGATTTGAATCGAGTTTTACAGAGCACTAGCTGTAATCTAACTTACTTTTTTGGAAATCTAAACCGTCTTCTGTCAGTTATAGTTCTATGTTTACACAGTATATTAGAGCGGAAAACATTCCAATATGCAGCAGTTTAAATTCATCTGAAAACCAAGCCGTGTAATCCACTACATATTTAAAATAGAATACCGAGTATTAAGAATAGTACCACGATTTGACTGTAAAAAGAAAATGTAACCAACTAGTACTATAGTGTATTTTTATTTTTATTAAGTGCAATACAAGCACAGCAGGCCCTAGATGGAACTTGGAACTTCGCCCTTCATTAAACGTCTACAATTCTCTCTTTGCCCAGGACAGTTTGGTACTATGACGTCAGTCCTACATTGCAGCTACAATTAAGAAAATACCTTTAAAAACACAAAATATCGAATGTTTTGAATGCAGGGCGATGACAAGAAAGGGGGATGGGGTACACAAAAGAACCAAGTCATTTCATTGCCAACACAGAAATCAGAAAAATTGGCGAAAACACACAATTCATATTCATTTCATATGTTGCAGGCGTCCCCTTATGACCCTCTGTGAACATTCTTAAAATAATATGGACATGATAACGTTGATCAAAGTCTTTCAAAAACTCTGTTATCATCATTTGACAAGAGAATATTAATTTCAGTAAATATCAATGGGTACAATATTACAAAAAATCTCTGATAAGATAATATTGTTAAATAACTATGAAAATCTCTTAGTTACTGTACGCATACGCCAATCCACATAATATTGTATTACAGTGATGCATAGATAGTTTAAATATGGCTAGAGGAAACATTACTTTTCTTGTATTTGTCTGTTTTCTGTCATGCCTTTTGGTATCTGCCAAACGCCCACACATTGTCTTTATTGTTGCTGATGATTTAGGTAAGCCTATCTTATTTATACAACAATATGAATATCATTGTGCCTGGGATATTTATGTTCTGGCGTATTCACTAGTATTCAGATTCGTAATAATTATACAGTCTGGATAATGGGACGGCAATGGTTAATATATTATATCAAACCCGAAGACATGAGCATTCATACAATTATTTATCCACGATTTCCTTTCAAAATAGAATTGGACTTTTAGAGGTTAAAACATAGACCGGAAATGTTCGCAAATTCCTGTTCCGGATTAAATTTAAAAGTGATTTTTTTTCTGAATTATGTATCCTAACTAGGTCATTTTGAAATTATAATTACTTTGCAATGTTGAGAATACACATTTTGCCAGGGAAGTAGCCCATTTTCTATATCTCAAACTCCAATCTTTAAAGAAATTCAGAGAATTGAATTGTGTAGTAATTTCATGCAAGGACGGTAAAGGGGATATTTTACAAAGCGGTATTTGGCGTGAGAAATTTGTCCGGAGAGATATTCCCGGGTTAATTGAATTCTGTAGTAATTTCATTTATCTTAGAAATAAAATAAAAACCAAGTACGTACAATCCAAACCATAAGACAGAATTCGAAGACCTAAAAACGTTATGGGCAAAATAGTGTATTCAAGTAAAATAGTGTAATCAGCAAATAAACTGCTCCTCGTGTACAAAATACACGACAAGCAGTGGTAACAGGTGTCCGGAAGAGTTTTTTTTTAACTATGTTATCTTAAAACGTTTGCTTAATCTTAAAACTGTTTTTTGGTCAAAGATTTTTAATCGATCAACCAATGACATAACTGTACTATCTGTAAAAGTAATCTAGTTATAACTATTTTTGAATCTCAAAAAGTATAAAACTTCTAAGCTGCATGAAATTACTTCAAAATTCAATAAGCGGTCAAACTCTCCGGACAAATATCTCTCGTCAAATACCGCTTTGTACAATGTCCCCTTTCCCGTTCCTGTGAACACATAGGACACATACACCTCGCCAAATACCCTCAGCAGGAAAATTCCCCATGCACAAAAAATCCCTCAGACAACTACCCCTTGGTCAATCCATGTCTTTCCCGGGAGGGGGGTGAAAATAAGTAAAGATTTGGTGTTTAACTTGATACAGTTAAACATGAACAAAACATAATTATTATGACATTATGTACATCAAATTAACAAACGTTAACATATTTATAATAATAACATTCATTATATTATATTATTTTATATTATATCACATTATATTACAACAGATATATAGGTATATAAATGGTTATATTAATTCAGACTATATATAAAAAATATAAAGATAATTCAGCTAGATTGACAACTTACAAGTTTTGGCACCATTAAAGATAGTAAGCTGGCACTGCCAGGCAGGATACGCCCACATTTTCGAGAGATGGTTAGAGAACAAGCAAAACCGAAAGTGATTTTTCCTACAATCAAAGGCTATAATTCATTAAATTACAATTTGATATGCGCAAATATCGAAAAGAATCAAGATCTTTAGGTTATAAACATGCATTTCAAGTTTCATCAAAATCGAATCAAAATTGTGACCTATACTGGGTCCACAACCTTGATATACCATATTTTAACACTATTAAGAGTACAAACGGCGGCCATTTTGTCTGGCAATTGTGGTCCGATTTCCCTGAAATTCAAACTCAACCTTCGGTATGGTGTAACGGTGATAGAGTCAAGCTTTTTTTCAATCGGATAATAATCATAACCTCCAGAGGGACCATAGGCGATTTTTCGGGCAATCAGGGGCCATAATTCAGGAAGCTATGATATGATATGCGCAAATAACGAAAGGGACCAAGATCTTTGGGTTATAACCATGCATTTTAAGTTTTATCAAAATTGAATCAAAATTGTGACCTATACTGAGTCCACAACCTTGATATACCTTTTTATAACAGTATTCACGTACATGCGGCGGCCATTTTGTTCCGAATTTTTCCGAAATTCAAACACAACCATCCTTAGGGTGTAACGGTGATATAATCAAACGATTTTTTAAATCGGATAATAATTGTGACCTCCAGAGGGACCACAAGCTAAACAAAGACGATTTTGCGTATAATCAGGGGCCATAATTCAGGAAGTTACAATCCGATATGCCCAAATATCGACAGGAACCAAGATCTTTGGGTTATAACCATACATTTCAAGTTTCATCAAAATCGAATTAAAATTGTGACCTCTACAGGGTCCACAACCTTGATATACCATATTTTAACAGTATTCGCGTACGAATGGCGGCCATTTTGGTCCAATTTTACCGAAATTCGAACTCAACCTTTCTTAGGGTGTAACGGTGATATAATCAAACGATTTTTTAAATCGGATAATTATTGTAACCTCCAGAGGGACCACACGCTAATTAAAGACGATTTTGCGTATAATTAGGGGCCATAATTCAGGAAGTTACGATCTGATATGCGCAAATATTGAAAGGAACCAAGATCTATGGGTTATAACCATGCATTTCAAGTTTCATCAAAATCAAATTAAAATTGTGATCCCTACAGGGTCCACAACCTGGATATACCATTTTTTAACAGTATTCGTGTACGAACGGCGGCCATTTTGTATGGTAATTTTGGTCCGATTTTTCCGAAATTTGAACTAAACCGTCCTTAGGGTGTAACGGTGATATAATCGAACGGTTTTGCAAATCGGATAATAATTGTGACCTCCAAAGGTACCACGAGCTAAAATAGGTGATTTTTCGGACAATCAGGGGCCATAATTCAGGAAATTACGTTCCGATAGGCGCAAATATCGAAAGGAACCAAGATCTTTGGGATATAAACATGCATGTCAAGTTTCATCAAAATCGGTTCAAAATTGTGACCTCTATAGGGTCCACAAGCTAAAAACGTGATTTTTCGTACAATCAGGGGCCATAATCCATGAAGTTTTGATCCGATACGTGCCAATATCGAAAGCAGCCGAGATCTTTGGGGGATAAACCTATATTTCAAGTTTCGTCGAAATCGGGTAAGAATTGTGACCTGTAGAGAGTCCACAAACAATTGTGGACGGACGGACGTCCGGACGGACGGACGGACGAACGGACAGGGGCGACGACATAATACGTCCACATGAAAATGTGGGCGTATAAAAATGAGATTCTCCCAGGAAAGTTGGAAACTGAGTGGTAACTATATTATCGATCTTTGAATAACCGTCAAGTTAAAAACTTGACTATAATAGAGTGTAAATAGAAGCTAAGTTAAAAACTTGGCTATAATAAAATGTAAACAAACAGTCTCCAAGTTAAAAACTTGGTCCCGATCGATAGAGTGTTAACGCTCGTGTATATGCGTGTGTGTTAAAACACTCACATTCGCCAGTGGTAACGCGTCTCACGTGATATACACAATAAGTTGTTAAGTAGACTTTACAACCAGGGCCCTGTTTCACGAAAACTTAAACTAAAATCCTTAAAATCGATTTTAACTAAAATCAAAATGAGATTTTAAATTTAAAGCGTTTCACGAAGATCGATTGTAACTTAAAATGCAATTTTAATAGATTTTAGTTAAAATCGCTTGCGCCCGCGCAGTGAAGATTTCCGCTGTGGGCACTAGCGGTGAAAGCAAATACGCTTCGAAACTGAAAACTGTTGACAAACTGAATTAACGGTTACATTATCAATAGGGAGAGTTTCATACGTTGTAGAAATGTTTGCACATGGTCAGAAAGTCGTAGAGAGATGAAATAAATTGAGTTTATTGCGTATTATTAGTTTCGAAATGTATTGGTGGGTTGACCTTGAACTTGGCATTTGATTTCCTCGCAGGCTTCAGTGGAAATAATGTGTATCGATAAACTAAAGCGCTTGAATTTCGTAGTTTTATAGTAATTTGGAAAAGAGAAACTATTGAGAATTTTCACAAACAAATTATGATATTCGTCACTCAAAAGACTAATCTAGGCTGCAAGTTTTTTGTCGTAGTTTAAAAGTATATTAATATTGAAATTAAATAAATACGCCAAAAAGCCAATGTTCCGATGCCTAGATTTGAAATGTCATTCTCATAGACACTTTCAATGATACTTTGAAAAGGCAGAAGAGTCTATCTATCTTACTTAATTAAATGATTTTTTCCCAAGATAACATAGCTTTGGCGCCTATTTTTTTAAAAAATTTATGTTGTTTTATTAACGTAACTTCATAAAGAAATAATAATAAATTTATGATATCAAAATTTTATTTCAAATAGGCCTATTACATTTTTGAATAAACACATTCTAGATTATTGATTTATCTTTTGACAAATCATCATAACCCCCCAAAACATGAGTAAATACTACATATGGCATGTCTAGTATTATATTATTTTAGTGGATTTTAGCTACAATGCTTAAAATCGTTTTGTGAAACGCTTCTATTGTAAGTTAGGATGAAATTTTAGTTTACAATGATTTTAAGGAGATTTAAGTTTTTGTGAAACAGGGCCCTGACACTTAAATATAAACCAGATATAAAACAAAAACCGAATAGATAGATACACATAATAATAAATATATGTTAAACACTGGGAATTAACAAAAAACCAATATACCTAACGAATGGAAAAAACAATCCCCGCCCCTGTCAAACACCCTAGGGCGGAAACCCCCTGCCAAATACCCCCAGAACAAATCTCCCAAGTATATTTCACATGGGGGTGTGCTCATATTGCATTTCTGAATGTGATGTTGTGAATTTGAGAAATTTCGAAATTAGCTAACCATTACCCAATGAAGATATGGTATTATATTTCAGGATTTAATGATGTGGGTTTTAGAAATCCTGATATGATAACACCTAATATAGATAAATTAGCTAATGAAGGTGTTATATTTGATTCAGCCTATGTTTTACCCGTTTGTAGTCCGTAAGTTAACCGTTAATTCAGTGTCCATTGCATATTTTTAGTATGCAGATGAATATAGTATTTAATGACCACCAATAAACTTAAATGGTGTATCAGAATTAGTATAATATATTTTCATGTTTATTGGAATACATTTTATGATCTATTTTTAGATCGAGATCAGCATTTATGTCAGGTGTATATCCATTCAAAACTGGATTACAGGTAACCATCTATTTATTAATTAACAGGAAGACATTTAAATGTTCCCTTTTCCATGGTTTAAATAATTGTGCTATTTGAATGACTAAAGTTCCCATTATTAATACTAAAAAATCCTTAGATTTATCCCCAAATTAATGTCAAAGTGGCGTTGTTTTAATTAACTTTTTTTGTAATCGCGTGTGCTTTGTTTTCGATATGAGCCATACTGTAATTCAGATTCGTAAACCAATTTCTTATTTTTCATAAAGTCCGGACAGAGTTACTAGCACTTCAGCCAATGTATCAATATTATAATATGTAGCCTATCTCAGAAGTTATTTTCTTTTTAGCATATAGTTATCGGAGCAGCGCAAAATGTATGTCTTCCTTTAAACCTAACAATACTACCCCAACAGTTAAAACAAGTTGGTTATGCCACGCATATGGTAGGCAAGTACGTACATTTCATTTTATTTATTTTCGTGTAGGCCCGCGTAATCAAAGTTTAGGAATATACGTTTTATTTTAAAGGTTATAGTTCATTATCCCAATTATAATCAGAAGGAAATTGACTCTGCTTTATTTACGTGTAATAAACAATGGTTGTATTCAAACTATGTCCAGCAGCTAGCAAACAAAAGGGTGGTGTCTTGTTAGGCACGAGCAACATAGATCAATAAAAAATTCAATTTATAAAAATGTTTTGAATACTGAACCGAGCGTAACCATTTTCAGACCGATATGTTTTATTATACAAAAATAACACAGTTCCTATTATAGATTAACCTTTGTAGTTTGTAACTGTAAAGTAATCCTATAGGGCTAGATGACGCCAAACAAAATTATTTCCTTTTCGAGTTATCGCATTGATAACATTTTTGAAGCTTATCTTTGTATTTTAGATGGCATCTTGGTTTCTGTAACTGGAACTGTACACCAACTTACCGAGGTTTTGAGGGGGATCACGGTGGCTAAGTGGATAAGGCGCTGGTTCGCTAGCCTGGAGGTTGAGTGTTCGATCCCTGCATTGGCCGAGAAAGTTCATCTCGATTTTCCGGCGTGTTTTCCCCTTGTCAGTGATGCAGAAGGAGGGCCTGACAAGGACAGCTGCCTAGTCGTTCGGATGGGACGAAAAACCGAGGTCCCGTGTACAAATTGGAGTGCACGTAAAAGATCCCTTGGCAGTTGGAATTCGATATAAGAGTAGGCCGTAGCGCCGCTGCCCGGGCAAAATTTCCCTCATAGCACACTGTTGGCGTATGCCCGTCTTCAATTGGCCCAGGTTAGGTGCTTAAGCGTAGGACGTTAAACCCCATTTCATTCATTCCGAGGTTTTGATTCCTATTTAGGATATTATAATGCTGCTGAAGACTACTATAAACATACTGTTGGTAGGTTGGAATAAGATTTAAGATTTATAAAAAAAACTAAATTACTGAGTTATTGTCAAAACTCAATATTTCTTATAAATTACTGAATGTGTTAGAATTAAGCTTCAACCATTTCCCTTCCAGTACAAAACTAATAGAAACAAAATTCAAATGGTGTCTAATTATTAAATATTTTCAAGGAAGACGGTATATTAACTTTTAATTTGAAGGTGTTAATAATCGAAAGTGCATGTCATGTTTATTAACGTATAATATAGAGAGAGCATAGACGCGTGATCTAAAATGAAAGTTAATGACGACTCTATTTATGGTGGACATGAGCCGTATCAAGGACAAATTGGAATCTTTTCTCTGGGTCAGAAAGTACAACATTTTGTACCCTATCCTACGTAACGAAGATCACCTGTAAATTGTTGATTGTCTTTATTTCAGGTGAGTTTTATGATCTTCATGACAATGAAACTCCAGGTTGGAATTTCAATGGAACATATTCAGCTGTAAGTTTATTACTCCCAAGATCTGGCAGTCTGAAACGTTTCATGTGTGGGCCCATTTAGTCACGTTTGTCTCATTAAATGTTATGGACATGTAATACAGGAAGACATTAAAGGAGCTTTATCGGTATTGATGCTGTTATCCTTATATTTGGAAGTATGTACACGACGCCGAGCGACACTTGCAATCAAGAAAAAAAAACATATCCCAGAAGACCATGCGGAAATAATTAATATGACTGAATCATGATAATAAAAATGCCCCGTCTAGAATGGACTAATGCGGCACAAACAAGTGTCGTTTAATTTGGACTATAAATGACAGTAAAATTTTAATAAATTGAATGTAATTTACTTTATATACGCCCATAGTCATAGGTGTAGGAGTCGGGGGGCAATTTATTTTCGGGCAATGAAAATTCGACGACATTTTGTTTTCTATCAACGTTTAGAGAAAAACTATAACAAACTTATTTCTTTGGGATTCAAACTGTCCGAAAAGTATTTACTCGTCTTTTTCTTGTCCACTGCATGCCCGAAGCTCTCTCGTGATAGGTTTGCCCGAAAGAAGGTATTGCCCGATAAACGGGCATCGGGGCCGGTAAATGGCAGAGGAAACAAGCAGTAAAATTTTCCTTGGGGGGGGGGGGGGGGGCATTCGCCTTTCAAAGAAAACCGGCACCGCTGTCTATAAACCAGAAATTTTTCAGGCAATTTTAGTTTTGCTTCCCTAACTATCATCGAGCCCTAATAAACACTAATAATTTGACTTTTCTTGTACTTGAATATCAAGAATTTGTACTGAGTTGACTATGGATTAAAACATTTGTCTGGATCCACTCTACTTTGTGCGACAATTTTCGGGAATCGATTATTATTGATTAAATGGTTGGAATTCAGAGTGGGATTTCAGTTACAAAACCATTGGATAAATTTGGAGTTGCTTACACGGGCTAAATAGCAGAAAACGCATTTGCGGTGATTAGATTTTGAAACTTGTCTCCGGGAGAGTGAGGCCAACATACCGCGCGACGATTGATTGGTTGTTTGGAATTCGGGTCAGCCAGGTAGGCTATATTGGACCAAATTGAAGTTGCTGTATTCACAGACTGGAATAGCAGAAAAACGCGTTTGCGGCAGTTACATTTTTAAAATTTTCTCCCAACGGACCCGTCTTCGTGGACTGTAAAACGATTGATTCGACCACTTTGAAGTTGCTTTGTTCACCGGCTGAAATTGCAGGAAAACGCGTTTGAGGCAGTTAAATTTTCAAAATTTCCTCCTAACGGTCCCGTCTTCGTGGACTGTAAACGATTGATTGGAATTCAAGTCAGCCACCTTTATAAGGCTATATTCGACCACTTTGAAGTTGCTTTGTTCACCGGCTGAAATAGCAGGAAAACGCGTTTGAGGCAGTTAAATTTTTAAAATTTTCTCCTAACGGTCTCGTCTTCGAGGACTGTAAACGATTGATTGGAATTCGAGTCAGCCACCTTAATTAGGCTATTTTAGACCACTTTTAAATTGCTTTGTTCACCGGCTGCAATACAAGGAAAATTTTATACGGGGGGTGGAGGGTACAAGGTCGCTGCTGTCTGTAAACCAGAAATATTTTCGGGCATTTCGGGTTCAGCCCCCCTAACTGTCATCGATATATTAATTTCAGTGTTTAGACCTATTTTCGTCTATTTTAAAGTTGTATAAGAAAAACCCCGAATTAAAGAACTAATTTGTTAAACATTTTAGTTTTTCTTCGACGAGAGAGCTCAACAGATAATAACAAACCACAACGCAGAGCAGCCCTTATTTTTGTATCTACCATTCCAGAATGTACATGCTCCTACTGAGGTAACGTTTATTAAATTAAAAACTACCTGGGTCCAATAAGTGGTTGGTTATCCGTATTCGAATATGCGTATGCCAACATAATTAGTTACGCCCACCCCTGTGAAAATTGTTAAAAAGTCGGGTGTTGGTTGTGATTTGTGGCGTATACCTGGAACCGAATATGGAGTTCAATTGTATTAGCCACAATGTCGTCACACAGAAACCCAACAAAACCTCAACTTTACATGTTTCATAGAAACAGAATATTACTTAAATTTTGTTATTGTTATTTAGGGTGAAGATAGGGGCATTGTCCGATGTTAACTTCGATACATTAGAACAATAAGCTAGCGGTAATCAATTGTTTCATAGACGAAGATAGTATACTTATACTTGTTGGCATACATGACACCAACTCTCCAATTAATTTTATGAAATAATAATGTTTTGATATAATTTTGACACTCTAATTATTGGGATAGGCTATATGGCGTGGTGTCATTTAGATATGTGTGGATTTTAAATTAAATGTATTTTAGGTGCCTCAAAAGTATGCTAATATGTATCCGCATGTCAGAAACTGGGGAAGGCAACATTTCTGTGGTAAGTTATAAAATTTAATTCTCAGTTGTTCATTTAATTTAATGTTATAAATACAGTCACGGTCATCTTTAAATAATAACAAAAAGTCATATATCTATGATCTTTAAAACAGGTATGGTAACTATCTTAGATGAGGCTATTGGTAATATAACAAAAACACTGAAAGATAAAGGACTATATGAAGATACACTTATATTATTGACAGCTGATGTATGTAGGATTTAATAAGTCAAACTTTCAATTGATAGAAACAGGAAACACAAACCAAATACAGACGGTTTGATGGGATCACTTTTGACTTAGTCAAAATGATGCATTTGATATTCAGATTGGTTGACATGAAATAATTAATGAAATACAATATCAAAAAACCATCGTTTTATCCAACGTTTCGTTTCGTCGGCAAAAAACTAACTTTGTCAAGAAAGGAAGAATTAAATTCAAAATGTTTCTTCCTTGACAAAGTTAGTATTTTGCTGACGAAACGTTGGATAAAACGATGTTTTTTTGATATTGTATTTTATTAATTATTTCATATTATTAATAGTCAATGTTTACTCAATTTCCCTTATAAGTAAACCAAATGCAGGCGGTCAAAACATCAATCCCTGTTATTTGTGTACAGCCTATTTCATTTATAAGTAATCAAAATACAGGGGAAAAAAGCATCGATCCCTGGGAATCCCGGTTTTAAAAGACTAAATAAATGAAATGAAATGGAGTTTAACGTTCTACTGTTATGTACCTAACCTGGGCTAATGGAGGACGGGAATACGCCATACAGTGTGCAATGAGTGAAATTTTGCTCGGGCGAGGCGCTACGGCCTACTCTTATATCGAATTCCAACTTCCAATCTTAGGGATCTTTACGTGCAGGCCAATGTGTACACGGGACCTCGGGTTTTCGTCCCATCCGAACGACTAGACAGCTGTCCTTGTCAGGCCCTCCGTTCTGCAACACTGACAAGGGGAAATCGCGACGGAAAATCGAGATCTAGCGATCCAGCGCAATCCCCCAAAAGAACTAAATAAGAGACCCCTTCTAACCGTGTTATACACCTTGTAACATTAATTGTTATGTTTGTACAGTGAAAGTAAGTTTAGAGGATAGTTTCCAGTTGCAATGTTCTTGACTCTATTATTTGAAATTAAACCATGTATGTCATTTGTAAGCTTTCTTTAAAGATACCCTTAGTGGTTATTTTTCTATATTTTTCATTGAAAGAATGGTGCTGAGCTGGCTGCACATGGAAATAACTGGCCCCTAAGAGGAGGAAAACACACATTATGGGAAGGTGGCACAAGGGCGACGTCTTTCATGTCAGGGTATGGTTTACAGGAAACTGGCATAACACATACTGGGTAGGTGGTTATAATACGTTTTTAACATCTTAGTTTCGGTTAACTAACAAATATTATTTGTAATAGATAAAACAAATAATATTTGAAATTGATAAGAACCCATGTTCTTTCAGGAAAGTTGGGTATTTAAAATGAGTATTAAAGTAATCGTTTTTAATTCCAGTTTATTACACGCTGTTGACTGGATGCCAACATTAATTGGTGCTGCTGGGGCGGAAGAAGGTACGGTTATGATAATATACCTTAAATATTTTTGGATATTAAGAATGCTACTACTATAAAAAGGTTTACAATCAGTCAACCGTAGAAGGCAATGTAATGTTATCTTCCAGATGTTGTGCCTTTGATTGATAATTGATTATTTCAGAAACATATGCCAATGAGTACAAGGTAGCGTAGGGCTAATGGTCATCACTGAAGTCGCCATACTCAGTGATTTAAATTCAAAAATGTATAACCAAAATTTGTAATTCTGGTAAAGCAATTTACATTTTATTTGATCTTATTTTCAGTACCTGGGATAGATGGAATCAATCAATGGGATTCTATTAGATTAAATCAACCCTCTAAAAGAACAGAATTTATTTATAACCTAGATGATTTTTATATACCAACACAAGGTCATGCGGGTATAAGGTAAGAGTAATATATATGTAACATGACGATTTACATGTAAACTTTCTTTGTACTAGCCCCCGAGATATCTTTGTTGGTTTTTTTTTACTTAAACCTAGATTAATGTAAGTTTTCACATTAAACCCCATTGCATTATATCATTCCTATTTATGTTGGTGCCAACGGTATGGCCAACGTTTTTTTTTTCGCAAGTTAAGAGTTGTTGGTAATAATAAAATATTAAGATTGATTTCCCCGTGAAAGGGCAGAATTGTTGATAATATTAATTGTTGTTATTTATTTCCCTTTGTAAGTGGTCGGTTGTTGATGATATTAATAGATAATATTTATTCCCCATTAGAATGGGTGACTGGAAATTACTACTGGGTTATCCAGGTAGTATAGACGGTTGGTATGAACCTATGAACGATACTAAAGACACACCCCTTATACGCAATATCTTCCCGAATACTGGAGATTCACCAGGAAGACTCTTCAATGTTATGGGTATTATTGATTTTTCTTTAATTTTTATATATATAAATAAAACCTCTATAAAATAATACGAAAGCACAAATACTAGACTACTAAGCGATTTTGAAAATGCCTAGGCTACAAGAAGCGATTTTGAAAGTGCCGATCAAATTATATTACATTTTATTTGGTTTCTTTCTATTATCTTTCAGAGGATCCAAGGGAATTACATGATCGTGCTGCAGATTTTCCTGATATTGTTCAGAATCTTACAGCCAGGATAAATGAATACCGAAAAAGTTACGGTAAAGCAAATTTCCCAAACCCCTCAAAAACAGCCGTGGACAAAGCAAAACAGAACGGAGGCGTGTGGTCACCTGGATGGTGTTGAACAGTATAATGAGCATGTTAGTCTCGGTCATTCCAGTCTATTTTGTCTTGGTTAAGAAAAAATCTGTCATCTTCTTGTATTTGAAAATGAAAGAGATTCAGACTATAGACATATGTAAATTTAGCAAAATTTTCTAGCGTTGATGTAATATTATGATGCATATATATAAATTACACTTTACGTTTTTTGTAGTTTCTCAGCTCAAGTAAATATTCGATAATGCGTTATCTAAATTCTCGGTCTTCAAACTCTTCAAAAACTATCTTTCATGTAGTATAAACTCTTTAATGTCTATTATAACATTGATGATAATTACGAAAACATCTAAATCTAAAACGATTACGATTAACTGAAACATATAAGAAAATAAAGAATATTATGTCACTGAGTTCCAAACTGACAAAATAAGCCTTTCTAATATTTCTATACTTCAAAATGTTCATTGTTGCTTCATTAAATGTTCAGATAACAACTTGATTATAAATTCAAGAAGAAATAAAACATAAAACGTCTACTTTCTGTTTAAATCTGCACGTGCCGTAAATGACATCTATGGTCTGAATCCAAAACCACGCGGTGACAATTAAGATGCGATTTCTGACAATACATATGTCAATGACACATACTAAATTATTGTTTAATAAATGCTTATAACATTTTTTCATTAATAATTACCGAATTGTTGACGACCACGTCCTATTTTATCGAATTGACGTTGGACGGTTACAGACATCATAATTTCGTCGCACGCTGACTTCATTTTCTAAGAGGAGATAACTCACGGATTAACAAAAAGGGGAAATCTCACAAGACATAAGTCACTAAAATAGGGGAAGTTTCACAATACGATAAATCTGTATAGGTTCAATATAGCCAAACGTAACATTTTTAGTTAAAGGAGCTAAATCGCTAACATTTGGGACCTAGAAATTGACAAAAGTGGGTCACAGAGCATATAATAATGTAATATGAATGTATATAAACTGATTTACATTCAATGGTTTCTGTTTTTACTCCAATTTCAAATCAGTTATGTTTATGTTCGACGAAATAAGCCATGTAGTCTCAATCTAGTGCACATTTTTAGCGTCTGGTTATTCCAGTCTACATGTGCCGTCTGGTTTGGTGTAATATGTCTAGCCTCGTCCCTTGAGTCTCTCAATACAATTGAGGCTGAAGCGCATTATGGTACACGACTCGTGCACCAATGTTAAAAAAAATATTATATCTTAAATATCGGATATAAGAAGCTCACCTTTTCCCGGTAAATTTACATCATCAATGTTGATTTAAATTGACCAATAATTCTTGTTTTCGATGTCGACGATTTTGGAGGATTTTGAGTTAGAATAGATGATTCATATGTCTTAATAAAATATTGTGCACTAAACAAATTTAGAAAAAAATAGATATTCTGTTTTTTCCCAATATTGGACAGGATTGAAGAAATGTGTGTCGGAGGAATATGTGTTGAAGGAAGTTTTAGTCTTATTAATTATATTGTCCATTGATGAATCATTGATACGTACATGTAGAGAGCGAGAGAGAGAGAGGGGAGAGAGAGAGAGAGGGGGGAAGAGAAAGAGATAAAGGGTTAAACGTCCACTCGACACTAACTACGTCATTTCGGGACTAACATATAATTTTATTTTAATGATTCGCTTGCGCGTAGTGGTATTTAGCAGTAGGTAGGAGGAAACCGGAGGATCCGGAAAAAACCCACAGGGTTTGACATGCGATCCTAGCTCTTGTCACGTACAATCGGGGATTTTAAACCACGCCCGTTGACTCAATGACAGGATTTATGTATTCTAAACAGAATATACAGGACGAAGAATAGTACCACAATTTGATTGTAAAAAGTAAAGGTAATCTACTACCCAGTTAACATTGATGGTTAGATTTACGTAGAGTTTACGTCATTATGGTTAGATTTTGGTTAGCGTACAATAATGGTTAAATTCTACGGTTAAATTTACGTTACTTTTACGTCATAATGGTGATGTTTACTTTTACGTCAGAAAAATCTAACGTAATTTATTTTACGATTTACTAACAAATCTATGTCGCTTTGAATACCTCATGTTTAAATATCCATACAAGTGTCTGCTCATTCTAACAATTTGATAAGTAGTCGGACTTATAATAATTTTATATGTATTGGTGATAATTCTAACGTTAATCTAACGTAAATTTTCCGTCAGTTTTCTAACCGTTAGTTTATGGTTAGTTTTCTGAAGCAAATCTAACGTTAGTTTTCTAGCGTTAATGTAAAGTTAGTTTTATGTCAGAATTTTAATGACGTAAATATAACGTAAACATGACCTGAAGTTTACGTTAAATGAACGTCATTTCCTGACGTAAAGTTTACGTTATAAAGATAAGCAAAATGATGGTAAAGTAACTGACCATTTTTACTTAAACTTTACGTAAAATGAACATCATTTTGTTATGTGGGTATAGTGTATTTTTAATTTTATTGAGTGAAAAAAAGCACAACAGGCCCTAAAATGAACTTCACCCTTCTTTATACATCTTCAATTCCCTCTTTGTCGATGGGGATGAGGTTGGGGGTTCTTACCGAAAATGATACTCATTAGGACAGTTTGGTATCATGACGTCAGTCCTACATTTCAGCTACATTTAAGAAAATGCCTTTACAACACAATGTGTCGAATGTATTGAATGGCTAGGGCGGTGACAAGAAAGGGGTAGGGGGTAAACAAAAGAACCAAGTCATTTCATTGCCCAAAATTGGCGAAAATACACAAAAAAGGTAGAAAATTAAATAACTACAGAATGAACAGGTATTGAAGAGTTGTAAAAGATAGTGTATTTGGTGCCTAACAAAACGAATAGTGATATTTGAAAAATGTTAATATATTAACACTTCATTGATATCGTAGTATATTTTATAGACCAGAGACAGACTGGGTAGCGTTGGCCCTTCGGTCAACTCGTTTCATTGGGTCCTTGTCGCGGTGAAGAATACCCAGCTAATAAAACCCACGCACAGATCATTTTCCTCTTCGGATTTATGGCCATATATAATTTTTAGTGGATGCGAAGAGCCAGATAAGTTTTCACGATTATTGGGAGAGGTTTACGGAGACTAATAATTCTAAGGTGGGATGGGGGGGGGGGTACGATGCCCCAGTGAGTAAGACTTTGGCTTCCCGATTATTTGAGATTTTTGGTACCTAAAAAGTACACAAAACCACACCTGTAAGGAAAGCGACAATCTTATCAAATTAATCAATTTTAAGCATCTGATTAAAATAAAGGAAAAAAACCCTTACCAAAATATATTTGCAACTGTAATGTAATCAACGCCGAATTAACCATGGTGGGGGCCCTGGGGCCTGGAACATGTGGGGCAAGGGGGTCTGTCGCGGGGCCGTATGTAGGATTGTGAAAGTGGGGTGTAGCAGAGTGTTGGGGACGCCAATATAATGCCCGAGTTACTGAGTGCGGAATTTTTTAAAATTAGGCTGCCACAAACGTGTTTTCAATAGCTGCAATCAACGTCGCTCCCGTGTGTCAATTTCGGCAGCGCTATTTCTCAAGCACACCAAAATGAGAAACTCCTTATCCTCTAAACTAGAACTAGTCCGAAACACCATAAGGCGACGTGGATAGGGCGACCAGAACGAAAATCTCCAATCATGTCATTTGGTGGCGGCGCTCCCAAAGACCAACAATGTCCTGTCAAATATGAATAAGGGCGACCAAAACGAACCCTTTAATTTTATGTGGTGGGCCAGGCGCCGACCCAGAAAGAGGTGATAGGAGAGGCCCTTCGCCTATGGGGGCAAGACCCTTGTCTGGGGTCCTTCCTCGGAAAATTTGGAAAATAAAGATGCAGGAAATACGTTTCTATGCCATTGGGGTGATATCTGAGTGGCAATTTTGTATTTTATATGGCGGCAGATTTTTTGGGGGAGGCATTTGCTCTTGGTGTCCGCGCCTGTGGTGGCGCCCGATAGCTTCCACATAAGAGATATAAGAAAGTTTGGATCAGGTGTAGGCGCCATTAAAACCAACCGACTCGTCAGTGCCTTAGGAGCATCACTATGTGATCATAATCAAGTGTGTTATTTTATAATTTGAAGGTTGTCAATTTTTCTTCTGGAAATTTTCAGAAATTGGAGGCCGGAAACATGATTTCCAGACATTTCAGGCACTTGTGTGGAGTCATTTAGAAGTACCTCCCCCGGAAAAAAAAAATTCTGCCACAAATTAACGCATTCTGTCGTTATTTCAGTGCAGCAATCCATGCGAGTGCTATGAAATGATGACATTTCTAGAGGAGGGGGCTGCCGAAACTGAGATTTTTTGTGGGGGGGGGGGGGGGTCTAATGTGGGGGGCCCTGGGACCTGTGCCCCATGGTTAACCGGCCCTGGTGATAAATGCGAGTTATATGTAATGGTGGCATTTCTAGAGGAGGGGGCTGGACGCAACTGAGATTTTTTGTGGGGGGCCCCCTAATGTGGGGGGCCCTGGGGCCTGTGCCCCATGGTGCCCCATGGTTAATCCGGCCCTGAATGTAATATTTAATAGTTAAAGCAAAGTTTACAATATATGTATTCATTTTAAAGGTATAGACGAAGCTACTGGGAATATAAGGGAGTATAATCAGAAGGAATTCAAATATACATTCACTTCCTATATCTTTTGGATCGGTTTTAAGTTGGAATTAGAAACAGCATATTGCTTTAACTCATAAATATTGAAACAAGCTTTGATATGTTAGATAATGCCAACATAACGTGGAAGGCACCGAAGGAGAGCACACGCCAAATACAAGACATATGATTTCATTCTCATCGAACTTGTACTGTGGGAAAACTTACTGTGGCGATAAATGCAATAACTATCAAAAAGCTAAGTGAAAGTAATTTTTTCTTAGTACGGACATTACGGACATATACATAACGTGGATATGTCATACCTTGAACGTCTGAGGACAATTATGTTATATATTTTTCTTTTAAATATGTTTAATACCACCACTCTTAGGAATATATCTAAAAGTTTATGTTTTTGTTCCAAAGTCACAATTTAGTAGTAGTTTGCTCACATAGTCTAATGGCATGACCCAAAGATCAGTGCTTTTTCATTCGAATCGGTAAAGATTGTGTAAAGTTTACATTTCGTATTTTCCTAATGAAATTGTAAATATGGTACGCCATGAATAAAGCAATGAATAAGTTTTGAAACACACATGAACTCTTGAAACCGAAACATATATAGTCAACTTTACATTTCGTATTTTCCCAATGAAAAGTAGATATGGTACGCCATAAATAAAGCAATGAATAAATTTTGAAACACACACGAACTCTTAAAACCGAAACATAATATATAATATATTGTGCAAACTTTACATTTCGTATTTTCCTAATGAAAGAGTAGATATGGTACGCCATAAATAAAGCAATGAATAAGTTTTGAAACGGCCCAAACAGAATCTGTAAAATTTCAGGCACGACGGGTGGTTGCATACCGTCTCAAAAGTCTACCCAAAAGTTTACCCACACCGTAGATGTCATCTGGCTGTTTTGAACTTTCTTGGTCAGGTAAAATTAACTTAGCTGAAAGTTGAGTCTTCAGAATTTTCTATAAAGATAATGTACAAGTAACATTATTTACATAAATTGTTCATTAATTTTAAATATTTTTATTTTGCGATTGGTCAAACACTTTTACGTGTCTTTAGAATTTTGCAATTAACCACCATGGATTTTCAGCGATCTTATTGACGTGGGTTCATAATAATTTTACTTTTGATTGTCCTATTCATTTACCTATGCATGCAGCTTATGTACCTTTTATTTGAATAAAAGCAGCAACGCAGACCGAACTAACATCCGACAGACCTTCTAGAGACACGTGGACATTTGTTAACAAATTCACCCAACGCCAACTTAAAGATTGAAATTCATAGTCAACGATTCGCATGTACTTGAACTACAGTCCCTGAAATCTTCTAACAATTCCATAGTCCATAATTTAAATCAAGGTATATCAGAAACCAATTTAAATATTCCTGTTACAGTCGTTACAAACTGGCTTTCTTGGCTTTATTCGTAGCCGTTGAAACCAGATATCACTCTGGTCAGTCAGGCACTATGCGACTGGAGGCCATCTCCGAAATAAAAGCCACTAAACGAGGATTTCCAATAACAGAAATGGGCTGCCAACCTTAACTATATTTACAGAATTTTGCAATTAACCACCATGGACGTTTTACCGATCTTAATGACATCGGTTTATCACAATTTTACTTTTTATTGTCCTATCCATTAACCTATGTCCTTTTTCAAAACATATTATGCTCAGCGATTTTAACCATTGCTAAAAGTTCATGGAGTAAAGCATTTCAAAATAATTTACCTTGTTGTTTATAACAATAAGTATATCTTCTTCCGTAATATTGCCAAAATAGAGTTGTTGACTGTGAATTGCCACCAGTCCACGCACAACTACTTCCACAATGGCTAGTATGTCAATGGCTGATAACTCTGACGATGACAACAATGCTTTCAGAGTTATGACCTGATCACCTAAAGCAGCTGATCCAAAATAAAGATCTGGATTGTCCCACAGCGTCTTCAGCTTTCGGATCATCACTGATGAAAGTAAAAATATTTAAATAGGTATCGATATTGTTTAGTTATTAGTTGAACTAACTAACGAATGCCCTTGGCCATCCACTTTAGTAAACACTTCATATAGTTTGACAATTGCCATAAACTAAGTGTTGAACTTTACGATAAACGTGATGACTTTGACTTTCCATATATTAGTAGCAACATTCCAATATCACCAGCTTATGGAGTGTTTGTACCTCAGCTAATTCGTTTGTTCATTCGATTCTGATTTTTTAAGTAGATCGAGGCATTTGTCATCTAAGCTTCAACTACAGGGATACTTTCGAACTAAACTTATTAAAACCTTTGGAAAGTGTTATGGCCTTCATATTGACTTGATTTAGGAGATAAACACTTCATGTTTTGCATTTAGAGGGGTGTTATTGTCCAATAGACATGTCCTGAGATCATTAGGACCCAAGACGCGTAGCGTCGCGGGTTCTAATGTAAAATCTCAGGACATGTCTATTGGACAATAACACCCCTCTAAATGCAAAACATGAAGTGTTTATCGACATTGTAACATGCTATTTACGATTTTAAAAGAAAATACTAAAACAGAGGGGTGTTATCGTCCAATAGATGGTGTCTAATTGACCAATCAAAATGCGAGGTTCACTCTTAGCATGTTACAATGGTAAATATAACATGTCTCTCTTGACTATTATTCTAGACTTAATTGACGGGTATACTATATCTCTGATAATATAGGTCTACTGCGTTGTTAACACTGTTCATCAGGTTCATTTTGCATACCGATAGTTCATTGGCCAATCACGCTATTTTACCGAGATTTCGTCTAATAGATTGGATGCAGCTATGGCGGGTGTGGCATGCCAGCAGGGTAAGCTTACTCTTCCAGAAACCTGTTACCACTGTTTTTCGTGTATTGTGTACACGGTGAACAGTCCATATGCTGACTACACTATTTTGCCAGGTTACACTATACTGTTTTTTTAGGACTTCGAATTTTGTCTAAATGGTTTGGATTGTTCGTCCTTGTTTTTTTTACTATTTTTTTTCTGCGAGATTAATAAAAGCCCTGTGCTTCTTTGATGTGAAATATGGAGGTCTTGTCTTTATCAGTGAATCTAAATACGATATTTGAATCATGAAATTTGCCATTAATAACAAGAAAACAATATTACCAGAAGATGCGTCCTCTGCCGTGTTAGTTGCTTTAGCTTCTTTCTTTATTTTCTATAATATTAAAACGTTTTGCTTAGAATTACATGTTAGTTATCCTCAACTGATGAAACGAATAATATGTGGCTTAACGTTGCAAATGAAAACGGACATAGCGACTGCAGTGGGTCCTCGTCGAATTTCATCTGACCAACTCACAAGGGTTCTTAAATGTACACGGGTGGACCTTGGTTTGTTTACCACCGAAGGACTAGATATCCTGGCACCACTGACGGTGAAAACGAGGCTAGAAAATTCCAATGAAACTTTCTGGGCCAATCGAACACGGAACCACTTAATTGGTGAGCTAGAAACACACACAATGGGGATCCGCAATGGTGGTAATCGTATATTCAGAAACGTAAACAAGAGATTTATGCGTACCTTATTTCCAATAAATGACGTAACAGTATACAGAAATGGGTTTAAAGCTGAATTAACTGGTAATATAAATACTGCTGTCCATGCATACACTTCACTATTAATTACCGTACCACTTAATGTCATTAAACCTTTACCGTAATAAAATATAAACATATATATGTTCAGAAAATATCAAAGAAATAGCTATTTACATCACGAAACTTGCTATGTAATTGATTTTCACAATGAGAAGTATCTCAAGTAAATAATGTTTTGGATCGTAGTCATCCCAAGACAAGGCAAATGTCCTTCTCACATTCTAAAAAACGGTGGGGCAAATTTGTTCATGGTCTAAATCGGACTTAATCATGGCCCCATTCACGGGTTCATGCTGGGTAATTTGATACCACATGTTATCATGTAGGGTGGATCGCGATGACGAAGCGTGATGGGCGAACATACATACATCTATGCATCCATGCATGCATGCATCCATCCATCCATAATTAAACATGACCAGTCGATTCTAAACATTTCAAACTCGGGTTTAGTTTAAAACATTCTAAAGTCGTACCCATGCAACAGACAGGAAACCAACAGATAAAATCCGTGAGCACGATAAGTGAAAGGTTCTTAGCTACTTGTACATCTCTAGATCGTCTTCCTTTGTTTTGGACAATTGAACTTGATTTAACAATAGTTCTGTACATTAAAAGCTGGCCCATAGATATCAATGCAAAGGTCAGGAAGTTGAAGAAGATAAATATTCCAGTGGAAAATTGCCATCCCGGTGTACGTTCTCTTGTTAATGGTAACGCTAAGCATATTCCTACAAGATACAAAGTGAAATACCCGTAAGCACAACAGGTCCAAACTATAGACATTTGGGATAATCACCCAAAATTATAAATATTTACTCAATCCATCAATAATTTACACAATAAATTTACTACAGTGGTAGTTCCGTTAACTATAAAAATACAGGTCATTAACGTCATAAACCCTAATGTCCCCGTCAGACCGAGTGGCGTCCTTACTGTGCTGCTGCGACTAGAAAATTTACAAGGTCGCCCGCGGTTAACGTAAACACAACGCGAGAAAATGTCCAAAAAGTTTACAAACTTGAAAGAAGTCGCCTTCTTTACCCCGTCAGACCGGGGTGGCGCCTTTACTGCGCTGCTACAGTGACCGAATATGGCCCCAGAGCCCGTCAAGATCGCCATTAGCGTGGTAAAGCGTGGTGGAAACGCCTGATATCGCGCTGTGGTCTCGATGGTCGCAAACGATCGCCGAGTCACGGCGTTTGTTTTGAGCATGTTCAGGTCTGACGGGGGTATAGGGAAAGGCTAACCTGTTCGACTGTAAAGTTCTCCAGTAAATCCAGTTCCGGGCAGGATTGGCACCATGGCTACAATTATTGAAAATAACCATATGCAGCATGAAAGAATAATTGTTGTCAATCGGTTGATCCTGAATTGTCCAAACGGATATTTAATGATCAAGTAACGGTCTAGCGTGATTGCACAAAGGAAAAGCGCAGACGCTTCACTTGACATAGTAGCCAATGCACCAGCAAACTGACAATATGGACTGTTCCTCCACCAGCTATCATTCCAAATGTACTGTCCACGAAACATTAGATCGGCGCCAGCAATGATAACCATGTATATACCCATTAGGAAATCAGATATTCCTAGATTGGTTACAAATAATCCATACCCACGTCTGAATCCATCTCTGTCAAATAGTAATCGGTACAAAATAACGCAAAAGTTTCCAAGCAAAGCCATGAGTCCTAAAATCCACATGAAAACCCGCAATTCTTCTCTTCGCATCAAATCATCACAAGAAGAGAATTCACCTGCCTCCGGCAGACACTCCGTCACCGACTCTGGTTTCAAACAGCATAATATGAAAGAATCTGTGTACAACCCTTTTAATCTGGACAACCCCAAAAATATGTCCCCCGAAAAATCTTGGATATTTTGTTTTCTCAGGTCTAATCTGCTGAGGTTCACCAACGACTTAAATGCCCCATCTTCCACAACGTTAAGCAGCCCTGTTGATATAGTTAAATTCTGACAATAGTCCATTCCGTTAAAAGTATCCACAGCTAGGACCTCAATCTTTGTGTTCAATAAACTTAACGATGTAAGAGAATGCAGTTGTCCAAATGCACCAGACTCTAATTTATGAAGTACGTTATTTCCGGCGAGATTTAATGACCTCAACTGCTGTAATCCGTGAAATACTCCTTTACCAAGAATCTTAATTCTGTTATAACTCAAGTCTAAGACATACAAGTTAACTTGATGTATGAACATTCCTTGGGGAATAATTTTAAGCTCGGTGTAAGATAGATGAAGTTCTCCTAATAAAGCAAACCTTTCTAAATTCAAATTTTGCCAATCAAGTGGACTGTAATTTAAGTTCAGATAGTTGGTATTATGGGACAACTGTTTGATTTTTTCTTCTACACGGTCTCCACGACAAATGACGTGACCAACTGTACATGTACAGGAGTCTGGGCAAGGGAAATCACAGAGTATTTCATCATCGCCATGTGGACAGTCCTTTACAGTATCACAGATTTGAGAAGCATCAACACATGTAGAAGATCCCTCGCATCTTAAAAATCCTGGACATGAATAATTACCTGTGAAAATAGAAAATGTTACTACACCGCATTATCTTAAACCAGTGGCTGCCAGACAGGATACGCCCACATTTTCGAGAGATGGATAGAGAACAAGCTAAATAGAAAGTGATTTTTCTAACAATCAAGGGTCATCATTCTTGAAGTTAAAATTCGATATGCGCAAATATCGAAAGGAACCAATATCCTAGGGTTATAAACATGCATTTAAAGTCTCATCAAAATCGGATTAAAATTGTGACCTCTACCGGGTCTATACCCCCAGGCCTGATATACAATATTTTTTTTATACTATTCGCGTACAAGCGGCGGCCATTTTGTCCGGCAGTTTTGGTCAACCTTCATTACGGTGTAACGGTGATATAATCAACCGTTTATTAAAATCCGTTAATAAATGTGACCTCCACGCGGACCACAAAGCTACAAAAAGGCGAGTTTTCGTACAATCAGGCCGCATAATTCAGGAAGTTACTAACCAATGTGAGCAAATATCAACAGGAACCAAGATCTTTAGGTTATCAACATACATGTCAAGTTTCATCAAAATCGAATTATTTTTGTGACCTCTACAGGGTCCACAAACTTGATATACCATATTTTATACACTATTCGCGTACAAGCGGCGGTCATTTTGTCCGGCAATTTTGGTCTGATTTTCACAACATTCGAACTCAACCTTCATTACGATGTAACGGGGATATAATCAAACGGTTATTTAATTCGGATAATAATTGTGAACATGCGATTTTTTCGGACAATCAGAGACCATAATTCAGGAAGTTACGAAAAGAGCCAAGATCTTTGAGTTTTAAACATTGGCTTGTCAAGTTTAATAAAAATAGGTGTTGTTACCTTTATAAGGTCCACAAGCTAAAAACGTGAGTTTCGATCCGATACATGCTCATATCGACAGCGGTCGAGGTCTTTTAGAGATAAACTTATTTTTCAAGATTCGTCAAAATCGGAAAAGAATTGTGACCTGTAGAGAGTCCACAAACAATTGTGGACGGAAGTCCAGGCGGAGAGGAGCGACGACAATATACGTCCACATGAATATGTGGGCGTATAAAAATGACGTGTTGATGGGAACAAGCCCGAATATTAAACAGGCATGACGCAAGAGCTAGAACGGCATTTTGCTGGTCTTTCTTTAGGCCTGATATAAACTATTACTTAGACATGCATTAACATGACAAGACCATAATCAACTCTGGTGTCATCTGATGGGTCCGGTTTTCAATAGATTCTTTAATCTATTATTTAACTGGCCTTTTCAGCATATTACCTTACATTATCTATTTTTCAACTATAGTAGCGAGAACTGTTAGTTTTTTTTATCTAACCTTCCATAGTGTCGCTTTAAGTTTAAATTGCTTTGTATTCATTTTGTTAGAACAATAATTGATCTGTTCTGAAAAATACAATAAATAAATGAAACTGACTTTTTAGTAGAAGTAAATTCAATGGAGAAAATTTTAAGTAAGTATTAATATACGCACCACAGTTAATTTCATCTTGATTATTTAAACAATCTGATTTACCATCACATACCAATGAAATATGTATACAATAACTCTTACTACATTTATAATAACCATCAGGACACGTAAAATTTTCTGTTAACAAAAAAAAAAGATCATTCAATACTTCATAAATGTTTGTATATAGAAACCCGGTGAAACAGTTTCAGCCCAAGGATTGATAATAATAATAATAATATCGTCATTTATAAAGCGCGTTAATACTGAAGAAATCAGTTTCTAGGGCGCTGTTGGATTTTATATTCACTGATTATTTACAGATCAGGGTTTTGAAATAAGAATGTTTTAAGTTGAGATTTAAAATGGCCCACAGACGGTAGTTGTTTCATTGACTGTGGTAGTCTATTCCATAGAAAAGGACCAGCATATGAAAAGGCTCGTTTTCAAAGTTGTAAGTTAATGACTGGAGATTTGAGAAGATGTTTTTCTGAGAGCGGAGATTTCTACTGGTAATATAGGGTTCTACAAGACTTTTTATATAAGATGGAGCTTGGCCGTTTAACGCTTTGAAGACCAAAAGTAGTAACTTGAACTTAATTCTTTGCTGAATTGGGAGCCAATGTAAAGATTGCAATACAGGGGAGATGTGTTGATGTTTTCTAGTTTTAGTGAGGAGTCGAGCTGCTGAATTTTGAACATGTTGTAGTTTGTTAATCTGATAGTCTGGTAAGCCGTATAGTAAACCATTATGGTAATCTAGTTTAGTTGAGATGAATGCGTGAATGAGCTTTTCTTTATTTTCATAATTGAGATAGCGTTGGATCTTTCCAATTCGATGTATATGATAGAAGGCGGTAGAACAATTACTCTGTATGTGATCTTTAAACGATAGGTTCGAGTCTAATATAGCACCAATATTTCGAGCTTTATGGTTCCTGAAATTATTTCTTTATCAAAATTAACAAGAGTTTGATCAATTTTTCGGAGTTGTTGCTTGGTCCCAATTACTAGCAGTTCTGTTTTATTTGGATTTAATTTCAAGAAATGTTCTGTCATCCACGCAAGAATTTCTGTGAGACAAAGCTCTTTATTTTGTATCGTAGAATGTTGAGAGTCTGTGTCAAATTCAATATAAAGTTGAGTGTCGTCTGCAAACAAATGAATATTTAGCCCATAACCTTCAGCGATCTTAGTGATAGGCTTTGTGAAGATGATAAAAAGTACAGGTCCGAGTACAGAACCTTGTGGTACCCCACAAAGCATTGTATTATAAACTGCCACACCTAACATTCCTCTATAGCCAAAGCAGGAAATGTCGTCTTCCAGTAAAGGAATGTATGTGTCTGAGTTACTCTCACCTATCAAGAAAAACCTATCACTCTTCTTCATTATACGTCTGAGTGTAAGACAGACTTACCACAATCAAAAAGGTGAGTAAAATCCCGACATCCTTTGTATTGACCAAATCCATCTGGTACAAGTAAACAATTATCTAATTGTGATATAACATGGTCGTTATCACACAAAACACCTTCCGGTCGCCTTTTTTCTGGAGAAAAAGCATTTTCCTTTTATACAGAACAAAATGAGTATTTCAAATTATTTAGTCCGTCGATTATATTTGTAATTACAGTTGCCAAAAGCCCACCATTCCCACACAAAATACACAATCTAAATAATTATTTTGGCAAATTTACAGAATAATTCCCAAACATTATTAGATCGAGCATAATAGTAAGGTACCTTCTTTACAAACCAGTGGTCCAATCGTAAGCTTTACATTTGAATGTTCGACGCCTTGAAAAACCATAGTTGGCATCACCTCACGAAAGTATCCAGTGTCTGTCTGCCATTCATGTTCACCCACGCCGTACCATGCAGACAGTGGTAGAGAAAAAGTACACCTGCATGATATAAAAGAAATAGGTTTTAAGATTTGCCAACATCAAAGAGATAAATGCTGATTTATTGGTCTTAACATTTACTGCAATTGTTAAATGGATTGAAATAGAAAAATCTTAATTGGTGGAAAATGTTTTGTAGTAAAAGCGAATCCGTGTAGTAGTATATATTTATTCGGGTGATTATGTCGCTAACAAAGACGTCTTTGTTTGGTTCCTGACATTAGCCGAGGAAGTTCCTCTGGAGTGTAAAGGGTGGTTTCCCAATACAGGGAAGCCAAGAAGGCGTGTTTTGCCTTGCCACTGTGCTGGGCGGAGGGCCTGCAAAGAACACCGCCTTCACGTTTGTGGGTACGCAAAAGCCATCATTGCAAGAGCCGGATGTGGGCGTAATCAGTATAAATTATTGTTGATCATCAAACAACCACAGAGGCGGATACAAATACAACCATAATAAAAGTAATACAAACATAAAACGTAATAAAAGTAATAACAGTTTTCAATTAGATGCAAATTCGTATCTCCTAATTATGACTTAGTATCTTCTAATTAGGGCTTAGTATCTTATCATCAGAATATTACGTCCTATTCCTTCCTATAATTAAGGCACAATATGTCATAATTATAACTTAATAGAACTCCTATATCCTAATTACATATTGTAGAACTTATTGTCTCCTAATTAGGACTTAAGAAGATCATTGAAATTCAAATGGTAATACTTACTCCTTCTGTTCAAATGAACAGCTGTCATATACGTAACATGAACAATTTGTGTTTTTGGTTGTTGATCCAAATTTGAAAAATGAAACTTTATCAGTATAAGTACTTTCAATTCTCATATAATGTTCGCAGGATATATAGTGGTGTTGTGCTGTATAAACATCACTCTGGAACTCTGGCTTCAATGGGTGGTCCGACGTCACAAATGTCATCCCCTCTATTGAATGATGAAAAATATTGTATATGTCCTTTTCATGGCTAAAATCACAAATTACGTTTAAAGCTTTGTCCTCGTCAGCAACTGGGAATCCCGCCATATTTGCAGACTGATGGATAACATAAACACCCCTGTTACTGAAGCCATTTTTATAATAATCGGAACAAGAAGTAAATTTTCTACCGGAACATCCCGAAAGTTCATCTTCTCTTGTATTACCCTGACAATCAACTTGGCCATCACAGACCCGTGATTTAGGTATACACGAACCATCATAACATTGAAACGAATCATTGGAACATCGATCTGTAAAAATAATATTAGAGCTTTAAAACACATAGTATATAGCTAAAAACTATAGGTATGCTAAGTCTGTAAACACGACGTAACCTACAATAATATCAGAGCTACATTTCTAAATGTATGAAAAGCCAGTGGGGTAACACAGAATAATATCAGAGCTTTAAATAAAGGAAATAGCTATTATATTTCTTAAGGTATGAAAAGACAGTAAATATAGTGTAACCAAATATTATAATATCAGAGCTTTAAAAAATAGCTATGTTCCTAAAAGTATGAAAAGGGCAGTAAACACGACATAACACAAATAATGTCAGAGCTTTAAACACATGGAAGAGGTGTGAAAAGGCAGTAAACACGGTGTAACCAAAAATAATATCAGAGTTATAACACACATGACAACAACGCTTCTTGAAGTTGAAAATAAAAAGACACGCGCAATCTTGAAGTTGAAAACAAAAAGATAGGCGCTAAAACATCTGTCATTTTATTAAAATAAACACGATGCTATTTGAGTTATTATTTTCCAATTTCTAATGGGAGTCAACGATTAACTATATAGAGACAGGATAATCATTTTTTTAAAATATGTTTTCTTTTTTACGTCGTCATTCTTCAGATGTAAAGTTTCTAGGCACTATCCAAATTTAATTTATACAGTATTTATCATGCGTCCTTTACACCGCCATTCTTCAAATTCACTATTCAAACATAATTAATTGTTTTATGCAAAGAATCCAATGAAAGCACCGCGAAAATTACATGGTATGAAAAATAAACAAACCACAATTTTCTTCATCTGACCCATCTCTACAGTTGGCCACCATATTACACCTTTTATTTTCTGTTATACATTCACTATTATTACATTGCCATTCTTCTGATGTACAGTTTCTGGGCACTATTCAAATATAATTATACATTATTTATCCTTACACGATTATATACAGTATAGCATATAATAAATCAAATTAAAACTCTTGGTCTTAGTGGTATAACTTCCATTCCGCCAAAACAACAGAAATGGTTATCTCCCCTTAAATAATTGCCACATCCATGCTAGTCTCTATCATATCATCCAAACAAATATTCTACGAATATTAGTCTGGATGGGTCCTCAAAATTTGACGGAAAGTCGGTCATTGTCTGGATTATCCAGTCTTTTAAGTTACCACGTACTGAATCTATCAAATCATCTCGCTTGTCAACAATGACACTCTCTAAAATTTTGTTCGTAAAGGTTTTAATTGAAATGGTAGGCCTAATTTTCTCTTGTCACGAATCAGACGTACGGCTTCTCACAATATTCTTAATTCTTCATCGCGATTCATGCTATTTTCTCGTTTTATTTTGTTTCTATTATTAGAAGACTCATAATGTTCTACTTCACAGTGTTTTCTAAAAATGGTCATATTTCTTATCAAACAGATGTATTATTTGCAAGAATTCTTTATGTTCAATTTCAGTGGAAACTAGCTATTACTGATCAAACACAAACAACAGTCCACATTTCATGTCAATCACCTTGTTATATGCACACGACAGTGTTGTAAAAATATTTCAATAAACGCCTGAACTTGTTTCATAAATCCGATATATTCAGAGAAAATACATCCAACAAGATATCAGTATCATTCAGAAACAAGGGATGGCCATCTAGACAATAACCTACCATGTCGAAAATAATTAAACTCGCTCCTCGGTAATGTGCTACAGTTACATCTGTTCATCTGACCAACTCTGATATTTGTTCTCTTGTGTCAAGAACACAGTGGGACACTCATAACCCATCAACAACATGTTACTCGTCTCAGGCCACTACTTTATATGCCTTTAATGGATTGAACAAAATGTCCTTATCAAAGGAGAAATTGCAAATAATAATCTGTTCTATGGCCATTTTAGAGAACACTATGAAGTAGACCAGTATGAGCCTTTGTATGTGTTTCACTGGATTCCTTGACCTCCAAAACATAGGTATAGACATCAAGATCAGTGAAATCGGTGCACTTACAGACATTTTATGGACGATAACGTGTTTTATTAGGGCCATTTTGATTTTTGCGGGAACGGCTGGAGTGATGTCGCGGTTCCTGCCATTTTTGAAAATTACCATACCAAGAAACTCCTTAGGCCAAATTTTCATGCTTCTTTTTGGAAGGGAACGCCAATTTCACATATCCGCCCCACGTGGGGCGCGAGTGCTTACAGACTTGGTGACAGACTATCGAACAATGGATCTTTGGCGACCTATATAAAAAGATATTTTTAAAAGTCAACCGCACTTGGCGTTGCAGATAAAATAGTTTAAACAAAACAATATGCTAAATCTAGTTGGTTTTTTTTTTACAAAAAATACATTCTGTTCATCTCTTTCCCTTTCTATACAAATCTATTATCCCTTATTGTAAATGGACATCTTCCGTAAGGTGACAAACACAATTTCATGCACAAATAGTATATAAAAAACATATTACCGCATTCAATTTCATCTGATCCGTCACCGCAGTCGTTTTTAAAATCACAGTAAAAAGCTCGAGACACACAGCGTCCATTTTGACAAGTGAAGCTAGTATTTGGGCACGAATGACTGAAATCTAGAAACAGATAACCGCCAAAATTAACTTGATAGCTATACAACTACCGAATCCGGTATAATTACAACAAGTTATAAAAACATGCATGCATGAAGAATTCAAACCACGAAAACACCAACGAATAGTTAATTTTAACTACGAGGCTATTATCCCCTCAAAAAGGAATTAAAAACAACAGTCCCTTCATTAGTACACAACAATATGAAAAATTTTCAGTTGATCAAACCGTTATGTCTTAATACGGTTAATTTTACAAGAAGCCAACAGCACAACAGACCGAGTGTTGGGAGAACTGAAATTAAAACATCGTTTTATACCCATTTCCATGGACACCTATATTCAAACTATTTATCAAGTAATCTTTATTAGAAGATTAGATGATCTCATGATGCATATTTGATAGTAATTTTTTTACATAAATGTTTCTTGGCGTTGCTGATGTAGGTAAAGTGGTCCGAGGCCTTTCAGCAGCCCGAGAAACAACGTTGCGGTATCATTTTCTCCTGGGATAACACACGTCATCTCCGTATGTCCATCTACCAACCGTAAAGTAACACGAATAGACGAATTTATAGCAAAGAAAAAAAACGTCGATGGAAAGAAACCCTTAAAAATACATTACATTTCTGAAAATCGTAATGATTACTTCGATATTGTTTGGGAGTCACTGTGGTTAATTGGGTAAGACGCTGGCTCGCCAGCGTGTTCGATCCCTGAATTGGCCGAGAAAGTTCATCGGGATTTTCCGGCGTAGTTTCTCCTTGTCAGTGGTGCAGGACGGAGGGAGGGGCTGGCCAGGACAGCTGTCTAATCGTTCGGATGAGACGAAAAAGCCGAGGTTCCGTGTATACATTGGCGTGCACATAAAAGATCCTTTGCTTACCACAATGATTCTCGTCACTACCATCTCTGCAATCTTTGTTTCCGTTACAAACAAATACTAACGCTATATATTCTAAATTATCACACATAAAAACACTTTTCCTGTCACTGAATTCAGGATCTTCCTTATTTAGGGTGATATCTACAAAATCGTAGTCGTATAATATGTAGTGCATAAGAAAAAATGACACAACACGTAATAAAACATTTTAAATAATTTAAAAAAACCCAAAAAACTTTCATCAAGAACGTTGTCTAGTATCAACTCCACAAACCCTAGATACAAATTCAAGGTATAAATTATAGAAATATGAAAACCAGAGGGTTCATATACATACGAGTATGTTATGTTATGGGAGAGAGCTAAATTGAATTTAACATTCGGTTGACACAACCGTCTTCAATTAGTACAGGTTAGGTGCTTAAGCGTAGGACGTTAAACCCCATTTCATTCATTCATTCACTCGGTCGACATAAACTAGTTTTCTTAACTAATCTATATTAATAGTTTGCCTGCGCGTAAGAATCTTTGGCAGCGGGGTTGACGGTGGAGGTCAAGATGGTCCCAGAGAAGCCCAATGAGGCTGGCACATGCGAGCCTTATACCCATTATCACGTACAAGCTATGGATAGAAATCATGCCACTTGACTAGACAGACTTTATGATCAAATTTGGCCATGCGACCCTTATACGCATTGTCGGGAACAATCTGGGGACAGAAACCATGCAGCCAATAAACACCAATCTGGTTATGCAGTAAACTTGTTTCACAAACGATGGATTTGGTGAATATTTATGACACCTGAATGTACAGTATGGTTAGCATTAATTTAATTAGGACATGTTATAGGCACTTCATATCATGAGATAATTAAGATTACCAGAGTATAGTAGATGCATTTGCGACGACCGCTGGCGTTCACATACAAACTGGTTTACTTGATTATAGGCACAAGGAACATCCTGCCAAGCTTTGACAAATCTACCAGAAGTTTTCTTCATCAAAACACAGTTTTCAGTGCCAACACCATCAGGTTGATTTTTTTCCCTAAAAATACCAATTCTTATATTTTACATATTTTCTTTCAAAATTTCGATTGGATTGAAGTATTTGTAATCCATTGTTAAAAAACTCATTTACATGGTTTGGTAATATCACATTTTAAGTCCCCTTTTCTTTGTTTGGAAATTAATTTAAAAAAAAATAAGGGTTGGTTGTCTTCATTATTTTAAATCATGAATAAGAAATTATTTACCAGCTAGTATATGATACCGGGTTACCATTTTCCCATCGTAGTTGGTCATCTCGCTTACGTAAACCTGTATTTAAAAAGACGCATACGCATTATAGAATAGCCAGTTAAAATAACTCCAGCCATGTTTACTCTAGAAATTTGAGGGAGTCTAACTTTCCAGCGGCGGTAAGTGACTATTTTGAGAGTACACTCTGGTGGGTCTAGATATGTAAAAACAGTGGCCATTGGCAGTCCCGTGAATTCATCCAAAACGACGTAAATTCAAGACTAAAAATGGCGTCCAAACTTACAAACTAAGTTAGAACATTAGCTTCTGCATGATGCCTTCGAAAATATCATAATATTCATAGACCCCGTCTCAGTCTACCACTAGAGTAAACAAAGGGAGAATGGGGTTTAACGTCCACTCAACACAAACTAAATAATGTCGGGCCTAACATATGGTTTAGGCCTATTTTGTTTTCAATACTTCGCTTTTGCGTAGGGGTCTTTAGGGGTGGGGGTAAACTGGAAGATCCGGGGAAATCTCAAGAGGTTGAACAGGCGACAGGGAATAGAAACCACGCCAGCTGATTCAATGACAGACCTTATGATACAACGCACATGCGCTAACCATTCGACCATCCACCCCTAGTAAAGGAAGATTGAGGGTTACATAAAGCAAATATCAGGTAGACAGTACAAGAGAATACCCTACCTATATAAACGTCAGGAGATGTAATATGCCATTTTGTCGTCAGATACGCGTATATTGTTTGGGTTTCTTGTTCGCTTTCAAGGCAAACAAGATGTCCGCCGGTATCTCTACAAATTTCTGCTGCCTGTACCCAGGATATACCCTCTCGTTGACTGTAAAGCTTGTAACAACTCTGTTTATATTTAATCCACCCTTCCTCACACACTTCGTCGGTTTCTAAAATATAATATTCAAAAATAAGCACGCGATCCAGATTTCAGAATATTGGAGAAACGGATGCTGAGATACTTTTTCGTGAAATGCTAATGAAACAATGACCATCAAGAATTATACACTTTACCAATTACCTAATTATTGCATTTGATAACGTCCGGTAGCTCGGAGTTACTTCGCCATTATGAAATAACCAGACTCTAGGGATTGCCATTCGATTTTGACTTCTGAGGTATTTTTCCGAACATAACTGATTTGAAACTAGAGTAAAAACGGAAACGAGTGAATATAAATCAGTTTATATACATTCATATTACATTATTATAAGCGTTGTGTGGGACCCATTTATATTAATTTCTAGGACCCAAAATAATAGAGATTTAGCTCGATGAAATTGACAAATAAGTCGTGTTGGCAATGTCGAAAAAGAGGGTGTCACCTTTAGAGTATTAAACGTTAAAAATACCCAGTTGTTAAATTAATATGAGACTTACCTTTCTCATTGATAGATTGGTCGACGGTCTCAAAAGAATATCTGAGCAGAAAGCCAGTACCCGTCTTACTCGTGGCAGTGGTATCAAACTCGATCGTCATTTTGCCGAATTTAGAGAAAACAGTACTGGGTGGTTGGTTGAAGTTGCAGTAACGTCCTATGGTATTTTTCTCTCCCAAGAAATCGGTACCGCTAATGGTTATGGAACTGTCCAAGCATGTTTCGTCTGAACTTATGACATTAAATTCCAGAATTTCTAATTTCACATAGTTTTGTAAAATACTCGGAGCTTCAACACTCCATAGACATGCACGAGCTGTCTGGTAATGTTGTGGAAAATTCATAGAACTTATATAACCACACTTAGCAGTACATATCTGTGGAATCGCGGGGCACTCATTAAAAGGGTTGCACCCACCACACTCTTCTGCAATAAAAGCATACCATGGCATGTGTTAATAATGATCAGCCAAATGATAAAACGGAATGTACAGTCACTAACTTGGAAACAGTGAATAATTTAAACTGTCCCATTACACGGAAGTGAACACTATAGTCGGAAAACATGGTTGTTCATCTAATCTACTGCAAGTTGTTGATGATGACTTTCCTGCCAAACACAAGAGTGTAATACGAAATACAACCCCCACACCCACACCCACACCCAAAACACGCATAGGGCAATGACAATCGATTTACAGAGCATAGTTAGAGAGGGCGCGATGTCACTGGATAGAAAACATAATTTACAAACTAAAATTATTTCTCTGGGTTCCTTAACACCCCCAACCACCCTAAGGTAGTGTTCGGCACGAATATTCGAATATTCGCTCGTCAAATATAATATTCGAATATAAATTACCATATTCGAATAATTTCGAATATCTACATTATTTATTCTATTTGCGTTCAAATATTATTAAAGGCCACTTTCCTTGCCACATTTACATGCAGAGCTTATTTCGAAATTACCTAACTGTAGATTGTATGTACGAGCAGGGTCGTATCTAGCGGGGGTGCAGGGGGTAAATGGCGCCCTTGCCTAACTGTTGATTGTATGTACGAGGGGGGGGGGGGTCAACTGTCGTGGTTTCGATTCGCCGGTTGTACGTGACAAGGGGTGGGATCGCACGTCCAACCTCCTGTCAGCTTCAGAGCAGGGCCGTATCTAGCGGGGGTGCAGTGGGCACACCCCCAGAAAAATAAAGCCCCCCGAGAAATGGCGCCCTTGCCTAACTGTAGATTGTAGGTACGAGGGGGGAGGGGGCGTGTTCGCGATGTATCGTAAGATTTGCCATTGGGTCAACTGTCGTGGTTTCGATTCTCCGGTTGTACGTGACAAGGTGTGGAATCGCACGTCCAACCTCCTGTCAGCTTGCAAGGGTTCTACCCCTTCAGAGCAGGGCCGTATCTAGCGGGGGTGCAGGGGGTACACCCCCAGAAAAATAAGGCCCCCTGAGAAATGGCGCCCATCACCCTTCCAAAAATACACTTGATTATGATCACACAGTGATGCCCTTAAGGCACTGGTAGGTCGGTCGCTTTTAAGAGCGCCCACGCGCCAATGATCCAAACTTTCTTATACCATTATGTGGAGGCTATGGGGCGCCATCATAGAAGCGGATACAAGGGGGCGCCAGGAGCAAATGCCCATTCATAAAAATCTGCCGCCCATGAAATATGGCACTCAGTCACTTTGGCATATAGTGGCGCCCCACTGCACTACTGCTACATACGGCCCTTTTTCAGAGACAGTTATTCGGCAAGAAGCCAGTTGAGAAACTGCACATTATATATTAACAAATGTGTAGCGCAACTTACTATACGACGTCATCTGTTATGCCATTGTGATGAATTTGCTTGGATTCGTCATGAAGAAACGGCTGCTTGAACCCATATTAAACACCAACATGAAGAGACTGTTTTCTGCTTATATAGAAAAGCGACTAGACGACAATGATTTCCGTTTCCGTGAAATGATGGAAATTGCTTCAGTGCTATACCCACGAATGAAAGAGATGCCTTTTTTTTCGAGTGCATCGCGGGAGAATTCCTATATATTGCCTTGGTGATGAAAAATCTTGTTTTGATGTCGTGGAAGGCCGAGTTCTTGTGCAATTGCAAAAGATATTTTCTTGTGCATTGTTCACAAGTCAACAGAGATTTCACATATTTAATAATTGATTAGATAAATTGAAAATAAACTACTTTAAATATATTTAAAACATTCGAATACTATTCAAATACTATTCGAATACTATTCAAATACTATTCGAATACTATTCAAATACTATTCGAATACAAATTTCAAGACCCGTCGAATATTCTAATAGTATTCGTGTTCGAATATCCGAACACTACCCTAAGGTCGAATTCCTAGATATGGTAAATATATGGGTATACAGTTTGTAAACATAAACCTACCTTCTTGCGTTATCCGGTATTACCTTAATCTTAAGAAAACCTATATTATATATATTTTATTGGAGATTTGTTTTACCTGTACGTATATTTTTTTTCTTTTTTTTTTACATATACATATATATAGACTACATTTATAAATATTATTATGTGCTGTAAAGGTTAAAGTGTGTCTTACCATCATAAGAAATATTAAATACAAAGCCACGAGCCGGAACGTTTAATGATGTAAAGCAAGTTCGAAATGTTAATTTTATAGCATTACTACTAGCTCTTAATCTTGAACCTATAATATAAGACAACAAAAAAAATCACACTAAAATAACATCTTACAGAATCGCCCATACAAATCAGGTGGGTATAATTAGGTTCATCAGTTTTCTAAACAAAATGATGCCGTCTTTATAAGCCCAGTCGGGGAAGAACAGTGGGACGTTAAATTTTATAAAAAGATATCTTTATTCGTTTGGCGAGTCTACTGCATTAAAGATGCCTTCCCGGGTACAAACTTTGTGAATTGACGATATATGTGGACTAAAAACATATTCAAAGTAACCAATCTATCAAAAATTTGCAATGTCTGCAAACTTAACTTCATTGTGGGAGGGTCCATTTTTCAGAATGTATCCTTTATACTTACTGTACATTTACCATACTTACTGAGGCCTAAGTAAATTCTTAGTTATTTCTGTCTTCTTCTTTTTAGACCTTTTAATCGCAGAGTCTTTTGTACGTTGACAACTCTCAATGTCTCCCAAACCGCCTAACCATTTGAGCAAGAAATAACAACTGCTCCCTGACCTTAGCTAGCAGACAATAAGCCAGTAGAACCTGTTGGGTTGCTTTTTAGTGATTCCCAGTGCTTGTCCCATGGGCGTTTTTCGCGTAATCCAGTATTTTTCTAGTAAGATTGGGTATCTATACTTTCCGTATATACCAAATTTGACATACTAATACTATTATTGGAAATAACCACCCGATAAATACTTTGCTGGGAACCCAACTTTAAAAGAAAATCACTATCCATGGATTATCAATAAACTCTCAGATAGTTCTAAGAGAATTATACGTTTTTCGCGTAATCCAGTATTTTTCTAGTAAGATTGGGTATCTATACTTTCCGTATATACCAAATTTGACATACTATTATTGGAAATAACCACCCGATAAATACTTTGCTGGGAACCAAACTTTAAAAGAAAATCACTATCCATGGATTATCAATAAACTCTCAGATAGTTCTAAGAGAATTATACGTTTTTCGCGTAATCCAGTATTTTTCTAGTAAGATTGGGTATCTATACTTTCCGTATATACCAAATTTGACATACTATTATTGGAAATAACCACCCGATAAATACTTTGCTGGGAACCAAACTTTAAAAGAAAATCACTATCCATGGATTATCAATAAACTCTCTGGTAGTTCTAACTTTTAAGAGAATTATACATGTCTTGATATTTGTATTTAAACACCTGTTCGCTACACTAAAGGTTGCGGTGCTCCAATCTTGCATTTACTGATTTTGATGTAAATAACCCGAAGTGGTACAAACAAATGAAAGATATTTTTCTCTGCTCGTCGATTTTACAATTACTGCATACCGACTAATGGCAATTTTGTTTCTGAATGGCGATTTGTTTCTTTCTCCTGTCAACTTGAAAACATATGGGGATAAATCTTGATATCTGTCTGTAGTTTCTTTTTAAAATCTCTAATTTGGCTATATTGGTAAAGATTGGGCTCTGGTCCATTCCATTCTTTTATTGTTGAGGGAATAAACGATTTTGAAAACGGGGATGTAGTTGTTTTTGGGGATGACGTACTTAGACGATATGCTTAAGTTCGTGTACATCCGAAATGCAATGTGGCCTTTTTGATATGACGCCACTTCTAAGGTGGCTGTGACAACGTCATAATCAGTTATAGCCCATAATATTATAATACGGTACTTTTTTTGTACGTTACATGGGCGTGGTCCGTGAATGGGAAGAGTCAACGTAATGTTAAATAATACTAAAAAATACCTCTATAACGATCCTGAACTGCGTAGTTTATTCCCATAATAGCTGGATAGCGTACAGGAACAGCCTGGGTCTGTATTTCTTGCAGATCAAAACATTTTATGTACGGTCGGAGCTCACCAAGGTTCCATTTTAAACTTGAAACTTCATTTTTATCATATCCATCATCCTTTAAAGAGTATAAACAATCATAGTATTATTAAAGCGCTTCTATTAGACAATATTATACCACTACTTTATAGTCTAGTGTCTAACTATAATAAACCAGAGTAACATAAACAATATGTTTCATTCAGGATGAAATCATCTTAGATGACCTATACCGTTTTGATTCAGGTAAAAATAAACAAACTATTGAATGTATTATTTCAATTACATGGTGGGGTATAAAGACGATATTATTCAACAAAAGATAAGATCGAAGCAATTTTTGATAACAGTGGCTTTATTTTAAATGTGTTTTTAGATACAGTAGAACTTGTATTAAGCAGGCACTCAAGGGAAGTTTCAAAATGCCTGCTTAATGGAGGTGCTCTTTGAATAAAGGTGTACAATATTGCCCAAACCCCTACCAGAAAAAATAAAGATATAGACTGCATATATTGCCCCAACCCCTACCAGAAAAAAATAAAGATATAGACTGCATATATTTTTTTATTCATGTAGTATTACAATAACAATACATGTACTTTTTATCTAGTTGTGAATTCAAAGGAGTCTCGTATAAATGTTAGTAATACTGGATCCCATGTCCCCCAATATTTATTTTACTTTCATCATAGCGTCTAAAAGCGTTTCAAAATGCCGTGCATTTGAGTATTTTTTCACCCCAACTATTTTAGCTATTACGCGACCACTTAATAAAATCTCGGTGTTTTTTGTGCTGGCATAAATCAATTCATTACGCTTGGATGCAATGGAAACGAACATCAATACTTACATCGATAAATTTGACCGTCGCTGAATCTTGCGCCGAACGAAGATTCTTTACTAAAATCTCGAACATAACTTCGGTAAACTTGTCATTCTGTACCAACCTTAGATACTACATGTAATTTCATGCACGCCTACCCACTACACCCACCCAATCCCAACTGTATCGTACAATTTCCAACTAAGTCGGAAAACAGAATTAATGAGCCAATTTCATACCTGTGATGGTGAAATGCTTAAATCTAATATATCTAAGATAAGATATGTATTAGGTGGTACTGTAATTGTATATATCATTACCATCCCAACATCATATAATGGATATGAGGGCGATGAGAGTAAGCCACCAGTAGTGTATATTTCTCTTGTAAAAGAAGTCTCTTCAACAACACCTGAGAAAATATATGTTTATTGAACGGGGAAAAAAATGAAAACAAATACTAATTTTCGATTTCTGGGCGACTATCTTTTCTATTTCGTCCAATCCTTGCTTTTCAAATGAAGAAAAAAATGCGAAGATTTTAGATGTTCATAGTACATGTAATTTGATATATTGCAATAAATACAACTTGGTAAAGAGTATATTACATTATGTTAACTAATTTATTGCCGTTGGGGACAAAGTTTTCTATCGTCCTGTGGTCCTTCCTTATAAAATCATTCTGCATAAATTATATGGGGGTTGGGATGGCCTAGTGGTCTAGAGTGCCGCTTTGGCCTCTAGCTGGCCGGTCACCCTTGGCTTGCGACTGTGGTCGATCCCTTGGTGCGAGTGTATGTGGCAGAAAGAGATATGGGCGCCTACTCAACCTCGTGGGTTTCATCCGGGTACTCCGATTTCCCTCCACAGGAAAGACCCCTGCGCGTGCGGTAAGTTAGTAAAAAAAGGAAAAATAAGACTTGTCTGAGATATCACCTTATCACGGTAAAAACACTAAAAACACAATCTAGAAACTAACATACCCCTAATACAAATCTTCTGGCCATACATGCTACTTTTGTCACCTGTGAGTATCATTTTATCAAGAAAATGGTGGTTATATCTATGAGGAATACGAAGTAGACACGAACCGTTCTGGAACTGTATTGAATTACAAACCGGGTTTGAGCTGTTTCTACATTTTTCAATACAGTCGTTTATATTTGAAGCTACGAGAGACTTTTCGTTACTAGCTAACGGCAGGTCCAACTTTTTGCCAGGTTCCACACCAAATCCAAACTCAATGCTCCCGTAGGGACATTTAACCTTTCTTTGAACTAAAATTAGAAAAGTAAAAAAAGGTATAATAATCTTTCTAAGAACTGATAGAACTGAGGTCAGAATGGGCGGGGCTAAGGTGTGAAAAAATTTGCAGAAAATGGACGGTTTATGGACCCAGAGGCCTCCGGCCCCGCGGCTGACTCTAGGAACGAGATTGATTATCTGTGCCTAAAAAAAAAAACAGATCAAAAATCAAATAAAAAACTATGCTTTGTTTTAAATTGATTTGTGTAAACAATATTGGCAAAAACCTATATCACAAGTGGCTGGGTGAAATTTTGAATGGTTATGTTTAAGATATGATTTAGCGATCTGAAATAGTTTCTAGTCAGTAATTATAATTTTGAAACGATTAGTAACTTTTCAGATATTCGTGGAATATATGGCTTGGTGTGATTTTTAATAATGTTATAAATAATACTGAAAGATTTTGTGTGTTTGTCTTTGATTTCAGCTTGTGTATTTGACCTTTTCTACTGGCACAGCAGGTCAATCAATTGCCGAATATCATTTATAAAAGACTGTCATATAGATATGCTCATCTCATCGGCATTAATGTGGTGAATAGGTGCTAACCACAATAACTAAAATTATGAATAAATATGTAAATTGTTTACCGTAACGAAGACAGCCAACAAGTTCCAGTCTAAGACATGGTGAATGATGATAATCTACTATATCTATTCTCAGGAATCGAGTTAATATGTCAGTATCAAACAGATAGAGTTCTTCAGAAAAAGCTTCAACAGTGTAGGTAAAATACTGTAATACATTACAAAAAAAAGTTCCAACAGTTTAGGTTAAAAACTTGAAAACATAAAAACGAAGTTTCAACAGTTTAGGTTAAAAACTTGAAAACATAAAAACGAAGTTTCAACAGTTTAGGTGAAATACTTGATTTAAAAAAAGTATTTATTCAGAATTCTTATATACAGTCATAGAAGGTGAAATACTTGAAAATATAATAAAAAGTAATATGTGAGAGATAAAATACTTGAAAATATAGTAAAAAGTAAGTAGGTAAAATACTGTAATACATTACAAAAAAAAGTTCCAACAGTTTAGGTTAAAAACTTGAAAACATAAAAACGAAGTTTCAACAGTTTAGGTTAAAAACTTGAAAACATAAAAACGAAGTTTCAACAGTTTAGGTTTCAAACTTGAAAGCATAAAAACGAAGTTTCAACAGTTAAGGTTAAAAACTTGAAAACATAAAAACGAAGTTTCAACAGTTTATGTTGAAAACTTGAAAACATAAAAATGAAGTTTCAACAGTTTAGGTGAAATACTTGAAAATATAATAAAAAGTAATATGTGAGAGATAAAATACTTAAAAATATAGTAAAAAGTAATAGGGGTGAGGTAAAATACTGCAAAGTATTATAAAAAGCAGTTTGTGTGAAATAAAATAGTGTAAAGAATAATAAAACCAATATGTCTGATTTGATGTAAGATTAAAGGGCTAATCCCGATAATATTTTGCAGAATAAAACTGCTTAATTTTGTGTTAAAACCCCTTTAAATCCTGTACCTAAGGGCCGAGCAACTAATTCAATATTTGTGATATGTTTTCAAACAACGTATACCCGTCAGTCTTCATCTGTAAATGGATACCGGTGTCCAAAGCTGTATTATGCGGTGTCTGGATAAAACCAGACTTTTATTTTATAAAAACAATGTGTGGGTGAAATTTACCTTTCGTTATTAAGTGCAGCACACTGTAGAGACCACTAAGATACGTCAATAGATTATCAGGTCAGTCAACGAAAACATTGACCAGAAATCTTAAAAGGGTTACGTGTCCGGATAAGCATTTTTGACATTCACGTCCAAACAACTCAATATTTTGAGTTGAAATTGTGAGGAAAGGTAAATACACTACTACTCTTTATTTCGGCGCTTAAATTTCATGCGAACTCAGATTTTTTATCTTTTAGACTCTGTTGAAATCGGGACAGTCCCTTTAAGGCTTTTTGTTTGAGAAGAGGTTATTTCAATTCAGTGTTTACGAATAAAGATATCATAAATACTGTATTTAATAATTACGGCTACCGCGTAAATGCTTTTGAAGCATTTGCTGACCTAACCCCAACTCTAACTCATTAACGCTCCTCGTCAAATGGCTTTCATTATCTCGCTTCGGTAACAGTAAAATTTGGAAGGGTGGGAAGTCGTTTAGATCCATTACAAAAGACCCTTGAATAAACTCGGAGGTGTTCTTCTTTCCAACTGGAACTTACTATTTCCAGTCTTTGTATATGTTATGTTTTGTTTTTCCCTGATTGTACAATAGTCATAGTCCCATACAATTGTAGGTTTAGAAGATAAACACTCCCGTTTGGCATTTAGAGGGGTGTTATTGTCCAATAGACATGTCCTGAGATCATTAGGACCCAAGACGCGTGGACAATAACACCCCTCTAAATGCCAAAACAGGGAATGTTTATCGACATTGTAACATGCTATTTACGATTTTAAAAGAAATTATTAAAACAGGGGGGTGTTATTGTCCAATAGACAGTGTCTAATTAACCTTATCAAAACGCGAGGTTTACTCGTAAGCATGTTACAATGACCGATAAACCTCGTTAATATAGCATTTCAATTAATTAATTACTCTACCTTTGTCATTTCATTGGTATCCTGAACGTGTGTTAGATTGTCCGACCTCATTCCATATTTAACTTGAAATTTCTTCGGATATTTTCTGATTTCGTTCTGCTTGACATCACTCATCCAAAACCCCTGAACAATTGTTGGTATCATCAGATCGATCTATATAAAATTCATTTATATAATTATTTATAGTCAAGCACAAAGTGTTCGCTTTCATTAATGGTATACTCGCAAACTCGTAGATTTATTATTAATGATGTTTTGACTGACCGCCTGACCTATTCTTGACGGCTTGCCAAAAAAATCAAATTCCAACATATTTTTACCTGTACATATGGTTCATCATCTGTTTCTGTGGCACACCATCCACCATTAGAATAAAGGCGAACATTAGTGGAAGGGAAGTTGAGAGTTTCTGTTGATACTTGTATTTGATCATCCAGTATTCGACCTGTCGTTAAACCTAGTGATTTGCCACAATTAGTTGCTGTAATGAAGAACTGAAATATCTTAAAACTCAAATCATTATTACATCAACTGAACTTACATGTTTATAATTTAGTTTGACTTTAAAAGATCGCATTCATAATTTATTATAATCTAAATAATCTGAAATTGATGTGTGTACGGTGATCAGTCCATTTGCTATTTTGCCTATACCAATTTTGTTATTGTTCGTACTCCACGTGGTCAATAATTTAATTTGCTTTTTTAGGAATATATTTAATCCAGTATATTGGGAATATGTTATATTAATATATATATATATAGACAAAAATAATGCAACATGCGTTTTTAATGTGTCCAATCTTACCCGTTCGCTTCAGAGTAATCTCGACAATGACAACATTAGCATCATTCGCGGTTGGTAAAAGTGTAGCATATCTACCCTCAAGAGTTTTGTAGCAAATATCTGCGTAATTTACAAAGTCCCTCATCTCAAATGGCTGTGTACAGGCTAAAGCAGACTTCTCCAAGAAATCGAAGGGGTATTTGCTGACATAAAGTATGCCACGATAGTCGACCTTAGCCGATAGAGCTGAAACATTTTCGAATATATTAAAGACAGTACCGATAACATGATTACAGAGGTGAAATACATATACAAACTAGCACAAGAACACTATGGGTTGAGATCGAGGAACACGTAGATCAAAGTTATCCGTTTCTGTATTTGACACACAGATAAAATACACTTAACACACTATTTCAATAATCTTACTTTATGCCACCGCATTATCTTTCTCAGTTTGATCAAAGCACGTAGGGGGGGGGGTCTACAAATATTCTGGAAGCCAAGCCGTACGGTGCTTAAAATATGTAGTGGGGTATCAAAATCCGTAATACAGAAAATAAATTGAACCCCTACGCCTTTGACCCCCACACAGGTCTACATACCCCCGGAAAATCGGGTACCTCAAATTAGCTAAAATATCAGTTTTTCGGTTAATTTCACTAGTAATCAATTTGTTGAGAATGCCTTTCACAGACTCAAATATAGGTTTTCGTGGTCTGCGTGTCAGAATATGACATCGAAAATTATCCGCAACAATCCAATATGGCGGAAATCAAATATGTATTTTGTGCTTTTCGTCTAAACATAGTGTTGTAATATGTCGAATACTCATTTTTTTGAGAGCGTGGATTCCGAATTTGTGGTATTTTCAAACATAAAAGAAAGCACTAACAACATATTTATCATGTGGTGAGATATTAATCAATTCGAATACGGTTACATAGTATCATTATTTTGGCAAAGTGAAGCTATCTCAGTCTGAATTCAAATTACTCATCATTACATCTGCTTTACAACCGAGGTTGCTTAGGTAGGCCTTCAAATTGGCACCATAAACAGATGCTGGCAACTTTTTATTGTATGGTCCTTTAATAAACAGAAAATGTCACTTTGTTTAGGTACTGGTAAGGCTGTATAACCTCGAGCATATCTTACTTCTATATAATCAAATGATTGTTTCGCCTTTTGTCAAGGAAGATTGTTATTTCCTTGACAGCTAGACAGCTAGACTTGACAGCTAGACTTTTCTACAATATCACCTTAGGTGGAAGTGGACGTTAAATCCCAATAGCGAACGAACGGACAGCTAGACCATGTTGCTGCAAAAGCTTCTGTTTCTCCCCCTAGACTTTTATTACAGTGGGAATTTCATACTTAGCGATAATACTATATCCTCGAAAGTTACTATAGATTGCTATTCGATCAACTCCCGGGATATGGCTTTCACCTGTTGGTACAAAAGCTTTTGTTTCTCGTCCGACGTTTTCATTACAGCAGGAATTCATACCTAGCGATATTAATATATCCTCAAAAGGTACTAGAAGATTGGGATTGGATCAAGTCCTGGGGATTGGCTTTCACTTGCACAGTGGATGCACATTTCAAATCTTTAGCACCTCTTTGCTTGATCTGGCCATTCCGAATCTAGATAGTGTATATTAGAGCATCTTCTAGGTTTTCTGGATCCATTCCTGACAGAGCAATATGTCATTTTACAAGAACGTTTCTATCAAACAAAGTACAGCCAAGATATATTCGAGTCACTTGGCAAAGCAATTGAAGGCACACCCTCAGGAGTGTTCTTGTAGCGGTAAATCAGATATTGCAACGCGGCGCTAAATATTTGAAATGTACATCCACTGTGCAAGTGAGTGCCAGATCCCAGGTCTTGGCCGAATGACAATCTACTGGTACCTTCCGAGGATATAGTATTAGCGTTAAGTATGAAATTCCTGCTGTAATAAAAGCCTAGGACGAGAAACAGAAGCTGTTGCAGAAACAGGGTCCAGCTGTCAAGGAAATAACAATCTAATTATATGGAAGTAAGATATGTTCGAGGTACAGCGTTACCTAAACAAAGTGGCGTTTTCTGTTTATTAAAAGACGATATAAAGTTGCTAGCATCTCTTTTTTTGGCAAATTTGATGGCCTAATTAAGCAATCTCACTTGTAAAGAAGATGTAACGATGGGTGATTTGAATTCAGTCCAAGATAGCTTAACTTTCCCAAAATAATGATAGGTAACTGTATTCGAATTGACAATTATTTCACCACATGATAAATATGTTATTAGTGGTACCTTATGTGTTTGAAATCACCACAAATTCGGATTCTACGCCCTCAAAAACATAGTATTCGACATATTACAACATTATGTTTGGTCGAAAAGCAAAAAAAATACCTATTTGCGGCGGCATTTTGGCAGCCATATTGGATTGCCGCGGTCATTTTCAACGTCATATTAAGACTCACAGACCACGAAGACCTACATTATGAACCTGTGAAAGGCATTCTACACAAACTTGTTAGTGGTACAATGGCAGAAAAACTGATATCTTGGCTTATTTAGGGGCACCCCATATTCAGGGGGTATGTACATGGGGTTAGGGGAATCGGAGGTCCAAATTTCTTTCTTATTATTAATGTTGATAGCTCTCCATAATTTTTTAACACCGTACCAAAGAAATCGACTATTAGCACAACCCCTATTAGGGGAGTGACAATCCCTCAAAATAATGAAATCGACAAAGTGTATAATTATAACTACATACTTACGATGCTTAGAAATTGTAAAACCCGATATAAGATAGTTAAAATATAGGTCAACTTGATACCATGTAGGCGAATTCAGGTCCATGCCAGTGTATACTTTAAAATAAAAAAATACAAGTCTTTATCTTAGTTAACTTTCAGTCATGTCAATGATGACAATATTATAATAAATCCCATTTTTAGCATGTCGGGTGGATTTTAGAGCTAAGTAACTTAGAGAGAGTCCCGACACTTTTGGTTAAATTTTTTAAATGTATATTTTCCAAAGAAGGATCTATGTTTCTGCTCCGGTGTTATGGTCATATCAGTATCTTCAGAGAAAAGGGTGTGTGTGGTCTTACTTGGGGAAATCCCGATATATTTGTAATTAGATTTGTGAAATATTTACTTGTGCATTATGGTGGTCCATAGGGACCTCAGTATAAGAAATACCATTTTACATTTCAGGGTTAAAAAAGTATCTTACAATTCAAAATTATGCGGCGCTGATCGGCAAATCTTCCAAATCCGTAGTAGGAGAGAAAACTTACCATTTCGCGTGTACTTTTATCGTAATGTTTGTATGTTTCTGCCAACGCACACGGGCAATTAAATTATTTTACACTTACATGACACACCCTTTAAGGTGAACAAATTAAACGTGGACTTGACCATTGATAAACGGTTAGCAACATATCCTATAAAAAAAAGATAAACATCTGTCTTTAATCAAACCATTAATGCATTTTAGAGTCTGTATTCTGATATACACAGTCACTGGGAGACATTTTCATACCTAATTTGCCAATCTAAAATGTATTCAAACTATTTAAGATTTTAATTAAGAAAATAACATATCAAAATATCAACCATATCAACTGGCCCTGGCTTGTTTTAAGCATATCCCAGCACAGCGTTAAAGCTGTATTACTTTGATGCATGGTAAACGATAAAAAAATAAAAGGTATGCGGATACAAACTGTTAAAGTCCCTTTCGCTCATCTGGGGGGGGGGGGGGCTTTTAAAAATAATGTCATTGTATAGAGATTGACAAATAACAATATATAAATATAGGGACCATGTCCATATCTTATTAATAAAGACTATTTCCAAGCATAAGCAAAAAAATGAAAGGATGTTCAAGCAAGCTAATCTAAAACTAATTACTCACCTTCACACTCCTCAATATTACATTCTTCAAATTGATTATTAGACACATAACATCCTAGTGGCACATCGTTACTACCCAATTTTTGATGTCCTCGGTAGGCTCTACAATAGTTATTTGTGTAGAAAGCTGGATATGGATTTTCTTCCAGGACATCATCCCACATTAAACACGGTTTACCGCTGCGAGTTGTGTTCTGAATTCCATTGTATTCAGATCCTTGGCTACTTCGCTGACCACATTCGGGTGGTTCTTAAAAAATCAGAATTAAGAATCTGTATGAAAGCGAAAGATACCGCTAAATCAAAACTAGCGTTTAGGAAAAATACATATTTAGCACATGCTTAGTACGATAATCAAATACGTTAGAAATCTTTCTTACCATCTATATTTAGTGACTAGATACATATTATATACATTATTCTTTGTAAATTCAGACAGAAAAATATGGTCTTATGTCCACTCGACGCAAATGATGTCATTTCGGAAAAAAACATGGTTCAATTTTATTTTCAATAATTCATATTAGCTGTGATAGGAAACGGGAGAAAACCCACCAAGTTTAAGTCAAGAAGCTAAATCGCTAATATTTGGGGCCTAGAACTTGACACAAACGGGTTGTAACACATATAATAATGTAATATCAATGTATATAAACTGATTTACATTCACTCGTTTCCGTTTTAACTTTAATTTCAAATCAGTTCTGTTTGACGAAATGCGCCAGAAGTCAAAATCGAATGACAATCTCTAGTGTCTAGTTATTTCATAATGGCGAAGTAACTCCGGGATACCGGACGTTTTCAAAAGCAATAATTAGGTAATTGGTAAAGTGTATGATTTTTGGTGGTTCATGTTTCATAAGCATTTCACGAATCTGTATACTCATCATCCGTTTCTCCGGTATTCTGTAATCTTGACCGCGATTTATATTCAATCGTTTCTAGTTTTACTGTAATTTATAATCAGTTATATTCGGTGAAATTCATAATCGAATGGCAATCTCTGGCGTCTGGTTATACACCGATAGTATTTATTGTGCATGCTCTCCAGATAAGAATATAAGTCACCGTTTTACATGTCCCGTGAAATATGTCTACCCTCGTTCTTCGAGTCTCCTGTTAACAATGGCACTGAAACGCATTATGGTACACGATTTGTGTACCAATGGTAAAATATTTATCTTGAATATAGAATATCAGAAGCCCATTTTTACCCGGTAGATCACAACATCAACGTTGATTTAAATTGGCAAGTAATTCGTGTAATCAATGTCGAAGATTTTGTATGATATCGAGTTAGCTACTTTAAACTTACCTGGTGAATATAAACACAATGTAACCTTTCGGGAAAACTGAGTATATCTCCATGCAAGAAAAGAAACATCTTCTTCTACAACTGTCATTTTATAAATACCCTGGCAAACAGAATTGTTTGGATCCTGAAAAGGTGTTATAATAAGGTCTTATTATAAGGTTTTATACCTCATGATCCTGAAATGATGTTATTTTTAGGTTTTGTACACAAGGTAACCATAGACATCTCCCAATTCTATTTCATCAAACATATTATTCGTATAATTAGACCCCAACTCTAATCTAATAACTTATCATTATACTGAATAGTATATTACAATTAATAACAAGCTTTCCCTATTATACCTTTAGAAAGTAAAAGGGTCGAATCCTGGGCATTAACATACTGCCAGGACCTCTATCTTGCTTACAACAAACTCTGACTATCTGAACACCAGTAACTGTTGTTTTAATATCCGGATAGGGAGGTACAGTATCGTCTAATGCATAACCGTTCTTTACGTGTACAGACATGTATTTGAAACCTAAATGTATAAATATGTATACAATATATACAATAAAAAAAATAGAATTACTAACTTTACAACCCCCCACCAACCCCCTTTTACAGGCTTTAGTCCTCTAAAATATGGTTCACCTAATAATAATTATCCACCTACAGAATAAACCCCCAAAGATCATGATATAGGACACAGGTTTCCAAATATTCCTGGGCCGTGCAAAAGTTATTTTAGTCTCTCTCTCCCTTTCTCTTTCCCCCCTTTTGCATGGCGATTTTTGTTGACCGTTTGGTGTAGAATCGAAAAACGGGTTTGAAAATACATTTTCTGTCAGGTTTTGGTGAATATTCATGATTTTGAGGAGGACGGATGCAAGAGTTGTGCGTTTGGTTACGTTGAAATGTAAGGCCTGAAATTGCATGTTTTCTTGTCTCTACTTCCAGCTTGTGTATCTCAATTTTTTCATGGTCAACCTCATACATGCTTTTGGGCAAGAGTTTGCCACATGTTGCTCCATCTGTGGCAAAAAGCGAAAATTTGGGAAAAAGTTAGAGCCGGTCTAAGAGATGAGAATTAACATTAGAGTCAATGGGGAAAGAATTAGTGACCTGTGGCCATAATGGGTCTGCTGTATGGTGCCCTTGTCTTTTTGCGGTTAAAAACATGCTGATTAAGTCGAACACGTATCTAAAACGTATTCATTATCTTGATCATTAGTTACACAGCAATAAATTACGAGAGGCATTTTATAGATATAATATCAATTAGAACACCGATAATAACATTTAAAGATTTGTTCCAGCCCACCCAACCCACACCTGCAAATATAGTACTTAAATACCTTCAGGACATAGTGTGTTAGCCAGCCGAAATATGCAGTAGCTGCCAGCGTGCCAATATTTTCTGTCAGCTCGAATATCATCAAAATCCTTGCAGAAATTCCAAACGAAACCACCTGGCACAGCTGGCCCAATCAAACTAGAATTATGCAGGAAGGTTTTCATATCTTCTTCACTTTCATTTGGAAACCGGACATTAACACTGCCCGTTGAAAAAGTTTCATCGGGACATCCCAAAATAGGTTTTGGAATTATATACGGGCCTTCAGGCCAAGACGAAATGCGTCTTACTGGAAAATAATAACACCCTTAAACATTAATAATTATGTATAGTTTTATAAAAAATATTACTGATTTTGTAGTTTTTGATTGGTTCGTAGAATCAACCTACGATCAAGGGAAGACAATTTTAATTCGTGAAAACGCCCGTGGAAGAACAAGGGGTATGGAGCAGAGCGGGACGATATCACTTGGGATACTGAGGATAGTTAGTTCCTTGTCGACGAGAACTTGCCACTGTCAAAGTTCAAACAGGTTATACCGTCAAATAGGTTAATTAACTTAGTTACCCGAATGATCACCTCTAAATAAACAAACTGCTTATATTAACTAAGTTATAAATGGACTTGAATTTCAAGTTAAAGTCGTGTACTGGAAATCATCGTGTACTAGGGGGGAACTCTGAATTCAGAACCCCATGAGAACGTCAGTATGTAACCTAATATAAAAGACGGTGAAAAGTATTAATAATAGTAATTTCTTGCCTACGATGTGATGTTCGTAGATAACAAAACATTATACTAAGATTCTCTACAGTTATTGATAATCTAAACTTCCGTCGAACTTAGACTCGAGTCCTGTCCCCGTTTCACAAAGTATTCTGAGACTTAAGTTAAGACTGTACTCAACTTTCAAACACTGTTTATGAGAAATATCTTAGTTCAAGAGGCACAAAACTTTGCACATAGTTTCTTGTTGATGTACATGTATATGATACACTGATGTTTACACTACTTTGTTTGAATACACTATTTTGCCTATAATGTCTTATGGTTTGGATTGTTCGTTCTTGGTTTTAATTTTATTTTTACACTGTAACATGCTTAAGGGCGTTTTGATTGGTCTATTAAGACCGTATTTATTGGACAATAACTCTAAATTAAAAAAAAATTCGCTGCATATTAATATTATGCTAACGCGTCTTGGGTCCTAATGATCTCAGGACATGTCTATTGGACAATAACACTCCTCTAAATGCGAAACATAAGGTGTTTATCTCCCAATTAAAACAACAAAACTTTGATTTAGATAATAAGACAAACAATTTTGAGTAAATTCTCAACTTCAGTCTGAGAATGTTTCGTGAAACCGGTCCCAGGACCTTCTGCTTAGTAAACCAGAGGCTTAGTGGCATTATTATGTCGGTTAAATTCAAAATACGCAAAAAACAGGTAAAGCGGGGAACATGCCCTTGCAAAGCGACAAATGTACGTCAACCAGCATTATTTTGGAGGGGTTTAATTATTTCAAGGTAGGAAAATATTAGTGTGCATGAAATTAATTAACGAGTCTGAATTTCTAAACTTATCCGAATAATGTTGCGGTTATTTGGGGGGGGGGGGGGCGAAACTATATTATAGGGTGCTTAAAAGACGCTTCAAACTCTCTAATCAATTGAACGCGTCAATGGGTTCGGCATCAGGGACAGTACTTCTGCGAACAATTTCTGAATTTGTATAAGGTTACTTCTTATGACTAGCTAGATTGATACAAAAGTCCGACAACTCCATAAATCATGTAAAAAATTAAGTGTAGATTTGAAATTCGCTTAAAGCGACAATTTCATATTTTCTAAGAAAGTAAAAACATAACTTTGCTCAATAGGTTGTCAACTCACTATTATACAGGTTATCTTTCTAAAACTTAAAAATTTTCCCACCGGAAATAATAACAACATTACCCTGCAATTACTTCCCTTGTTTTCCTATTCCCCACCCTGGAATAGCTACCTTCAATTTGAATTTGAAGTTGAAAAATTTCTCAACTGGCAATAGTTAATTATAGGATTCATTGGAATATTCTTTAACAGGGTAGCACTGTTTATAGATACCATCTGTTTTAGGGCTTTATCTTAATACATTTTAAAAATATGAAATTGTAACTTTAAAGATTTTATTATGATATATTTTAGTTTGCATTCTAACATATTATTTATTAAGTGCTGATTATTTACCTTTCTCACAAAAACTGCCATAAAAATCTTCTCCACAATTACACAAACAAGTTTGCATATCAAGCACACCTTCATTCTGACATACTACGTAAGGGCACTCTGTAAAATAAATGGAGTATCTACCCTATATCAAAATAACATATAATTTAAGAAAAGAAATAGATATGTTAACAGTAAAAGTTTTTTTTTTCTGTTCGATATATTATTTTGAGTTTCTTCAAAAAAAAAAGGAAACTTACCTCCAAATTTTTCGTCTCTAAAAACGATAGCTTCCACTAAAATTACCGCTATTTGATAGAAACATAAATTTATGCACAACATATTAGCAATGTGCGGGCTTTCTACTGGAAATCAGTAAAAATACATACTTTTTATTTAGGGCTCTTCCTACTCTTCTGATGAAAAATTAATTATGAAATGACACATTACAACATGATAGTCTTATATAGATGTAAATCTGAACCAAGCATTAAAATTAATCAATGCTATATAAACTCTACCAATCCCTTTGGGGTGGCTTGTATTTCAACGCAATCCACTCCAATGAGAAAGTCATCACCATCATTGTGGTGAGGTTACGGCCCAATTATGTTTGGGCACGTTTGGCATTTCAGAGTTAGTTACTTAGTTATTACTGTGTGCATTATAATATTGCAATTAAACCGGTATTATGTAAGCGTCAAACATGCTCATTGTCGGACGTTCAAATCTTACATAAAATTTTAGATATTTGAAAATCAACTCTCTCATCGGATGGTTTAGTTATCAAGTGGATTTAACACTACCGTCCATAACTGTGTTAAACGCAACTATGGCCGGAGACCACGGAAACTATAGAAACTACATTCCTAATCATGCTAATGGCACTGATTAAAGATATGTACTGCGTGTTTAGTTTATCTGTCAATTACAACTTTTAAACTTTCATAAATTCGATCAACTTTGTATCGAACAAAGAAATAAAGTCTCCTGCAAGACGATGCGAAAGTAATTATTAAATCATAGTTATGACGTCACAGTTTGATGTTTTAACCAGGAGAATGTACGCTTTTCATAAACAATCGTCTACTATTTATAAAACTGTCCATTATTTATTGAATTATGTAAATACAAAGAACAACTTTGGGGCGTTAGCCCCTCAGTTGTTCTTTCTATTTACATTATTGACAGTCTTAGGTCAATATCCATCACGTAATGGCTGATTCACAAACGACAAAATAATTTTAAAAAACGTGTAGAATTTACTAAGCAGATTTAAACGACTGTCGTTCAATTTGGGTTGATCGCGTATTTCACCGAACATTATTAAGATTATTAGTTACAATCTACGACAATTTGAATATCAATCACTTTTTATACATTCATATTACATTAATATATACTCTTAGATTCATGTTCGTCTTTTTTAAGGTTGGAAAGCATAGAGTTATACGCCCTCTAACACTCGTGTAATAATTGAAAATAGAAATTAAAAGTTGAATTCTTTAAAACTGAACCTTGTTGTGTATTGAACTTTGAGCGTCGTGGCATAATACAGCTCAAAAGTTCATCAATTCATATAAAATTATGATGCATCATGTAAACCATTCTATTCTATTGTATTTTAACATTAATTATTCTATTGTGTTTTAACATCAAATATTCTATTGTATTTTAACATTAATTATTTCCCTGAATAATGTGGTATTTATCCTGCTCTTAGTCTTATGTTATTGTCTTGTTATCGAATTCAAAGTCGTCATCAATCTGTCTAATCCTTCTATTGTATAGAACAGGCTTGACTTAACAGTCAGGCGATGGTCGAAAACAATACAATGTAAACAACAGGTATTTGCTCAAAACTTTCAGCGCCTGATGTTAAAGGGTCAATCCCGATAATGTTTTTTAGTCTGTTTAATTTTGTGTTAAAATCCATTAAGATCCCCTACCTTAGGGCCTAGCAACTAACTCAATATATTATGTGATACGTTTTCAAACAACTTAAACCCACCAGTCTTAATCTGGAAATGGAATCCGGTGTCCCAAACTGTATTATGCTGTAATTTGATAAAAACCAGACTTTTATTCTATAAAAATAATTTGTCGGTGAAATTTACCTTTTGTTATCAAGTACAGCACATGGACCATTCACCGTGTAGACCCCCAAAGGAACGGGAATCGATTACCGGGTCACCCAACAAAAGAAATGACCCCAAATCTTAAAAGGGTTACGTGTCCGGATAAGCTGTTTTAACGCTCACGTCCAAACGACTCAAATTTTGAGTCAGGATGTCTACACCATTCTTCTATATTTTGGCGTTTCAATTTCATACGTACTATTTGGGACTGTCCCTTTAAAATTTGTAAAGTGTTTATAAGCCGTATGTTTATGTGGCCCCACAGGGAACAGAGGTTTATTAAAGCTATTATTGCGAAATGGCTGTGATCATGTGTCCAGTGAGTGATAAATGTAATACTATATTACTAATATTAATTAACTTGATATATTTTATTACTATATAGCTTTACAACTATGATTTATTAAAATATGATTTAAAAATGGCTACGGTTACTATTGTTCGTACATAATCCCCCTCCTCTAAATAACTATTGTGCGTTATTAGGAGATTTGGATTGAGTTCATCTTTGTTGGACCTGGAAGTCGGGTAGTCGGCAAATCGCTGCTCATCTCGTCGTTGTTCTTCGTGTTCTTGGGGCGTTGTTTTTCAAAGCTCAAGACTCCGCCAATCAAAGTATAATTGACCCACCAAGACTAGGCATGCTGATTCTTGGACAAGTGCGTATGAAGTGACAAAGGTGGCTGTGATGACGTTATATTATTCGGTCCCTGCAGGCCCGAAGCCAGAACGAATATTTAGCCGACATAGGGGGCGAGGAAGATAAATTTCCGACGACAAAAAATCAATGAACGAAGGTCATCGCCGACTGCCGTAAGCAGGAGGAGGGGAGAGCACGAACATTAGAAGCTGAGAGAGTGAATAATTTAGGCCTCTATGACATACAGGTGGCGAATGTGTCGGAAAATTAAGAGTTTCTAGCCGACATTACCTATCTCTTGGGCGAATTTGAGAGAATATGTCGTACTAAAACTCTCTCCCGGCGAAAATGCGAGATAGCTAACCAGCGTTTTTTTCGACCCAGACAGAAATATTCCGACAGGAACGGCCATGGGGGGGGGGGGGGCGACTCGCCCCCAGGACCCCCCACTAGCCTCGGGCCTGGGTCCCTGGTCCACAACACGTACTTTTATAAATGAAGGTGCGTAAATAAAAAAAGACATACGACATGAACTAGAGTGCCAAACATTCTTTCGATATGACCAAACTTAATGATGAACTGGCCAGAAAATTGAATCGGGTGTAAATGTAATTTGACTTGAAGTAGCAATTCAAGATGTAGATATACGTGACGCTACTAATTATCAATTAATGACAAAAAATATCTCTTAAATCAAAAGTTCTTCATTAATGATTCAATTCGCAGTAATGGCCCAGTTTTCCCTGATGTATGCATTATGATATCAGATATTTATATGATTTACGTTTGAGTTTAGTTGAATAGATAAAATCGATGAGCACTTTAATTTCATTTCGTGTTAATGAGGACAAGGTTATAAATTGATAACAACATTAACAGTCAACAAATAATGGCGACTATGTTTATACTTTTCACATTTCTCTGCTTTTTTTAAAAAAAAAGTTTGAGTGCTAAACAACCACTTACTGTGTTTATAGTAGCCGATGATTTAGGTAAGAGAGAGAGAGAGAGAGATGTTGGGTTTAACGTCCACTCGACACTATGTCATTTTGGGACTAACGTATTGTTTTCAATTTTTATTTCAATAATTCGCTTGCGCGTAGGGGTATTTTAGCAGTGGGAGGAAACCGGAGTAACCGGAGGAAACCCACGAGGTTGAGAAGTCGCCTTAATGCGTATGTTATACAAATATATAAATATAAAGTCGCCTGAGTATTTAACAGTTACAGAATACAATTTTTGTATATTTTTTTAAAAAGAAATTCTATGAACAAAACTTCAGGAAATTGTAAATGAAATGAATGAAATAGGGTTTAACGGCCTACTATTATGCACCTAACCTGGGCTAATGGAAGACGAGGATACGCCATACAGTGTGCTATGAGGGAAATTTTGCCCGGGTAGCGGCGCTACGGCCTACTCTAACTCTTATATCGAATTCCAACTGTCAAGGGATATTTTACGTGCATTCCAATGTGTACACGGGACCTCGGTTTTTCGTCCCATCCGAACGACTAGGCAGCTGTCCTTGCCAGGCCCCCTTTTTTGCATCACTGACAAGGGGAAATCACGTCGGAAATCGAGATGAACTTACTCGGTCAATACAGGGATCGAATACCCGACCTCCAGACTAACGAACCAGCGCCTTGTCCACTTAGCCACCGTGATCCCGTAAATTGTAAAACAACGGGTGTAGTTTTTTTAAGTCTCCGAAATTTGTCAAATGGTTTGGATAGTTCGGACTTGGTTTTATTTTAATAGAAAACTGTAGATTATGCAATTTGTCCCCCTAAGGTGGACAATAGTGGGGTCGCCTTCATGCAAAATTCATCTATATACACACACAGGAAATCACTATAGATAATGTCCTGTTTCGTGTAGTTCGTTTTGGCATTAGGGTTAATTTTAGCACTTGACTTAATACTAATCACCAACAAGAACCCACAAAGACCGAGACCAGCTGCTTTTTTTCTTAATAGCGTTTAAACCATTGCAAACGGTTGCATATCTATAACATTTCTTTTCTTGTCGGCAGTCTGATTTTACATCTATTGAATATGTTTTGATGTAGAGAGCCCCTATAATATATGGCTCAGTTGGCAAGTCGCTGGATTAATTCCAGTTATTCTTAATAACAATGTCAACGTATACTTTAACATTGCCACCTATATCCAACAATACTTCTTTAACGCTGGAAGTGGAATCCGGGGAAGCTGGTAACTAGACTCTCGTAAGCTCTAGCTCTAAATTATTGTTATGCCCGGGCTAGGTTTATTGGTAGGCGGACCGAGTAAACATCCCCAACGTCATTTCTCTGCTTCCAAAAGTCTCAACTAAGTACTTTATCTATTTCCAATGATATTTGTAGATTAATTATGATGGGAGTCAAACTAACTACTTACCATTAAGACAACTTTACACAAGATCAATCATGTAATCATTTATTTAAACTACCATTTGTTGTTAATTCGCGTCGGAATGATTTTGATTAACGAGAATCTAATAATTGTTGGGGTTTATCGGTGGCGATACTGATAACATGAAAACCTTACCCTATTTATTACAGATTACGAATTCTAGACTATAAACAAGTTAAACACCCTACTTCACCTGCAGCGTTTGCTAAAGTTCAGGCGTAGAAATATTCTACGAGTGGAAAACTATATAAGTCTCTTAGAGTGTTTACGTCTTTGATAATCAAAACATGGAAGAGCTTTCAACTGCAGATAAAGCACAAAGATTAATTCAGATCATATTGGGCAGTGTCGTACTCAATCTGATATCGCTTGTTGCCATTCTTGAGAGTAGATCGCTACTACTAAAGCTGAAAGTTCTTTATACCTCTCTTGTGGTTTCTGATACTCTCCTGGGTCTTCTATTATGATGGAAAGAGTTATTCCATATGTATATAAAGTTGACTACATGATGTGTAATATCCGAATGTATTGTGGCTACATGATCCATATGGTCACAATTTATACACACTAATTACTAGCGCTGGAACGATTTTTGTGTTTCAACATGGCCATGAACTTTTACAAGAAGTTACATGGAAGAAAATGTCTGCCGGGTGTTATAATTATTTGGCTGTTTTCGGTTGTTTCCATTATTGCAGTTTTCCCTGGCGGATTCGGAAGTCAAGACGAATGCCTGCATATAGTATCTGTAAATGGTGTTGGTTACATTTACTCATCCTTATCATGGTCATCTACATTTATATCGGAAAAGTAATAAAAGCCACATCCGTCGTATAGGAGAAGTGATTGTAGACGATTCTCAACATGGACGGGCACGACGTAACTTGGCAAAGACAGAAAGGCAAACCTATGTTACTGTCGCCATCATTGCTACCTTGTTTGGAATTTCGTATGTTCCGATAAGTATCTTTATACTTTTTGCTCGCATTTTTGTTCCTGATGTTACTGTATTTATGAACCAAGCTATGGCGACGACTAGTTATTGCGTGCTGATATCTATTTACATTATGAACAGCCTCATTGACCCATTAATTTGTTTATTTTTGGCAACATGAAAATTACCGAAAGGAAATCATTAATAGGATGTTGTGCAGAAAAGTGTCACCCGAATCTATTAGACATTGTTGTAGAGCAGCACAACAAAATACAAACAGGACAAATGATACAGGAACACAGCATACACTGCAGCAAATTTCCAGATAAGAAATGAACGGCCTAGTGTTTATACAGACTAATCTAATGAAAATTGCGTATGCCATACAGTTTGCCAGGAGATAAATTTCCCAGGCAGTGGCGGTACGGTGGTTTACACTTGTTTCGAATCATAACTGTTGAGGGTGCACGGAGCCTAGGTTTTTCGTGCCATTCGAACGACTAGAGACCATCAGTGTACTAACACATGTATCGAAATAACTCAATTTTTTTGAAGTTCGCATTATTGTTTGTTTGTTTTTTTCAATATAATAATATTACGGAATCCAGAAATGATTGGCGGTGGGATCTGCCTAGTTCCTTTATGAACTGTCTCTGAGCGAACGATGTGTTAGCGAGACATCGTTCGCTCAGAGACAGTTCATAAAGGAACTAGGATCTGCCATTTAAATGACTGGTGTTTTGGGGGTTTTGTGTGGCATGTTCTAACACATTGTACTCGAGGTGACAGGCAATTAACGAGTTATATGATTGAACATCAAAAACGTCCAACTTTATATGCGTGAATTTGTGGTAAAGAAAGAATGTATTTTTAGATTCTATAAATTAACTGACTTTAATTCGCTATTTTCTATAAAAGTATAATCGTACATGTAAGTATAATGTTTCTTATAATTATGCGGATGTCTTTGGTATTTGTGCATTGCTCGATTTTGAGCAAGTGTCTAGTTTTAAAATTAAATATTGTTTAGATAGATTGTTATTTCAAAGAGTTCAAGATAAAAAAAATCCTTACTTTGTCATGAAAATGGGTTATTTGTGTGAAAATTAGCATGAAAGTATCTTAATAAACCAAAAAAGCTTTTTGAAAATAATGTGTACACAGATATTTCAAAGTTAAAACGTAGAGTGATTGACGATTTGTTTTTAAATCGATGTAGGCCTAATGGGAATAACTTTATTTAAAACAGTAGATCAACTGATTCCACTCTTATATAATTATTTCATGCACGATTCCATTTTTTTATAATTATTTTGTTTAAATAAACGAACTAATATTACGCTATAACGAAATACTATAACGTTATAACGTAATACTATATCATTATAACGAAAAACTATATCGTTATAACGAAATGTTATATTCCACTCTTTTATAAATATTTTGTTTAAACCAAATATAATTTCGCAAAGACGGAATATTATTTCGCTTTGGGGAAAAATTTCACTATATACAAAATATTATTTTGTTTAAACGAGTAAGCTTTTGATTAATTCCTTTTAATAAATATGTCGTTTAAATGAAATAATTTGTCGTTTAAAGGAATTAATATGTTGTTTAAAAAGGAATTAATATTCATTTTAAGGTATTAATATTCATTTTAAGATATTAATATTCATTTAAAGGAATGAATATTCATTTAAAGGAATGAATATGCATTTAAAGGAATGAATATGCATTTAAAGGAATGAATATTCATTTAAAGGAAGGAATGAATATTCATTTAAAGGAATGAATATTCATTTAAAGGTATTTATATTCATTTAAACGAAGGGCCTCCGTATTTATCACTTTTACTCCATTTCAAAGCATCACGGAAACACAGGTGGAAACATCACCGCCCAACCATATAGAAGGCCTTTACATTTACATTTTAAAAACATATCTTATTGACCAAGACATACATGTACCTTTGAAATATTTGTAGGTCTTTACTCGGTAAAATGTTATTATATTTCAGTATGAATCCGTTATAAATTAATTATTCGGGGAATATGAGACTAAATCAGATAATGAAGCTTAAAACATTACCGAAGAATTACAACATATAGACGTTCAAAATGATGTCGATTAACACATAAACCAGTCGCTGGTTAGTTATATTTTACAATTAAAGGGTCAATCCCGATAATGTTTTTGAGAATAAAACTCTTTAATTTTGTGTTAAAATCCATTAAGATCGCTAACTAAGGGCCTAGCAACTAACTCAATATATGTGATACGTTTTCAAACAACTTAAACCCACAGTCTTCATCTTGAAATGGAGTTCGGTGTTCCAAACTGTATTATGCGGTGATTTAATAAAACCAGACTTTTTTTTAATAAAAATAATGTGTCGGTGAAATTTACCTTTTGTTATCAAGTACAGCATATGGACCATTCACCGTGCAGACCTCTAAAGGAACAGGGTATTATCGGGTCATCAAACGAAAAAATTGACCCGGAATCTTAAAAGGGTTAGGCGTACGTGTCCGGATATGCTGTTTTAACGCTCACGTCCAAACGACTCAATATTTTGAGCTGACATTTTTGAGGTTGGGGATCAGATAATACAGCAAACTATTGGTTTACCAATGGGAACTGACCCCGCCCCATTTATGGCAAATGCACATTTACATAAATATGAATTCTATTTTCAGGACCATAAAAGAAAAACAGATTACAAAGTAGCTAAAAGTCTCAACTACACCTTCCGTTACATTGATGACATAACACCCATCAATGATAATGGAAATTTCAATAAATATAAAAGTGAAATATATCCCCCGGAACTTATATTAAATAAAGAAAATTCCGGCACCCAAATTGCATCTGTTCTTGACCTGGACATCAATATCATTAACAATAGATTTAATGTTGGTATTTTCGACAAAACGGACAAATTCGGTTTTGAAGTAGTAAAATATCCGTCAATTTATAGCAACATACCAGATACAACACTATATAATGTTTTCTATTCACAGGCATTACGATTTTTGACCGTATGTAACAACAAAGAACTGTTTCTTTCCCGAATAAAATCCCTGTTTTTTAAATGCACTGCCAAAGGTGGTACACAGTTACGCATATTTAAAGAAATTTTGAAACTTCCGTTTCATCAATATACCAAGTTTAACATTTCTTATAAGTATATAACCGAGTACATATTGGATAATTATCCAATTTAATTTAGTTTAATTTGTATAGTTACGTAGCCATGTTTGGATTATCGCCCTTATTGTTATTATTTTATTACTTCATAAATACACTTACATTGTATGCTTTCTTCTACATTCCTGTTTTGCATTGCTTGTATAGGGTATTTAGTATTATGTTTTGTTCAATTATACAACTTGAAAATTCTAATTGGTTGTTTAAACTCATAGCTTTTAGCATTATTAAATCTTGATTATCGCCCTTTTTGTTAAGAAATTCTATTGACGTCATTGATAACATTACGACGTATTTACGTCACACCATTCAGTTAGCAGACGACTGCCTCCCGAGGCGGTCTACATTTTCTTTGCTTCATTGTGTTGGGCTGTTTGTGCGTTTTCTTGTACGAGTCAATATGTTCAATCTTGAGTGAAGTCTGAGTTGCTTCAGACCCGGGACTGTACAGCGCAGTGGACGCTTACGGCTAGCCCCCGGATCCATTCACTCTTTTTTGAATTGTTGTTTTATTGTTTGTTTCGTTTACTGTTTCGGAGTATGATGTATTGTCGTTGTATTTGTCCTTTGTGTAAATCATATGTGGCGCAGTCCCCCTGCACTAACTATTAGAGTCAGGGGTCAGGGTATATTCACCATTCTTCTATATTTTGGCGTTTAAATTTCATACAAACTCATGACTTTTATTTTTGAGGCTCTGTTCTATTCGGGACAGTACCTTTAAGCATGATGACTCCGGAACGCAAAGTCGTTAACCCCCCCCCCCCCACATACACACACACATACACACACCACCCCTATAACCTCGATGCTTTATGCTTCCCACCGAATTTGAAACAATTTCGTAGCTTCGGAAACGAAAAGACGCGAAACGCTGAAAATATTTAGGGTTCATCCTCTCAATCTCATGATCCCCTAATTCTTCAAACCAAATCTGAACGGGGATCACGGTGGCTAAGTGGATAAGGCGCTGGTTCGCTAGCCTGGAGGTTGAGTGTTCGATCCCTGCATTGGCCGAGAAAGTTCATCTCGATTTTCCGGCGTGATTTCCCCTTGTCAGTGATGCAGAAGGAGGGCCTGACAAGGACAGCTGCCTAGTCGTTCGGATGGGACGAAAAACCGAGGTCCCGTGTACAAATTGGAGTGCACGTAAAAGATTCCTTGGCAGTTGGAATTCGATATAAGAGTAGGCCGTAGCGCCGCTGCCCGGGCAAAATTTCCCTCATTGCACACTGTGGCGTATGCCCGTCTTCAATTAGCCCAGGTACGGTGCTTAAGCGTAGGACGTTAAACCCCATTTCATTCATTCCAAATCTGAACAGAAGTCTTAAGGTTCTCAAAGTTATCGGTTAAGGGGAGATAATTTAAAAAGAATCACAAAACAATCTAAAATTTGCCAACAGTGAGGCTGATGTCCCCCGATGAAATCCCGAAATAAATGACACATAGGGGGGCCTACTACATGTATTGATTAATCGCCCATTTATGAGGCATACGCATATATTAGGCCTACACCAAGTTTGAACATATCTATAGCTCAATTTAGGAAAAGTGTCCCAAAAAGTGTGACGGACAGACAGACCGACAGACGGAAATACCCATAGTCCCCCGCGTTCCCCGAAAGAAAGGCGGGGGGAAAAATAAGAATATACGTTCAACAAATCAATATTATTATAATGGCATTGGCTGAAAGAAGTATAGATATCCTATAAAGATATCTATGGAAAGAAGCGGGAAAAGTGCCTGGGTGTTCGCGTCATAATTGTTTTGTTTGGTTACTGCCCTTGGATGACAGATCCGGTTAGAAGTAAAAAGAAATACACTTTCTTTCTTGCATGTTTGTGCATACACGAGCGATTGAATGAAGAACGATGAATGCTGAAATGCTTCCTGCCAGCTTTATTTTCATAGCACTTATTTTGTCTTTTTGTTTACCTCATTCATAGAAAAGGTCATTGGTTTGTTATCACGCTACTGTAGGCTACTGTAACTGTGTAAAGAGGTTCCGGGTAGAGAACAACCAGACAATTCACAATAATAGCTCAGCTGTTCTCAAGTCACTAGCCTAATTACTAATAGTAAAATAGGCCTATTAAGTTAAAGTACCCAGTCGATTGCCTGCCCGGTAATGTTCGGTTTTCTGGTTCAAGACTCAACCAGTAAATTAAATTAGATCTCAGTCTGTTAAATTAAAATTAGTGTTAATAGTAAACAAATGAAGAATTATCATGTTTTCATTTTTGAAAGATGAACACACAAAACAACTTCGTTTATCATTCAGGAGATTTTTTGAACAAGGCACTCTGACAGACATTACCATAAACGTTTCTGGCAAAAAATTCAAATGTCATCGAGTTATTCTTGCAAGCATGTCCGTTTACTATGAGACATTGTTTTCGTCAAATTTTAAAGAAGCTACGCAAGAGGAGTTAACATTACCTTTAGATATAGACTGTGATACATTTGAAGAAGTCTTGCAATTTATTTACTGCGTTACAGATACTGTTGATTCATCACATGCTGAAAAACTCTTTCAAATCACTGATTTTCTTCAAATAAATTCCTTAAAATCCACACTCATAGAACAGTTATTATATGACCTAGATTCAGAAAACTGCCTGGAGTATTTTCGTTTGGCTGATTTGTATAATTGTCCAAAATTGCTAGACAAGGCCTTGGCGAAGACTGCAGAGCACTTTGAAGATATTGTTAAAAATTATGTTTTCTTGTTGCTGCGAAGTGATTTAGTTTGCAACCTCATAAGTAAGACCTACTTAAGCATATCATCAGAGGAAAAGATCTTTGAAGCTGTTGTGAGTTGGTTTCATGAAAATGAAGAAGAAAGAAAGGACAAATTATCACAGATCCTTAATCACATCCGATTTCCGCAGATGGCAATTGAATATTTATCCGGTACAGTTGCCAAAGAGAAATTTATGAAGCCATTGCAGCGAGTGAAACTTATTGCTGAGGCCGAAAAATATCACACCAATCCACATTTAAGGTATGATTACATGTATGGATGTAAACTTATGGGTCGTGGTATTGCAGAATTTGTGCATTAATATGCATTCAGACACATTGAATCTTGAGTAAGCTTCTATTAATCAGGGCCTTAACCACAAATCTTTTTCACCTAATCTTTCAGTTCTCTTATTATGGAACAAAAATTTGATTTTACTTGAAAAATAGAAAAACTAAACTGGTACTTGTAAGTGTAACTCTGAGATTTCAAGTTTTTTATGGACCACATTTGCATGGAATTTTAGTTATTTAGGTGTAAAATAAGAGATAAGCTTATAGAATTTGATTACTGCACAGGTACCGGTAGTGGGTTACAAATTCATTGCATGCTCATTATAAATGAGCTTACATGAAGTGGTCAATCAGCTGATACATGAAGGTAATTATTTGGGAGATGTTCCTGTAAGTAAGTAGAATTGTAACTTCCCCTGTTAATGTTATGTCATCCCTCTTAGGAAAAATTTGTTCTGATTATCATTCCAATATTCCATAGACACTCAATGTCAGTATTGTCAATACCCAACTACTCATATGAGAGACAGATTATTTATGCCAAATCATTCATTATGTTTAAGAAAAATCAAGACAGTACCAAGTCAGAAATTAACAATAAAAACATTTATCATTACGATGTCGATGTGAACCTTGACAGAAGTCAAAATAAATCAAAAGAGTACCGGTACCTCCCACCTGCCCTGTCTTCAAAATATAGATTACACTGTATATCTCACCATAAAACACTATTTTTGTCCAAACATGAACTCATTTTTAATTTTTCATCTAAATGATATTTTTAATTTTAATAATACAGGAAATTACATTTTATAACACTTCATCATTTTATTTCAAAGAAAACTTTTGTATTAAAACAAACACAATTATCAGTTAAATAAAAATAAAAGTTATAAATCAACAATCTATTATTTCAAAAACATTCGATTTATCTTCTAATCTTGGTCCAAGTGGTCTTATGTCTTGCTCTTACTCTTGGTCATCAATAGATGACACAGACTAGCTTATATCGCCTTCTGATGAAGCCGAAAGTTGTAAAATCTTCAAAACATTATATTATAAATCTAAAGCTATTATTAATACCTGGTACTGAATTGAAATGAACAATTTTTCAATTGGACAGGCAACAGACATTTATTTTTTGATTTCAACTTTCACAATATATTGAAATTTACAGGGGAATCAGTTTCCTTTGAGAGGCAATCAGTCGATTCAACTTTGATGTAGCATATTTTATATTAAATTTATCTTTTTAGGCATACATATTCTTCTATTAGAACGGTACCTCGACATCATCCAGAAGAAGTGAATATGTTTTGTATAGTTGGTTGTCAGGCAGATAGAAGAGATGATGGAAGTTATTCCCAGACTCATCCTACTGTTCACATGTTTGATTTACTCACAACTAAATGGTACAAACTAAACTATGCTCTTCATGAGAAACTGTTAGATTGCACAAATTTCGCTGTGTGTCCCTACAATAATGGTATATTCATAAGCGGGGGTCCCAAGAACTGTAAAGGTCTTTCATTCTTAGATGTTCGCAAGAAAGTTTTGTCTAAACGAAGACAGATGAACACTCCAAGAATGTTTCATTGTCTAGTGGCCATAAAGTTTCGTCTCTATGCCATTGGTGGTAAAAACCTTAATGACCAAAGATTAGCATCCGTTGAGATGTTAGATACCGACGAACAACGCGGTCGAAGTTCGAATTGGCAGAATTATGGAAGGGTGCAAGTAGCTGTATCTGATATGACAGCAACTTTCCAGAATCAAAAAATCTACATATTCGGTGGCTTTACAGATTCTCCAGACCCAGTTCCTATTCAATGCTTTGATACAGAAACTTTGGATTGTTATTTAATTAATTCACCTACATTACCGGAAAGATTTGTGATGCCAAAATGTGTTCTCTGTGATAATCGTATTATTGTAGTGTGTGGCGATGGCTGTGTGTATGAATTTTTGGGAGACGAGTCCAAATTTAAAAAATTAGGACAAATCCAAGTCTTCCTAAAAAAACATTATTTTGGTCTTATTCAATATACAGGCTGTGTCTTTATATTCGGAGGGGTTGGTTCAACTCAAGATGTTGTTAGCTTTGACCTCAGGACAGGATTAACAAAATATCATTCCCATTTTTCACCAATTACATGTACCGCTGTTTATGGAGGATTTTTCACATCAACAAAACTTTCAGGATTAACTCCACTATAGACATTATACCGTACATAGTTTGTGTACCTGGTATGTACTGAAGATGGTGTCAAATGTAATTATTATTTATTTGTTATGAAATTCAAAGAATATGAAGGACAGTGTTACATAATTTTTATAATGAAAATATGTACACATTCATTGTAATTGACTAAAAAAATACATTAAATTACATTATTTATATTTGAGGACAGATTTATTGTACTAGTGTTTAGAACATCCATTCTGACAGGACAGCTTACAATATAAATGTATTATAAAATATTATTTGATGTGTACATGGAAATAGAGAATGGCACAAATTTGTACAATTTTCTAGATTCAAGAAACATCCTATAATAAACTGTGGTGTAATATGTGGTTGTCTCCCTTTACTCATCATAAATATAATTGGGGTTAGGTGACAATAAGTCTTAAACCAATCTAAAATGCAACTGCTTTTTGTTAGGCATGTTTTATTTCATATACCATACTGATGTCAAAAGAAAGAATACGCTGTGCATTTCGTGCTGCATCAACCAAAGTCGTTTTTCAATTCTATGCGGTATTCGGGTTAAAATTCAATTTGTTTCACATTTTTTGATTAGATTTAGAAATGTTGAGTTATGACACAAGAGACAAGATCAGTAATGTTTTATCAACTGTTTCTAATCTAAACCAAACTTACTCACATTTTTAGTGTGTATACTTTCTTTTGAACATTAGTATTATATATCTTATTTAATAAAATTTATAGATTTGTTACTTGCTCTATTAAAATTGTGACAAAAACTTTTGTTTCCTGTGATTAAGTTATGAATTTGTACATTGGAATGACAGTATAGTGTAATAATATAGCAAGTCAGGACTGTATTAAGCTTGCATGGGTCAAAATTTGTTGAGGCACTTACATTGAATAGTGAAAATGGGGCTTTTTTTGTAATTGTCTGTCACACTCACATATGTAACGTTGATGTCTTTGACTTAGCAACAAATAACTGTTACAAATGAATATATATGTCACTAATAGACCAAGGGATCGGTTTATATACATGCTGTGAATTAGTTAGTAAAAATTGTTAGTAATCTGGCAGAAGTCATTAACTAGGTGCTATGTCACTAAGGTGTTAAAACTGTGACTATTGAATGATATACACCACCATTGTCCAGGTTTGTGTATTCAATAGTGATAGGTGTTACACATAGTCAGCTTCTACACTAGTAGTGTCATTATTTACAGTTAGTTGCACACCTGCTAACTAATGACAACTGCATAATTTCTAACCACTTTCTATAAGCTTACATACTAAGCATTAATTTAGAATACTGGCCACTTATTTAATATGATTTAATGCCAAAAATGGTCATTACCAAAAATGCCTAGGTTCATTAGTCAAAGGTATCAGCTTAGCAATAAATGTGCAATTCGTTTATATTTATTTCAATTTGGCACAAACATAATATACAACATAATAATTAAAATCCTAAGTAATTTAATCTGGGGAGCCCCTTTAATATTGGGAATCTTGGCTGCAGCCTAATTCGCATTCCTTGTTATCTGGCTACGTACTACATGTAAATGTCTGTAACTAAACAAAGATTGCTTATAATTATTTGACATTTTGTTTTGCTTTTGAAATAAACCACCTTTTTTTTAACCTGTTATAAAATAGTGCTTAAAGATAAAACATTGTTCGTACTATTAGTAGTATTCCATACAATACCTGTACAACATGACTGAATTTAGTATATTGAATCACTTCTTTAAATATAGGCAATGTTTTCCCACTTTTTTTCTAATGATTTAGTGTGTAATAATTTGATATCAATTTAGCTAGAGTTTTTTATGGTTACGCTTTTTTTGCACTTTATTTAAGATTACAATATAGGCATTTATTGTGCTATATTTGCCACTTATTAAGCAAAGCAATGTTATTATAGTCAAATGTTCATCAGTTTTTGTTAATATTTTGATACTCTAGAATTTACATCTGACTGACATAATTATTGAAAAGCCAGGATTCCGGTCATTTGAACTTTTTGGACCAATTTGGTAGTATATTTTAGGAATTTTGAAATCGAAGTGTGATTTTAATTGGGTTATTATTAGTTATGACAATTTGAGTATAATGGCATTATACCAAGAAGATCTTTCACAGACAGAATGTGGTAGTGACAATGGAAAGTAAGAGTATAATTACAAATTAAAAATAAAGAGAATGATATTGTAAAGTTTCTGAAGTTTTGAATGAATATAAATGTATGTCTTTTATTACCGTACAATCAGTTATCTTATATTTTATCAATTAAACATTGGTTAAAAACTGGGTTTAATCAATGACAGACAATGTCTGTGGTCATTTTCCTTAAAGGGACTGGCATCTCATCTAAAAAGTCCCACAGTCAAATTCTCTTGCCTAGTTAGTTGCTTATGCAAATAACCGGAGTCACACAGAAGCGCCACTGTCTGACACTCCGGGAACAATTTGCTAAGTCTAATAACCACAGAGAAGAAAATTACCACGTGTAGAGACGTTAAATATCATACCTCATCATAAGGGGGTTGCTGTGTCAAATAATATATGCATTTATTTATTCAAAAATATAAAAAACTTTGCTTTCTCATTGTTAAGCTTAAATGGAAAGTCAGATATTTCTTAGAATACCAAAAATAAAATTTTATTTAATTTAAAAGTAGGCCCTACGCCAATAACCAAATTCCAAAATGTGAAGCAATAGCCGAGTTATGGTGTCTGAGAGTTAAAATATTGGGTTTAGATATGATTGCAAGATTTGCTTAAAGGGGCTACTGAACTCAAAAGAAATTTCACTCTGTTTGAATAGTGACTTGTTATTTGTGACAATTGCACAACAATTTTGACAACCATATAGAAATGGTTAAACATGAAATTTAATGCCCACATTGAAACTTAATGTTTGTTTTTTCTAAGAAACTTTCACAAAAGAAAAAAAAAGCATGGGACTTCCCCATAAATACTATTGTAAATAAAATATGAAGACATTAAGAAATGATCTCAGCTTTTGAATGTATACAGTATTGTTATAGATTAATTTTGTTTTATGTTATTATGGAATGGTTTAAAGCTTGCTTCGCTGGAATTTCTTACATCAGTTTTTGTTCAAACATGTGCAATTTGTCTTATCGGGGTGGGGTAATAAGCCTGACCAATCCTTGTCTGTATTTGATTATGATGCTCTCAAAGTTTCCAGACTTCAGGTGAACTCTATCTCTATCCCTAACACTAGGGGTAAATAGGACAAAATTCCCCTGCTTTTATGGAACTATATGCCTAACACTAGGGGTGAAATAGGCTCCCGAATTGTACAAAGCAATGTTGTTGTTAATATTACTGTGTGATTGCATCTTGATTAAATATGTAGATTAATTTTCTGTCTTTAATATGAGTCAATGTTGGACAAAAAAAATCACCCTGCCATTTGGCAAGTAAGATGATAGTCATACATATACATTGTACAATATATTACTCAACATACCTAAGTATATTTTAATTTATCTACACCTATGTCATTGTATACTTATTAAAACAAGTATACAATGACATTGGTGTAGATAAATACAAACCAAATCAAAGCTGTAAGAAAATTTTACAGATAAAAAGTAGGCTGTTTAAAAAGCTATCTCACAACGTGATAAAATGTTGTTAAATATGGATTCCGAATGAAATGGGGAACCAAATGAATGGTTTTTTTTACAAAATTTGTTATGTGCCCTTTAGAACCACATAACCGGGTTTTTTTACCCGAGAAGTATATCCCGTTGATTCATTTCTGTTGTGTTGTAATTATGCAATTCTCTGACAGACTACTTTCCAACTACCCAAACTGTTTATTTTATGTATAAACCTTTGATTTGGTTTTGCATCTGTTAAGTATTTTTACCATTTATTTTTTCTTTATTGGACTGACGGGGTACCGTATCATGATATGTATGGCTATCATTTTCAGATATGTATGATAAGTATGGCTATCATTTCACTTTAATCATATGTTGGATATGATTAAATTTGTATAAGTTTATTTCTGTAAATAAATTTCTAATTAACCTATCATTTGTCCAAAGTTAAAATACAAATCAATCAGTCAGTGAGTAAGACAACTAATGTCTAACCAGGGGATCTCTGCAGACCGGGTTTCTTCTTGGTAGTGGTGAGTTGGACCTTTCTTGAAACTTGCACACCTGTACGGGCTTGTAGTATTTTAAGCATTTCTGAACATTTCGTCCATGGCATGATTACAGCCATTAAAGACCTACTCTTTATTACATTTTCTGCCTAGATGTTAAATTGTAGTAATGGGGTAAAAGATAGATCAGGAGCAACCCTTTTATTGACCGTGGAACCCGAACGGGGGGTCCGGGGCCTCTCTCCCTGGGACATTTTGAAAAATGAACCCCAAATATGCTATTTGGTGCCATATCTGATTATGGACCAAAATACCGACCTGCAAGTAATTAACAACCACCAACCTCGCGTATCCACACACACACACAGGGTGCGGGTGACTTAATAATGAGTAAATTTTCGGGTGACCGTGCCCGATGAAATTCGGCTGAACCCGGAACCACAACCCATTGGAGAAATTTTGATGGTTGAAAATACAATGGTGAAATTCTCGTGGTTGAAAATGCAAGGATGAAAAGTCACAGTGAATTTGCAAATGCGAAAAGTAGAAAGTGAAAAAAAACACAAGTAGATTTTTACGATGTTAATTTTTGGCGAGCAACTTTTGTTTTGATACTAATATGGTGATTATGTGTTATGTAATATCTACAACTACTACAAGTGAAAAATAACGCAAAGGCCATTTTTTACCATTTTGACTGATAATTTTGCCATTTTAACTGTGATATTTTCTCTTAATATGGCAATGATTCGGCTCCATAGTACTGGTCATTCGGGTCTCAGCCTCGTTTCTCTATTTTGAAATTAAATCATTAAAATGGTCGAATCGTTAATCTACGTAAAATCGGAGCCATCCGGTCGCATAGAGAGTAAATTATGGCCTTCTCAATATGTTTATAAATGTCTAATTAATAATTTATATAACAGTTAATGTCCAAAGAAAGTCCTACAATAGACATGATTAGGTCTTACAAAATGCATGTTTAATATGCAATAAGGGTTAATTAAAGTAAAAATATAATTATTTAAATCAAAAATGCACTATAATGGCTCTTTGCACAGTAAAGGGACATATTACTTGCACGAGGGAGATTCAAATGAATGTAATAATTCCATTTATCTATTTTAATTCATAACAAAGGGTTATTTTATGAATATAAATGCATATATTAGGATAGTTGAGCTAGTTTGCTCCATTATATGAGTGTGTACGTAACAGTACCCATGCGGTGATAGCAAAAAAGAACCACAGATATTTGATGGAAATGTAGTAACGTTACCAATAAATGGATTGAAAATAACGTTATCAAAAATGTAATGGATGGAAAACAACGTTATCGAAAAGATGACAGATGGAAAATAACGTTATCATAAATTCTGATGATTGAATTGGCAACACATTCTATGTAGTGTAGATTAGATGTGTAAACGTGATATAGAGTGGAATAGCAGACGTTGTCACCATTCGGCAAACCTCTTCAGATTCCGGTACATCCAGTACAAGGGTTAATCAGCGAAATGGATGTATGAGATGTGTCGTTGACGTTTGGGAAAGTAGACGAGGGGAAATGTGTAGGGAGTGATAGTTAGATGTATTATGAATGGTTAGAGTGGCTGTGGTGTTACGGTGAAATACTATGCCGCCACCGTAACACCACAGCTTTATGATTTGTTAGACAGGAGTGATGTAATAAGTCCGACAATAATAAATAACATATTTCTGATTTTATTGTCGTCTTTTCCAACTTGCACTGGTTGTACGCCATTTTGAAACTAGCTGACGAAGACAGCTCGGGTGGCGATTGTTCGACCCCGGGCTGCTCTGTCAGTCGTATTCACGGAATTCCACGATAAAAAACACGGTAATATCGTGTTTCATCAAACCTCCGCGATGCGCGTACTGTATGTTTTAACCTTGACCTATTACTCAGTGATAAGCCTCCGCTGCAAAAAGAGTTCTCACCTTTTCATTATTAGTATAATGACTTCCTCGTGTGCGGCAGGTTAGTTTGCTTCTAAAAACACTGTTTACCGTTCCAAAAAATACAAAAGTAATTTTCTACCAGACAACCATGGTTCTATTCACCGAGACTAGATACTTTTTCTCGGTGTAAGGATATTATCGCTATGAATAAGTTCATACACTGTTGAGAAAATAATCCCGTTGGTTTGCTTCCTAACAATTTGAGCGCGAATCAACACTGTACTGAAAATTCTGTGCGTAATAACTATGAACGGTCTTCAAACATTCGGTTTATAATTAGCGATACACAAGTACAGTGGCAAGTGTTATGCTTAACAGGCTAATACCTCAAAAGTGCCTACGCGCGAAATCCCAGATAAAACAAAAAAATAGTGCCCGTGCGCGTGCCAGTAATAGAAAAACTAAGAGTTCGCGCATAAAAAATGCACGAACGTACAAGGCGCGATGTCATCTAGACTCGGCTGTATGACAGTAATTAATATGTACCTACGACCATACATTTGCGATGCGACTAGTCGACTACCGATTTACTTTAACAGGAAAACGTGCCGCTTTTACAGAAAAGTCCCAAAATGACGTCTTATCTAGAAATAATTTCTATGGGGGCAGCCATTTTTTAGTTTGTTGATATAATCTCCATGGGGGCAGCCTTTTTTATCCGGGTCCTTTAAAATAGTTCCAAAATGGCGGAATTCGTCATACACCCGAGTCTAGATGTAGAGTACCGGAATCTGTCGAGATCTGCCGCGTGTGGCTCAACGGCTCGTGCGTCGTTTACATAACACGAGCTGCTTCGGGCAAAATGATGCCTTTTACTCATCTTAATACCCATTTGCGTTAAATAGGAAATAATTTTATACGCCCACATTTTCACGTGGACGTATTATGTCGTTGCCCCTGTCCGTCCGTCCGGACGTCCGTCCACAATTGTTTGTGGACTCTCTACAGGTCACAATTCTTACCTGATTTTGACGAAACTTGAAATATAGGTTTATCCCCCAAAGATCTCGACTGCTTTCGATATTGGCATTATCGGATCAAAACTTCATGGATTATGGCCCCTGATTGTACGAAAAATCATGTTTTTAGCTTGTGGACCCTATAGAGGTCACAATTTTGAACCGATTTTGATGAAACTTTACATTCATGTTTATAACCCTAAGATCTTGGTTCCTTTCGATATTTGCGCCTATCGGAACGTAATTTCCTGAATTATTGCCCCTGATTGTCCGAAAAATCACCTATTTTAGCTTGTGGAACCTCTGGAGGTCACAATTATTATCAGATTTAAAAAAACGTTCGAATATATCACCGTTACACCCTAAGGGGGGTCGAGTTCAAAATTCGGAAAAATCGGGCCAAAATTACTATACAAAATGGCCGCCGTTCGTACGCGAATACTGTTTAAAATGGTATATCAATGTTGTGGACCCTGTAGAGGTCACAATTTTGATTTGATTTTGACGAAACTTGAAATGCATGGATATAACCCAAAGATCTTGGTTCCTTTCGATATTTGCGCATATCGGATTGTAACGTCCTGAATTATGGCCCCTGATTATACCCAAAATCGCCCTTGTTTAGCTTGTGGTTCCTCTAGAGGTCAAAATTATTATCCGATTTAAAAAATCGTTTGATTATATCACCGTTACACCCTAAGGAAGGATGAGTTCGAATTTTGGAAAAATTGGACCATAATTAAAATACAAAATGGCCGCCGTTCGTATGCGAATACTGTTGACAAAATGGTATATCAAGGTCGTCGACCCTGTAGAGGTCCCAATTTTAATTCGATTTTGACGAAACTTGAAATGCATGGATATTACCTAAAGAACTTGGGTCCTATTGATGTTTGCGCATATCGGATCGTAACTTCCTGAATTAATGCCCCTGATTATACGCAAAATCGCCTTTGTTTAGCACAATTATAATCCGATTTAAAAATTCGTTTGATTATATCACCGTTACAAGCTAAGGAAGGTTGAGTTCAAATTTCGGGAAAATAGGACCAAAATTACAATACAAAATGGCTGCTGTTTGTACGCGAATACTGTTAAAAAATGGTATTTCAAGGTTGTGGACCCTGTAGAGGTCACAATTTTAATTTCGATTTTGATGAAACTTAAATTGCGTGTTTATAACCTAAATATCTTGATACTTTTCGATATTTGCGCATATCAAATTGTAACTTAATGAATTATGGCCTTTGATTGTAGGAAAAATCACTTTCGGTTTTACTTGTTCTCTATCCATCTCTCGAAAATGTGGGCGTATCCTGTCTGGCAGCCGCTGGTTTAACCACAGATACTTCAAACGTCTTTATTTATTCTTTAGAAATGTTTTAGAATTTATTTTGTCGGAGGAAAAAAGTTAATATTTTGCCGAATTAAGACGCACAGGTGTCATCTTTATCAGTGATACTAGCGGCAAAGCGAATATTCACTGCGGGATCAGTTGGTGCGCCAGCTTCCAAAATCGATCGTCACTTTTTTGCGAACGTAACGAAACGGATGGAATGAAGAAACACGAGGAATTGATAGATTTACTGATGTCGCTTTTTTGTTTTCTTTATTATCCCCAACGGTGAGCCCTATTCGCTTCCGGTTTCGTGAGAAGTTACGAAAAAATTTGTAATGCATTTCATCCGAAGTCAACGTTATGTGTTTGCGGATTGGATGAACTGTACGTGACGTGAAGTTCGACATTTTTTAAGGGCAAAAATAACATGAAAATAAATCCCAAACACAGAATAGATCGGTATAAGACATACTTTATGCCCAATTCAACCAAATTTTGCTAATGTGAGTGCACTTATTGTTAAATATCAACACTTAGACACTTTACAAAATGTCGTCTAAAATGTTAAAAAAAAATATGAGAAAACTGAAGGAAAGATATTGTTATTTTTAGAGTAGCCAGAGACCGTGGTGTTGTACATAATCATTATTAAACAATTTTATCAAGATAATTCAAACATACACTAAACCAAAGTCTGAGGCCTTATCCCATACTGCACACAGCGATCAACCTACGTCATACCAGAATTGTTCACTGCCTTTTATATCCACCATTGTTTCTATGTTTAAAACGCTCTCGTGATCATTTTGGGGCGGGACTTATCAAACAGACACCGCTGTGTTTAGACAGCAGATTACAAAAAGGCCAGCACGTGTGTTTTTAATAGTTGTATTTAAACACGCCTTGTTGCTGACACTAGCTTAAAAGCGATATATAATGTTTGCTATAAGTAATATTGCAATACATTCTTTACCATTGTAAACTGTTTTTAAAGTTTCAATCTGTTTATCTTTCAAAACAATTGTTAGATACTCCTAAATTTGTTTTCGCAAACAAAACCGCCTGTGAAATTAACTGCCATAGGCGCCGCCATGTTGAATATTAGGGGACTTTTTTGTGATTCGGCCCTTGATTGGTTTGGCATCTTTCATACACACAACGGCGAAATAAACATATTTAATTTCATTCAATATGACAATAGAAGAGAAATAAATACTTCTAAAAATGTCTAAAAGCATACTCGGTGTTATCGACTAAAATAGTCGATGTAGGAATTAAAATGTCGGTTAATTAGGTTAGGGCCTATTCTCAGCCGAAGCTAGCAGTAGATAGGACGCCTAAGTTTGGGATGGCCTTATTCAATAGGTACTATTTTTCGGGAGTTTGGCTCTTTCCAAATTATGAGGGTTTCCAATAGTTTTTTTGAGATAAAATAATATGTAATTTTAACGAAGGTATTTTATATTGTATTTTCTGCCTCACGTCCCATACATCAAGAAGGAACCATAACAAAATAATAACAAATATATATATTTTTATTTTCAACATGTTCAAATTGACTGCTATGTTTTGTCCCTGTACTGTGCAAAGAACCCCATCGCAAATGTTGGCGTTTCGGTTGAATACGTAATGTCAACGTGAAATGCACCCAAAGACATTTACAGAGAACACAAGAATTTCTTCAAGTTTGGTCAAACAAACCATGTAAAGCTTACTATACAAATCAGTAGTTATAGGTTTTCAGAGAAGAACATTATCTTTATATCTTCTAATATAAAGTGTTTTGTCAATAGTACAAATTGGTCAATCGTCACGAACTAACATAGAAGAGGCAAGCGCAAGATGGAAAATCCAATCGCCATCAATATGTACAACTATGCCAAGAAAGACTTTGCGTCATAGCATAGCGTGAGTATGGCAGTCAAATGTTTATATCCCCGACCCCTTCGTATTTTTGAAGCTGTGGCTACGAGCATAATAATGTCATTAACGCCGCTACGCATTATAATGGATAAAGAGTGGTCCTCATTATATCCAGGGTCTGTGTGTTAAACGCAGCTGAATCAGACAATATAATATTAAGACTGGTAAAGACACATTTGCACACGAATGAATGAATGAATGAAATGGGGTTTAACGTCCTACGCTTAAGCACCGTACCTGGGCCAATTGAAGACGGGCATACGCCATACAGTGTGCTATGAGGGAAATTTTTGCCCGGGCAGCGGCGCTACGGCCTACTCTTATATCGAATTCCAACTGCCAAGGGATCTTTTACGTGCACTCCAATTTGTACACGGGACCTCGGTTTTTCGTCCCATCCGAACGACTAGGCAGCTGTCCTTGTCAGGCCCTCCTTCTGCATCACTGACAAGGGGAAATCACGCCGGAAAATCGAGATGAACTTTCTCGGCCAATGCAGGGATCGAACACTCAACCTCCGGGCTAGCGAACCAGCGCCTTATCCACTTAGCCACCGTGATCCCTCATTTGCACACGAGAGTTGATGCTGTGCGAAATATGCTATGTATAAAGCGTGAAGTCCAAATGGGATGTGGCAGAGCGCAAATGTTAAATGTAATGAGAGAAATGTAAAATGTAGGCTGGTCAAAAAAGCATTTTACCCTAGAGCATTCATTTGACACTTGACGTTTTACATTTAACTCTTGCCTTAAAGGTATTTTGACTTTACTATTCATTACCGGTATTAGGACTTTGTACATTGTACCATAATAAATGGAAATACATTGTAGCAGAGCATTTAATATTGGCAGCGATACCCTTCCATATTAGTACTACAGATTTGTCTTCTACTGCAAATTGGATTAATATGAACTACATGTATGTATTTCCGAGCAGCCTCATCGATGCCAATTTCAGTGCTTTATGAATATAATCCTGTAACATATATATAATAATAGAAATACGAAGTGTATAATAATATAGTCCTATAACATATCTCTATGTTTAATAGAAATAGGAAGTCAAATCACCCATCACCAGACGATGCATCAGTAAGGTTATAGTGACTAGTTTGCAAGCAAAATTGGTAGAACATTGAATTTGCCCAAATTTCCAACTGGGTTGTTTCCGGGGTACATGTATATCTTTTTAAAAAAAACTTTGTATAGTCTGTCATTGAGTCAACTGCGTGGTTTCGAATCCCCGGTTTCGTGGGTTTTCTCCGGTCCTCCGGTTTCCTCCAACTGTTAGAGACCCCTACGCTCAAGCGAATTATTGAAAAAAATTAAACCATATGTTAGTCCCGAAATGGCCTAGTTTGTGGACGTTAAACCCCATTCCCTTTCTCCCCTCTTTTAATTGAATACCGCGAATTTATCCTGAGCATCGATTATTATTTTTGAATGCAGCTGATTGGATGGCTGGAATTTAGAGGGGTGAACAGTCCATTTGCTGATTACACTATTTTGCCTGATTACACAATTTTGCCGGATAACACTATTTTGCCTTTACAGTTTTTTTTAAAAAAATTTGTCTAATGGTTTGGATTGTTCTTACTTGGTTTTATTTTATTTCGGTTACAAAACCATTGGATACTTATGGAGTTGTTTACACGAGCGTTTGCGGTGGTTAAATTTTCAGGCATTTCGGATTCTGCCACCCAGCGAAAGTACGTTATCTCAATCCTCGTCCCCATCAATCAGATATGCCACCAAATCGCATATTTGGGGTTTATTTTTCAAAATTTTCCCGGGGAAGAGCTACCGGCCCCCGTCCAAGCTCCGCGTCAGTAAAAGGGGCCGCTCCGACGCGAGAGCCCGGGCCGGTTCCCGGCCCCAATCCGCCCCTGCAGCCTTATGCGTTTGGTTAACCCTTCTGGTTATGTCAGTCTAGACCAGTAATATTCTCCTGCACGGGGTATGTTTAGCCTCGTTCATTGAGTCGCTTCATATTACGACTATGATGTAATAAAAATTGGAAAACATGTTTTCTTGTCGATATTCATATAATGTCGGTTACGCCTTAAAAAAAAAATGACGTGGGTTTTTTTTGTTTAAAGGGAAAGTTCCGAATTATACAGGGGCTCAAAAATAAAAGTCTGAGAATGTATGAAAATAAAACGCTAAAATCCAGGGGAGTGGTGAACTTACCATGTCTCAAAATTTCAACTCAAAATATTGAGTCGTTTGGACGTGAACGCCAAAACTGCGTATCCGGGCACGTAACCCTTTTAAGATTTCGGGTCAATTGTTTCGTTGGGTGACCTTATAACCGATTACGGTTACTTGAGAGGGTTATGCAGTGTATAACCCATGTGCTGTACTTGATAGAGAAAGGCAAATTTCAACTACACATTATTTTTATAAAAAAAATGTTTGGCTTAATCCAGATACCACAAAATACACCTTTGGGCACCGGACTCAAATTCCAGATGAAGACTGACGGATTTAAGTCGTTTGAAAACGTTTAAAAAATACTGAAGTAGTTGCTCGGCCCTTGACTCGAATATTTTAAGGGATTTTAACATAAAATTAAGCAGTTTTATTCCCAAAACAAATTTCGGGATTAGCCCTTTAACGGGCAAGCTATAAACGTTACATAACAACACACACCAATCTTTTCGCTATATCTAGAAATGTCAAAATGACAGATACGCGTGTGGTGTGGGGGGATACAGGCAGATATCTGTTAGAAATCTGGCACAAATATAAATAAACAAATTGATTAGCTAACTGGCAAAAAATGCTCTACCCACACTACTCACTACTGTTTGGTCTGTTTCTACAAAAGGTTACAAAAAGATAGAATATAAATGAATAATACATCAATGGTTTTAGGCGACCAACACAGTTCCATACTCCGCTTCTTCAGTAAAACAAAATAGGATAAATTAAAAAAATAATAAACAAACAAAAAATAAAAGAAATATTCAGGGGTAAACTAACTGGGCTTTTGCTATGTGGGGCAAATCTATAGTTGGTTTACTTTTAACAAAGAATTCATAAAACGTTTTTAACGAATCTATCTTAGATAAACCAATCAGACTCTTTCCATATAATTCACTGCCGATAGCTCTTGATTTGATTTAAACCAATCAATGAATTGGTTATATTTACTGCCACGAGGCAACCTTACAAGATATTTGGTCTTATAAGCGGAATTCGATATTGGCGAAGTTTTTCTGTAAATATACTCAAAGCGTGAAAACTGCTAGAGTTTAATGCAGTGATTGGTAAAGAGGGTTTGGTAATAGCTTACAGCCCTTTAAGACTCCATTGATTGTCTGAAGTAAGAACAGTCTTAACAAGTATAATTAACCACTGTGTCGAATGGAAGGAGTGCTACTAACCAGCCTTATTTTGGATGCGAACCAACTCAAACAAAGCAACAGTTATTTCCAATCAAAAGTAATCTCGGTTCCTTCTTTTCTCAAATATACAATTATCTTACACTTTATAATGATTTCCAATAGATAGAAATCCTCTTAAAGCCAAAATGTCATATTTTTAAGTTATATTTTTAAAATATATTAAAATAAAGCCTTAAAATAGATGGTATCTATACACAGCCCTACCTTGTTAAAGAATAATCCTATCATCCTATAATTCACTATTGTCAGTTGAGAAATTGGCAAAAATATCATTTTCAAATCAAACGTTTGACGAAGCATGTAGCTATTCGGAAATGATGGTTATGATCGTATAACAACCAGATGAGCAAAATATATAGAAATAATTATGTTTTGGCAATATAGTCCGGACGTCAAATGCCAAATTATCACTGAACCCACTTTTGCCTGATGTAGAATGTTTCTCGGTGGATTACTGTTGGGTAGGGTCCCCTTGATTTTTCCCAGGTGGGTGTGGTCGTTTCACCCTTGGGGAAAATTAAGTATTCAAGATGGCGACCAAAAGTAGTTGAAAAAATACCCCCAAAAATCATTGTTCACCATCCTAGGTTGTGTAATATATCGTTTTATATGTTTTCGGGGTCGCTCAACACTAAATAGGGCATATTTTAAACATCCGACCAATATAATTAAAATGGCGGCCAAAAAAGGCGACGGGGGGTACAAGAATTTCATATTTTGCCCTACTAACTCGAATTCGGGCGTATTTTCAACATAAGACCCATCATGAAGGCGGAAAATAGGAGAAAAAAAAGTTCACACAGCTGGATTTATGATGAATCATTCCAGAAATTTCAATTTTAGCTAAAACTATAAGTAACCAAAAGATACGATATGTAAATCATATGATTGATTAAAGCAATTTTAATATTAATGAACCACACTGTCTCATCTTCATCATCTTCTCCGTCTTCCTCGCCCCTGTCCTCTGTTCCAATCTCAACTGAGACGGAATTGAAGCATTTGTATGAATTGGAACAGGAACAAAAATCAAAACATGATAATTCTGACTTTTTACAGCCACAACGGCCGCTTTGACATAGCGGCTCGGATTGAAACCCGCATTTATAACTTTTATCTGAACATCCGGTACCATCTGGTACCAATCTGAGCACTAGCGATTTTTTGTTCCTGTTCAAATTCATACAAATAACAGAGGGGTTACGGTATTTATCCACGTATGAGAAAATAAAAACATTAGCAAATGATATTTAATCCTGTGTATTGAGTTTAATATTGTTACTGCGATGTGCACAAAGTCCAGCAGAACTGTGGCTGAACCAGAAAATTACAAAAAGGTTTTGTATAACTGATTTTAGTAGCCATTCTAAAAGAAGACACCCATGGCTACTAAAATGTGACTTATAGTTTTAGCTAAAATTGAAATTTCTGGAATGATTTATCATAAATCCAGCTACGTGAACATTTTTTTCTCTTTTTTCCGCCTTCATGATTGGTATTATGTTAAAAACATGTCCGAATGCGAGTCAGTAGGGCAAAATATGAAACTCATGTACCTTATCCGCCATTTTGGGCGGCCATTTTATTTACATTGGTCTGATTTTAAAAATATGCCCGGTTTAGTGTTCAGGGACCCCGAAGACATATAAAACGATAAATGACACAAACTAGGACGATGAAGAATGATTTTTGTTTTGTATTTTTCCTAAATCGTTGGCCGCCATTTGAATATTTAATTTTCCCCAAGGGTGACACGACCACACCCACCCTGGAAAAATCAAGGGGACCCCACCCAACAATAATCCATCGAGAAACATTCTATATCAAACAAAAGTGGGTCCTCAGCCCTGGCGTCCGGACTAATAGGCAGATTTAGCTCTAGAATAATGCATCTTTAAGTTAACTATCTTGAATAACATTACATTCCTATAGGCTACAGGAACACAAAAACTAAAGACTGTCTTCAGAGCTCATGCACAGGTTGTAACATGCGTAATAAAATAACTACAATAATTGAAATGAGTATGCATTGTAAATTTGTTTGCCACTTTATTTCTGAGCTATACATGAAAAATTGATGAGCTTTCACGACTCAAGAAAAAATCATTTATTTATGTAGTTTTCAAAGAAGATAATCGATAAAACTTCACTGGATCAGTTAAATAACCCGTTCATTGGAAGTCCGATATATACATGATTTATTATGTAGAAGGTAAACTGATTTTACCGGTGTATACAACATCGTAGGTAGGGGAAGAGAAAGAGAGAGAGAGAGAGAGAGAAATGGGGTTTAACGTCCACACGACACAAACTAGGTCATTTAGGGACTCACATATGGTTTAATTTCATTTCAAAAATTCGCTTGTGCGTAGGGGTCTTTAGCAGTTGGAGGAAACCTGGGAACCCAGAAAAAAACCACGAGGTTGGACAGGCGACCCTACTTCTTGCCACGCACAACCGGGGATTCGAAACCACGCCAGTTGACTCAATGCTAACCATTCCGCCCCCCCCCCCCCCAAATATCATAGGTAGGAAAGGAATGTGGTGATAGGGAAAGGGGGTGAAGGGGAGACTAGCAGAATTAACTCAAACAGCCTTTGTGCTATCTACAAATGTTAGGAAAGACGCCTTACAGTCTTTTAATTGTTGATTAAGTTAATTGCGAGTTTGAGGAATGTCTTACCGCTTTATTTTGTTTTGCAAAGGGTGCCCTTGCAAGAAATCTTCTACGCCTCAGAAATTTACAGGTGGAAAAAAGGGCATGCTAATATTAGTTTTTATACGACCACATTTTCATGTGGACGTATTATGTCGTCGCCCCTGTCCGTCCGGACGTCCGTCCGTCCACAATTGTTTGTGGACCCTATACAGGTCACAATTCTTGTCCGATTTTGACGAAACTTTAAATATAGCTTTATCACCGAAAGATCTCGGCTGCTTTCGATATTGGCATGTATCGGATCGAAACTTCATGGATTATGGCTCCTGATTGTACGAAAAATCACGTTTTTAGCTTGTGGACCCTATAGAGGTCACCAATTTGAATCGATTTTGATGAAACTTGACATGCATGTTTATAACCCAAAGATCTTGGTTCCTTTCGATATTTGCGCTTATCGGAACGTAATTTCCTGAATAATGGCCCCTGATTGTCCGAAAAATCACCTCTTTTAGTTTGTGGTCCCTCTGGAGGTGACAATTATTATCCGATTTAAATAAAACGTTCGATTATATCACCTTTACACCCTAAGAAAGGTTGAGTTCGAATTACGTGCAAATCGGACCAAAATTGCCATACAAAATGGCCGACATTCGAACGCAAATACTGTTAAAAAATGGTATATCAAGGTTGTGGACCCTGTAAAGGTCACAATTTTAATTCGATTTTGATGAAACTTGAAATGCATGGTTATAACCCAAAGACATTGGTTTCTTTCGATATTTGCGCATATCCGATCTTTTAACTTCCTAAATTATGGCCCCTGATTGTCTGAAAAATGCCCTATGCTCCCTCTGGAGGTCACGATTAATATCCAATTTAAAAAAACGTTTGACTCTATCACCATTACACCCTACGAAAGGTTGAGTTTGAATTTCTAGAATATCGACCATAATTGCCAAAACAAAATGGCCGCCGTTTGTACGCGAACAGTGTAAAAATATGGCATATTAAAATTGTGGGCCCTGTAGGGGTCACAATTGTAATTCGATTTTAATGAAACTTGAAATGCATGTTTATATCCTAAAGATCTTGATTCTTTTCGATATTTGCGCATATCAAATTGTAACTTAATGAATTATGGCCTTTGATTGTAGGAAAAATCACGTTCCGTATCGCTTATCCTCTATCCATCTCTCGAAAATGTGGGCGTATCCTGCCTGGCAGTGCCAGCTTACTATCTTTTAACTGTAAAAGTGAAAATTAGTCCAAAATCTTGTTGTAGAAATTTAAAAAATACTTCCCTTTTACAAATTCCTCCATGTATTATTTCAAAGTTAAATCTTGCGGGTGATATCCAAGAAATGTGAATAGCCCAAGCGTCTTGATAACTGAAATAGATTTACATGTACTAACTTATTTGTATTTGATAGTATGATTTGTATTAGATAGTATGATTTGTATTTGATAGTATGATTTGTATTTGTATTTGATAGTATGATTTGTATTTGTATTTGATAGTATGATTTGTATTTGATAGCATGATTTGTATGATTTGTATTTGATAGTATGATTTGTATTTGATAGTATGATTTGTATTTGATAGTATGATTTGTATTAGATAGTATGATTTGTATTTGATAGTATGATTTGTATTAGATAGTATGATTTGTATTTGTATTTGATAGTATGATTTGTATTTGATAGTATGATTTGTATGATTTGTATTTGATAGTATGATTTGTATTTGATAGTATGATTTGTGCGGTTTATTATTTAACGCGGGTTATATAGTTCCGATTATTTCAGACAGCATTTAGTTTGAAGGTGCCATGCAAAATTATTAATGGTTTTTGAAAAAGTCAGTTTTTAAAATTAAATTTACAAGGTAATCTCTAGAGAATATCAGACCTGACAATGACCCTTTAAAGGGACAGTGTTATATATACTCAGCCAAATTAAAAACTTGACAATGATGAATTTCAACAATTGCTTTTTCTGGTAAGTCAAATAAATCTTAAAGTGTTTCTGTATTAAGAAGCCTTTAATTTCATAAAATTGTAAAGTCACATGGATTAGGTGACTTGAGCATATAAAGATGAAAAACACGTGCAAACACAAACTCGTGAGGTCAAACGATGCACCTTTTCTTAAACTGAACACGCACACGTAACTTGAACTGGAAAACAAATTAAAATTGTTATTTTCATCTTTGTTAGAAAATGCTGCGCCTTTCAAATGTAGAACGTGAACTTGCTATAGGTAGTCTCTGGGTCTATGCTGGTCAATATGTGGTCACTGTTGCAAGAGCCTTTAATTGTTCACGCCAGACAATACTTATCTTAGAATGAGAATGCTTCAAACTGGAACTATTGCCGACATGTGACGCCACTCCAGGAAGAACAAGCAATACGATAACGTCATCTTAGAAACAGATTTGTCACTGCATCCTCCACAAGTAGAGAGATGTTTGGTGGAAGGGTAACTGCACAAACTGTTCGAAATCACTTGCAGACTGATGGTCTTCGAGCTCGGAGGCCCTATAATGGACCAATATTGACTCCTCTTCATCGCCAATACCGACTTGTGTGGGCCACAAGACACATAAGATTTACTTAAATTCGCGGTTGTCTTTAGTGACAAATCTCGATTCACTTTGAGATTTGCCGATGACAGGGTCCGAGTGTACCGCAGACGAAGTGAACGTTACGCTCAAGTATGCGTCAGAGAAGTTGACCGATTTGGTGGCGGCAGCGTCATGGTTCGGGGTTATTTTTGTGCAAATGGACATTCTCCTCTTGTTGTTCAAGGGAACGTAAATGCTTTCCAGTACAGGGATCAGATTTTGCAACCTGTTCTTCTTCCGTTTATGCACTAACGTTTCAACAAGGCAATGTTCGACCTCATACAGCCATTGCTACCCAGAATTTTTTACGGAATACCGGTGTCCAAGTCCTGGATTGGCCGTCGCTTAGCCCCGACCCTAATCCTATTGAACATATCTGGGACGAATTAGATTGACGTGTTCGTCAGCAAGTGAATCCTTCACTGAAACTGCGGGACCTTCAACAAGCTCTTGCTGATCAGTGACGACGTCTTCCTTGGGTAGTGTTTACTAATGTTCTGAGATCAACGAGGAGACTTTGTGTGGCAGCACGAGACGCAAGAGGAGGCCACAACCTTCACTAAACACTTTATTTCGATTGTTCTCCAAGTCTGTGAATTTCATTTTGGGGGGTACTGTGACATCACGAACGTTATCAATGTCAAGAACTTTCGGCGAGACGTATTCTTGCTTTCTGTCGATGTCAATGTCGTCTATGCACAACATAAAAAACTAAGATAGTTGCCTTAAACCAAATATTAAAAATCTAGTCCCCAAAAATGCCGAGTGTCAAGTTTTTAATTTGGATGAGTATAATATAACGATGTTCGTGGGCGTCAATGTGTCAATTATAGCACTTCGGGAAATGGCAGTTTTATGTGTCCAATCCTTATTTCAAATTGGAAAAGTCTGTCGATAACAAAGGTAACCTTTGATAACATTCATTTTTAAAACTTTATGTTAGGTTTATATGAAATATAATGAAACGTGGTTTAACGTATTCAGCAGATGGGGAAAAGCCGTACGATAAACCTAGCTACGAGAACGTAGCTAAAAAAGTTGAGATATACTGATGTGCTTGTTTTTAGCTACGATTGGAAGCCATCATTTTCACGTTGAAAAATTCAGCCTTCAAAATATTAGTCTCGGTCACTCAGAACCCCCTAGTCTTCAACGTACGTAGAATATTTGTCTGGATGATAGAGACTATCAAAATATAAGATGGTGGTGTTAGTAACGGCTTAACGCCTCGATTTTAAATACGACGATTTGAACCCGTTTCGGATAAGATAAAGTCTTTAATTGTAGTAGTGTGCGGCGGAAATATTATTAATAACAATAATCAATCTTTGTTTCGATGAAAAATACTGTAAATTTTGTATAAAACCATCCGTTATGAATCACAAGGGGCCTTTCAACGTTATCTCGAAACACAGAGGGTTGAGAGATGATTTGTTATCTACGATAAACCATCAACAGCCGTTGAACCGCAGTTCGGATTTAAGTCTAGACTAACGATGACACTGAGAGTTAATTATATTCTTCATAAGTTAATTAAGGTGTAATTAATAGTTTATACAAAATTTAAATTTAAGGCACAATGCAAGACCTTCGATATGCCTGTTTAACTGACCAACTTAGACTTAAGATGTCCTTTAAATAAGGACCCATTTCGATTTTCATACACTCACACCTTACTGTGGAGTGTTTCTACCCCGGTCATTCATCCACACTTGATTGTAATCTACATTAGCTTCATCAAGATAACCTCCGTAAAACCCCTTTTCATAGATTTGGTATAATAAGTTTAACCAACAACCACGATCAGAATATTAGACTTCAATGTACGTTCATCAATAATAACCCTGGGCCTAACCACGGAACCATATTTATCACAATAATAACTGTTGCTTCTCTATTTCTACTGGACTAAGGCTAGTATTTGCTTCCCCTGTTCCCATGATGGACGAATGCTGTGTCTCAATTTAGAGCAATATTCTCTTGTGGTCTAGCATCAAAAAAGAGTATTGAAATTTCTATTCTCTGCCAGATTCTGATGAGTATTCATGATTTTAGTGCGGAAGAATCAGTAAATAAACAGTCATGGAGTGGACTTATCGCTTACTAAAATGTTATCACGGCCAATATATTCCTTTGACCAGGGCTATTGAGCTATTTCTTGTTATAACTTAATTTTATCTTAGTTAAAATTTCGTGAAACAGGCCCCTGATCATTAGAATTTCATAGGCCGAGAAGTGTCATGGATTAACTTTGGGGTCTATTGGGAGAGACCCACCAATATGACTCCCACTGTGTCCAAGAACATACCTATGACTTCTAACGTCATCGCCTATATAATGGTTATCTTAACGAATATGTATATCGATACCATTTAATATTAAAAAGACTACATTATGTAACATATTATTAGTTATGTCTGGTATTGAATATAATTATTTTTGTTTATATTCTCTCTGTATCATTGTCTAAAAGACTATATTCTGTACCTTGATTTGTGTATTAACGATTTTCCACTACTTTTTAATAGCGTGTAAAGTGCACCTTCCCTTGCTGTTTGAATTTGATCCGGGCTTAATGTAAGTAAATATTTTTTTATTTTATTGTTTTCTCGCTTTTTACTCTTGTAGTTCGCATTTATTATGTCAATAATAATTCGTTGTGTGAAGGAAGATAGGGAGCTAAACTACTTTCTTTTAAAAGAGGATACCATTGAAATTTGGCAACCATCCAGACTGTCTAGATATAGACAAAAATTGAAGAAAAACATAAATCTCTAAGATAATTACAAAAAGACACGAAATAACATCGTTAGACCACTTAGCTTTCATTGTGCAAATACATTAAAGTTTCAAGTGATTTTTGTTTTGTTTTTATTTAAAGACTTTTTGTTGGCGGTAGACAGACGTTGATCATTTTAATGGAATATAAATAATCATAGTTATTACATTTATAAAGAATAAAGTATTGTATTCAAAGAAACACATTTCACCTTTGTTCTGACAACAGTGTACAACCGGTACTGACTGATCACAACGGAAAATTTCCCCGAAGTCCAATCTAGGTGGAAATGAAAAATCGCGGGCGTCAGTTTATCAATGCGCCATGGCCAGGCTCAAAATCCCGCTTTTAATTTCCTCCGCGAATTTGAGTGAACCGCCGACCTCCGCGATTATTTTAAACACCCGTGGAAATTAATATTACGGTCAGCTGATTTGGGATAGGTTTATTTATCGTGCGATTAAACCGCAGTGATATCATAGTCGAATATCAGCTAATACGGCATGCAAAAAATACACGCAGATTTTACTGGCTTTTATTGAAAATATAACAAATAATATCAAACATTGTCAGGCTTTTAAATAATAAAATAAATAGAATTATGGCTGTACCGATACAATACTTCATCAATATGTTCGACATATATGTAAGACTTGCATCAATCGACTATTTCAAACTCATTCAAATTTCAAAGTTTGCACACGTAGATGCTGGTGTCACCGTGGGCGAATGTTTTGTCTGTAAATCGGTAAACCACATCTGAAGTATGTGTGCAAAATTGCTTTATTAAAGCCCACTTTCATCGAGGTGATATCGCAGACAAGTACCTGGAGTAAATATCTTCGAATTTAAATAATAAATTAATGAAAGTCTTCTTCTGTGGTGGTGTTTTAACGTCTGCTTCTACAAAAGTGATATCGCAGAAAAGTCAAAGGAGAGCCGAAAATGATTCCTGTTTTTAGAATATGATTTTGCAACCTTTTCATTTTCGGCCTTAGGCCATGATGAATTAAAAGCCCCCATCAGCTGTGTACATTATCACGTATCAGTCGCGTAATAACTTGATTACATTTTCATTCCGGCACCAAAGAGTCTTAGTCAATGCATACTATCAATCAAGTTTCCAAATTACACGGAACCACACGTGTCATCAAAATGAATTGATAATTGACTATTATAGAAGCCCCTTTAAAAACTATTTCTTACCATGTAGAACATATTAATTTTTGTTCTGAATTGTCAGTATGTAAGCATTACCCAAAATATTAGACCTCATTGTTAAACTTTAAGGAACCATTTCAATTGGGACACGACCAATCTGGATTTCCAAGTCCGTTGGGTTAGAGCAAAAAAATCGTAAGTGACATTTTTCAATTGTGGAGAAAAACGACATTAAAGGTTGAAACCTTCTGGTAAATCCATTTATTTTGCAATATATTTCACATTTCTCCAGTTGACTTATGATAGGCCCTATTAAGGGGAACTGAAACATTTTAGTGCAATTTGGGTATTACAGTAATTTACGCCCATTCTGTCCAAAATATCACTTGCGATGTTTTTGCTCTAAGTTAAATTCAATATTCACTCGATGAATTTAGTGCGTATGTATTTTGCAACATATTTCACATTTCTCCAGTTGACTTATGATATTAAGGGTAACTGAAATGTTTTAGTGCAATTCTGGAATTACAGTTATTTACGCCCATTCTGTCCAAAATATCACTTACAATGTTTTTTTTGCTCTAAGTTAGATTCAATATTCACTCACTTACAATGTTTTTGCACTAACTCAAATTTAATATTCACTCGATTAATTTATTGAATTAAAGTAAACATAAAAACTGTATATTTTAATCACCTCCAATCTGTTTCCATAGAAATGTGTCTGTGATGTCATAAATTATGACGTCATATCAGCTATGGCATCATGTTCTAGCTCCGAACAAGTCAGATACGATGATTTTGCTCTCACCAATATTATGATATTTATGCACATACGATATATTGGGGGTAGCCATATCTCCGAAAAAAATTGAGAATTTCGTCCTTTCATACCCCCATCAGGTGGATATAGGTTTTCGAACTCTAAAACAATCAAAAAACAGTTTTCGTAAAATTTGTCAAAAACGATGTTTTTGCTCTAACCCAATGACAAAATAGGCGCCATTGTCATGGCTTAATTACAAACTACGATAAATAGCCCTCCCCACCTCCACCAATTTACATCATGCACTACCAATAGGATATAAAGGATTCTATTAAACGTATTTACGATAAAACCAAGGCTTTAAACATTGTGGATATAGCATAAAATTCAATTTTTGAATCGGTAGAGACTTGAAGGCTGGCGCATGTTCCTTTAACTAATGCATACTTTATTATCTGTAATCCTTGATGTGTACTCTTTTATGTGAACAATTGTCGCACCAGTTACTATTAATCTAAGTTCAGTCCAGGCAAGATTCCATTCATCGAGATCTGGTTATTAAATGTATTATTGAAAGCTTCTTCGATATGTTCAATGAAAAAAAAAAATGAAATTTAATATTTGTTCTGTTATAATTATTGAAGAGACATCGAACCGGATTATTATTTAGGATATTTATCGTCAACTGTATAAATACGGTTAGCAGTTTGTGTGCACTGAAAGAAAACTTGTGTTGAAACAACACAAACTTGTGTAGTTTTCAACACAAGTTAGGTGTCTCTATTTAACAACACAATCTTGTGTTAAATGTAAAAACAACACAAAACTTGTGTTAAAATTTATGAAACACAACCATATTTATCACAATAATAACTGTTGCTTCTCTATTTCTACTGGACTAAGGCTAGTATTTGCTTCCCCTGTTCCCATGATGGACGAATGCTGTGTCTCAATTTAGAGCAATATTCTCTTGTGGTCTAGCATCAAAAAAGAGTATTGAAATTTCTATTCTCTGCCAGATTCTGATGAGTATTCATGATTTTAGTGCGGAAGAATCAGTAAATAAACAGTCATGGAGTGGACTTATCGCTTACTAAAATGTTATCACGGCCAATATATTCCTTTGACCAGGGCTATTGAGCTATTTCTTGTTATAACTTAATTTTATCTTAGTTAAAATTTCGTGAAACAGGCCCCTGATCATTAGAATTTCATAGGCCGAGAAGTGTCATGGATTAACTTTGGGGTCTATTGGGAGAGACCCACCAATATGACTCCCACTGTGTCCAAGAGCATACCTATGACTTCTATCGTCATCGCCTATATAATGGTTATCTTAACGAATATGTATATCGATACCATTTAATATTAAAAAGACCACATTATGTAACATATTCATTATTAGTTATGTCTGGTATTGAATATAATTATTTTTGTTTATATTCTCTCTGTATCATTGTCTAAAAGACTATATTCTGTACCTTGATTTGTGTATTAACGATTTTCCACTACTTTTTAATAGCGTGTAAAGTGCACCTTCCCTTGCTGTTTGAATTTGATCCGGGCTTAATGTAAGTGAATATTTTTTTATTTTATTATTTTCTCGCTTTTTACTCTTGTAGTTCGCATTTATTATGTCAATAATAAGTCGTTGTGTGAAGGAAGATAAGGAGCTAAACTACTTTCTTTTAAAAGAGGATACCATTGAAATTTGGCAACCATCCAGACTGTCTAGATATAGACAAAAATTGAAGAAAAACATAAATCTCTAAGATAATTACAAAAAGACACGAAATAACATCGTTAGACCACTTAGCTTTCATTGTGCAAATACATTAAAGTTTCAAGTGATTTTTGTTTTGTTTTTATTTAAAGACTTTTTGTTGGCGGTAGACAGGCGTTGATCATTTTAATGGAATATAAATAATCATAGTTATTACATTTATAAAGAATAAAGTATTGTATTCAAAGAAACACATTTCACCTTTGTTCTGACAACAGTTTACAACCGGTACTGACTGATCACAACGGAAAATTTCCCCGAAGTCCAATCTAGGTGGAAATGAAAAATCGCGGGCGTCAGTTTATCAATGCGCCATGGCCAGGCTCAAAATCCCGCTTTTAATTTCCTCCGCGAATTTGAGTGAACCGCCGACCTCCGCGATTATTTTAAACATTTGGGATAGGTTTATTTATCGTGCTATTGAACCGCAGTCATATCATAGTCGAATATCAGCTAATACGGCATGCAAAAAAAGACACGCAGATTTTACTGGCTTATATTGAAAATATAACAAATAATATCAAACATTGTCAGGCTTTTAAATAATAAAATAAAAAGAATTATGGCTGTACCGATACATTACTTCATCAATATGTTCGACATATTAAAGACTTGCATCAATCGACTTTTTCAAACTCATTCAAATTTCAAAGTTTGCACACGTAGATGCTGGTGTTACCGTGGGCGAATGTTTTGTCGGTAAATCGGTAAATCACATCTAAAGTATGTGTGCTAAATAGCTTTATTAACGCCCACTTTCACCGAGGTGATATCGCCGACAGGCACCTGGAGTAAATATCTTCGAATTTAAATCATAAATTAAAGTCTTCTTCTGTGGTGGTATTTTAACGTCTGCTTCTACAAAAGTGATATCGCAGACAAGTCAAAATCATCCATTATACCACACCATGTTCCTTTAACTAATGCATACTTTTTTGTCTGTACTCCTTGATGTGTACTCTTTGATGTTAATAATTGTCGCACCAGTTACTATTAATCTAAGTTCAGTCCGGGCAAGATTCCATTCATCAAGATCTGGTTATTAAATGTATTATTGAAAGCTTCTTCGATATGTTCAATGAAAAAAAAAATGAAATTTAATATTTGTTCTGTTATAATTATTGAAAAGACATCGAACCGGATTATTATTTAGGATATTTATCGTCAACTGTATAAATACGGTTAGCAGTTTGTGTGATGCATTTATAAGTTAAAGTATAAGCCTTATACCGATATCAACAGAAACGATTTGACATGTTGATCTGTTTTGCAATGTGGGGAATGGGAAATATATATCTTAAAAGTCAAATACGAAACTGAAATAAGTAAACTATCTTCCAGCTTCTATACGATACATGACATTTAATTTTGGCAACATAAAGCATAATACATTGAACATTAGGAACTGAATCTTCATTTTAATTGAATTGAAGTTAAATCAAATATCGGGGAGAAAATATACCTTCCTACCAATTTATGCTAATTCGTTTATTTCTACGAATATCGTTAAATTCTTGTTATTAAAACTGATGATAAATCAGTATAATATAAAAAACCTCCCTGCATATTTTAAGACATACATGTGCAGATCGCTACCTTCTATACATGTATATGTTTATTGTCGTCCATTTTCAGACCATGTTATCAGAATTCACCAAACATGATTTCATTGTCTGATTGTCGGATCAACTTATGACACATCCTCGGTTACCCAGTGTACACATTCCGTTCTACTCCACTATACCCTGGGTTAATCCATAGGGATTCCACGATTTCATATTATCTGCCCTGGTTGATTGTGATATTTTTATCGTCCAATCCCAGAAAGCGTTACTTGGAAGGGAAGTAACTCTCATCTTTTTTCAACAAAGAATACCCCAACATGGCTGCCGAAGTTCGTTCTTGCACACTTTGCAAATATGTAAACAAGTTGTATGACGTAAAAAACGTCGCTAAAGGGTTTTCAGAAGACTTATTTGTAAACTGTTCTTTGATTGGCTCGTACAGTTTAACTACATAGTATAGTGGAGTAGAACGGAATGTGTACACTGGGTAACCGTGGATGCTCATGACATAGAAAATTGCTATGTGTATGTACTTTGTGGTGCGATTCATGAATTAAATACCGGTGTACACGTACATTTAGATTAATATAACGGACATTTTTGGATATCTGTACACATAATTCGCCGTGAATTTGATATTTCTACCGACTGCAATCCCGCGAGAAATTTCATATTTTCGCAGACGATAGTCCAGCGCAAATTTTATATTTTCGCGGATTTTTCCCCCCCAACAAAATTTCTGTGGGAAAAATACCGCGATTTTTTAGCGGAAAAAACTACAACCACAACTAATTTCATACTAGTATTTTACATTACGATTACCCTCCTAAACTATTTTTGTTCCCTTTTCCCGCGAGAATATATGGGACAAAAAATTGTTCTTCACAGCAAAAAAAATAGGGGGGGGGGCTGAAACTCTCTGTAGAGGGTTCACAAACTTGATATACCATACTTTTACACTATTTGCGTATGAGGAGTGGCCATTTTGTCGGGCAATTTAGGCCAGGTTTTCACAAAATTCGAACTCGATCATTATTATGGTGTAACGGTGATATAATTCAAATCAGATACAAATTGTGACCTCTACCAGGGCCACAAGATAAAAATCGATTTTTCGTACAATCAATGAAGTTGCGGTCCGATATGCGAACCGTGTCCGATATGCGAACCGAGATCTTTGGATATAAACACACAGTTCATGTTTCATCTAAATCAGAAAAAGATTTTGACATCTAGAGTGTCCATAAGCAAGAAAACGTGTTATTTCTTAAAACCAGGGGCCATATTTCATGAAATGTTGATCCGATAAACCTATATTTCAAGTTTCGTCAAAATCTGATAAGAATTATGACTCGTAGTGGTTTAGTTCTTGATTATTAGTCTTACATGTAGATAGAAATTATCCTTTTTTAAATTTTAAAAATTCCAAAAAACTTGAAACAATAATCTTGTGAATAGAATAAAAAGCCAGAAATAAACACAAAAAAAAGATCCTACATTATGGAGTGTGTGGTATTTTCCTTTACCGAAGGCTTCAGATCTTTCATATGTATTGTAAGCGTAATCTTTCATTTATTGGTAGAGTGGTTTATTTTGACTGCAAGATAAATCCTTAAGTTGGGAGCTTTATCATTGAATATCAGTAGTCTCAGCGTGGAGACAAAAATTCTGGGGCCATATACATAATTGTTCCAGGTTCATGTATTAGTGTACACACACATGACAGTCGGGGGTGACTTTTATTCTACTCAATATACGCCAAATAGTTGTTTAAGCTCATTCATTTTAATTTTTCAATTACGTGTTGTTTTGGCTGTTTGGCCGTATGGCTATCAAGTGATACCATGAACCTGGAAGTCGGATCTTGGAACTTGGAAATCCGAACATGGAAGCTGAAATGTCCCTGTCGGCTTTTAGTACGTTAGGGAAGCTCGCCATTTCGCTCCTGTGCTGACACAAAGAAGTTTTGTTTGTACTGTCGCATTGGGTTTTGTGTTCTTAAACGCTTAACTATAATTTTTAAATCTGTTACTACATTGATATCGTCGGAAGATATAAAAGTAAATTTCGACTTTCTGGCAAATTGTAAAAAAACGTACCTCACCTAGAGTTGATGATAGAGCGAAGTTAAACACGTATTAAAATTGCTAAAAGAAAAGTTCACCCGGGTCATGACTCAATTTCGATGTGTAAATATTTACAACAGAATATCATCATTATAATGATAATGATCTTCGGGTTTAATTTAAATAAGATGTATAAAAAGGATAACCATTTTAAATTTTAAAAAATGATTATATCCAAATTTCAAAGGCGTTCGAAAACTAACTGATGTAATGGCGATATTTCAGAAGAAAACTCGGAAGAATCCGTAACGCTAGATATCACGATTCACTATTTCGAGAATGGGACAGCATCATTTGATATTTTGAAAGAAGACCAATAAGTTGTCTCAACTTCGATATCTGTACACTAAGTTTAAAACTTATATTCCTATAATCAAATATTTATACAAGACTTTTATTGACCAGTAGTCCAGTCTGTGGTCATTAAGCCTTCACAGTTTCCAAAGTACAGTTCACGGTTTCACAGAATTACATTATTGCCTATGTCGTCTGCAAAACAAAGTACGTTTCTTAAGAATGCGCAAGCTAGAATAATGTGTCGCCATCAATCATTTTTAATCGTATTAATGGTCGCATACTTATACTAATTTAGTCATTTTATCAGTTAAAGTTCCGGTGTTTGAATAATCTCCATATATGTCTATAACGTAACCTTTTTGTAGCCGACCAGTTTAAGAATTATAGTTGACAAAGGTCGTATTTGATGATAGGGGAGGTTTGTAAGATCCAGTTATTTTGAAAATAACTGTATCATAGCATTTCTTAAATGGAGGCAGACGGCAATAAATTTCCTCATTGACCTCAATTTTAATTCTGGTCTCTTTGCCTACTGCCAACTTTTCCCCAAATTTGCCGTTGGGCTGAATGCTTTTCATGATCATGTCTTTGCAGTAAAATGTATGTGAGACTGACCACCAAAATTATGAGATACACAAACTTGAAGAAGCATACTAAAAACATGTAACTAGTTGCCGTACATATCACCGTATCCAACCTAATAACCGTTATCCTTCTGCTTCAAAATCATGAATGTTTACCAAAACCTCTTCGTCCATTCTAGAACAAAAAATCAACAAAAATGCGCATGCAAAATGGAGAGAAAAGAGGCAGAGAAGTAATTGCTTCAAGTATACGAACTACAATTGGTAGGGTACAGAGATGGTGGAATTTAATGGTGGTCTGCCTCCAAATACATGCAATGGCTAAGATTTCTACTTTGAAAATATTAGACATTAGAATATTCATCTCCCAGTATGCGTACGATCCGCTTACGAAAAGGCCAGCCACAGATCTCATTTCTAAAGCCAAACAACAGTAAATAAATATTTAAAATTTAAAGGGACAGGAAAAAAATACTGAAACAGTAACTATATAATTATGCAGTATATAATAATGTAACGCTGATGTAAATATATATTATATTTGTAAAAACAATAAGTTCAATGATTATTGGATAATGTACATATATTTCATTCCGAGTGTTTCCAATTGTATTGTTAAGATATCGGGTAGATAATTTAATATATTTAGTAACAAATCAGTTTTCATTAAAATAGTAATGTAATTGCAAACAATATAGCGAAAACCAGTCTGAAATGGTTGCTGTATTCAAGTTCCTAATCACCCGTTTTAATCTATTTTCTACCAGTCGTCATCACGTGACCATTTGTGTATATTCAATTTCTAATATGTTCGGGTGAAATACTGGAACATACCATTATAAACGGCAGGCGTGCTAAGTCCATTCTGCACGATTTTAAAAAAAACAACAAACCATTTTGTCTTTTGTGATTCAATCAGTACTAATTACTCACGCATTAAGTTGCAGGGCATGTTTTTCTTTCTTTGTTTCAAATGGCACCCGAAACCTGATTTAATAATGTTCATTAGGACCACAGAATTTTTGTTCGTTTTAAATTCGAACGTTCTATAAAATATTGTGATAGAGGTGTATTTCCTATAGCCTGAATATATACCATTAATGGTGTGTGTGCGCAGTGGCTATTGTTACGACGAGGCGTAAAAATGGCCCCCGTGCTTATGTTACGACGATGCTTTCAGAGCCCTCCATCGGAAAATTTAAGAATGAATTCCAAAATGGCTGACGATCTCTCCAACACTAGTATTGAAAAAGGAGCAGTATTTTCAACGTTTGCTCAAAGGTGTTCCAAAGCGGACTTTCAAATTAGACTTGATTTGTTTTCCATTGACAATGCATATAAACAATCGACGACTACGGGTACAAGACCAAATCAAATGTTAGTAGACTTGAAGGCATGAGTCGGGTTCCCCGTAACTGCTTTGTTCGCTGGTGAGGCTGGTTACTGGCCATTACCGGAACGAATACCGGTCAAAGCTCGGGGCTTGGGCGGTTTTGTAGTAGAAGTCGGTCATGCCCGGTTTACCGGCTCATGAGAGCAGGATATGCGCCGGTTGCCGACATTCCTGACCAGGATGATTGCGAGTTGTCTGCCGGTTATGCTAGTTATCGAAATGTGTACCGGTTACTGGCTGGTGTGCTCCTTATTGATTTCATTGACAAGACTAAAAGAAATTGGTCATACCAATGAGGCTTTCTCTGATTTACTCAACGATCTATATTTAACCCATTTCTTGTGGCGAGGGGGATCTGAGCCGGGACAATATAATACATGTCCACCCTTAAGACATGTTGGTTTGTATGATAACCAGGATAAATACCAGCATTTACCTACATGTTTTGAGTAGAACCAGTTTACAGGATATGACTTTTACTATACCTATAGTTTACTAGTAGGCCAGTGGGGTGTTTCCTAGACTAATATATTTCTTCATTTATAACTCGGTTACGTTTGTAAATAGCCCCTAAGTATCACATATGCGACTACCAGGGCCATAGTGAAGCAGTGTCATAATTTTCAGGGTTCCGCATCCAAAGCTCACCCCCTCTTCCAAACTGAAGTCCCAAAATCAGCTAAAAATCGTCACTCTTTGCCCTCCCATCCCGCTCCAGCAATTTGGACACCAATCCCCTTTCCCGCATGTAGTGTCTGAACCCCCCCCCCCTTAATAATTACGTGACCTATGTTGTACCCTCCTCCCTCTCGCCAATGCCCTACAAGAATCCCGTCAAGAGGTCAAAGGGACTAAAATGACACAACAATATCCGGCCCGTCGGCGGGCAAATGAAAACGCAAATTTGGGACGTTCATTGGCTGGATCCGCCATTTGGCTAATTACGTGATCATTAATGAACCCCCTACCCCGCCGTGGCCTTATATAGAGTCTGACAGACCTCCCACCCCCTTGATCGGTTACGTTTGTGAACAACCCCTAAGTAACACCTATGCGACTGTCCGGGCCACAGTAAAGAAGTGTCGAGAGGGGGATGAGACATCAATAGGGATGCTTTTGGGAGCGGAAGCCAGAGTAAAGGTTGTTTCCGGGAGTGGTGAGGGATTTCAGGTTCCCCTGGCTCATCCACCAACTTTAACATATCACACACAAATATGTGACAGTGTGAGTTTGACTATGGAATTTCTCAGTGGTCTGTATTGCTCCGTGTCAGCCCGGTAGTGATCTGTATTTTTCATGACTCACATTAAAATAGTCTTGCCTGAGACGGACTCGGATACAGGATTTTGTCCGGGGGGGGGGGGTGCATACATGTGAGCTAAAGATAATCATTACAGTGCCGCATGCATAGTGACGTGGGCTGAGGGGGGGGGGCTGGATCTGGGCCTGGGCCTGTAGCGAAGTTGAAATTCATTGATTCATGGGAGCAATAGAAATCGGTGGTCGTAACAATAGGCTCAGAACTATTTTTAAGACTTCAGTTTTTAACTTCGCCGATGGAGGGCTCAGAAAGCATCATCGTAACAATAGCATGAGAACTATTTTTACGACTCGTCTTTACAATGGCCACTGCGAATAGCACACTACAATATTTTAATCAAAACGTATTGATAAATTTGTTCGGAAGACTGTGATATCAAATTGAAATATTCGGACGAAAATGTTTACCTTTTATCGTTAACAACTGTATGCTAACTGATAACTTTTAAGATGTTCGTAATATTGGTAAACCGATATACTTGAACATTTAACTTTACAGGATGTTGAAAGATAAAATACCCCAGAGATGTTGGTTATTTTGTGTCTATATCTTCTCCATCTTTAAAGATTATTGATTACATATGACATTAGCAGTCATAAATCAAACGATTTGTTGGTACATAGTAAAATATACACCATATAATACCATATCTACTCTTGGCGTACATTAATCATTGAGACAATGATGACGCGGTTTAATCATATGATGATGATAAATATCACATTTGTTAGCACTATTTATATTCCTCTACTTCATCAACTATTAAAGATTAGCATCTAATGCGATTAATGACTTTTACTATATCTATAGTTTACTAGTAGGTCAGTGGGGTGTTCCCTTGACTAATACATTTCTTGTAAGATTTGTCTCGAAACACGTATCATATCTTCATTTATAACTCGTGAATGTCGTATTTGTATAGTTAGGACAATAATACCCGAGATGCGTTTTAAGTTCTTAATGGTCAACAATAAAATCGAAATTTCAAGGTATAAGGATTTACACATCGTTGATGACAAAATTATTTGATGCATTTCATATGTAGTCTTTAATATTGTGTTGTGCTGGGCAATCACATAAGAGAGGCCGATAAGGTCCATTCCATATACCAGTAAAGGTTGACGGGGAAATAAACGTAGAATCTTTATATATAAGTTGATTTAATAAATTATAGTTATTTATTGAACTGCTATAAAAGTATAAAAAAAAAGTATTTTAAAATTTCTTTAATCATAAAAAGTCAACTAGACACCGAACGAAGCTTTAACAGTATGCCGCGGGAGGGGGGGGGGTCACTCAAACTTTCTCCCTGGGTCGCCACGAGGGCCCTGGTGTTGTGGGAATTATAGATTAAATCCATTGGTCAATGAACCTGGTTGATAGAGCGTCTCAAACGTAATTTCACCACCTCTACTGAATGCTTATCTGTTTATTGTCACATAATATAATCACAACACAATGAAATATACGAACATAGTTACCCCTTGACCCCAACAGATTAAACATATCTGTTAGCGGAAGGTACAGTACACAACATTAAACGTATTCTAGCCTGAAGATGTATTCTACTTTGCCATCCATATATCCCCTTTCTAATTACTCACTGATGGCTATCATTACACATGCGTTGCTGTCCCCAATGAAATGCTAGGAAAGTATTCAATTGCGTTCATATCTCATTTCAAATCAAACCATTTCTCCAATTTTCATCTGACTCAACAAAGATGTATACCAGTCAATTGAAAGAATGAATGCATTACGCTGTCTGGTGATTAATATCATTACTAAAAAATACGCCAATAATTAGCTTAGTTTTCGTGAAAGTTACTTGGCTTCGGCCATTAAGAATCCGTTCACCACTCATTAATTGTTGGGCTTATAACATTTTAACATAAATACTGCATCTAGCTGTATGGGTTTACCGGTAGATGAGGAATCGTGTTGTTATTTTGTGGTTGCCCCCAGTAGCGATCAGACACAAATCGTGTACAAATAGCTTCTTTAATATTTTCGTCACATACTAAAAAAATTGCAGGGAAAGTTCATCAAACTCCAAGCAGATCAGCCCGAAGCAGATTCCGAGAGCAAGAATCGTAGTTAATATCTTCTTTCACATGTTTTAACCGTATTTTCTGAAATCACCCATTTTAAGTCATATTTAGCCATTTAGATAAAATTAAACGACACGAAAGAATACAAGGCTTCGTCTTGAGTACAGTTATAATTCGGACCAGACTTGTTTTCTGTTTGGCTTTCATTCACAAAATCTGCTTAAAAGGCAAATTAGTCTCTATCTTAAAAGTATCAGAATTGCTCGAAAACCGAACAATTATACCGTATCAACATTAGAAAATTCAAATACTACAATAAATCAGTGGCTGTTCGGACAGAGGATGATTAAAAATCGTTAACGCTTTGAGTTATCGTTCTTTGATGGTTGATGAAATTGACCCAATACCAGCGTAGGATCAGATGTTAGTAACTCATTGACAATTCAAACACGCTTACTTTTACATCTAAACCCGACTACCCAAAGCCCCCAGCATCAACAATGTTTTCTCAATTCGTGAAATGTTTTGCACAACACCATAAAGTCTGGTTTTATTCGTCCAACATACATGTATATCCAAAGCAGCAATAAAACTATTATTCTCTCCATCAAATAAGTATGTTTTCAATTCAAAATAGTCGCCAATGTTATGGCAATTGGTTAGCGTTGGCAGTGTTGTTATTGTTTGGGGTAAGGGAGTTTTTCAATTTTTTTAAGGGCAAAAATACATCGTGGTTGAATTATTTCGTCAGACATAATAACTGTTTAGCAATAATATTTTCAGGAAGCTGGTAGTATATTTGGAATATAAATATGTATTTTTTAAAGTTCCATCAAAATCGGATAATAATTGCGACTTCTAGAGGGTTAGCTAGCGTCATAACGGTGTAACGGTGATATAGTTAAATGGGTTTTTTTTAAAAATCGGATAACAATTGTAACCTCTAGAGGGTCCACAAGCTAAAAGCCTGATTTTTTGTACATTTTAAGGGTCATAATCCCATAAGTAATGGTCCGATATGTGTCAATATCGAACTGAACCAAAATCTTTAAGTTATAAACATATCATTCAATTGGTGTCCGAAAACTCGTGTTTACTGTTTGGTCATAAACTATCTACTTTTGAAATCGGGGTTTAGATTCACCCCGAAACTGAATAATGCACAAAACTAAAACTCCCGTGTACGTGAAGGTCGCCACCCAGTGACCAGGTCAAACAGATACAATGTAAAATACCAGTAATAGTATGTAATAGTTTTATCTGTTCAAAAGTTACTGACATTATTTTTCCAACTTGTCTCTGAACAAAAAGTAGGTATCTGGATAATGACTATATTGAATGTCATATTCAAAATAAAGCAAAAATCGAGCTGTAGTAGTGTGAACTTCTGGTAAAATTGTGTTAGATTTCAAATTTGTACTGTAGCATCTCAGCTAAATAATATATTTAGCGCACAAGTATTGTGCCGAGGAGCTTATTTCAAAACGAGCCTAACGCAAAATGTAATTCTATAGAAACTTATCCGCAAATGATATTGTTACACTTTTATTGTTTAAACAATTATAGTGAGTTTCAACTGCACTTCATCGAATGTCTACATAGGCCTAAAAATGCAACTCTGGGGATATTGTCTTTTTTGCGGATTGATGATTACTCGTGATCAAATTAAATCATATCATGGATAGGGATCTGATATGTCCGTGGTCGCTATACTAGAAACTGGCGAAGAAGGTCATACGGTATTGGCCGATAATTTAATCAACTCGTATATCCAACATTCCTTTTTTGATGCCATTTTGTCGTATAAACCAGCTGAAATAAGTCATTAAATTACAATCCGCAAAGCTCAATTTCAGAAATCGCATGAACACAACAAAGGGGCTACTTTTTGTATTCCTGGTTAATTTTACTTCTAAAGAGAATTATACCACGAGTTCAAACATTCTATTGTAATTCAAGATATGAAGTTTTTACAAAAAACAATTCTTTAATGATTTCGTATGTGGACAATTGTAGAACTATCAGATGACGGTACATAAATTTAAAACTTTCACCTGTAATCTAATCGTAATGTATTTGTTATATGAAACTTGAAGGGGGTCAAAATACGGGTATATTAATAGTAGGTGCAGGAGGACCGCACTACACGCAAAACAAAAATCAACAAGATAAACCTGTGGACAAGAGAGAGAATAGATTGCGAAAAAAACAATTATCAAATCAAGTGAAAGGATCCGGGGGCCAGCCGTAAGCGCCCACTGTGCTGTGCAGCCCCGGGCCTGTTATGGTACAGGCTTAACTTAATATGATTTACAAAAGATGGTAACACAAACAATGCGACCAAACTTGACAGTGACCGTCTCTTCAATGGCGACAATCTACCAGGTGTTAGAATGTCAAATAATTTTAACAATAAGGGCGATAATCTGGACAGAATCTCAAAAAAACGCTAAAATGCAGGCAAGGGTTCAGGTTTATTACAATTTATTAGAATATCCAATAAACATCCTGAAATTATATGCGACTTTAATTTAAATAACATGTCGTATAACCAGTAATACGGATAAAATCAATGCACGAATAACTTATCGACCTTATCATCTTCTTAAATGTGCCGCGGAGAGCCAAATAGTTAGTGACTGCTGTGTGCGTGTGTACCACCAACTCATCGCCATCTTAACAATGTAGAAATTATGTGATTCGTCGTGTCGTTTGAATCTGTGGAATGAACTCATTAGAGAATAATTACATATTTTTATATTGTAGTTATATAAAGATATATAAATCATATCGTGTTCTTGTTCATGTGAACTATAAGTACACGACTGTCAATCCGCCCCAAAAAGAACCAAAGGTCCAATTTTGTGACATCTGGCAAGGATTTGGCTACTTTGTACTTATTGGTTACGTAATTAAATATTCGGACGCATTCATTAATTTATTAGTACCTATACATTTTATTGCTTGTAATATGTTTTATAGATCGTAATATGATTATATTGTATTTTATGAATACGCTCGTGTGTTTATATTTTTTTTAAACATTTGTGATCACTTTTGCTAGCTTATGATTTGGTAATTGGGTAGATTTTAGTTTTATTGTATAATTGGATAGTCTAGTTTTAGTTCAGTTGGTTTATTTGTAGTTGCGATATCGAAATGGATTTAACTAAATTACTTAAGGCTGGTAAGGGGTTGGGTTATGAAGGAGAGGCTTTACGGACGTTTGTTGAGAATGAGAGACAGCGAGAAAATATTGAAAGAGACGGTTTCGGTGTTGAGCAAATTGAAGAGAAAGAAAGGAATTTGAGAGAAATTAACGCTAGACAGATATTGTGTAATACTGAAATACACCTTGAGACTATGAAGCGTGAAAACCCCGAAATCAGTGCTAACCAAGAGAGTACTCGCTCCGAAAATGTCCCAGTGCGAAAAATAACAAGGGAGCTACGGCTATATTATGCTGGACGTGACGATATGGATGCCTATCGCAACTCAAGCTTTAGATGATGATGTTATGGCTGTTAATCTTGCACAGCCCTTGGTGTATATTCTAGACTATCTTCTGACCCAGCTAACGATTATATAAATTGAAATTTGGCTTTATTAAAGCATATATAATTTAACAGAGGAAGGTTTTAAGTATAAATTCAGAAATTCTAGACCTCTGCAGGGTGAGTTTTCACATCAATATTTGGGACGTTTCGAAGGTTATCTTCATCGTTAGTTAAGTTTATCCTCAACTAAATCATATGAAGATCTTAAAGATTTACTTTTAGGGGAGCAGTTTCTAGTCCATCCTCGGTTACCCAGTGCATTCATTCCGTTCTATTCCACTATACCCTGGGGTTAATCTATAGGGCTTCCACGATTTCAAATTGCTAGAATGTAGCTATACTGTACGAACCAATCAGAAAACAGTTTACAAACCAATCGTTTCGCCTTCGTTTTTATAAGTTAGATAACCATATGCATGTCCATTTACTGATTGATTTATGTAAGTAATGTATATATTAATAATTTATTTATATGCAATTGTATTATCAAAATCTGTAGTATGTGTTGTTGATTTCAAATATGTATAACATCTATATGTTTCACTTTTGTTATCATTATTACTATTCGTTCTTTGTTTGAAATAATAATAATAATATGTCGTTTTGTTATGTTTATTATTAATGAACCTATATTCGTGAATTTACCGAAAAAATTATCAACGATATCGCGGAACAAACACACAATTCTCAATAAAACTAATGACTCCACATGATTAATGAACGTTTGGTCTTCAATAATAAAACATATAATTACGCTTTTAGAATAGGCCAATTCCTAAAACTGTCAGAAGAGAGTAACTTCCCTTTGGGCAATTTCCTTTTCAAATAACAGTTTATGGGATTGGTCGATAAAAATAGCACAAGCATCAATAGTGGATAACTTGAAAACGTGTCTCCCCCATAGATTAACCCAGGGTATAGTGGAGTAGAACGGAATGAGTACACTGGGTAACCGAGGATGTTTCTAGTCTAGCTGTAATATTGAATTAGCCATGTACCCGAAAGAAGAACGCCTGAGACCGCACAGGAATATGCTAAACTAGCTGATCATTATTTGGAAGCACATGGTTGGTCTACATTACAGGCAACTAAAGCCCGGTCCAACTAGACGGGGTTATATGTGCAACTCTTATAATCATAAAGTGGAGAATTTTCCAAAGTTACGAAGAGCTAATGGTTCTAATATGTATAATCCAAATAAATATATTAATCCGAGATATAATAATAGAGATGCATATAATTTTCAGGGTCCACGTTCTTTTGATGCAAATTATAGATTGTTTCTTACTGTTCCTAATTTTTGACAGGCGTCTATTGGTATTGGACTGCTTGAAAATGACAATAATGACATCCCTCTAACCATACGCTACAATGCCCTGTTGCGTGGTATGCTGGATCTGGGCAAGTCTTCCACGTTATTGGTTTGTGTGTGTTTTCGCACCCGTCGGTTGACTACAGTGTAGTGGTAGCCAATCTGACGTCCAATAGCTTTGACATCCCTGATGTGTGCATGCCGATTATTTGCCATCTTTGAACTTCTGGTATTCGCCTTTGCTGGAAATGAATACCTTTTTTTTTAAAAAAACACCGGGTTTAAATACCCAATTCGAAGCGTTAACATACTGAATTTTGAGTAATGTGTAAGATGGATGTTTGACACGCGTTGCAAGTCGATATTTAAATTAGTCATAATGGTTACACCTGTGTGGGCATATCTTTTTAATGAAATACTGTTTTTGCTATAATTAATATAAATGTTGGAATCTGAACTTACAATGTTTAAATATATCAGGGGGGGGGGGGGCTTAACATATACACACGCTCTAATATTTTAATGTGTATATTACCCATTTTCTTTTAACAATAACGAATTTAAAGATTGGCGTTACCTTTAAAGGGCCAATCCCGATAACTTTTTGGGGAATAAACTGCTTAATTTTGTGTTAAAATCATTTAAAACCCATTATCTAAGGCCTATCAACTAACCCTATATTTGTGATACGCTTGTAAAAAACTTAAACCTGACAGTCTGCATCTGTATCATACAGTATCTGGATAAAACCAGACTTTTTTCTATAAAAATAATATGTAGGTGAAATTTACCTTTTGTTATCAAGTACAGTACATGGGTCATTCACTGTATAGACCTCTCAAGAAACGTAATTCGATTATCAGGTCACCCAATGAAAAAAATGACCCGAAATCTTAAAAGGGTTATGTCCGGATAAGCAGTGTTGATGATCACGTCCAAACGACTCAATATTTTCAGCTGAAATTTTCAGACAATGTAAATACACCATGTTTTTATATTTTGGTCCATAAATTTCACAAATACCCGAACTTTAATCGGGATTGTCTCTTTAAATACACGTCCGGAACAACACAAGCTACACTATAAAACGAGTTGTTATTATCAGTTATTTTCTACCCTTCAATTTATTTCAAATATTCGTCTGGTTTGTGAAAGTAAAGAGACAAGAAAATGATCATTAGGGATAAATAATTGGTTTTTACAATTTCCTTGTTCTATAAGGGTATAGATCGCCGTAACTGTATATAAACCCATTTACCAAGATGTACATTCTATTTAAAGCTATTTTCCATATAATCTGATAAAGCACAAACCATGGTAATAGACTACTAATTTTTTTTGAAGTGTGTCTGATATTTTTTCATAGAGTACTGTACTTCCAAAAGCGTTGACAGATCGATATGAACATTGAAATTATTTATTTCTAATGGATAGATAATATTATATACACAAATCATATATATAAACCACATATTTAACTGTATAGGTAACACACTGGGTATATACATATCTATATCCACTAATTACAAATTAATAATAATATAATGTAATACAATACCCAGAATAAATATAGTAATTTACGTTATTTATTATAGATCATACTATGCAATTAGATACGGATACGACTCCCGTTCGAAAATAGAACTAGAGCAATGATACAAATGCGTCAATACCTCATACAATCTGCACTTAATAGGGCCCATACACATTCCAACATGTTTGATAAAACATGTTGGATCAAACATGTTTGAAAGTTTGACGTTGCCCATAAAGGGCCCCATACACGATCCAACATGTTTGATCCAACATGTTGGATCAAACATGTTTGATTGATATTTGATCGTGTATGTGTAAATTTGATGGCCAAAAATGTTTGACGTCAAATGTTTAATGGATCTGATTTATGTTGATATTTTTCGTCAAACAGTCAAACATGTTGGATCGTGTATGGGCTTCATCAAACTTGTTTGTCCAACATTATTTTTTCAGAAGCAGCCGGATAGATAATATCGACTGAAAACATCCTCATATGTTGGACAAACAAGTTTGATGAAGCCCATACACGATCCAACATGTTTGACTGTTTGACGAACAAACTAATGTTTGACAAACAAGTTTGAACGTGTATGGGCAACGTCAAGCTTTCAAACATGTTTGATCGAACATGTTTTATCAAACATGTTGGATCGTGTATGGGCCCTATTAATACAGGTGGGTCTCGAGTGAAACATAACACATCGTAATAATACCGACAAACAAATCAACTCATATGAGTAAATTTAACTCATCAGATTATAGATATAGTGACTGTAACAAGGTAGTTATAAAGAAAGAGGGAGAAATGAGGTTTAACGTCCATTTGACACAAACTAGGTCTTTCCGGGACTAACACATGGTTTAATTTTATTTCAATAATTCGCTTGGGCGTAGGGGTGTTTAGCAGTTGGAGGAGTCCGGAAGGTTGTTATATAAGTTAAAACATTATAAGTTAAAACATAAATCAATGTTTGATACTTGTTTCAAATGTCTTTTTAGTCTTGACATCGTATCTTATCTTGCCTGGTCTTTTTTGGTTTAAAATTTAATCTGTCAACAGTTTAGTCTGTCCCGATGAATAAACAACGGATCGTGAAATCGATTTCATAATTTTCGCCCTCTCTTACAATTGTGCATTCAGCCAATTCAAATACGCCGATATTGAATGCTGTGGAAATCCAATAGAATAAACTTTACCAAGATACACCCGATAAAAGAATTTATAATCATTATAACTGTTGGTGTTTCACACATGGTTATTTTTACATTAGACACATAAATATTCCCAATCACCAGCTTGCGTGATGCCGCCTTTGTTATTTAGGTACCATTATGCAAAAGCATGCTATTTTTATAATAATACATTTCAGAATTACTGAAACATGGGGGGGGGGATACTGGGCAATTGCCTGGAAAATGTTTCTATGATGAAAAGAATCATTCCACACGCCGGGGTAACCGAGGTAATATCCCCGAGTGATGCTTCTTTGGCTGTATCGAGATTCGACGCGCCTAACTTTTTATTTACATCTGCTTTGAAGTATTTCAGCCGGTCATATTAAATCGAGGAACGTCTACAATAACAAAACTCTTATTGTAAGTTTAATTTTAAACTGATATTCACTATGAGTCCCTAAATAGTATTTGGGTACATTTTGAAATCCCTTATGTCTAGATGAGAACAGAACATTGGAACTAATAATGTTCGTGGTACTAGCTATATACTTTATAGCTGGGGCGAAACATTATTTGTGTCCTTTGGGTACATCTTTCCTCGAGGTTTATGCTGATATAACGAGGACAATTTGCTCTTTATCAGACAAATACGCTCATTTGGCTAAATTATATGAATTACAATTTTAAAAAAAATAAAACCCAAACAATAACATCATTAATCTACATATAGTCGACAAGGTCAAAACCAAACGCAGGATTGTATTATCCTTTGGAATTCACAGCAACGTTCAGTGTATTTGTCCTTAAGTAAAGATTTGTTGATAAACATGAACCTAATTCTGTCCACAAAACACGAAACGTGTTAAATTCTTAATCATTCTTCTGAAAAGTCGGTCGTCTTTATAAAAAATAAATCTTTCAATTCAGCGGAAAACAATGTATGTTTCTTAACTCCTTAAACTTTTCATCTGTATTTTAGAGACATCTTTTTACTTTCTCGGTCAAAAGAAAAAAAATGGAAACTAAAAAAAATCTGAAGAACAAGACGCGGTTTAGATTGATTTTTCTCTACTTCTAATCTCGTCTCTTTCATGTCCGGAATATTAACTCTACCCAGGGACAAATGAATTATTATCTTTCTGAACATGTGCCCAATTTGATCTGTATAAAAAATGGGACTCATTTAATATTTGTAATGACTTTTTTGTAAGCTGGTAAACTAAGAAATCAGATTACGCCGTCACTTGAGATACGACCAATCAAATTAAAACCTGATCCCGTCTTCGTTTAAGTAATAGTCTGGGACTTACTTCCGGTGTATAATTTCATTCATTCAATCGGAGTCTGGTATTTTGCTTCCTGCGCTCATTTGGTTATGTGGCGGGGACCCCGATGCCTGGCATAATGTGGTACTTTACCACAATGTACTGTAGTGTCCCTACAGAATGAAGCTTATTAAGAGACGGGAACATCATATCAATTTTACATACATGAGAAGTAAGTAGATATTAGAAGCAGGCCCTTTGGTAGATACATTGAACTTAAAGCTAGTTCATGCGTACCTGAAAAAAATAAGACGTAAAGATTTGAACGAATAAATTGAATGCTTTAAAGTTTAATGACAACAAAACAATTATTCTCAAATAGAAGGCATAACCATTTAACTTAGCAAATATAGCGGCGAGTTTCATTTTTGTGGCACCGTCTTTGTTAATATACCTACCATTTCGTTTGTAGAACGTTATAGATGATTATCGTTAACCATACACAAGGCGGGTTCAATAGTTCTAGGGCACTTCCTTTAAAAAAAATATAGTCATCCGCATTTATTCAAAAGTCTCATGTACGGGACAGCTGAGTTTGGAAAAGAAATCGCATAGCTATCAATTTATTGTTGAAATAGACTACAATTGTTCCTCTTCTACTGAATAGCTATCTATAATTGGCAACTTTGTGTTAACTAGAATGACACTGGAGTAACATTGATTTGCGTTAGTCTTGGTTGGTCAAGTGCAACTTATACGTTGAAGTGACAACATGGGCTCTCTCTTCTTTCCTAGTGTACTCCTATTATGTGATAACATGAGAACTGGCTGAAACTTGTGGCGATGTTATCTCCTCAATTAAAGCTGGGTTCCTCAAACAGAATCAGTTGCGATTTTTTTAATTATCGGTCAAATAGCTGATGAAGTCCAGACATGTTGACTTAAGTGTTATCATTATGTAACTCTAGGATTTTATCAATGTCAATAAACGAGTGAAAGCGAACAAGAATTACCAATGCAGCAGTCTCTCATCATCTAAGATTAAATGCAAATGGAAAGAGAAACGTCTACGAAATATCTTTAGCCCTTTCGTTGTAAACAATCTGCTAAGTGTAGATTAGGACACTGATTTGTGTCTATTTCTCGCCCATCTATTTAATGACCCTGTGTACTTATATCCACCGTACTTCCTATAATTCAAAATAAATCACATTGTCGACTTCCTCTAAACGTTGTTTAGCAATTAAGGTACATCGCTTTTCCCCCTCTTGTTGGGTTGGATGGCCGAATGGTAAGCACGTGGGCGCTGTATCATAAAGCCTTTCATTGAGTCAACTGGCGTGGTTTCGAATCCCGGTTGTACGTGACAAGCAGTAGGGTCGCCAGTACAACCTCGTGGGTTTCTCCGGGTCCTCCGGTTTCCTCCCACGGCTAAAGACCCCTAGGCGCAAGCGAATTAATGAAATAGAATTAAACCATATGTTAGTCCCGAAATGACCTGGTTCGTGTCAAGTGGACGTTAAACCCCATCTCTCACTCTTTTATTTCCGTAATAACGTTGACATTTTCCCTGAAAATATAAAATATGTGGGTTGGGATCATGTTAGACTATTTGCAGATGTAAGTAGATTGGGTGTTTATTTAAATACTTTACAATTCACACTAATTTGTTACTCTCAATGTCTAAGAATTATCTGATAAATTATGGCTATCCGCCCCAAACGAAGTGCAAACCTTAAAACCTTTATATCCTAGTTAAACCCTTGCATCAGAAAATAAAATGGAAAGTAAAAAATAATAATCACAAAATTAAAATTTAGGGGAAAAATATACCCAGCAACACAAAGGAGCCTTTATTTGATACAACGACTGGTTTATTTGTTTGTTATCCCTCCAAAGTTGAGAATATTGAATCTATTTTAAACATTATCTTACTGAACAGACTGTATCTTCGACATAATTCTTAAGTTGTCTCAAAATTCCATTAAATACCGTTAATGACGTCATTAACTATGGGAGTCAGTCGGTGGTAATTAAGAAAATGCTTTCATCTCGGTTCTATTGTAATTACCTACTTGTCTATTATAAGACAACGATTCCTTATCTTCATAATTACTTGTCTAATTAATGATTTAAAGATTTTGAAATCTGTTTTGTTCGTTCTTTATTCACGAGTTTTGTTCGATGTAAGGGTAATGTTATATGCTGTATTTCTCGCGACCAGATAACAACGTTCATAATAACAGGCACAATGACGTCTATGCATATTTAAAGTGGCATATTGGTAAATTAAATAATAATTTTCAATATGAGGACTACAGGCTGTAATAAAAGAAAGAAACGCAACAAATGGTGTATTTCAGGGAATTATCAATACGCCTTTCTGTTCTTTGGTGTTGAGTTGCCCCAAATATACCGACCATGCAGTTAAGAACTCACACTTCTTCTTTCGTATCTAAAGATGACCCATTTCAGTACCCAATAATGGATTTATTCATCTATCTGAAATGACTTGAAGTCAAGCAACTCTAGATGTTTATCTTGATATGCATCGACCCGATTACACAATTAAATACACAGATATGGGATTTTTGCAAAAGTTTTTTTTCCTCGAGTTGCATGAAATCTATCGACTCTAAGAACACTTTTTGGACGGGATCAACGTGTTACATTAAAAGGGGTGTTATTGCATTTGAAACAACCGATCATATTTGAAATTATTTCATATGCGTTTAGATTCGAACTTTGGCGAAGACGCAAGATAAATTGCATATTTTAGGTTTTATCAAAGAAGTGATGTGGTTGTGGTTCAAACATTTAATCAATTTTAATTATTAAAATACGTTTATCTTCGACAATGGACGATTGACTATGATGATAATAAAATTTAAGTCAGTGAATTTCAAAGAATCAATCGAATTGCAGTAGACCATTTATATATGCGTAATTTGTACGATTAAATAAAGGTACCCTACTTATCATCCATGTGGAACTATGTACAGATGTCCTTGGGTAGTTTTCAATAACCAGATTTTAGACATAAACGAAGAAATTTGATTGGGCAGCTCCAAGTCTGGAATTGCCGAAGATATCTACCCCATGAACAACATGACTGTCGATGCCCCAACCAGTTGAAGCTCGGAATGCCTCAAATTACTAGAACCCCACCACCCCCCGCCAAAAGGCAGAGGACAAAAAACACCATCCTATACAAGGGTGGGAGTCTTCGGTAACTAGTTATACTGTTGAATTCAGACTTTTATGATAAAGGGAAACTCATCAACTGACTAGGCTGGAAACGAATCCATGGCGTGGTTCAACATTGTTACCCACTTCTATTAGGAGTCTGTTAGTAACAAAATTCGTATACTACTGGTAACAGCGGCAGGCCTGCCGTCCGTTCGTCCACATTGTTTGTGGACGTAATATCTGATACTAAACAAGGGATTGGACTATCTCATCTTTCTCTCTCGGTATGGTGAGTTATCTTTCGCGAACCATTATTTGGCGGATAAAGGCTAACAGTTAATACCGATAGTAGATTTCGTCATAGGTCACGAGATGTAAATAGGGTTAGGGCACGTGATTGTAGACCCAAGTCCTAATTATGAACTTGCTTTCGGTATTATCCGACCTTTCGTCCCCTAAATTTTTCCAACTCTAGGATTATGCATGTTTCGAAGCCCCTACCCCCGCGCTTGATTTCCTCCAAATAATCCCAGAGAATCGAGCTTAGTCCCACATAAAAGTCCGACATGTCCCGACACCATGAAGTTGGTTTCATATCGATCGGAAAATTTGGGCCTAGATAGTATCCGTGCAAAGCATAGAAGGTCTAAAAGACCAAAAGTTGTTATTTCCTAACTTAAGAAGGGGTTGGGCGTGGCCTTCCGCGGTAGGGACTTGTACCCAATAGCCCTTCGGCAGGTTCAAGTCACCCACTGGGCTCTTATCGGGGCCCTAAATTGGGGCACATAAGATGACCAGATTGTATATAGACCACTAATGGTTCTAAATAGCTCATTGCAGGCTAGTTTTCAAAATTTGACTTAAACAATTTCGTGTGCAGTTGCCCAGTAGTTCCAGGAAGCGCTCCAAAGGGTCCCAGAGCTCTAGCACACAAGAGGCGCTCCACCAGGAGTGACCAAATTTTTTACTTTTACTCCCATTTTAGTCAGTTTTGGTCGATATCGCAGCCGGAAATCACGTTACAAGTTCGAATACAGATCTATATTTCGTTTCGTTTTTTTATACTTCGATGGCCTACACTACATGTAGATCTAATAGTAAGTGCAGGGGAACTGCACCACACATAATTTACACTAAAACAAATATGTGGACATTACATCCCACTTCTACCTCGTTGCCATTCGCAACCTTTGATAAAACTGGCCTGTTTATTTCCAATACAGGCTTAAGAGTATCCGTGTATCAGAAATGAACAGTACACTTTTTAAAAAGAGTACTGTCATTCCCGACAAACGAACACTTCTAAACTGTTTAAGATACCATTCAAGCAATAAGAAGCGGACGTTTAGTCCGGCCCAGATGGCAATTTTTTTTTCCTGGTAAAATGTTTATTCACAGAAATTATACGTATACAAGATAGTATTTACAATATATTATAATTTCACAACAAAACATTTTTTATCTTTTTGAAGTGGAAATTACATAATTAAGTGTATATACAGGCAAAACTATAAAACATTAAAGTACAATACTAAGAACAATTATTTTTGATTTTTTATAAGCTATATAGGATGAGAGTTGAGTATGTATAAAAGATTAAAAAATAGTAAAATATATTTTGTACAACTAAAATCTTTGCCTGTCATGTACACACTTATAATACAGGAGATTTATACCGGTTTAAATATGTCAGTAGCAATGCTAAATAATGTTACCAGTTACTTATTATAACCCCAAAGCTATAAATATTGAACAATATGCTGATTAAGACATAAATGAGGCATATTGTGAGGGAAAAAAACAGTATTAGAATAAGAACTTTGATATAATTTCTTAAGAAACAGGTTGACAAAATAGCTTTGAATATGGAGGTTTTGTTGTTTTGTAACCAACAGGGTTTAAACTTAAATTACATCCCACTTCTTCCTCGTTGCCATTGGCAACCTTTGATAAAACTGGCCTGTTTATTTCCAATACAGGCTTAAAAGTATCCGTGTATCGGAAATGAACAGTACACTTTTTTAAAAAAAGTACTGTTCATTCCCGACAAACGAACACTTCTACACTGTTTAAGATACCATTCAAGCAATAAGTAGCGGACGTTTAGTCCGGCCCAGATCGCAATGATAACGATGGCTCTATTCAAAGCAGCCGGAAAAATCACACCAAACAAGTAGTCAAAATCACAGTAACAAAACAAACCGGGTGGAACAAACTGGCAGTTCAAAAATATATACAATGACATTAAATTAAAATAAAAACATATTACAAAAATCAATTATTATACATATCGATTGGCATCTATTCCACAATTTGGTTTGATTTATATTAATATGCAAAACATATAAATTAGAATACTGAATAATTATATCAATTGTGATGATAGAAGGCGCAGTTCTCTTGCTGGACACTTCACAGGCATTAAAAATGAGCAGGATGAAAAAGAAACGCCTAGAAAGACATACACTTTATTACAAATAATCGCTGATGCATACTTTCACCAGGAATGACCCACGTTTCGCATTTCCTTTACACTACATTTAATAATAATATTATTAATATCGCAATCCTCTTCGCCATAGACAAGTTGTTTTGACGATGTGGTCTAAACAAACACGTGATAGTTTTACTCCCAGCGGTATAGCAATACGCACGTGTAAATACTATTCAAGTCCTCTCTCCACTGCGCAATCATTCTACCATGAAATGTAACGTGAGGCTCAAAAAGGGATAAATGAAACACCATTTGTCACTTTTCGCTTGAAACGACTCGATAATAAATACTATTTTCACATTTTCCTTCACAATACTCGATAGAAATGTGATGTAAGTCAGTTATTAGCACCTTTCCTCGGTGTATCGGTGAATATCAGGACAGTTTTGGTCGGGGACCGCCTCGGCTTCGCCTCGGCTGAACCCCCGACCAAAACTGTCCTGATATTCACCGATACACCTCGGAAAGTGTGCTAATAACTACTACATATAGTCTTTAATGTATCAGAATGTATTATGCCCAGATGGCAATGATAACGATGGCTCTATACAATGCGGCCGAACAATTACATGAAACAACTAGTCAAAATCACAGTAACAAAACAAACAGGGTGGAACAAACTGGCAGTTCAAAAATATATACAATGACATTAAATTAACAGAACAACATATTACATAAATCAATTATTATACATATCAATTGGCATATATTCCATAATTTGGTTTGATTTATATTAATATGCAAAACATATCAATTAGAATACTGAATAATTATGATAGAAGGCGCAGTTCTCTTGCTGGACACTTCACGGGCATTGAAAATAAGCAGGATGAAAACAGAAACGCCTAGAAAGACATACATTTTATTACAAATAACTCGTTGATGCATACTTTCACCAGGAATGAACCACGTTTCGCATTTCCTTTACACTACATTTAATAATAATATTATTAATATCGTAGTCATCTACGCCATAGACAAGTTGTTTTGACGGTGTGGTCTAAACAAACACGTGATTGTTTTACGCCCAGGGTATAGCAAGACGTAGGTGTAAATACCACTCAGGTCGTCTCTCCACTGCGAAATCATTCTACCATGAAATGTGACGCGAGGCTCAGAAAGGGATAAATAAAAGAGCATTTTTCACTTTTCGGTTGAAACGACTTGATATTAAATACTATTTTCACATTTTCCTTCGCAATACTCGGCTAAGCCCCTCGACCAAAACTGTTCTGATATTCACCGATGCAGCTCGAAAAGTGTGCTAATAACTACTACATACATCATACTCAGAAACCACAAACAATTCAAAAAGAGTAAAATAGATCCGGGGGCTAGCCGTAAGCGTCCACTGTGTTGTACATTTCGGGCCTGTAGTGACACAGACTTCACTCAAAATTGTAAATGATCAGGAATACACCCCGAAGAATGTATTGCGTAGTGTCAACATGAGTTATGCATGGTCTTCCATATGCATCAAGAAATGCGAATGCTAGTAACATTCAACTATACAAGTAACCACATCGGTGAAATGTATAAAAAAGTATATAGTGGGAGTTCACGATCTATGACATCAGGCACCAAGCAAACGGATAACGTGAGTCATTCGATCAACCAATTAGCGACCGCCATCTGCTTTTGCTTTGTTTTGATTTCTATCGCTGGTAATGTCTACCCACAGTTCCGCGCAAAAAAGGTCAAACGCTCGATTCGGCGCACCATTTGATTGGCTGACCCTTCATTTCATGCAGAACACGAGATAAATAACAAATCTTCCAGATTCAAGTGTAATAAAGACAAGTGGATACGATATTTCGAAATATAAAAACGAAACGAAATTGGGTCTGTGTTTTAATCAGACTGCAATTTTGCGTGTGTCATCACTAAAGTCTATGTACGTGATATTATTATAATATTATTAATATCGTAGTCATCTACGCCATAGACAAGTTGTTTTGACGGTGTGGTCTAAACAAACACGTGATTGTTTTACGCCCAGGGTATAGCAAGACGTAGGTGTAAATACCACTCAGGTCGTCTCTCCACTGCGAAATCATTCTACCATGAAATGTGACGCGAGGCTCAGAAAGGGATAAATAAAAGAGCATTTTTCACTTTTCGGTTGAAACGACTTGATATTAAATACTATTTTCACATTTTCCTTCGCAATACTCGGCTAAGCCCCTCGACCAAAACTGTTCTGATATTCACCGATGCAGCTCGAAAAGTGTGCTAATAACTACTACATACATCATACTCAGAAACCACAAACAATTCAAAAAGAGTAAAATAGATCCGGGGGCTAGCCGTAAGCGTCCACTGTGTTGTACATTTCGGGCCTGTAGTGACACAGACTTCACTCAAAATTGTAAATGATCAGGAATACACCCCGAAGAATGTATTGCGTAGTGTCAACATGAGTTATGCATGGTCTTCCATATGCATCAAGAAATGCGAATGCTAGTAACATTCAACTATACAAGTAACCACATCGGTGAAATGTATAAAAAAGTATATAGTGGGAGTTCACGATCTATGACATCAGGCACCAAGCAAACGGATAACGTGAGTCATTCGATCAACCAATTAGCGACCGCCATCTGCTTTTGCTTTGTTTTGATTTCTATCGCTGGTAATGTCTACCCACAGTTCCGCGCAAAAAAGGTCAAACGCTCGATTCGGCGCACCATTTGATTGGCTGACCCTTCATTTCATGCAGAACACGAGATAAATAACAAATCTTCCAGATTCAAGTGTAATAAAGACAAGTGGATACGATATTTCGAAATATAAAAACGAAACGAAATTGGGTCTGTGTTTTAATCAGACTGCAATTTTGCGTGTGTCATCACTAAAGTCTATGTACGTGATACGGCACACGGATACAACAGCACGTATCGAACAGCGTTCGTACGGAAAGGGTCCGTGTAACATCTTCGTCTTTTTACCGTCTCTTTTCCTACTTTCAGACGCTGATATGTTGTGACGTAGCGTTTTTTGAATCTTTGTATCCTTACGGGTGTATATTTGATGTGATTTTAACCATGTCTGCACGCTGGCGGTCTACGTGCTAAATTTAGGGAGGTCGGGCCGTTTAAATCTGTAAATGATGTGATTATTCTATGGTAAAACTGTATAAACTTTCTGAAAAGATACATATAAATGAAACAAAAAACTGCTGTCGAAGATTTTTTTTAAAGAAGATTTAGATTCCACCCTCCAGGAAGTTGTAGGCTAGTACTGATGGTGATCTTTTTTTTGTTGTAAATAATATTTTATTTCATTTGAAATAGGATTGGAGAACAGACAGGGCCTATGTTGACTCCTCTCCAGAATTTACAAAAATAAGTTTTTTTATGTACATACACAACATATATACAACAAGAATATACAAAAATAAGGTTTGCTTATGTACATACACAATATATATACAACAAGAACATACAAAAATAAGTTTATTTTATGTACACACACAACATATATACAACAAGAACATACAAAATATAAAATTATTTGAGATTTAAATATAAACTAAACATTTATACATATATGGTGGGCTTGGTAGATAATTTCCAGCTAGATAGATAGATAAATTTTATTTTCATCGGTATCATTTCGTTCAATAAACATGAGCTCATGAGCTCTTAAACCGATATCAAACAAATGTATGATAACAAAGGTGGGTACATTAATGTTTTGACAAAAATTAAAATTGTTCGTAAAGTTTAAAGTATGAAAGGTTTGAAATTTAAAATTGTTAAAGCTATTTGAGACATAATTTAAAAATGAGACAGAAATTTAAGAATAATGAGATAAAAATACAATATTATGCTAATACAATAGTTAGTGAGCTTGAGATTTGCAAAAAGAGCATTTACAATTTTCACCTGACCATAGGTTAATTAAACGACGAAATTCTTTAAAATTCTGTGACTCGCGGATACAATTTGGAAGTTCATTCCACAATTTAGCATCATAATAGGCAAATCTCTTTTTCCCATAGTTGATTTTTTCAAATCTTGGAGTTTCGAATACGTTTTACTTGCGCAGATTATAGCGAGTTTGCTTCCTTTTTCCAATAATACCTTTCAAAAAGTCAGGACAGTCATTTGACAGAATTTTTTACACCTCAGTAGCAATTTGTATTTGCCGTCGTAACTGAAGTGTGGCAGACTTGTCCAATGTTAAAATATCTTCATAACTAGATTCAGAATCTCTATGGACATGTTTGAGAGCACGATAATTTAAACGCTCAAGTTTTTTGGTGTTTGTGTCACTACAAAAATGCCCTATAATGGGAAAAAAAACTTAAATTTGACTTCACAAAGGATTGGTAAATGACCTTCCTACATTGTAGAGAAAGATGTCGACCAATACGTCTTAAGACGTTAATTTTGCGCGCAGCTTTCTTACAGATGTTAGCAATATGAGAGTCAAAGTTCAGCTTATGATCCAGTGTGACACCTAATAATTTTACTTCTTCTGTACGTTGAATTTCGGCACCTTTGATACTGAAAGTAGGCTCCTTCTCGCAACCCTCCTCATTTTTTGAAAAACTGACCTCAGTGTTGATTGAAATGAAATGAAAATCGGAGCATTATAAAAAAAAAATTAAATTAATTTCGGTAACCTCGGAAAAAATGGCCAACGTGTTGAGGGCGGAATTGAAAGTGAATGTTGTGGAATAGTCTGGAGGGTCTACGGACAGGTAACCAGTGAATTTCAGGCGTATGCCTACGAAAGTACGGAAGCTGCGAATATACGGGCATGCGTATTTCGATTTTCGCTCTGAAAAATGGTCCGTACTTAGCCCACATTTGGCTGAGCGAGGGGCGATTGGTTGAGGTACCCGCCCTAATAATTAAGTGTCAATCACTCATCTGAAACGGGTCTGGCGTAGCGATAATCAACCTGAAAAAAGGGCGAAAAGGGAAAAGTCGATTTTTGCCATTTTGGTACTCTCTGGAAAGGCCCATAACTCAGCCTCTATAGGCAGTAGGTCAATATAATTTGGAGGGGTCTCGGTAGGGGTCCGTGGACAGGTGTCCATTAAAAAGGGGCCCGATTGGCACCCGGGGATAGAAAAGCAATAATTTTCACACCATATTTAAAAAGAAAACACATTACAAATCGTAGCCTTAATCCCTTTATTTAAATATTTCGCACCAACTAGCTAGACCGACTGTACTATAAATACCAAAAGAAAATGTTTGATACTTATTACCGAAAAGCCATAAATACCGAAAAATCACTAACATACTGAAAACCAACATTAATTACCATAAAAAAACTAAATACCGAAAGCCTTTCCATACACCACGCATATATTGGCTCATTTAGGCGCCTAGCTCCCAGTAGGGCCCTGAACCGATCGGAGCCTCCACTCTGCTTAAGGGCTGCCAACGGCCTTCCCGTGTTCCTAATTATGGACTTTTACTACCGACGGTCAATGGGATGAATCCCGAGGGTGATCCTATTGAATCAACTGAACGCCTGCTGGGACACATCAACTCCACTGGGGTTCGGGAAGTAGTCTGGGACCAATATCTCCTGAAAAACCCCCTCCCACACACACACACTAACCATGCCATAACAATAATTGTAGAGTCACGAATCAAGGTTATGGCACAATGTAGGTAGGTGGGTCATGGTTCAGGATAAGCCACGCAAAATATTTGTAAGGAACCCTTGGTGGTTCATGGATCAGGCTAGGCCACGCATAAAATATTGCGGGTAGGCCTAGATTACCTATAAAACTAATGCGTCACATAAGATCAAGTAGGGTAATCTAGGTTGGGAAATATTTCATACCAAAACCCGTGTCATTAAAAAGCATTAGTTTTATTACGAAACAATATTGCCTTTTTAATATTTAAATTATTTGTATTATCGATTGTTTATTTTAGAAAATTGTTCCTTGTTCCATTGAGTAAAAATGATTCGTCTAATAATGTTACCTTGACTTCCATAAAATATCACTCATACTAATATAGCATAATAAAAAACTAAAACATATAGGAAACAACCAAATAACATTAGGACTTGGTAATACAATCAAAGATAGTCTATATAATCTAAAAATTATGGCGTCAGTTATGGTGCATGCGCAGAACATGACATCCCAGCAACCGTTATGAATGAGGCCAAACAGCCTATTGTACATCGAGAAATAGGCTGATAAATATGTGTTCAATGTATTGATACACGGACTATATTCTACTCAAAAATATTACCTCTCCGTTGTGGGTAAATCAATTAAAAACTATGACCTATAACACGATCGTGATGTATTTATTACGTGGAACGTAGCTCAATGTTAAGGGTCAAAAGCTCCAGGCGAAATCAGAACCGTCATTGAAATAGAGAATCAAAACTTTACACTCTTGATGTTCACAGGAGGGCATTGATAAACTGAAGACGGGACCTTTCGCTGGGACTAGTTTTCTTTTTATGTCTCCAAGAAAAACTCGGATATATTTCGTCATTATATTAAACCTACCCGTGCCCAGATTATTTAGTCAGAAAGTGAAAAACAAATATCGGATTTGAGTGGCGATAGAATGGACATGACTTCATGAAAAGACAAATTTCTCACCGATCTGACTAAATCAATCAATATCAACTGTACAAAACCGCACAGAATTGATCAACATATATTTTTTTACCACCCAACTATCAATAATATCCCCCTTAATAATAACAGCATTATCAAAAATCATCAATATAAATTGCTTTTAAAGTATTCAAAATTTGAGAAACATTAAAAGAATATGACGCAGTTTTGTCCGCTTGATTTTTTATATAATGATAGGGATTAAAAGTCATTTTTCTAAGCCCATTTTTGCCGTTAGTAATTCATGGTTTTGTGTGTAGATGGAGTGCAGTTTATTAGATATCCTTGCTTTAGAGTTCAGATCCGAGAGCATATCAGTACAGTCCAATTTTTGGTAACGAGCCAATGTTCATCAAAATACATAGGCCTCTGCATTTCTTTGATGTTACACAAACATATGATGTACTGGATTACAGTAAATCGTTTTCTATTCTAGGAGGAAGATTGATTGTGACAACAGATACATCTTATATTTAATTTGTGGTGATCTAAAGACTATTTTTACACTGGACGAATATTCTGATCGTAAAACATAGTCTCGAGAAGAAAACGGGTGGAACATAACGTGTATAATATCTTTCATGGTATCAAATCTTAATCCAGATAAACCGGGTAGCGTGTTTATTTGGGTTTATGTCTATCTCCCACGAAACATATCCCGGAATGAAAATACCAGTCTTTACGTGGACTGCGCACTCGTTGAAGTTACAAACCTACAAAGTTCTCAAATACAACGTTTGGATATTGGTTAGCTAGCAAAATAATGTATGGTTACAGTAACATTATCGAAAGACAAAAAGAATATGGGCAAGATTAAAAAAATATCGAAGCCTAAATAAAATCTTGAAATATACTCTGCCAATATACTCTGCCAATATAGTCTACTGCAGGTTAGTTTCAAAGGCTATAGAATGTTTAAGTCTCACAACTTCTAGCCATTTAATAAACAAAACACAAGCGCCCATTTAGGGAATCAAGTATTAGGTGTCTCTACTTTTATTGAAATAATTACTCTTTAAACACTTTCGTGTTGCACCAAGCCATAATACATAAACAAAATGACTATCATGTTGGCAACAACATTGAAGATGGTGGAACATATTTACAAAGCGAAATCGGGTATAAGTATCGACAATAGAATTAAAAAGCCGGTCCCTCCAAGAATATCAAGTATTAGGAATTATTTCTAATAACCCAGACGAGTTGCATTTCATTGATGAATAAGCTAATTTGAAAATATTGCTGTCTTTTCTACAGTTCCTGTAAATCAATAGAAATTCATTAAATACAATTGTACTGGAAATAGTTTAACGATGATTAGGAACTAATACATGTCTCAGACAGTAAATTGGTTAAACGTTAAGTAAACATTCGTCAAAAATGGAATACCTCGTCGATGTTTCTTTTGTACCGTACTATTTATACTGACAACTTTAATATGTTCAAAATAGGCCATGTACACTTCTGTTAGGAGTGAGTTCACACGACCTATTCTGAAGAAACTGTCCCAAAACCTACCATTTTCAAAGCAATAGCTAACATCTCTGCAGATAATCTAAAAAGCACTATTTACCACAAGCCTTCCCTGTCTAATAACTGTTCAAACCCATTCAACCAAAGTCAAAACCGGAAGTACCTTAACGAGACGCTCAAATTACAGAATTACAGAACATCAACCATGTCCTTACAAATGTGAAATGAGATGGGGTTAAACTTCCTACTGTTCTGCCCCTTACTGGGCTAATTAAGACGGATATTGTTAAAAAATATAACTACCTTGCCAACACAGCTAAAGATATCCCTTGCGCATACATGCATACCACACAATGTTATTATAAGAAATCACCCGATATGTCTTATTGTTCCAGCAAGCTACCAGAATTTTAGCAAATCGGTGCAGATGTAGTGTTCAGTGGCCCTGTTATCCGAAAACATAAGCCAAAATTAAACAGACTCTTTTCTTCCAAATCTTATGATAGATTTACTAAAAACGCTAATAAGTATGGGTTTATTTATTAGTAGTGTATGGTTTCGTTTTCTTTCCTTTTGATTGTGTTGTTATACACTCATTCATCTTGTCAATACCCTGTAGTGTTTGTTATCATATCTCTCATCTTGTTAATTTATTTCCTTACTAAATATTTGCTAATTGTTGCATCACATTTTTGTTTACTATCGGTGTTTCTTGATAACGATACCTGTATGTGTATCGCAATGTAGCATGTTAAGAAATTCAGAAATATATAGATCCTTGACAATACACATCCAAAACTCGACGGCATCTCAGTCCCACGTCAAACAGGTCAACAGTCTATTAATTTATCTAACTACTTCAGTCCAATTGCTACAATTACTTCTACAAGATCCCAACTTACCTAAAAAAAGGACTTATTCAAACCTATATGATAAAGTTGATTTATAAATTATTGTATTTCATTAAAAGTCAACATAGATTCATTTCACGGTAATGCCGTTAGTATTTAAATCTTTGGTTATCGAATAGATTGATACCCTCTTTAACATAATTGTTTAAACCTACAGTTTTAGTATTGCTAATGTTTTACACGTGACGAAGCATCGTATTGATAATTCTTAACGACGAGTTTTCAAACTTCTTTTCGGCTATGCTTCAACTAGTAAGTGCAGGAAGACCGCACCTTACACAACAAACAACATGTGCACCATATAAGACACATGACGTTAATTGTGAATGTAATCGATTAACTTATTTGTTATCATCTAAATTTTATATTCATTTGAGAAAGTTTACTCTTAAACTTTGATATAACCTTACCGCTACACCAATGCTCACCCTGTATAAATGTATTTAATTTATGTTTATACAAATGTATAGATGTATAAATGTTACTATTTTCTAGTAATTGTAGTTATTTTACATATCATCTACATGTATTATTTTCCTATAAGTGTTTTGCTATATTTTTATAGTTGTATTCTATTACATATTATTAGCTCATTTAAAGTGAGGATCGTTCTTTATATTTTAAACTCAAGCGCTGTGTGTAATTTAAGTATCCTACATTATGTTAAACAAATTTATACGTTTTTACTATATAATTACAGCTCAAAAATCGATAAACACTATAAAATCCATATTTCAAAGTTTCTAAAATATTGTATTCCGCTTAGTGCTTTAATATCATTATACCACCTTCTCACGACTCAAGGTATTCACCCTAATCCAGGTCCATTTAACATTCACAATCCTGATAATTTGTCTATTTGTCAACTTAATATTAGAAGCGTGCGGCATAAATTAGATTTTTTAGAAAGTTTTCTGTCTGATTTCCATATAATATGTCTCACAGAAACATATCTAGATAATAGCGTCAATGACAGCGAAGTACAATTCGATGATGACTATAGAGTTTTTAGAAATGATCGGACTAATCATGGGGGTGGGGTTATTATTTATATACACAATGACATTTTATGTGAACGTTTATACTCTTTAGAGTTTCATTTTGATATCATTTGGTTAAAAATTACCTTAAATTCTGATATTATCTTAATTTGTCTTACTTATAGATCAATTGAATCCCCTATGAATTACTGGACCTTATAAGACGAATCAGTTGAAAAAGCTTTCGATATATCTCTAAATATCATGTTGTTAGGTGATCTTAATTCCAATTATTTTAACCCACGTGAATATGTACACACACTCTGTGCTATGCATAATCTTAGTAATACTATTACAAAACCTACTAGGATAACCGAAACTTCAAGTACATTATTAGATCCTATAATTATCTCTAATGGTATTAATTATATCACGGCGGATACTCTGGAAGTTCCTATCAATATTTCGGATCACTTTGCTACTTTTATTTATCTCGATATTCACACCTATCATAATAAAAGTTTTCAACGTAAAATATATTTATATAAAAGAGCAAATTTTCGCCAGTTGAATCATGATATATCTAATATTGATTGGGACGAAGTATGGAATGTAGATGAATCTATAGATAAAATAACCGACAAGTTTACATCAAAACTAGACGAACTGATAGAACAATATATCCCTTCAAAAATAATTACTGTGAGAAGTAAAGACAAAGCTTGGTTTACACCCGAGATTAAAAAACATATACGTATTAGAGATAGGCTTAGGAAAAAAGCATTGAAATCAAAACGAACAGACCATCTATCTGCCTACAAAAAACATAGAAATAAAGTTAATAACATGAAACACTATGCAAAAAAAAAATATTACAACTCAATTAATGAAAATATAAAAAAAATAAAGACAAACTCCCAGCGAGACTATTGGAATACCCTCAAAAGTTTTATCAAACAACCTAACCGAAGTAATATACCATCTCTTTAGTCCCCATCAAATGTTAATGTAACAGATTCTAAAGATAAAGCAGATTTACTTAATGATAATTTTAGTTCTATTTCTACTATAAATGATATGGTACAACTTCCAGAATTTCCATCTCGATGTAACGATACATGTCCGCCAATCAGTATAATCACTAACATAATAAAAACACTTATTAAAAAATTGAACACATCGAAAGCAAATGGACCTGGTAATATTAACAATCTTTTTTTAAAATCAACTTGCCAAAGTATATGTCTCCCACTTAGTAAGTTATTTAATTTGATAGTAAGAAAACGTGCGTTTCCTAGCAATTGGAAATTAGCTCATGTAATTCCTCTGCACAAAAAAGGTAACCGAACAGAATTAAAAAATTATAGGCCAATTTCTCTGCTTAACAGTGTCTCAAAACTATTCGAAAGAATTATCTATCAACATATTTTAGACTTTTTATTAAATAAAAGTCTAATATATAAATTTCAATCCGGATTTCTACCCGGCTTTTCCACATCACACCAACTTATTGAGATGTATAATCACATATGTACCGCGTTAGATAACAAACAAATTACAGCAATAATATTTTGTGATATTTCTAAAGCCTTTGATAAAGTCTCACATAACGGCTTACTTCATAAAATGTGTAATTATGGAATTAAAGGTGAATTACTTGAGCTAGTTTCCGATTATATAACCAATAGAAAACAACAAGTCATACTTGAAAACTGTCAATCTCGTATTAGATTTCCCATTGCCGGTGTCCCACAAGGTTCTGTACTTGGTCCGTTACTCTTTCTTATTTATATTAATGACATAATAATAAGCACGTCTAGATTATTTGCAGACGACACACCTCTAATTTCAACTGATATATCTATCAACAACATTGAAAACAAACTTAATTCAGATCTAGATATTCTGTATACGTGGTCAAAGAAATGGTTGATTAATTTTAATCCTGAAAAAACATCCTTACATATTTACAAATAAAAGCATTTGCTATCCATTAAATATTAAATTTCATAAAACCTTCCTAGTTAATTCATATTCCCACAAACATTTAGGGGTAATTTTTCAAAGTGATGCAAAGTGGAATTTTTAAATCGATAATATGCTAAAACAAGCCTCTTTAAAATTATTTCATTTAAGAAAAGTAAAAAATATTTTATCCCAATCCTCCTTAAATAAGTTGTATAAATGCTTTATCAGACCTATTTTAGAATATGCATCTGAAGTTTGGGATTCATGTACAAATTTCAATATTTATAAATTAGAATTATTTCAACTTAGGGCAACAAGAGTTGTCACAGGATGCACAATTTACACACCGAGGTCAGCTTTATATTCCGAAACTGGGTGGCCAAAACTATCAGATCGCAGAAAAATCCGCAGACTTTGTTTACTCTGGAAAATAATAAATGATCATTGTCCCTCCTACTTATCGGATTTAGTTCCTTCTACCAATAATATACCATATAATCTAAGAAATCAAAATAATATACCGACTCCTTTTTGTAGATTAAGTCTTAAAAAACAATCCCTTTTTCCTAAAACTATTTCTGAATATAATAAACTATCAACTGATAAAAAAAATGCAAATTTATATCTCAATTTCAAAAAGTCCATTTCTACTTCATTTCCTACACCACATTATAGAAACACTGGCATACGTAAACTAACAATTCTTCATAACCGACTCCGTCATTCATCCAGTGGCCTTAATAATGACCTATTTCAATCTAACATTATTGACACTCCTCTATGTTCTTGTAAAATGTCAGTGGAAAATATATACCATTACTTTTTTAATTGTCCTATTTATACCGTTCAAAGAGATATTCTCATGTCCGATATTAATTATCTCAATAGCCTTCCCTCTGACGAATTATTGAATATCTTACTAAATGGGAGCCCTGTTTTACCCAACATTTTAAACAAGAAAACATTTCTTGCCGTTCAACGGTATATTTCCAGCACAAAACGTTTTAATAGTAAATTTTAAACTTGGTTTTAATTCTTTATTGATTAATGTACATCCTCACATTCACACACTCATATTTATTTCTAATATTGTCTAGATTATAGTTTATATTAGATGCTTAATTTAGTAAAATGACAATAAAATAGATGATAGATAATTATAAATAAGTGTACATAGTGTATATAGCTGTATCTACTGTATGTTAAATGTTTGTTTTGCCATCACATATTATATCATATTATATTATTCTATTCTCTGGGAGAAGGTTCATAATTTTTATAAATTGTCCTAATCCCTTTGTAAATTATTTGCAATAAGATATGTTTAAACCATCCAAAAGTGATGTGTGTTCGTGGTAACATAAAACTGTGTAGGGTGCCTTTTATGAATTTTTTTTTGATACACCCACATTTTATGGTTCACTGGTGTGCATTAGTCCGCCACTTTGTAAAAATACTGTAACTATAGGTATAAAAAAACTAGCAGGACCTACTGAATGTTTTAGGCTACGTTTTGTCATGGTAAAAGGTCACCGTTAGACAAAGAAGTCACGAGTCAAAATATAGGGCGTACTCTATTGAACGTTCAGGAATTGAATTCTCTCAACCCCAAAGATAGTGACAATCGAGTGAAAAGGGGTATTTGGGCTACAACTCATGCGTCGACTAGTTAAGAAAATATCACAACCTATTCGTTGTGTTAAATTACGTCACAATTCTACTCACCCAACCTCCGTAGTTGGGACTGACATAGTTAATTTAGTAATGAAAATTTTGAGAGCCTGTCCTGCCTACTGAGTGTTAATGGCTACTAGTATGAAAATAAGGTTTTCCCCATCTCGGTTCTAAGGCTAGTTTAGAATCATTACCATCTATTTTACATCGTGATTCTTTTTTGATCACCTGCAACAACCGACAAAAATTTATAATAATCCAACACTATTTTCATGTAGAATTGGGCGTTAGAAAACATAAACAACATTCATTCATTTTGTTGGTTTTTTTTAAAAATAAATCTTTATTTCAAAATAATAAATAACGACATAGTACATAGTTCACATATTACATTCTCAGTGTGTAACATCATACATATAGCATCGGGGGGGGGGGGGGGGTATTTTTTTTAAAGGTTATACTACATTTCATTATAAACACAAATATAGACACAAAGGAAATAACAACTAAAACAAATCAAAAAATGCAAAAATAGATACAGGTGTGAAAGATTTGGAATACTAGAATTGGAATACTAGAGGTATGCGTAATATTCATATTGTATAATCCAATTTATTTACTAAGGTTTCGTTTAATTCATTTTCCAATTTGTTGTTTAATTTTCAAGTAGCTTCGATAATTAACAATTGTCGGTCTAATATTTTCGATTTGTAGAGGTAGTATTTTGTTAAAAATATAAAATGATTTACAAATAAGAATTGCGATATGATTTAAAAACTGTTTCTTTCAAAAACCCGAAATGAATATTTGAAACTTGTAATTGTAATGGAATGTCATTGGTTGAAAAGATTTGAAACTTGTAATTGTAATGGAATGTCATTGGTTGAAAAGATTCCATGTAAATCATTCCAAATTACCTGTGCGTAATTACCGAACACAATTTGGCGAGCTATTCGGCTAGCGAGCTATTCGATCAATCCAGCTGGCAACCTATTCGTTGGCAACCTATTCAGAATAAATTCAAAAAACGCCCAAACTCATCTATTTTTATCAACCAATAAAATCCATCGTAACGTCTATCAAACGAAAGTAGAATATATTGTTATTTTAAAAGGAAAGAACGTTAATATTCCGAGTCAAAATTCGGGTCATCGTACAAAATTCATAGCATCCAGCTATATATATTCTGAAAGGTAATTGAATCAGCTTTCTGCATAGTATTAGTAAAAGTTGGCACAATCATATTAAAGGGGTGCGCTCTCATCCTAAACTACGCCGACTTTTCAATATTTTAAATATAAAGATAGGCCGGTAATGTTTTCGAAGTCTCAATTCGGACCATCGTACAAAATTCAGAGCACCCAGCTATATATATTTGGAAAGGTAATTGAAAAAGCTTTCCAAATATTATTAATAAAAGTTGGCAAAATCATATTAAAGGGGTGCGCACTCTTCCTAAACATAGCCAATTTGTTCATTTTTCTAATTGTAACTAGCGACAGGCCGGTAATTTTTCCAAAGTCCAAATAAGGACCATCGTACAAAATTCTGAGCATCAAGCTATAAATATTCTGAAAGGTAATTGAATAAGCTTTCCAAATTTTATAAGTAAAAGTTAGCACAATCATATTAAAGGGGTGCGCGCTTATCCGAAACATGGCCAATTTTTCAATATTCGAAATGTAAAGAACGGTAATGTCCGGGGTCAAAATTCGGACCATCGTACATAATTCAGAGCATCCGGCTATATATATTCTAAAAGGTGATAAGATAAGCTTTCTAAATATTATTAGTAACAGTTGGCACAATCATATTAAAGGGGTGCGCACCTATCCTAAACATAGCCAATTTTTCAATATTCTAAATGTCAAGAACGGTAATGTTCCGAATCAAAATTCGGACCATCGTAAAAAATTCAGAGCACCTGGCTGTATATATTCAAAAAGGTGATTCAATAAGCTTTCCAAATATTATTAGTAAAAGTTGGCACAATCATATTAAAGGGGTGCGCTCTCATCCTAAACATAGCCAATTTTTCAATATTCTAAAGGTAAAGAACGGTAATGTCCGGAGTCAAAATTCGGACCATCGTACAAAATTCAGAGCATCCGGCTATATATATTCTAAAAGGTAATAAGATAAGCTTTCTCAATATTATTAGTAAAAGTTGGCACATTCATATCAAAGGGGTGCGCGCTCTTCCTAAACATAGCCAATTTTTCAATATTCCAAATATAAAGATAATCCTGTACTTTTTTCAAAGTCAAAACTCGGACCATCGTACAAAATTTAGAGCATCCGGCTATATATATATTCTAAAAGGTGGTAAGATAAGCTTTCCAAATATTATTAGTAAAAGTTGGCACAATCATATTAAAGGGGTGCGCTCTCATCCTAAACATAGCCAATTTTTCAATATTCTAAAGGTTAAGAACGGTAATGTCCGGAGTCAAAATTCGGACCATCGTACAAAATTCAGAGCATCCGGCTATATATATTCTAAAAGGTGATCAGATAAGCTTTCCAAAAATTATAAGTAAAAGTTGGCACAATCATTAAAGGGGTCCGCTCTCATCCTAAACATTGCCAATTTTTCAATATTCTAAATGTAAAGAAAAACCCTGCACTTTTTTCAAAGTCAAAATTCGGACCATCGTACAAAATTGAGAGCACCCGGCTATATATATTCAGAAAGGTAATTGAATAAGCTATCTAAATATTATTAGTAAAAGTTGCTACGATCATATTAAAGGGTTGCGCTCTCATCCTAAACATTGCAAATTTTTCAATATTCGAAATGTAAAGAACGGTAATGTCCGGAGTCAAAATTCGGACCATCGTACAAAATTCAGAGCATCCGGCGATATATATTCTAAAAGGTGATAAGATAAGCTTTCCAAATATTATTAGTAAAAGTTGGCACAATCATATTAAAGGGGTGCGCTCTCATCCTAAACATTGCCAATTTTTCAATATTCTAAATGTAAAGAAAAACCCTGCACTTTTTCAAAGTCAGAATTCGGACCATCGTACTAAATTCAGAGCACCCAGCTATATATAGTCGGAAAGGTAATTAAATAAGCTTTCTAAATATTATTAGTAAAAGTTGGCACAATCATATTAAAGGGTTGCGCTATTGAAAAATTGGCAATGTTTAGGATGAGAGCGCACCCCTTTAACATGATTGTGCCAACTTTTACTTATAATATTTGTAAAGCTTATCTTATCACAAAATACAGAGCATCCAGCTATATATATTCGGAACGGTAATTAAATAAGCTTCTAAATATTATTAGTAAAAGTTGGCACAATCATATTAAAGGGGTGCGCACTCATCCTAAAGATAGCCAATTTTTCAATATTCTAAAGATAAACCTGTACTTTTTTCAATATTTAGAAAACATATTTCATCACCTTTTCGCATACATATAGTCGGGTGCTCTGACTTTTGTACGATGGTCCGAGTTTTGACTCGGAACATTGCCGTTCTTTACATTTAGAATATTGAAAAATTGGCTATGTTTAGGATGAGAGCGCACCCCTTTAATATGATTGTGCCAACTTTTACTTATAATATTTGGAAAGCTTATCTTATCACCTTTTAGAATATATATAGCCGGATGCTCTGAATTTTGTACGATGGTCCGAGTTTTGATTGGGAACACTGCCGATCTTTACATTTAGAATATTGAAAAATTGGCAATGTTTAGGATGAGAGCGCACCCCTTTAATGAGATTGTGCCAACTTTTACTAATGATATTTGTAAAGCTTATCTTATAACCTTTTAGAATATATATAGCTGGGTGCTCTGAATTTTGTACGATGGTCCGAATTCCGACTTTGAAAAAAGTGCAGGGTTTTTCTTTACATTTAGAATATTGAAAAATTGGCAATGTTTAGGATGAGAGCGCACCCCTTTAATATGATTGTGCCAACTTTTACTTATAATATTTGGAAAGCTTATACTATCACCTTTTCGAATATATATAGCCGGATGCTCTGAATTTTGTACGATGGTCCGAATTTTGACTCCGGACATTACCGTTCTTTACATTTAGAATATTGAAAATTGGCTATGTTTGGGATGAGAGCGCACCCCTTTAATATGATTGTGCCAACTTTTACTAATAATATTTAGAAAGCTTATCTCACCACCTTTTAGAATATATATAGCCGGATGCTCTGAATTTTGTACGATGGTCCGAATTTTGACTCCGGACATTACCGTTCTTTACATTTCGAATATTGAAAAATTGGCCATGTTTCGGATAAGCGCGAACCCCTTTAATATGATTGTGCAAACTTTTACTTATACGATTTGGAAAGCTTATTCAATTACCTTTCAGAATATTTATAGCTAGATGCTCAGAATTTTGTACGATGGTCCTTATTTGGACTTTGGAAAAATGAACAAATTGGCTATGTTTAGGAAGAGTGCGCATCACTTTAATATGATTTTGCCAACTTTTACTAATAATATTTGGAAAGCTTTTTCAATTACCTTTCAGAATATATATAACTGGGTTCTCTGAATTTTGTACGATGGTCCGAATTTCGACTTCGAAAACATTACCGGCCTATCTTTATATTTAAAATATTGAAAAATCGGCGTAGTTTAGGATGAGAGCGCACCCCTTTAATATGATTGTGCCAACATTTACTAATACTATGCAGAAAGCTGATTCAATTACCTTTCAGAATATATATAGCTGGATGCTATGAATTTTGTACGATAACAATATATTCTACTTTCGTTTGATAGACGTTACGATGGATTTTATTGGTTGATAAAAATAGATGAGTTTGAGCGTTTTTTGAATTTATTCTGAATAGGTTGCCAACGAATAGGTTGCCAGCTGGATTGATCGAATAGCTCGCTAGCCGAATAGCTCGCCAAATTGTGTTCGGTTGCGTAATTGCAGTAAATAAAAATGGTGTTCTGGGGTTTCTATATTTGCATAGCAAAAATCGCACAATGAATATTCCTTTAATTTGATTTAAAATAAAAGGTCATTTGTATATATAATTTTTTGGAGATATTTAAATTGAAAGTTATGTAATCTAGTATCAGTGGTCGTTTTATTCATATCTGGCGGCCCTTGTAAACTGACCCCTGCGCAGACCGGTTCATAGCTGCCCTCCGCCAATATTCCAAATTTAGTAATGGAATTTTTACCGTAAACGAAAATTTGTGATATACATGTACATCAATTAACGGACTAAACATTAGTAAGCATAAAGTAACAAAATATAATATGAAAATTTATTAAATATATCTAATATTTAAAAATCACTTACAAAAATATATGTATACAGGTTTTTTCTCTTCTCATAAAAAATCACATAATTTCATCAATATCATCATCACTATTAAAATCGATGTCACTGTCAGCACATATTTGACTGTCACTTTTAAATTCGAACAATATACACAAATCCACACAAGAAAGTTTTCACTTGTAACAAGTACATCTACCGGGTATCTGTAATGCAGCTTGATTAACATTCACATTGACAATTTTGTTTGGTGCTTGATTTCTAGCCACCCTAACCCCCTGTCATTTGTCATTTGTTCTAAAGAGTTTAACAAGAGGGGTTTAAATTGCCGCCACTCTAAAGTTGGGCAACCATGCAGGAATGAGCCAGAATATGCCATACATATTTTTTCTCCAAAACTGTGAGTGTAGGCCTACTTGACCAACTCATCTATTTCGGTTCTATTTTTTCTCCATAACAACTTGGGTTACAGCACATTGTTTTTCACCTCAATGGTGGCACAGTCTTTACCATATACATGTAGTGGTCTTCTGTCTTTGATTGACTGAGTGGACTTCTATTAATTCATTGGTCTGAGTGGTTTGGGTCAAGTAGTCCTTGGTCTGGGTTGCCATGCATTTAGGAGAATATCTTGTCTCTCTCGGCTATCATTCTAGATATATTTAATTGACACGTATACTATTACTATATCCCTGATAATATCCCTGATAGTGTCTACTACATCTGTAAAACAGTTCATCGCGTGCATTTTGCATACCGATAGTTCATTGGCCAATCAAGCTATTTTACCGACATTTCGCCTAATAGTTTGGATGCAGCTATGGCGGGTGTGGCGCCCGACAGGGTAAGCATACTCTTCCGGACACCTTTTACCACTGCTTGTCGTGTATTTTGTAAACGCGGAGCAGTCCCTTGGCTGATTATACTTTTTTGTTTAAATACACTATTTTGCCTATATGTTTTTTATTTTATTTCATAAGCTTAACAAATTAGCCAGACCTATTTTTCTTTTTCTTTTTTCTTTGCTGCTTGTTTCTAAACATCACTTTCTACCGAGATCTTAGGGAGATAAACCTTTATTTCAAGTTTCGTTGAAATCGGATAAAAATTGTGACATGTAGAGTTTCCACAAACAAATTGTGAACGGACGGACGGACAAACAGAGGCGACTACAATGTACGACCACATGGAAATGTGGGCGTATAAAAAATGACACTCATAACAAAATATCTTATGCAAGAGAATCGACTGATGAACGGTGGAATTGCAAGAAATTTCCATACCACTGCAACAAAATCTCACAAGGAAGATTCAGGCAATTTTAAGAATATTAGACGGATACCATTAAACACCCACGGCAGACCATAATTTAAGGGGTGTATACGCTCGCAGTTCATTCACATTTGCTAACTACATTGTTAAGTAGGCTATCAGCAAATAATCATCGATTCGTGCTATAATTCATCCAAGTTGTCTGTATCAGATAGGTTAACCACCAAGAGACCATCTCTCATTTCTGTAACACACATATTATTAGGGCAAGGCTAAAAGTCACATGGCACTTGGACAGGACAGGTCACTCAATTAACTCTTCTATGAGAGGGGTTGGATGGTGGCTGAGTTCAATAGAAATTCGACCATTGTATTTATTTATTTAGTTTGTATTACATCTAATAAAATACACTTTAGTTTATGTATACAGCCTATTGCTGAAATACCTAAATGTGGGAACTATTAAAATGAATTCGTTAGTCCGTCAGTCGGCCCTTCAATCTAATTAAAATATAGATCTATATTTCGTTTCGTATTTTATACTTTCGATGGCCTACACTACTCGTAGATCTAACAAGTTGTGGAAGTTCACGTTCAATGACATCAGGTTCCAAGCAAGCGACAATTAACCTAATAACGTCAGTCATTCGATTAACCAATTAGCGACCGCCATGCTTTTTAAAATCTACTTTTGGTTTGTTTTGATTTTTATCGCTGATAATGTCTACCCACAGTTCCTCGCAACAAAAAGGGTTAACGATCGATTCGACTGACCATTTAATTGGCTGATCCCTCATTTCAAGCAGAACACGAGTTAAATAACAAGTCTTCCAGATCCGATTGCAGTAAAGACAAGTAAAAACGAAACTTTTAACTATAAAAAACGAAACGAAATTGGATCTGTGTTGCACATCTTATGTTGTTTATTCTTATGAAAATGTAGTTTCGAACGAATATCCTCTCATTTAAGTGGCAAAAAATAACACGTCGTCTTCACATGAATTGTATGTGAGTTGAAAATCTTGCGAGTAGAAGTTACCGTACTTTACTTCAGTGACTGTTTTCCGTTATGCGTGTCACTTCCTGGTTCGGTTCTTCCAACTTCTGTTATATTTGTAATGTTTTAACCAGTTCTATCACGTATGTAGCGTTGGTGGTCACCAACATTGTCCTTTAACTTGCAGAAACCGGAACTTTCATTAGTAAAGTCTGGATGATCCAATCCCTTCATTAACCAATCTGATGTAGGTTACAAGCTATTTCCACTCCAATCAAATTTGCTAAACAACATGGCAAGTGACATTCTATCAGATAAAAGAGTAGTAATCCGTTTGAATCGATTGGAGTTCCCGCGTTTTGAAAGGTTGAGTTCTAACTTAGATTTGATCTAGGTACAAATTGGTGTAGTATGTCTGTTTACTTGTATATGATTCCAACTACAGCGTTTAGAATTTTAGCCATCAAATCGGAATACTCAAAATTGAAACGGAGTATCAAAGCTTGGGGCCTCAAGATCTATTGCCCTGTATAGTAGTTTTAGTCATTCATTATTTCGTCTTCCTCTAGTACCAAATTAACACGGGAAAACAAAGTCATATGTTAATAAAGTAGCTAAGTTTCTAACTCAATAGCATCCAAAACAATGAAAACACGAATTATTTGCCAATTTAAATCAACATTGATGTTTCGATCTTACCGGGGAAAGATGGGCTTCTGATATCCAATATTTAAGACAAAATAAAAAAAATACCATTGGTACACGAATCTTGTATCATAATGGGTTTTAGTTCCATTTTTTACAAGGGACTTAAAAACGAGGCTAGACGGTAACACATTCCTATCTGTAGACGCATAATCTACTATGTAGACTGGAATAAACAGATGCTAAAGATTTCCTTTCGATCGAGACACCAGGCGTATTTCCTCGAACCTAACTGGTTTGAAATGAGAGTAAAGACGGAAATGATTGAATGTTAATCAGTTTATATTCATTCATATTACATATGCGTTGTGACCCATTTGTGTCAATTTCTAGGTCCCAAATATTATCGATTTAGCCCCTTTAAATCACACCAGTTGATATAAATACACACTTGGCTAAATCCGCTACCTAGATCTCCAGTTTTCAGTATGCTTACCAATTTTAGATGAAATGATGAAACATATTATCCATCTAATCCTGGTGACATTTTAGGATGTTGATCACTTCTTAATGACCTCATTGCATTATACAGTTCCATCAATGTTTTCCATTCTACTGTAAATACGAATGGTATAGCTGATGGAAATAGGCGGCGTTCATTTCTATACCTATTTCATATTATAGACAGCAAGTATCATCCATTAAACTACCAGAACAAGGATAGCGAGAAAACCAATTATTTAGCTCTAATGATCATTTTCTTGTCTCTTTACTTTCACAAACCAGACAAAAATTTGAAATAAATTGAAGGTTAGAAAAGAACCTGTCGGGTTGAGTTAGATAGTTTTCTATACCGAGAATTTGAGAGTCGTGAATAAAACCCAAAACATGTTGCCGGTTGAAAAGATACGCAGGTATTCAAAATTCACTGTGCGACACACTACACGAAATATATTTACTTATCGATCGCTACAGATACATAATTCAAATTATATATGGATTGGACTCATTTGTTTTGGTATAGTTTTCTGGGGCAACGGGGTAATATATAACAATTATAAAACAACAGCGTTTTCTATTACAAATTGGTCATCACTATCTGTATACGTAATTTCAAATATATAATACTTTACTTAGCGTTATATAGATTTGTCATTTATTACAAAATTGAAATAAAATTAAACGGATTCGTAATGAACAATCCAGACGATAATATATAGGATAAAAACAATTTACAAGCATCATTAACTTGCTTCATTTGTCTGTTCGTGACAAATTACTTTTGCCGTACTGCTGTTTCCAGGGTGCTGTAGAGTGTAGCTTTTTTTAACACTAACGAAAATAACTTTACCGGCGATGCTACTTGATTTAACCGGAAGTCGATAAAAGATGGTGAACTAATAATGTTCTGCTTATTTTGCGGTCACTTACTTATAGTCATATTTTAATGAATACTGTTTTTTTTTATTAAAACTTGTCATGTAACCAATTTAATATTATGATATTATCCGAAGCCAAATTTTTTATCAGTCGGGTCGCTTGATTTGCTCTGATACGGTAACCTGACCGGCTAACGCGATTTACAAACCGGCGTATCGCCGGATAAATCATGCAGGCCCAATGAGTAGGGTCGCCCCTACAACCTCGTGGGTTTTTTACCGGGTCGTCCTCCCACTGCTAATGACCCCATACGCGCAAGCGAATTATTGAAATGAAATTTAAAAAAAACCCATATGTTTGTGTCGAGTGGACGTTAAACCCCATTCTCTCTCTCTCTCTCTCTCTCTCTCTCTTGCTCTCTCTCTCTCTCTCTTTAATAAATGATCGTCCAAATGATCGTCCAAAATGATCACCCACAGTCTCCAATTCCCGCCCACTCTCTCTCAGGTCATATTCTAAAAAGAAATAATTCTCAAAGTGCCTGTAAATGACTATGTTTCCTTTACGCGAACGGTGATCTACAACTTCCAATCCCAATTAAATTATCATAATTTATAATAATACATAAGTCAAGACCTGGGATGACATAAGGTTTTCTTATTGGGGGTATTTCGTACGTAGATATTTCATTTGCTCAGGAGTATAATTTTATTTCTTTATTATTTCGATGACATAGTTGCAATCCGGTTTCAGTAGACATATCGTTTTGATTTGCGGCACCAATGTTTGAAAACGTATTACAGCGCATACCAAATCGGAATGCATTGGGGAAAAGCAAGTTATACATGCTTACATAATTTATAATGATGTTATCACAAAACGTAACGTTTTACGCGATTAGAAAAAAAATATGAAGTTTGATCAATTTTAGATAAGAACCGTAGCAAACTAATTCATTGCATCGCGAACCTGGGAAATTAACGAATCATAAATTAATGTTTTATTTTAGTAGACAAACGTGGCCACACCACCATTGCCATCTTGTTACAAGTTTTAAAATAGCCTTAACTAAAACCAATATGCCTAGATACCATTAATAATAGGGTAATAAAATTACATGCATTTCTATAATGATGTGTCTTTATTAGTTATTATCACATAGCGGTATTTCAGAAATTTTTGGGGTAATGGCATTTTAAATATAAGTTATCATCAAAAATATAGTCGAAACTAAATAAACAAAAGCCAAATGGCATAAACAGTTTCACATATTTTAAGGAAAAAATGGCATTTAAATGGTCTTAAAACAGATAGCCGAAACTAAATAAAAGTATACAAAATTGAAAAGACATGTAGCTGAACGATATACCCTTCCTTATCCGCAGACATCATGATTGATATTCGAAATTCCAAGTATTGGTGTTATATTTTAGGCTTTATGCTACGGGAAATTGCGATCTGGAATTTTAAACTTTTACATTTATATGTTAATTTCAAGCTATCATTTACATACGGATATGAAATTCATTTCGTAGTTTGTTTGGGGGGTTTTATTTTCAGAACAGCAATTTAGATATAATAAAATAAATAATGTGTCTTATAAAGTGTAAATCGCAAAAAAAATGCAAATTACTCGAGGGACTGTGATTCATGACTCATATAATCATATCTGATGCATAGTGAAGGAAGAACTAAAGTTATCATCATAAATTAGAATTTTAACTGCAACAAGATTGATAGAATCTGTATGAGAATAATGTCCATCAAATTGCTAGTACACGATCATGTTGTACATGTACATAAATGTCGTATGTTAGATGTAATACTCGAGAATTCATCACACGTGTTAAGAAGACATCAAGAACTAATTCAGCAGATGATGTATGATAAGCCAGGGCTGTCATTTTATAAACATCATGTACACGAGTAAATGGAATCTAGTAATAAATTTCACCTGCAATGACATAGTCTGTCACAGCTATGGCTTTTATATTATCCCTGTTTCACCCGAAGATTAATCCGATCAACGAAAGCAAATAAGATGCTTCATAAAGGAAGCAAACTGCCGACGCAGCTGTATAGAATACATGATTTTAATTATTTTCGTCCTGTCGTTGATCTCTTTTCGGAATTCAATTCAAAAAAAAAAGTTAAAATAGAATAAAAAAAATTGGATTTTATATAGCATCGCAGTATATTTACAACAAGCGTCCTCAGAACTCCCTGTCTTACATAAATGAGCAAAATTATACTCTCTCAATACGTAATCAAATGATTAATTAGAAAATGCATGTTTAATGTACAATATATGCGTGAATGTCTTTACTTTTGAATTTATGTGGCGTTTTCAGTATGTATTCAAACTATAATATGTAACAACTATGGACAGGCATGAATCAGCTGGTGTTAATAACCACCGCTGGTTTAACCATCCATATTAATACTTAAACGTTAAGTGTATCTCAGACTATAGTGAATTATGGTCCACCGTCATTAGATAGCGGTAAATTAATGTTTATAATAAGGTGATAAAATTCTCACCCAGTCATGAAAACTAGCTATTTTGTGGTCTTAGCGGATCACAAGTCGTTGACCAATCAATGAAATCAATATTATATAGCCATTGTTTTCATTCTCTATGATAGATTATCATCTAACGAGCAAACTATATGGTAATAGCCATACTCCCAGTCCCCGACTTACGGTAATCAAACGACGAAGACCACTACTGTCTATATCATATTATTATTAGACAACGGACTAGTTGAAAACTTTATATACTGTGAGAGGGAGAGAGACGCATGGGGTTTAACGTCCACTCAACGCAAACTAGGTCATTTCGGGAATCACATATGGTTAATTTTATTTTAATAATTCGCTTGTGCGTAGGGGTCTTTAGCAGTGGGAGGAAACCGAAGGACCCGTTGAAAACCCACGAGGTTGGACAGGCGACGCAACTCCCTGTCACGTACAACGGGGATTCGAAACCACGCCAGTTGACTCAATGACATGCTTTATGAATACAGCGTGTCCGCTAACCACCCCCGTTTTTATAATGTAACAAAGTTAAGGGCTCTATAACCGTGCAGGTTATAGTAGTTATATGTTATAAAATAAATCTTAATATAAATTATTATTAATTATAAATAGGCAACGGTGGCTAAGCGGATAGGACGCTAGCGCGCTAGCCTAGGGGTCGGGTGTTCGACCCGTGCATTGACCGAGAAAGTTTACTCCGATTTTCCGGCGTGGTTCCCACTCGTAGTGCCGCTGTCCGGGCAAAATTTCCCTCGTAGCACACTGTACATGGCGTATGTCTCGTATTCAATAGCCCAGTTCGGAGCTAAAAGTGAACTTCTTTAAATTGAATTTAAACTTTCAAAACATTGATTGAGTGTGTGACTAGCCAATAATGAGATGCCAATGACATGTTAATTTATTATAATCCCTTATAATTTATAAAACTGTTATAGATAAAAAGTAACTGTCAATATGGCAGTGAACATGCCAATCGTTTGGTTGATCTGCTAATTGTTTTATTTGCATTTTTTATAAATTATTTACCAAAATATTACATCAATGCTTGTGTATGTCAACACTTGGAATTAAAATAAAATAAAACCAAGTACGAACAATCCAAACCATCAGACAAAATTCGAAGTCCTAAAAAAACGGTATAGGCAAAATAGTGTAATATGGCAAAATAGTGTAAGTAATTCCATGTAATTATGTGGCGGTACTTGATACAGTAGCATTGGGTTATTCGCGGCCATGTAACTGTATGTAGATAAATATTATTATGCGTACAGTTTTGAAGATTGGACGAACAATTTCAGACTCTTATAATATTTAACTGACCTCACGGTCACAACTCACAGCTTGGATATTACGGATCAACAATAGCATGGATCTTTACCTAATTAAATATGTAATATTGGTAGCAAAATATTATCTATAATTTCTGCAAATATAACTGCAACAGCTAGAATTGCTTCAACTTGATAGGTTACTATAACATTTAACAGAATTACAACATGCTTTGTAAGGCGTTCTAATAATGATATACATCCACATTGCCATAAATATTTAACAAATATGAACAAAATAAAAAATATATACATGCATTATACTTTTCGACAGTAAAGAAAAACTATATCCAAGAGAACATGAATAAAGAAAAGACGATCCAAATCTACAGACGCGCACAAAGACATAAAAAGCAGTTTACGAAATGCTAAAATGTCAAGATAATACAAACTGTCAACCAACTGTATATTTATGTATAAAACCTTCTTCATAAATCGATATAAATCAAATAAATTGTGTGTTAAGAAGTATGTGTCCTTCTTAACCTTTATTCCGGGATATATAGTTTTTGACCGTTCCTAGAGCACAGTTATATAATGATGAAAACACGGAAGCACGAATACAGATACAAAAAATGATATACGTCAACACAGCAGCTTTGTCCTAACTGCAGCTGAGTTTCTCTTTTTCTGAACTACACAGGACCCGGAATAAACCCACGAGGTTGTTCCATATACAAAATAAACAGCGTAACATAAACAGCGTAACATAATTAACAAGCATACACATTAATTACCACGGCACATTATCCCTCCCCCAAACACACACACACACACACACACCCAAACACAAATAGTCCTACCCACTACGCCATCCACATCCCATACCACAGAAGGCCACTAATAATAAAAAAAAAGAGAGAAAAGGCGAATCGAATCAGATAAAAACCAGAAGAATAAAGGCATGACGTATATAGCCTCCATCGCGTTCACAGCGTTTTCGGAAAAGCGGGGATAATACAGGTACGGAAAGTTGCAGAACGCTGATTATCGTTAGGGTTTGTCTTCTCGTGACCACAATGCTTTACACCTAATGTGAAACGATCCGTCGAAACCTGTTCACAAGCCAATCTATTTAAAGGCGTGGCTTCTATCGCGCTCATACACTCTAAAAGCTGGACGCGTCCCGGACGCGTCGAGTGCGTTCTGTTTTTTAAAAATGTGTTCTGAAATTCTCTAATGTGTTCTAATATCCATAACTCGAGTGTTCTAAACAGAACAATATGTTTTATGAATGTGTTCTAGGTGTTAGATCTAAATAAATGCCAATTGTTTGGGGCATAATTCAATAATATTTCAAAGATACAAATATATTACCCAAAATTATTAATGAAAAATCACGTGGAAATACAATAAAGTGAGTTTGCTTGTTCTAACTTTATGTTTCATTATGAAATGACTTGCAATGTTTCTCTTGAGAAGGGTCTTTTCAGTAAATGATTTTACCTCCCATATGTTATCTTTTTATTAAACTTCTGCACAATTAATGGAACGAATCTTGTAGTTTTTAATCATTTGGATCATGTATGTCCTTTTCAGAACACTCGTGTTCTAAATTGCACACACGAATCATAGAACACTGTCCGTGAAAGAGAACACTTAATGTTCCACAAAATACGCCCTGGCGTTCTATTGAGTTCATTTTGAACATACAGTGTTCTAATCAGAACACGGGGTGTTTTATTTAGAACATACCATGTTCTGTGCAGATGTCAGTTATCTCCCTTATAATTCAAATGACATCATTCATTCTCATTGACGTCATTTGTGATATTGGACGCCATTTTATAACTGCTCTTTTTGAAGTGTACTGTCACCGACGAAGAAAGTAAGAAAGCCACAAAATTCAATGGTAAGTATATCAAAGAATGAATGGAATTGTTTACAAATTGATTGAAATTTAATTTTGACATAAAATAAAATAATACATAGACCTAATTGCCAAGTTCGAACTCAACAGTCAAAGCTTGATCGCTTATGCAGTGGTCCTTATAATTAGGTCATCTTTACTTTAGTTTGAACCAGACTGATGGCCGCTTACTTGTAAATACCTCCTGCCTATACAATATTGATAATCGTGTGTCTTTTTGGGGGGATTTTTAAAAAACGTCGCCTTGGTGAGTTGGTCTGATTCTGAAGCCCGCACAGTGGTCTACTAGCCTAATGAAACGCACAATGTTCTCCGGAGAACACGTGGTGTTCTTCTCTCCATTCTGTGAATAAAATATTCTAATCATTATTACTTCGTTGTAAATCAACAACATAAATATGTTTGAACTCCGACTGACAGATAATTAGGCTAATCACGTTGAATTCCAACTTTTTATTCAGCTTGTGCATCTATATTAATCTGTTAAATGTTGTTGCTTTCAGGAGACATGATTAAAAAAGATATCATGAAAATGATCCGAATTTGTATGCATCTTAAAAACAGGACCATATTCCTTCCTCATCTAAAAAGTCGGTAAATTGTCGGGAGCATTTACACAGAAAACAGAAAAATTGCAATGTAGACTAGAAAATGAAACGATGATGAGGTTTTAAATTAAAATGATCTCCAAAATATGATTCATTGGGAATGGTAGATTTTAAATGAGTATATCGAAGCACTACATCGAGGGGAAGGAAATCACGAAGAAGAATAGTATTGAGAATAAAAAAAGTAAGTGATCAAGTTTATTAAGCTGATAAATAAACCAGTTATTCATGGCATTATATGATTGTGATGCAATTAGAGCTGAATATCACTGATCTTATCAATCATTTTCAAGCCTTTTTTCGAATTATCAGAATCTTTGCCGAATGAAAATGTAAAGAAGACGTTTCCTTCAAATTCATGTTTCTGTTATTATTTCATCTTACTAATTCGTTTCCAAATATGTATTCAGATTTTACATGTCCAAATTCAAACAAATGTTGAAATATATTGTCGGCATCCGTGGCTTGAGGTTACAATTCGTGTTAAGGCCACCGTTTAAAGCTGTGGTTTGGTGAAAATTCGTAAACAAACTAAATTATGGGCAGCGATAAGGGCCTTGTGGACTTTACTCCATCCATATTTTCGATCCTAAGTTGCTGCCTTTGCAGTACGGCCATTATATTACATACAACATTTTATTGAGATCTAAGGATCTGTGAATACTTTATTGACTACATGAAATATCCGTTTCTCTTTGCAGGATGTACGAATAGATAAAATTTTGACAACCAAGGAAAAGGAGCTCAGCATAATAATGTCGAAACATCAAAATGAGGATATACATGGAATATATATTTATTAGTAGATGCAGTCAAAAAAAAGTATAAATTTGAAATTGAAACTGATATGTTGTCAGTTTTTGATTTAGTTTACCCAAGACTGTATTATTGATGAACAAAATACTCGAGGAAGCAGTACTAGATACAAGACATTTGTAAAGCCATTGCAGCAGGAATTTGATGAAATATAGACCTTTCAAATCTATGATGCCCGAAAATGATGGTTCAAAAAACAATGCATGGGTGAACATGCACATTATTTTTGCATTTATTTTTTATCATACCGGTACCTAATGCATGTTTTTATTCTATAAAATTCTGCTTTAAATCGTTAAAACTTTAAAAATTAAATATTTTTGTAATATTATGATTGATAATAAATCAGATTTATAATTTTCATTTTCATGTATTCTTCTATAGAACACTCTCTTACCTTGAACACGTGTCAAGTGTTCTCAATCTGTTACATTTAAACGCACACTATTTTGGTGTTCTCACGGGCTCTCTCAGAACACTTTGACTATGTTCTAAACTAGAACAGTACGTGTTCAAACCTAAAATGGTACGTGTTCTAACATAGAACAGTACGTGTTCTAACATAGAACAGTACGTGTTCTAACAAAGAACACTATGTGTTCTAACATAAACTCGAAGTGTTCTGCATAGAACACATTGCCAAACGGACGCGTCCCCGGTGTTCTCAATCTGTTACATAACTAGTGTTCTCAGTAACAGTAAAGTATGTTCTGTAATAGAACACATATACTTAGAGTGTACGGCAAAGAGGGGATAACTCCGGAACCGAAATTTGTGGGAAGCTGAAATTCGACAGGGCTCATGCTCGCATGACGCCAATGCTTAGAAACGAACAGAAATTCGGGGAAAGTTGAAAATTGACAGGGTTCATAGTCGCATGACACAGTTGCTTACACAGTTATCGGCAAAGGCTGCACTGAGGGGGGGGGGGCTAACTCCGAAACAGAAAAGTCGTAGAACGCCGAATATCGACATGACTTCACGCCAATTTTAAAGAGAATCTGTATAATAGTATATTATCTATGGCGTACACAAGGTTTTCTGCCAAAGGGGGGGGGGTAACTCGATCCAGAACGGAAAGTCGCGAAACCTTGAGAATCTACCCAATTTGTAAAGATTCCGTCGAAAATTAGAGCCCCATGTTCACACAATGTTTTCAGAATAAGGGGCATAGCTCCGTCTACATACTGCTAAGAGATAATGGAAAAAAAGAACAAATTTCCGTAGAAAAGACATGTGTGTGTTGGTCAAAATGGATAAAGTTACCTGTTTTTATGTAAATATTTGCAATTGTTATAAATTTTGAAAGCATTGGTACATTATCTAGGCCTCTCTTATTACAGGTTTTAGGATTGATGCCAGGGTGAGTCCGGTATTTTTCGTCATTTTGTCAATTGTGACGATATGGAATTCTGTGATACGTAACATTCCTGCTTTTATTGATATGGTATTGTTTAAAATGAAGAGAATGAGCTATAAAATGGCCACAACGACTGCAATATGACAAGTAGGACAGGTGTTGGGGTCGTTATGTCAAAATTTACAGATAAATTATTAACAAAAAAAGTATTGACGGCATAAGGAATAAAAATGCCATGTTCAAAGTTGATCCATTCAGAATTGCAGCTTGTAGACGATAAACACAAAAACTGGGTGCGGCCCTTCCCTGGAGGTACCAATACAAATAGGTAAGATCCTGTTGTTGAAATGATTGATTACAGACAGAAAATCAACAAAAAGTGAGTGTTACACCACCCCTGGGGGCCGAAACATGCAGTATAATGAAAAGTTACACCCTTGGGCTATAACGTATAATGCCACTTTCTGTGATGATCCATTCAAAATTGCGGCCTGTATATGACAACGCAAAAATTAGGCGCGACTCTGCCCCTGGGGCTCGGCACATGCACCAAAACCAAAACTTAGTCCATAAGGAATATAAATGCCACGTTCCAAGACAAAGGTACTAGCACACAGTCACAAAACGAAAAATGGGTGTGGCTCTGCCCCTGGGGGTCTTACATTCACCAAAAAGAATGATAGGTATCATCCTCCTTGGGGTATAAGGAATAAGTATAAAAAGTTTTCAAGGCGATCGATAAAGAATTGCGGTCTGTAGGCGACACACAGAAGAAGAAAATTATCCTTAGTATACAAGTAGGGATGTGACAAATTACCCAAAACAGTCTGCAGGGGTTTATTTTAGGCGAAACTGATTGTCAAAAACGATTTTGGCAAAATTTTTGTTCTATTTCGTTTTTTTCGGTCGGGGATTTGACATTTTTCCAAATGGCGGCCAAAATGACGACCAAAAATGTCTGTTTCGAGAGTTTTGTCCTCGAATGGGCCAGATAGGTGTTCCAATATGTATTTCAATATGTTTTCGTGTATGCCGAGTTCAAAAACAATACTCCAACGTGTTTCGAGCAATGGCGGGCATTTTGGATCCAATATGGCCGCCATGTGACAAAAATGTAATTTGGGAATTTTGTTGTTGCATGCGGTAGATACGTGGTCAAGTATTTCTTTTAACATGTTTTTGAGTATGCCGTGTTCAACAAATGATACTCCAACGAGTTTCGAGCAACGGTGGCCATCTTGGTTCCAATATTGGCGCCACATTAGCCCCAAATTTTTTTTTCGGGGGGGGGGGGGATTTGGTTGTCGCACTTCAACGTGTTTCGAGCAACGGTGGCCATCTTGGACCACCAAAGTGGCCGCGATACCGGCCAAAAAGGGATTTTTGAAATTGTTTGTTGACGCATGCGGTCAGATGTGTGGTCCAATATGTTTTTATTATGTTTTCGAGTGAGCCGAGTTCACTAAATTATACTCAAACGCGTTTCCAGCAACTGCGACCATCTTTGATCCAATTTAGACGCCAAAATAGCGGCCATATTGGCCAAAAATGGATTATTTTATATGGTTTTCAGCGACGCAGAGTCCAATAAATTACATTTCAGCGTTATTCGAGCAAAGGCCGCCATCTTGAATCAAATATGGCCGCCCAAATTAGTACTAAACAGTCATTTAATGTTCCGCCTCAATTCACGGAGGTTGAAGGTTACATATTTGTAATGTCTATCTACTAATTCTGCTCTCCTTTTCTGACGGATATCAGGAGAACACGTCATCCTTTAAGGAACTTTGTTTCTCTGATCAACTGTTTCTCGTTTAATTCGTTTAGAATTCTTATATTAGATCGCGTGGTTGGTCCCCCTTGTTGTTGTTTTTTTACACAGGTCAAGGATTTTCATAATTTTCGAGCATTTGATCTTCTTTAGTTCGTGTTTATGTAACCTTCAAGCTCGGCGAATTAAGGCAGAACATTAAGGACGTGCTAAATCCAGAAGGTAAAATTATTAGGGATGTCGATGCATTACTCAAACTGGTTATTTGTTGTACTGACTAGATGTACTCAAAACGTAATACGTTTGTGTAATGTAATACTACATGTGTATAATTATGCGAGATGAGGATACATTGGTCAAACCCATTATTTGTAAAACGGACTAGATTCACCATTATTCAATTGACTAGATGCACTCAAAAAATGAGACGCGGATATATTGCTCAAACTCGTTCTTTAAATTGACTACCGGACGTTGTTTGGACTGGATTCACTATTGAACTGACTAGATGCACCACATTGCTACATTTCCTGCTTTACTGCATTGCTCAAACTCCTTTTATTAAACTCGATTCGACATTGAACTCACAATATTCATAGTATACTGATGCATGTGTAATTTTAAACACATGTATACAGTATTAGTTGTATATTATGTAGCTTTTTATTATTGTTATTTACTGTTTAGTATTAATTTGGGCGACCATATTGGATTCAAGATGGTGGCCTTCGCTTGAATAACGCTGGAATGTAATATTTTGGACTTGACATCCCCGAAAACCTATTGAAAGACATATTGGAACACATGTCTACAGCATGCGACAACAAAATATTAAAAATATCTATTTTTGGCCAATATGGCCGCCACTTCAGCGTCCATATTGGATCAAAGATGTTCGCAGTTGCTCGAAACGCCTTGGAGTATAATTGTGTGAACTCGGCATACGCGAAAACATACTAAAAGACATATTGGGCCGCACATCTGATCCCATTTTTGGCCAATATGGCGGCCATTTCGGTGGCCATATTGGATCCAAGATGACCACCGTTGCTCGAAACACATTGGAGTATAATTTGTTGAACTCGGCATACTCGAAAAGATATTAAAAGAGAAATGACCACATATCTACCGCAAGCGACAACACAATTTCTCCAAAAATCCATTTTCATCCAAAATTGAGGCCATATTGAATCCAAGATGGTCACCATTGCTCGAAACACGTCGGATTATAATTTTTGGAAGTCGGCATACTCGAAAACATGTTAAAAGGCATATTGGAACACATATCTGGCCCATTCGAGGACAAAACTCTTGAAAAATACATTTTTGGACGCCATATTGACCAACATTTTGTCAAATGCCAAATCACCGACCGAAAAAAATCGAGATAAAACAAATATTTTGCCAAAATCGTTTTTTTTTTAAAATCGATTTCGCCTTAGAAACACCCCTGCAGAATTTTCAGTTGGTAGAAAAGTACACCTTGTCCCATCCCTAAAAAAAGTGATGATCCCTAGAATATAAGTATGCAAAGTATCAAATGGATTCGTTAGAAGGAATGTGGCCTGTAGACGACTAACAAATACAAAACATAGACGTGGCTCTGTCCCGGGGATCCGGCATCACAAATAATAAAGATCATCCTTAGGGTATAAGGAATAAGTATGTAAAGTTTCAAGATGATCAGTTAAGAATTTCCACCAGTAGACGACACACAGATACACACCCACACAAACATACACAAAAACAGGGGCGATTGCAATATGGAAATATACGCCCACGTTAGGAATTTGAATGTATAAAAATACTTAAATACACTGGCAAAGAATTTAAGCAAATTAACAGATCATATTTTATAAAATAAATAGTGATATAAGTAACCATCTTTATTTGCAAGTTTAGATTCCCCTTTTCCATAATTTTCTAAATGTCTTGCTAGACAGAGCGGTACAAACTTTGTTAATTGTCGATCTATTAACAACGGTTTTAATATACAATTCCAATTACCGCAATAGAAATAAAAACGGACCAAGCCGTAGATACGTTTATATAATTATGAACACAATATATCAGTGATTTCCCAAATGACTATAACGTTAATTCTCGTTTCTTTGATCGGCTTTTAACTATTCCCAAAATGTCTATTAAGGGTACACTTTCTACCACACATAGGGCAACATACTATATCCTGCTCAAAGACATGCTTGGGCTCACAGTGAAAAAATCTTGAGAAACACAAGCGAACGCCTCCTACAACCTTCGCTAAAACATTTTGAAGGAATTTTTTTCAATCCGATTAAGACCATACAGGGAGGTAGTCTACCGTTCGTATTTGTATTTTGTTGCCTTCATTGGATGCCAAATTGTCAAGGAGTTATTGGGATTGATCCCTCTGTTCCTTTGGATTTTCCAGCGTGGGTAACCAATGTCAGTGGTGCAGGGCGGATGGCCTGACAATGAACAGTGTTTAGTCATTCGGGTAGGGCACAAAACCTAGATCCCGTGTACACATTAGCATGCACGTAAAATAACTTTTGGCAGCTGGAATTCGGTTAGAATGGACCACAGTGCCGCGATCCGGGCAAACTCCCCCCATTGTACACTGTGTGACGTATACCCGTCTTCTTAAGCCTAGTTGGTTTCAGAAATGTATGACGTTAATCCCCATTTCATTTCATTTTATAATATCGGCTAGATTTGTAAGACTTATTATAATGGCTTTTTACCAAACGTCATTTCCTATTACAAGATAATATTTATGGACAGTTATTAAGAGGGATGATAAGAGATTAACTTTTATATATATATAAATGATTTAGCTATAATCCTTCACTTAAATAATTTATAGTACATACTATTATAGAGTGTATAAGGTTAATGTTTTCTATATTTTGTTCCTTTAAATCATTTTGTAAAATGAACGATCCAAATACAATCTGAAACTATGGATAACTATCAACATAACATCGATTTTTGAAACATCAATTTTCACTCGCCCTCTAATTGATATCCCATTGATGTACATTTGAAGTTGATTAGACTAGTATACGCATTCTAAATTTGTAATACTAATTTTAAAAAAATCTTATTATACCCATTACATCGTAAAAAAGATCTCAATGCGTAGTACAAAACATATGATATGACATACAACATATAATAAAAACATATATGATGACATAAAACATAATACGCCATTAAAAACAAAGTTAAAAAGCAAGAGTACGAAATGTATATATATACGTGAATCATTCAGTGTAGTGCTTTTGGGAAAGATGTGTTTGAGGTGTTTTTAAAGGAGTACAGGGAGGACGCATTGCGAAAAAGAGAGGGAGAGAGTTCCATAATCGAGGTGAAGCATTATCCCCTTTTAAGAATTAAAATGCGATCATCATCATGTTGTTAATATCGAAAAAGAAGCATGTGCGTCGACTATATTTAGCTGCACCACCATAGCTCTGGGTTAATAAAATTCAAATAGTCAAGAGCGTTTTTGTCAATATCACCCAAATTATTGCAAAAAGTGACCAATAGATTTTACATGATTATAAAATATGCACTTTTTGCAGTACTTTGGGCGACATTGACAACATAAACGCGTTTGGTGGACCTTGTCGACGATCAGTAGGACCGAAATTAATTATTGACAGCATTAGAACACAGAGCCAGTATGTATTTTGTCGTATGAGAAGGTCTTCAACCAAAGGTTATCTCGGTGACGAAATTGTTTAGCTTTCGACTACAAATCTTTCCAGTCTTTCACAGCCTTAAAGACCACCCCTTTCTCAAAAATCTTTTATGTGTGGGTGCGTTTGTTTCTGGCATGGATAAACGACAAGTTATCCCCAGAGTGAAGTAATACTGGTCTAATTCTGGAAGCATAGGAACATAAAAGAAAAAAAATAACAAGAAGATCTGAGTAATAGTAAATCGAAAAATATATAAAGATATAATATTTTAATAGTGAACTAAAGATTATCTACCTTTTAGTATTTTAAGACTCACTGTATTATTAGGGTCATTTATCTCTATTTCGGTGAAAAGATGTTATTTACCAAGAAAAATGGGCGAATATTAGGGTGCATACTACTACATGTACTTAACAACCTGACGAGCAAGATACAAAGCTTCAAAAGAATAAAAGGCATAAAGCGAGAAATCAGTTGCAGAAAAACTGTCGAATATTAATCAAACTCGTTCACAAGGTAATGGATAATGATACCATACGTCGACATATAGATGTTTAATATCGGTGCCAAATTACAAGATTCCAGGAGAAAAAACAAACCTCATGAATATTTTCCAATTACTTTGATGCATAATCCTACGAATATTCCGGTAAAAAAATACCAATCTCAGGGACTGGGATGGTTTGACAGTTGATAAGACTACATCTAAGTTCACTACAATGACATGTTCATTGGGAATATTGATGAGGAAACAGATTCGGATACGCGAACCCCTTCCCCCTAGACAAAGTGATCTGTGCGTGAGGGATAAAGCATTACTCCGGGGTTATGGTAAGAATAGTAATCCCACGAAAGAAATAGGATTCAAATTGACTATGTTATTGTTACCGAGGATTTCGTTACGCATGTTTTACATTTTTTTCCCGGCATAAGCGAGGTGTAATTTTCTCTGTCTAATAAGTTACTTAAACGTTGAGAAGATCCAAATTTATACATATAATAATAACGTATACCAGGTTTTGTAGTTACTTCAACACCCGTGCATATCATACGGGGTTATAATTCGAAAATGACAACTGCCATGTGACATTAACAGATTCCCAAAGAATTCATGGTTTAAATTACATATATTTGACTGAAAACTCGTTTTAAATTTGTGTCGTCTACGATACCGGCTTTATTTATGTTCTATTAATGTAATCAAATCGACTAGAAACAGCGTAAGAGAAGAAGCACGGAGTGTGGCGCCCCTTTTATAGATTGATCGTTGGTGTTCTTATATTCAGGTTCGTGTAGCATGCTGCGAGTCTCTTCAACGCGCCTTTTAGCACTAAAGAATTATTACAAGCTGTTCTTGCAAATGTTTAAACTGTACAACTGTAGTAAAGTCAGCACATATATTATCTTGGTTATGTCATGGAACTAATTTGTTTGACGCGTTAAACGATTTGGATGTAATAATTCATAGGGGGATTTTGTATTACAGACGATTGTTTGCAGCATCACTATGGATATCACCATGTCTACCTTTCCCCTGGAAAAGATATCAATCAAGCGAATTTTATAAATGTATTTGCTGTTTCTAGATAAGGAAATCCATGCTCATTATTAATAGGAAATTAAAGACTATTCAAATGTGGGTAATTTAGTTTTCGCCATAAATCTGTTGATAATTGTTTATAAGTTTAAAATGAGTTTGATTCCAATTTTAGATAGTTCTTCGTACGCTATGTTCCCAAGGGACGGTTTACCAGTTCGATACTTTGGGTTGGCTTTATATTTATTTACAATAGATATTTGTATCCGGACCGTTCAATGCGTTCATCATGCATGGATTAAGCCCCAGTGCACTAAATCTGATTTGTAGTCCCGAAGGCATACGGTATTTACACGACCTGGGGGATACGACATAGTCTTTGTTACACGCTTGTATGCCTGTTGGGTTATATTAGCTGCCAGTCGAGTTATCACGTTCCTATCATAATCATCTATTCCGCATCATTTCACTTATAACAAGTCGTAAAATACGACTGATATCCCACCACCATAAAACAAATGTCTTGTTAATAAAGTCTATGGCTACTCCCTAAATGTGTGACGTCACGAATCGATGAATGGACGGCGGGAAATGATTTCACGTGAGTAGAAGGCGAAACACTGAAAATATTGAACCGGCATCGAGAAACAGTAAAATGATCGAGGTGGCCGCGGATCAGTATGTGAATACCCCACTTACAGGACTGGATTTACGGATAGCAAGTGCCGCGGGATGCTTAATTCTTTAAATGGATGTGAAAAGAAAACCGGAACCACCTTCCGACTGAGGATGGCATTACTTCTTAGAGTAAACTAAAAAAAAATACAATAAACTTTTCACGAAGCGCAACGTGTACTTACTCTATAGATAATATCTATAAAGTTATCTAAGATACCCTCAAACCTATTATATACATTTATCAAACAGTTATAAATTTCCATGGTATACGAATCATAGCGTACTTTGAAATGAATATGAAAAACTTTTATATAATAAATACTGATATAATGCATAAGTAACGACTATACTGAAATATATAACAATTTATCGACAGTATCATACGTGATAAATGCCAAACAGTCGGTAAATATACAGTCATGCTCAAGTTTAAAATTAGCAGTTACAAAGAGATGATTGCTTTATTTGATTGATTTTCTTCAAACCCTTTGTAGCTGTATTGTAAAACTTAATCCGCAACTGCTAATCTATATGCTATTATGGAATTGGTTGGAATGTACGGCGTGTAAAATAATCAAAGAGGGATATAGCAGACTACAGGAAATATACTGTCTTGGAAGAAATATTGATTGTGCTTAAATGGATGTTCACTTTTGCTCAGTGCAGGTTTGTATGATGATGATACTAATATACACAAAAATAGCTGAAATTATATTTTTTATAATACTTACACAATTTCAGTTTGCTTTTCAATTATTTTATTACGATTGTAAAATTGTCCTTCACGTATATGGACTAATAATAGTATCTTTTATATGTCTTTAAATAATGTCGTCTTCTTCTTACAATAAAGGTTTGTAAGTCATTTGCAGTATTTGCTTATTGGTAGTTTTCACATAGATGGGTTTTGAGAACTTGGAATGCAATTGATAGACCGAATCGCTAATTAACAAAATAGTGATATTGTTTCTTGATTGTCTTGGAAAAGCCACGAGTATATATAAATGGTGTGGGGCGATTACTATTTTAATATTTGTATTCACAATGTCTGCATGTAATAACCTCTATAGGCTTAAAGGTATACAGTGGTAACGGCACATTTCTGTGTATGCTAAAACCCCCGAAACAAGTATTAAACTCAAACATGTCTGCACACTCGGGTACTACTTTCGGTTAACACATTTTGAACATTTCTGCACAACCTGATCATAGACTTCTAAGGTAACACACTGTGAAGATATCTACGACCTGATTATAGTTACGACATTTCAAAACGATCACGGCTGGCCCTGTTTTGTTCAGGTTAAAGGACACACTTTTTAAAAGCACGTCAAGGAGTTGTGTTTCTAATAATCATCACCACCCAACGTATCCGGGAAATAGTAAGACACTTCACAACATCTAATTGGGATTTCTTTAATTATTTCAAAACTCCTACGGAGATCCGAGAGATGGCCAAACTGACTATATCGAATGGAAATATCACTGATCGGTTCACTTCAATCATTATCCAGACCAATAGCTGAAAAGAAAACATTCATACATGAAAAAGATGTGACTATCACGACTACAAATACAGGAAAGGCGAAATACCGAAGGGGTTACCATCTTCTGGTCAAAATAAGACTGGTGTTTGGAAATTCACGCTTTACGAAAATATTCTTGCATACGCCACTGCTTCTTCAACCGGAACCGTGAAAAAGGTCATTCTACAATAAAAATCTACTTTGCGAACGTTTGGCTAACCTTTCTGATTTATAAAGACTACAAATACAGGAAAGGCGAAATACCGAAGGGGTTACCATCTTCTGGTCAAAATAAGACTGGTGTTTGGAAATGCACGCTTTCCGAAAATCTTCTTGCATACGCCACTGCTTCTTCAACCGGAACCGTGAAAAAGGTCATTCTACAATAAAAATCTACTTTGCGAACGTTTGGCTAACCTTTCGCACGATGATGACGTAGTTTGTAAGTGAAATCATTGGATGGACACCAAAATGTAAACTTTTCGTTTGCTCGTGGTTCTTGAAAGTACTTCCTGGTCAGTGGGTCATGTCAATTTAAGGGGCTTTATCTGTATCTGTAGTGGTACGTGTAGAATCCTGTTTAGGCTTTTGCCAATGAAATTAAATCGATTTATATTTTAAGAATATTTGCACCGGTGGGCATTTACGACAAGATGTAATCGCGAGGCGTCCCCCACTTTATGGAAATGATAGAATAGTTAACTTTTACCTGCATTTAATTAAAATGCTAACGTGGCGAATCAACATGGCGGAGAAAAATAATTTCATATTGTTTCCCTTCTGTTACCGTAGCCTGAAGCGAAATTCGCAATCTTGACACAAACCGGACTGACAGCTATGAAATCTTTTCATTTATCCGAAATCACACAGAAATATTGATGAATAATATATAGTATACACACATATATATATATACCCTTCAACAAATGAAACGCATAGTAAAATTTCGTCGTCGGAATCCCCTTGCCTAGATTCAACAAGAACCGAGACTCGTCGCTGAATCAAACTGTTCTCTGACGTTGCTGTGACCATACCCTGTGTGTCTAAGTCCATTGAAGCTTTATTGGACTGTGTCGGAGTGTCAAAACAACAGCTCTAACGGGACGTCTTACTCGTAAACCGGCCTCACGTAGGCGGTTACGGACAGTCTGATCTGAGATCCGACGCCGTCCGGGAATTGATAATGCAGTAGAGGCCGCTGTTGTGAGCTGTTCCATAAAATTACGTAACGAGATATAACGACCATGGCCGCGTATTGAACCTCGCAGTCGCTACTTTGCTACATCTGAACCTCGCAGTCGCTACTTTGCTACATATGTCTGGGATTCACGTGCTTGTAACCGATAGCGTTATGTCTGGTCTTCGTTCAGACAGGGCATCACTTAGCTCGTTAAGCGTCTACATGTGCAATTGATTTTGAAACGAAGAACTCAAACAAATTTCGGCCAAAAGTGCGACCAGTCACAGTGAGTGACCTTATATTTAAAACCAATAATGATTTTTTTTATATATATTTATTACATTAAAAACAAGTAAGATTTCTGTAAACAACGATCCTGTCCAAATAAAAATTGGGCTATGCGTTACTTTTTTGAAGGGTACATATGTTATCAAAGACAACACTTGATAACAATTTCAAATAAAACAGTTACTTTCGATGTCAGTAAATTGCTTACTTTAAGGAAGGGGGCTGATTTCTCTTTTTAATAAATCACCCAACTATACTCTTCAAAAAAAGAAACCCAAAGCCCATTTTTCATCCTTTTTTTTATTTGAACGAGAGTGTTATTTCCATAAATGTTACTTGTTTTTAGTGTCATTATGTAAGAATAAAAGAAATTCATTATTGGTTTTAAAGGTAGGGTCACTAATTGTGACTGGTCATCTTTTTGCCAAAATTTATTTTCGCTTGATTGCATCAAGACACATGAATAACAACTTCGCGAGCTTTTCGCATGGAACCTAAATCTAAGGCCTTTAAAATCCCGGGGTTCTCGATTTTCAAATCAGTTGCGCATGTACACATTCAACGAACCAAGTGATGCCACATCTGCACGAACACCAAACAACAACGTTATTGGTCGATGAGAAGCAGGCGAATCTCAGACTGCTGAATGTTTCCCTGCGTTCCATTTTCCGCCTTTGGGATAGGTACCGACAGCGAAGTTCAACACGTGACCGCACAAGCTCAGGCCAAACAAGAGTGACCCCACCTGTCCTGGATCGTCACTTCCGGTTACGTCATTGGTGGAGACAATTCCAAACAACGACCTCTACTGCGACAGCATTTGCCGGACGACGTATAATCTCAGATTAGGCAGTCGGTAAACGACTACGTGAAACCGGATTAAGAGCCAGACGTCCCCGATTGAGCTGTTGTCTTGAAATACACCGACACCGTGAAATTCAACTTCAATGGGTTCAGAGACTGGGGTATGGCCACAGTAAGACTGGAGAGCAGTTTGGTTCAGCGACGTGTCGGGGTTCCTGTTGCGATAAGGCAATGGTAGAGCGAGGGTATACCGACGACGAAATGTCACGTTGCGTTTCTTTTTTGGGAGAGTATATATGTCTTTCTTGGTTAAACGTGCGATATTGAACAGGGGTAGTTGTACGAGAATGCAATATTATACATACATAATACAAGAGCTAAATCTCACTATCGCAGGTCTTCATTTAGGTCTGAAATTATATCTAAATTATCAATTAGACATTAGTTAACTTATCCAGACCATAATCCACACTCGATGTCATCACTAGCCTGCGATATTTACTGGATTAGGATCCGATTTGCTACTTAACTTTCATTCATGATTTAATCATGAAATGGATAATCGAGTCTATGTTTGTATCGCACCGGCTTTAGTAATGATGATCGAGGCTGTCTTGTAAAAAGCAAACAGATCCAAGATCTTTGGGATATAGACATATATTTTATTTTTTAATTAAAATCAGATTAAAATTGAGTGATGGAGAGTGTTCACAAAAGTTAATGTGAACGGACGTCGGACATGGGTGACGCCATAATAAGTCCACATGAAATGGTCTAACCTAATGGTATTTTCGACATTCTTCCAAATAAAACCTTGGCGTTAGTGAACTACTGCGGTAATGACTTAACACATTAATTTGCCCCAAAATCACTCTTATAAGTTATACAGATTCACTTTTTGTCGCAGGTAAGCAAACCTGCCAAGTTAAATTGATCTGTCACGTCGTGTTGATATACACGTAGAATTCATTAGTCTTAAACTATTGACGTCTGTATACCACAGCGTAATTATAACGAATATTCAATGAATCCTTGACATTTTCCATGTTCAATTTTGTTAGTGACGTCTTTACATGATTGTTGTTTTTCTAACTGAAAACGATTTTATTGACTTTGATGCACAAAGAAATGTCAGAAATAAAATGGATATAATGTAGTAGTATACATGAGTGTTACAGCGAGTATCTGTCTGCAAACAATTGTTCAAAGTAAAGCTTAGGAGTAATCTAACAGCTCATTTCAACTATACCACTGTAAGCAATTAAAATATTAAGAGTGTTATCAGGTCTTGAAAAAATGTGTGGAAGTATGAAATTAAGATACAGTTGGGACGAAATGTTCTTCGTTAGCTATACGAACTCCTAGGAACATGTGTTATCTGATGTTCCATAAAGTGATACCAGGTGTTCCAGAACGAAAAGCATATCCTGCCTAGCCATTTGTAGCTATTGGCTTTGAAATGACCAGTTGGCCCAATGGTTTAATTGCCAAGTTCAGCAAACTATTTATTAGCTATGTGAATTCGTCAAGAGAGAAGTTGTTTTGGTGTTCTTAAAAGAAAACGCATCCACTATTTTACTAAACATTGGCAGATTCACATATCTAAATTGTACACGGTGAACAGTCCATATGCTGATTACACTATTTTGCCAGATTAGACTATTTTGCCTATTCCGTTTTTTAGGACTTCGAATTTTTTTTAATGGTTTGGATTGTTCGTCCTTAGTTTTATTTTATTTGGAATTTACGGGTTACTCAATTAATCGTCATGATATAGAGACTAATCATATCCATCTACACATTATAATTCGTAGAAGATTTCCCTTTTATTTCTTACACTGGTAAAAAAAAGAAAACCACGGTACTCTAGTACAATTGATGTAAAAAATAAAGCAGGAAGCGTTTACGTGTTATCTCGCGTTATTCTCCGGAAAATACACCCAACTGTCATCACCCCATTACACAGATTTGCATCTTTAACCTAATTTACTAGGTGTAAATAGGGGGTTTGGGTGGCCGAATGGTTAGCACGTACGTGCTGTATCTTAAAGCCTGTCACGGTGTCATTGAGTCAATTGGCGTGGTGTAGAATCCCCGGTTGTTCGTGGCAAGGAGTAGGGTCGCCTGTCCAGCCTCGTGGGTTTTCTCCAGGTCCCCCTGTTTCCTACCACTACTAAAGACCCCTACGCGCAAGCGAATTATTGAAATAAAATTAAACCTAGTTTGTGTCGAGTGGACGTTAAACCCCATTTCTCTCTCTCTCTCTCTAAGTGTAAATGAGTTCATTCACCTGTCCCGTCCTTCTCCATCACAGACGATAATTTGACAAAAAGAACGACAGCGAAGCAGACATCGTGGCTAACAAAGAAATCCCATAAATTCCATTAGACATTTAAAACCGATACCAGTGACATGTATGTATGTCGAAAAACTGCAAACAGTATTAATTTCACAGACGGGCCAAGGTCTTATTTGATGTGGTTGTTATTCAATTCTTTATTTCTTTCAATCTACTTATTCATCAGCTAGCATATAATACACAGACATTATATTGGCAAGAAAATACAAAAAAAACAAAGAGGTATTGGGGTAGGTCGTATATATAAATTGAGTTAAATTATAGCTTAAATATAATACACAGAAAAAAAACATTACAGAAAATAACAGTTCATATACAGATCGGATGTTTTGTGGCTATTATTGATTATTATAGAGTGGTTCTGTTCCTTTGGGCAGAAATGAGAAATTTGGATAAATATCTTTTTTACGTACCACAAATCTCCGATCCGATGGTTTAAATGTCCTTGCATAGGTGTATGTGTGTGAGTGGGGAGGGGACATTGTCTCGCTCCGGCGGCCTTGGATAACTATACGAAAACAGATTAAAGCCACCAAAGTGTTATAGTTTCTCATAACTTTAAACGTCTGTGCATTCGATGTCAGCTGTCTCCCGCAACGACATTTATTTGGCGAACACAAAGAGGGCACACGCGTAATGTGTAATCTAATACTTCTTTATAAAATATATCATATCTGTGACATCTTTAGTAGAAATAAGCTGGTAGTATATTTCAATCTGAAAAATTTGACTTTTATGCAGAACTGCTTTGAAGACAGTGAACACTGCTTTATTAGCTTTATGTGCCTCTCGCATGGTGTAGTAATCATTCGAAATCGAAAAAAGAATTCCCATTTCTAAAACGCACATTTCTTATAATATAGGTGAAATAACTATTTCTTATTATGTAATGGATATAAGACAATATAATTAAAACACAGATCCAATTTCGTTTCGTTTTTTTGTTTAAAAATTCCGTTTTTACTACTCTTGGATCTGCAAGGCTTCTGTTTGAAATGAGGGGTCAGCCAATCAAATGGTCTGTCGAATCGAGCGTTTGGCTCTTTTTGCGCGGAACTGTGGGTAGACATTACCAGCAATAGAAATCAAAACAAAATGAAAGTAGATTTTTAAAAGCATTGCGGTCGCTAATTGGTTAATCGAATGACTGACGTTATCGGGTCAAATGTGGCTGGCTTGGTACCTGACGCCATAGAACGTGAACTCCCACTATAACTTGTTAGATCTACATGTAGTGTTAGCCATCGAAAGTATAAAAAAAACCGAAACGAAATATAGTTCTATATTTTAATTTCGATTGGGATATTAGATGAAAAGCAAAGTTTCAAGCAATACCACCTAGCGCTAAAACGATTTAAAAGCCGTGGGTTTTCATCACCTCGAAAGTCGCTGTATCGTTGTTGTGGGAGACTTGGCATCGTTGCAAGACTAGGTTACAGCTGTCAACAACAGTTGTGGTGGGATTTTGTAAAGAATCATTAATTTGGACGTTCATCGCTTCATCTGGAAGTGTATACTTTTTGATCATTTTTTTTCAATATTCGCGCTTTAATTAAATAAAACCAAGTACGAACAATCCAAACCATTAGACAAAATTCGAAGTCCTAAAAAACGATATAGGCAAAATAGTGTAATCAGCATATGGACTGTAACTTCTCTGGTCGTTAAGTAAATTATGTAAATACTGGAATTATAATTATGAATTTAGGACTCGTACCAAAAGCGTTATCAACATACAAAGTTTACTTAATTCCATCTTTCTGAGATACTTCAAGAGAGACCAGAGTACTTCACAGTTCAATTCCAGCTCAGGGCAAGAACTTTATCGTTGTAAGTGAGGGGGATATTCGGTCTCCCGTCCGATCAGGCAGGTTTCCCCGAGTTCTTCGGTTTCTTCCTGCAGTAATGATCGAAATCATTCGCACGATCTGGGCCAAGGGCCAAATTGGAAAAAGACCTCGGGCCTAATTTGCTACTCTTGTAAAATGACGCGATTACTATTATTATTAAACCTGACTGATCGGACAGAAGGCCGAATATCCCTCTCACTTACAACGATAAAGTTCTTGCCCTGAGCTGGGATTGAACCCTCGATGTATTGGTGAGAAGCCGCCTCTCTATCGCCACGGCTATCCGACCAACAATGTTAAGTAAATCACACGTTAAGGTAGCAATGACAGGTCGAGAAATGCAACAATTAACATGTTTAATTTATTGGGTTTTATTAAATAATTTGGATCTATAATTTCAATTATCAGGCCTGTTATCATTTTAGAGGTCAAATAGATGACCCAATTATGCTCAAGGGGCACATCTCTTTGATGTTTAGTCTTCTTGTTGTAAATAAAAGACATTTCGAAGTCGAATAAATTGTGTTTTAATCAAAACATGATCCCATTGTCTTTCAATGTTAATTTAAAAATAAAACTTTAGAATTAATAATGGTAGGATATAATCAATTCCGGTCGGACGTTACAAGGCAGTCGATATTTTAAATTATTGATGAACCTCGTTTGTGCTCAATTGAGTATATTTACTTCTAGAAACTTGAAATATCGACATACGTATGTGGTTAAAGTAGCCAAATTAACCGCGAGGCTTTTCCTGATAAGCATAGTTAGGCATTTTTTGTCATCTGACATCCACCCAAAACGTCAATATCGGACATCCCTTGATTTGTACTCTCTTTTTCGTAACTTATTGTTGTTTAACTAATGTTGTAGCCCAAATAAGACATTTCATCGATTCTGATTGGTGGAAAAGTGTGGTGGAATCAGGAGATAAACACTTCCTGTTGCGTACTTAGAGGGGGTTTATTGTCCATTTGTCCATTTAACCATGCTTGAATCACTCATGACATTAGAACAACTCGACGCTGTCGTGTCTCGTGTTCTAATGATTCAAACAGGAACGTGTTTATCGATATTGTAACTCAAATATTTAGGGATTTTCTGCGGAACTATTAAGGAAACATTTTTAAAACCCATTTTGAAATGCGTAACATGGTAACTCAAATATTTAGGGATTTTCTTCGCAACTATTTAGAAACATTTTTACACCCATTTTAAAATGCCCTTATTTGCCCACGTGCTTGCGTTCATTTTTCAAAATATTCTCAATAGATTTAGATCGTCCTTGTTTTCCTGCAAATTTAAAATGCTCGAGGCTCGAGTTATGAGAGAAAATGTTATTGGGAAATCGACAAAAAAAATATTTTTTAACGTTTGAAGATATTTAAAAGAACGGGAAATTAATCTTATTGTGGTATTTAAAGAGTGTTCTAATGATTCAAGAAGCATGGTTAAATGGTCAATAACCCCCTCTAAATACGTAACAGGAAGTGTTTATCTCCTGATCGACCACACTTTTCGACCAATCAGAATCGAAGAAATTTCTAATTTGTACTACAATGAACACAGACTACAATGAACAATAAACCCCTGTGAATTATCCGGATAGCAGGCCGCAATTATTCCAATTATGCTGACTTTCGACTCTTTAAATACCACAGTAAGACTAATTTCCCGTTCTTTTAAATACCTTAAAACGTTAGAAATATTTTTTGTGTCGATATCCTTATAACATTTTCTTTCATAATTAATTTACCAGCAACTCGAGACTCAATCATTTTAACTTTGCGATTTTTTTAAAAAGGGTGTATAAATCTTTCCTAAATAGTTCCGAAGAAAATCTAAATATTTGTGCTATAATATCGATACGATAAACACGTTCCTGTTACGTATTTATCCGGGGTTTATTGTCCAATTAACCATGCTTGAATTATTAATAAGAACAACTCGATGCAATCGCGTCTCGTGTTCTAATGATCCAAGCATGGTTAAATAGACAATACCCCCCCCCCCTCTAAATACGTACCAGGAAGTGTTCATCTTCTAATTGTCATAACAGAGAATTTCTGCAATTATCTTATGAAAAATTAGGTTGCATGTGTAAATTAATATACTATGATTGATTATATTTTATAATTTCTTAGAAAGTATTGTCAAAAATATGGACCCGCCAAAAATTTGCAAAAACATGAGGTCAAACATTGAAGTCGTACATTGGCGTCACCTACAAATTACATTGTCAAACCAAAATCCCGTCTTCATCATCCCAGCCGGAGAACAACACAGTACAACATAAATCCCTAATTAAAGGTAGATGTCAATCAAACAATAGAATTTAAACGAAGACTATCCAAAAACAAATTATACCTTTCCGTACGACTTATGAGTCTGGTGTCTCTGGTATGCCAGATCTCTGTATCTAAGATGCAGAGTTTAAGAGAATGTTAAAATGTGATAGATGAGAAGTAAATAGCACTTCACATTTTGAAAAATCATTAAAGAGGTTGATAGCCCATATCCAATGATTCAATGTTCTCTGTCGTCCGATTATTTACATCGGACAAGACCTGGGCTATTGATTAGCTTTGACCTTTTTTTTCGTATAATGTCGGCTTTGGGATACCCACGACAATTACTGGGCTTATATTGAAGTGGTTAGCGTCACGGAAACCCACCTGATTATTGCTTTGAACCTCACTTTATTGTTAAGTAGTGGCGCAAAAGTAGAAATATGTCACCATAAGGTGGACACACATTGGATTCAAATTCTCATTGCATTGGCAACTTCTAATCATCTTGTAAATTTGCGACCAGTCAAGTATTTTGTTGGTTTTATTTATGTTATATATATTTGATTTGAGTGTAGATCGCTTTAATTCCTTTGTAGGCGTGGATAATGGTCGAATGGTATTATACCGAGGACCTTAAATATGCTATTAATTGAACGATCGTATGTGATTTCCTGATATATGGTTGACTGCCTATCATAGTAAGTCTTCTCCGTTTTTCCCGAGGGGATAGTTAAGAAAATTAAACACACTTTAAAGATGGCTTAGTTGTGTTGCCTTTTTTTCTCTATCTCTTTAAAATTTTCATTACGAACCAATACTTCTTTTTGTATTCATCTTTGGTGACATTCCCTTTCTGTACTTAATGTATTTTCAAACTAAAAGGGCAATATCCGCAACATGGAAATAATTTGAGAAATCGTACGGCTTAAGTCCTATTTCAAAGATATTTTATAATGAGAGTATTGATCAACTGTCAATTGAAATATACTCAGAAGTTTTATTCTTATTTCGTTACATTTCATGGTTCGCTATTCTGCAGTAACATTACTTCAATAAAAACCATAAGGACGATTCAATGTGGTATTCTAGGAAAAATAGTTTTGGTTGAGCTTTTTCCCCGTCCGTCCGGTATCTTTGGTTGTCCAGGCCAAATTTCTATCATGACTCACTTTATCCAAATTGGAATAGGAGCAGAGTAGTAGGGCGTTAAAGCCCATTTCATTTCGTGGGGCAGAATTATCCTAAGTACCCCTAGTGGTCTCATTCCGTGTTACTCCATTGTACCCTGGGTTAATCTAGCGCATTCACGTAATCAAATTATCTCTCCGTGGTCGTAGCTTGAGTCTGCGAATCAATCAAAAAACAGTTTACAAACCGGTTTTAGCTACATTACACTAAGTCATTACACTATAACGATATTTATTATTGTTGGGCACAATGTATAATATGCTTTTTGTTTTAAAATTGAACAATGGTAATTAGCTGGTAGGTCTACTAAACTCTATTCAGTTTTTTTTGTCGAAACAAATGAGTCGCTCTCCACGGTAAGCCAATTAAATACGCCCCCCCCCCTCACCCCATGAATTAACCCAGGGGTTCGTGGAGTGGAACGGAACGAGACCACTGAGGATACAGAGGATGGCATTACACACATCTAATATTTTATTCTCAAAAGTGTTGACAGGAGACAATCTTTATTTCATTCAATTCCATCCTTTCGGGAATCAAAGTAACAATATGTCTTTATAAACTTGTGCAAAAATTAATCGCTATTTTTACGATTCTGTACACATCAACAAAACATTTACCCATCAGACATTAGATTATGTCCCAAAAGTGTAACCACACTAACTAACATAGTTTCCCGCTTTGATCTTCACAAAATCATATTGTTGAGTTATTTCATACGACACATTAATCAAACAGTTCAATCTAATGATCCTACTGAAGTAGAAATTGCGACATAGGTGCAATAAAAAAGCAATTATAAATTATAGGACAACCATCGACGCAGATATATGTGCCCCAGGTAAAATTTCCTGGTAAAAAAGCTTGAAAAGTTAAGTCGTTCACGCAGTGTTCATACAAGTTTCACAGATAGAGAGAGAGGGGGGGTGGAAGGAGGGAAATGGAGATAGATGGGGGGGGGGGGGTAACGTCTACTCGACACAAACTAGGTAATTTCGGCATATGGTTCAATATTATTTCAGCAATTCGCTTGCGCGTATATAGGGTCTTTAACAGTGGGAGAAAACCACTAGAGACAATATTATATAACTAGAAATCTATAATTCGTTTCGTTCTTTATACTTTCGATGGCCTTCACTACATGAAGATCTTACCAGTTGTACTGGAAGGCGTTATCAGTGGTGGTACGAGATGCTTTTGTCCCTATGACGCTAGACATTGATTAATAAATCAGCATTGACGTTTCTAGTGGTTTACACACAGTTCCGTGCACCATCGTACGCCAAAAACTCACCGTAACAGACCATTTCATTGGCTAACCCCAAACTTCAACCAGAACGCCGGTAAAATAATATCTCTTAAAGATCTTAGTGTAGCAAAGAAAAGTAAAACGACAATCTGATTAAAATACAGATATATATTTCTTTTCGTTTTTTTTTTTACTTCAAGGGCCAACACTACATAAATATCTGATCAGTTATAGTGGGAGTTGACGTCAGGGGTCAAACGAGCCGCTTTAGACCTTGATCCATTAGCGTGGGCGTGTTTAGTGTTTCCCACGGTTCCTTGCATCAAAAGACCCAGAAGTCACCGTAACAGACTGTTTCATTGGCTACTCCCTCACTTCAAGAGAAACGCCAGTAATATAACTCTTCCAGATCCTAGTCTAGAAAACACAAGTAGAATGAAATAGGATAAGATTTGTAATACGAAATTTTAAACTATAAGAAACTTCAAGAGAAACGCCAGTAATATAACTCTTCCAGATCCTAGTCTAGAAAACACAAGTAGAACGAAATAGGATTAGATTTGTAATACGAAATTTTAAACTATAAGAAACGAAACGAAATAGGATCTCTCTTTTATTTCAATCAGATAACACTAGTGAAAAATCATTGGCGATGTGGGAATGGCTCCCGATGCCATGGAAAGCCCCAGGGTACCCACGCCGTGAATATCCCCGGAGATTAGAGGATGCATAAGTTGGGGGAAGGGGAGGGTATCTAAAATATTAGCACAACAATAAAGTTGCACTACTTTGTTTCACGGTAAGCGACAAAAAGATAAAAGGTATTCCGACACAAACTGATTTCAACACCAATTTAATGACATTTAAATGAAACTATTTGCCCAAACTAATCATAAATAAAGGCATTGCATAGAGATTGACACTATACTTATACATATTTACAAAGCCATACTGTGGTTTTAATTGGCTGTAGTTACCACTGTCTATGGTTACATAGTATATCGGTAACCAACAGAAAACATTGACACACGTGACAGAGGTATCTGGGTTTAACGTCCACTTCTACCTAGGCTGATATAGTCGACAAGTGTTTTCGAGGAAACCTACCGGAGGAAGCCACAAAATGAGCTTTGTCCGTTATGTTGGGTGAGACATAGTGTCTCTGCAGGGGGTCACCCGAGGTAGGTTTCATCCTAGGGAAGGCATCCGGGTCTAAGAAAAGTAAAGGTGGCGAGCGAGAGCTGTCCGGCCCGCTTTGCCATATTGCTACGGATTTGGGATACAATAGGTGGAGATAAGGCTTAGCTGAGGGTCCGCGCCTGGCCAGCCGTATGTGTGCACACGTGTGTTAATCTGTTATATATGCGTACAATTCAGGAACAATGAGTGGGATATATTCCTGATAAAGATTTCATTAAATAAATGAAGTTAATGGCTAATTGTTAACTGTTACTTATTGACTATTAAATCGAGGAATGAATTTTTTTAATCAAATGATTTCCTGTTAACAGAAATGACCTAGTTTATGTCGAGTGAACTTTATACCCCTCCACCCTCTCATCTGTCGTTTGATGCAAGGCGTTTTCTACTCTCGTGCATTGTTTTAAAGAAGTTGGGGATTGTGAGTAGCGACAAATGTAAAGATGTTATCCGAACTATAGTTTGCTCTAGCAACCCTCAATGATAGGATATCAATTTGCCAAATCATTATTAATCCCAGCTTCTTTTACCTTGAGGGGATAATGTTGTTTCAATAGCTTATCAACCCAAATCTGATAAGCCGGAGGTCGTCATCTATCACAATGGTGGACATTTTTCTAGGTAAAGAAAAGGGCATGATTTATTAGAGAGGTAGTTTTTGGTATCTGTTTCTTTAAAATACATATCCGCTATAAGGAGTTCTACCTTTCGTTTCACTAGAACGTCCAAGAATTTGATATTTAGAACTAAGTCACTAGTGAATTATTGAAATAAATTCGAACCACGTGTTAGTCCTGAAATGACATAGTTTGTGTCGAGCGGACGTTAAACCACATTTCTCGCTACATCTTTCATTTATTCCAATCACTAATAATGTACAGTATAATATTTACTTTCTTTTCATCAACAAAAAACCTCACACATTTCTCATTTAATATCTCTCTTTTTTTCATTTAAATTACCGTCCTAAACAAATAAGAACATGAATATTCACTTAAGGATGACTTGAATTCTTGTGTTTAAAGGAATATCTTTTTTGTCATCCTATCCTAAAAAAAGTATTGAGTTGAATGCCTTTTTATTATTCTATTAATACTAATTGTGGCTGAAATGGCAAAGCAGGATTATTTTTGTAACTACTAAATAATACATATTGGCTCTGACATGCAACATAAATGTTTAATAATGTGAAACTACTCCCTTTGTTATCTGAAGAAGTCTTGATATATCCTGGTATATATATATATATATATATATAGACAAACAAAAATAGCAGTCTGGATGAGTGATAGATTACTAGGTCATCACGGCACACGTGATTCAATTTTATTCAATAATTCGCTTGCATAGTTAGGGGTCTGAGAGAAAGATTACTAGGCCATGACGGCACATGTGATTCAATTTTATTTCAATAATTCGCTTGCATGTGTTGGGGTGGGGGTGGGGGGTTATTGACTCGAAAATAGAATTTGTTTGATCTAAAACGCATGGTATAGACCATTCGGCCACCCAGCCCCCAACCACTTTATAACATAAATTTATCAATAAAAATGTATGCAAAATATACAATGTGGTAAACAACAGAACAAGGTAGCAACACAGCCTATCTAATTGTAATAAACGTAAAAAGTAGTTCCGCTATTCTCACATTAATATTTACTCTTTCTAGAATATCTGATCAGACATCTTCTCTCAGCTTCCAGATTATTCGCGAGGATAAAGATTTATTCAAGGTAAATAGCTCAAACATTATCATTGTTACATTGTTTAATTGTAATACGCGACACCATTTTACATTCAGTTGGAAATTTCACACATGTATTGGCTTTTGGTGTGCATTCGCATTGAAACGAAATATCTAGCTAAAACTTGATTCTACCACATTGCTTCGGCAGTTGTTTTAATACAGTTCTAGAGTATACGAAATCGAACACAATGTGCTAAACATTTGACGTGGTGTTAATATTACCTAACGCAAACCTGTTAACTTAGCAAAACAACAGCATGCGCTAGGTACTAAAGGTTAGAAATCAAATTGATTTTATTTCATTTATGATTTTATTTCATTTATTGTTGTATTATTGAAAGATAAGTTTACGAGCTGTCTTAAATAAAGTCTGAATTATAAGTGCTATATTAAATATGACTATGCATGCTTTTTGAGCATGTGTCAACATGGAGAAAACGCTATATAAAACCTTATTATTATTTTTATTATTATACTACATGTATTATACACCCGGGAAGACATTATCTGGTGATGACTCCATTTTTTAAAATGATCAGCCCGCATAGAATCTAATTTGTGCCAAATTACATGTTTTTAACACAAACCTCACACTTTGTTCACATGTTAAATCCACCAATGATAAGACCATTTTCCTTCATGTATCGATTTAAGATTAACAATAAAACATCTTATCGTGACAGGGATATGTAAATGCAAATTACCGAATGTTTCATTCTTGATTATAATGTTTGATGTCAATTATTAAAAGTATCACGATATCTAGAACTTATATTTAGTAGCGTATTTTAGCCACGCTGCACCGTCAATTACGTTGCTGGTATTTGTTTATTGGTTGTTATGGGACTCGGGGGGGGGGGGTCTTCTTGTTCTTGGGGGGAGTGGCATTGTTCTGTCAACAATCTAAATTAGTTAACGCTACTGAAAAACGTAGTCATCAATGAGTACACGTACAAAATGTCTAGGCGAAGTTCTCTTGGTTGATTGACAATAATTTTTATTTTCATTGAGAGAGACTTACATAATACAAATTCTCAATTTATTTTGCGCAGAAATACTTTATTGCCCTTTACATTGCTGACAAGAATAAGTCTAGTTGAAAGGATGAGTTATAAGCTGAGATTTTAAACTCTGTACAGTCTTAGCCAGTCTAACTACCAAGGGTAATGAATTCCTTATAAACTGGGCCGAGCATGCAAATGACTACTGGGGACGTCAGTAGAATTTTTATTCGTTTATTCGTTAAACTCAAGTTACATAACGAGAAGATCTTTACAATAAAATGGTGTGTGTTAGTGAATATCAATGACGTAGTTTGAAATTCTGAACGTTTGTCACCTACATGATAACTATATAAACCGGGAATAGTATTAATTCACCTTTGCATGTCAGCAGTCCTCACTCGACCTTGAACTGGAATCTCGAGCCACTTTTCAATCGCTATTAACCTCTTGGTTGTTGAAAATAAAGGTATTGTTTTCTTATCATAACGGAACAGATAAAGGAAATTTTATTTCTTTTAAATACAAAAGCAACAATGCTTTCATGTTTTATTGCACGCAAATTACTTCGTTTTTTTCTGATTTCAGAAAAGAATGGCTCTTATCTGATGTTAAATATAATAGAAAATCATGGCATATAATGTCAGATTCATTCAGATAGTATTGGCGAAGAATGTCAAAGCAGAAATTTATCTTAAGAAGCTTCAAACAGTCATCGTGATGGGCGTCCAGTAAGATTCAGTGACAAAACAAAGGAATTTTAATACAGTGCTACCTGGAGAATAGTAAAATGGGATGTGCGCGATCAAAAACCAGTGGAATTTGTAGATTTGAAGAAAAGTATAAAAGCTTTCTTGAGTTTCAATATTAAAGCTGGAATCTTAAAGATGCAAAATGGCGAGCACCGCAATGTACCCAATTTTGACTGAGGATTACAATGATTCGTTTGATTTCTGGGAATGGAATTTCACACATAATTTATCGCTTGTGCCCGATAGTCAATCAGTGGATGATCTGACTGCTGACTTGTGGCGAGCTATTCCTCTTGGTGCTTTGTTGGCACTTCTTTGCCTGCTGACAGCCGTTGGGAACGCATTAGTTCTTCATGCAGTTCGAACAGAGAAGCGACTGCAGAGTGTAAGTATGCTTTTTGTCTCGTAATTTGTTTGTTAATTACAGCAAAACAGTCATTGTGACCAAATCAAATACACTAAGCCATTTCTAAATTAATTAGGTGTCATCTGTAACTATCCGATTACAATAATGTCTTACATATCTATTCGTTTAATTTGCTTTCTTGTTTTAAAGTAACTTTCAGCTAAATAATCACGTGGATTCGATTAGTAAGCAAATGGGTTTATATCTGTATAATATCGGAAAACTGGCGTCCATTTATTGACATAGACACTGAAAAGATGTTGGTAAATGTATTTGTGTTATCGAACCTGGATTACTGTAAATATTGGCTCTCCTAAGTATTTTCAAGATATTATAACACCTTACCTTTCATCACGTTCCTTTCACTCACAGAATAGGAATGGTCCTGTTTGTACGCATGTGAGGGAACTCGCTTGCATAATACACATACCTTATGCAATAGACTTTCCAAATTTGATTAAAAAAATTATTGTTATTATTATTAGAACAAATAACAGATCTAATATGATTTAAATGATCTATTATGTAGCCTTGGATTTTAACCATTGTTGGAGAACTGTACTGAAATCCACGATTGGGTTTGTATCTGGGAACTTTAAAACTAGTTTCACATGATAGAGATAAACCTGTTGTGAGATTCTAAAGTGTGTTCCTTATTCAACGCCTATTACAGTAATAATTCGTTAATTTGAAAAAAAAGTGTGGTTGAATAGAAATCGTGTACAATAAGTAACACTTTATTTTTGTATAAAATATGCAACGATATATATCACTAGGGACCAGGTATCATTCAGATTTGATTTAAAAAAAAGGTAAGAAACTGCGCTTACCATCTATAATCTAATACACGCATCCAAAAGAGTGCAATCCAGAAAGTGTTACATACCATCAAAATTCATCAAAAAACGTCCAGTTTGTGCTACCATTTAGTTTAAGAAACACCATTTAGTTTTGACATTGGTCTTCCTAGTTTATGACGATTTAGGGAAGTTTTGATATTGGTCATCAAGTTTATGACCATTTAGTTTCGTAAACTAGACAACTGATGTCAAACTAAACGGTACCACAAACTGGACGTTTTTTGATGAATCTTGATGGTATGTAACACTTTCTGGATGGAAATCTATTAACTGAATATGTGTTTTAGATTCTAGATGGTAAGCTCAGTTTTTTACCTTTTTTCATCAAAACTGAATGATACCTGGATCCTAGTGTATAAAGCCAATCAGCTTGGACGCTCCCTGCAGAGACACTATGTCTCGTTTAGATTATGCCAGACCTGGCCTCACATGTGGCCGCCTCTGGCAAGTTTCCCTAGGAAACATTTGTCTACGATATCACCCCAGGTGGAAGTGGACGTTAAACTCTTTGACCTACCTATTCTTTTTTAAAAGTAGCTCGCCTTAGTATTTTTGAAGAACAATGCGGCTTAGAACGGTTGCATTGTTCCATAGAATTATTGTAAGTTTAAATCAATAATCCTTTTAAGAGAATTTTGAGTTTTAATAAGCATATGTAGGTTAAAAAAACTGTAATGTGAAGTGGAATGCAAAAGACAACAGCTAAATACTTATTAAACGTCATTTAGATAATATTATTGGGCGCATTTCTCTAATAAATAAATATGTCTTAAATACAAAACGACTTAAAAAAAATAAAGTGAAAAGAGCATACGCTTTTCAATAATTTTAAATTATTGTATATAAGAAAACTATAATACGTTAATTAGTGGCCCTCCGTATTCAATTGCAGCCAAAATCTATTTTGATATTGACACTTCTACACAACATGACGCATTCACGGAAGTGTGACGCGCTTATCGCCTTATCGCCCTCTTTGTTAAGATAATCCTATTGACGTCATTGATAACATTGCGACATATTAACGTCACACCATTCAGTTAGCAGACAAATGTCTCCTTAGGCAGTCTACATTTTCTTTGCTTCTTTGTATTCGGTTGTTTGTGCGTTTTCTTGTACGAGTGAAATATGTTTCTTCAATACATTCACTATACATATATTTAATTGAATATTTTACATTTCACCAATGGTTACTTGTAGGCCTATAGTTATTTTTTTTTTTACTACAGCATGCTTACATTCGTATTGCTTGTAGCATATGGAAGACCATAACTCATGCAGACATCACATAATGTTTTTCCTGATCATTTTCAATTTTGAGTGAAGTCTGTGTTACTTCAGACCCGGGACTGTACAGCGCAGTGGACGATTACGGCTAGCCCCCGGATCCATTCACTCTTTTTTTAATTTTTGGGGGTTTTTTTGGGGTTTTTTTGCTGTTTCGGAGTATGATGTCTTGTCGTTGTATTTGTCCTTTATATAAATCATATGTGGCGCAGTCCCCCTGCACTAACTATTAGACTAAATTAACCCCTATTCACTGGGTTCCGGGTTTTTTTTCCGGATAGAGGCATTTCTTTTAAGGTACGCGTCGACTCCCGAATAACCCACCTATCACTGCGAAAGACCGTGGTTGTCGAAATATTTGTTTAGCTGTCTGATCAATGATAATATATTATTGACATTCGTATCTTAAGGCACTTTTCTTCGTAATACCTTGAGGTTTTAAGGCGGTGACCAACATTATACAAGGAAGAAAATTAAATCGCGTTTTAATTAGAATGCTACGTGCCACAGATATATCAAATTCGCCAAATATGTTTTTGATATTTGAACATATGTAAATGTTCCAAGGGTCAGTTGAATGGAACCTAGCATTTAACGACGCGAGCACTGGAAGGGGTAAGTAAAACTCGAATGGTACACTATATCTTTTATCAGACCATCGCTAACCAGCTGCCAATAACAATAAGTTTATTCATCTACTGTTTTATTTATTGATATGTCAGTAGTTGTTCGTATTGAGATCAATATGACAAACGGGTTCGTAATCCCAGTTATGGCTATTGCTACGGACAGTATACTAATAAAACCGATGCTTTTAATAACTTTTACTTCAATATCAATCTCCATAACCGTTATAGCCGTGACTACTGACACCGTAAACTAATAAATAGGATCTATTCAATAAATTACTTAAATCAAGCTTACACACATTACTGTTATTATTATATAATAGGCTGCTAGATTTTGATAGCGTACTTTTGATAATACAGTAAGTAACAGTCATCTTTCCTATTGGGAGGATCTTGATAACAGTTTTCCAGCTGATTTACAAAGCGCATTGAATGGGATAAACCATATCAATAACACGGCCATTCATATCCCTTAATAGCTCTTTTATCTGGGTCCTGTTTCTCGGTCTCGTAAATATAAAAGGAAAAACTTTTTTTAGTAGATACTTCGATTTTCATTGGCTAAGGACTAAAATCTAATATTATCTAATCAAATCACTAAAAATTGGATTTTATCTTAGTCAAAGTTTCCCGAAACGGGCCCCAGGTATATAGTGCTCGTATTCCAGGCCGGTTTCCTCCCACTCTTAAAGACCCCTAGGAGCAAGCGAAGACCATTACGCACAAGCGAATATTTGAAATAAAATTGAACCATGTTTTAGTCCCGAAATGACCTGGTCTGTCGGGAGAGTACGTTAAACCCCACTTATTTCTGACTCTCCGTACTCGAGTCGTTAGAATTTTGTAACAGTAGCTTGTGAATTACTTTGTCGCCGACATCGCAAACTACTTCGGGGCCATGGTCAATCTCTAGCGAGTATAGGATAATGGTACGTATTTTTTGTTATGTAATTCAGCCTACTTATACCAACTATTAGCTTTGGGAATAAGTTCGCAAATATCACACATACTATTGGATATTGTTAAAGTTGTCGGTCCACGTACAAACTGTTTGATTTGGTGATTTATCTGGACTAAAAATATATATTCAAACTAATTCATCAAATCCCTCTCAAAACTTTTTGATCGGTTGGAAGCCGTCCCTTGCTGGGATAATCTATTTTAAGCAGTTATGTTTATGTACCACGTGACTTGATTGAAGCCGAATCCATTACCTAATTGCATGCATCATTAGTCGTTGTTAATTTACAAAAAATATCGAAGCCTACGTAAATATTGGAGTATCCCCTGTCAGCTTCTTTTTTACTGTTTATACTCCTGCACGTTTAGTTTAAACAATATTTTATTCAATAAGATGAATTGGATTGAACAACACGCAAAGGCCTATATAAGTTCTCTCCAAACATATAAAATAATTAAATCTTATGTTCACAAAACAATGGTGGACATATATACAGGCAATGAGTAACAAACATATATACAATTCTTGGAGTGTAATTATAAGTTTTAAATATTAGTGTCAAAATCTCTTGCTGTCTTTAATGTATTTTTGGACTATTTAAAAAATGTTAGAGTTGGTATTGTCTGGAAGAGTAGGGTTGCCATATAGAATTAGGTCAATTGTAACATTTTGTTTAAGGTAGTATAGACTGTTTTTGAGAATTGTTCTTTGAACAGAGTATGCTGGACATATGAAAAAATAATGGTTATTATCTTCATCCACAGAATTACACATAGGGCATACTTTTGTTTCACTAATAAAGTGGTAGAATAAGTGGTTATTTAAGTTACTAGTTTTGTTTCTTAATTGGCAATGGATAATATTTTCTTTTCTATTTCCAGTATTATAATAAAGTGGTGGTTTAATTATAGGATACACACGTGAGAGGCCAAATTTAAATTTACTAAGTGTTTGTGTGGTTTTAATATCTTCCGGTAAATTATTCCAAAGTTTAATTGTGCAGGGAAAAAACTATTGTAATATGAGCTGGTTTTACAAAATGGTAAATTGAGGTTCAAATTTCGCTACGAAGATTATAATTTGATATTGACGGCTCAAATTTTTTAAAAACGTCAGACAGATAAGTAGGACTTAAGTTGTTCTTTATTTTATATAGATAAATTAATTTATGTTTTAATCTCCGATTAGACAATGATTCCCAACCAAGCTCTTTGTATAAATTATTAATAGAGGAGTTTCTTCTAAGGCCAGTTATTATTCTACCTGCTTCAGTTTGTACATTTTCTAAAAGATCAGAATCTTTCTTTGAACAGTTATACCATACAATATCGGCATATTCTAAAATAGGGCGAATACAAGCAAGATATATTTTATTAAGCGAAATTCTATTAATTTTATATTTCAGTATACGTAAAATATTTAGTCGACCACAAGCTTTTTGGTATATATTTGAAATGTGTTTTGACCATAATGCATTAGACTGAAATGTTAATCCCAAATGACAATGAGTAGTTACGTTTTCAACTTTTGTATTCTCAAACATAACGTCTGGGTGGATTGTAGATTTCCTGGTAAAAATAATATTTTTAGTCTTATTGTGGTTAAAAGTTACGCACCATTGTTTAGCCCACGATGAGATAATATTTAGATCTTCAGTTAGAGATTTCGCGTCACTTAGAGGATTATTATCAATAATTGTAAAAAGTGAAGTATCATCGGCGAATAATCGTATGTTGTTAGTGATATTATCGGAGATATCATTTAAATAAATTAAAAATAGGAAGGGACCAAGCACGCTTCCCTGGGGTACGCCAGAATCAGTATGCAAATAGTTTGATTTGAAACCTTCTAAAACAACACATTGCTTTCTATTACTTAAATAGTGTTCAATCCATTTACATAATCTTTTATTGATTCCATATTGTTTTAATTTAGACAATAAACCTATATGCCAAACTTTATCAAACGCCTTTGATACATCACAAAATATAAATCGAATTTGCTTTCCTTTATCAAGGTTACTTATTATAACATCATAAATTTCTAGAAGTTGATTCACTGTAGAATCATTAGGTTGGAAACCAGATTGATACTTATATAGCAGGTTATTTTCTTTTATAAAATTAAAAAGTTTTTTGAAAAAGATTTTCTCTAGTATTTTACATAATGAGCATGTTAATGAAATTGGTCTATAGTTGTCAGGTAACTGCGGATCACCCTTTCCTTTATACGCTGCAATGATATGTGAAGTCTTCCAAATATCAGGTAATAATTGGAGTTCTAATGAAAGATTAAAAAATTTGTGAGAGGGAATGTGATTGATGGAGTTATCTTTTTCAATATAGCTGGGCTAATATTATCTGGACCAGACGGCTTTGAACAGTTGAGAATTAGTAACTGGTCTTTCACTTCTTGTTCGCTTACAATAACATTCTGTAGTTCGTTGTTACTGCGAGAAGCAAAGTATGGAAGGTCAGGTACATCATTTAATTTTGAAATAGAGGCAAAATGAGAGTTTAGAATATTTGCCTTATCAAGTGGATGTGTGTAAACGCAATCTTCAAATAATAATGGGGGGGTGGGTACCTTTTGATTATCAAGATTTGTAATAGATTTGGCTATTTTCCACCATTTATTTGAAGGCAAGTTTTTATTATTTATTTGTTGTACTAATTTGTTTTTAAAATTATTTTTAGCTTCCCTAACTAGTGTTACTACTTCATTTCTGATTTTCCTAAATAAAAGCCAATGATTAGGAGTATTTGTTTTCTTGGCGCGTTTGTGTGCTCTATTTCGTTTTCGAATTTTTTTACGTATGTCGTTATTCATAAATGGTTTATCATTTGGTCTTATAGTCACTACTTTTGTTGGGATATACTGTATTAATGCTTTATTTAAAATATCTAAAAAACATTTATAAGTGTTGTTAATATTATCAATATTAAAAACATTTTTGGACCAATCAGCAGTTAATAATTCATTATTTAAGCCTTCGTAGTCAGCAAGTTTATAATTCCTAAAAGTTCTTTTATATGTCAGTTTTTTGTATGTTTTTATATTTAAACATAAAGTTATTGGTGAATGTGTACTACATATAGGGGCTTTAACATTAGTATCCGATATATGTGATTTCCTATTAGTAATGAAAAGATCAATACATGAGCCAGGTAGCGTTGTGAAATTAGTCGGTTCTTTTATAAGATTTTCAAGATTTAATCTTTGTAGTAGTTTTTTAAATTTAACACAATTACATGAATTACTCAAAGTGTTGATATTAAAATCCCCTGTTAGAATAAAAAAAGAACCACTATCTAATGCATTAGATAACGTATCGTAAAATGTATCCCAAAAGGCAACCCTTGTATTTGGGGGTCTATAAATAACCCCGAGTAAGAATTTGGTGTAATCAGTAAATATGTCTATAAAAAGTAGTTCAATTTCGGGGTTTATTAGATCATGCCTAACCTGGAAGTGTAGATTATTTTTAATATAAATAACAACCCCACCCCCATGTCCGTTTCTGTCTAATCTAACAGGACTTCTATAACCGGGCAGTAAAATCAATGAATCTTTAATAGTGTTGTCAAGATGTGATTCAGTAATACATATTATATCATAGATGGAGAAATCAGCTTCAATTATATCTAATTTTGGCAATAAGCTACATACATTATTGTGGACAATGGAAATATTACCTGTACTTAATGTATTATACGTTTAATCCTCTCAACGTTGGCCATTATATAGAGAATCTCCTACGAGGCTTTTTTTATATAAAAAAAGACGAGTAAAATATTTTATTTATCACCCAGTCCTTCTTACATGCAGAGATACATAAATATAATTCTTTGCTATAGATTTCTCTTTTACTGAACCTGAATACATTATGGCGTAGTGATACATCAATTTTTTTGACAGCAATCCAACCATTGCAAGTTCCGTTTTGATTGACCAATCAAATTCATGTAAAGCGATATCTCCTATGAAATTTATCACACAAGCGTAATCTACTGTAGAATGTATTTTTGGGTGATAAATAGTATTAACATATTAAAATCGCTCCTCCTTGAACAAAGACAACCGCTAGCAAAGACAACCGTTGGCCATTATAGCAACACATTAAAAACTTCCCTCCGCGAGCAAGGTAACTTTCTTGTAAGATTGGGTATCTCTACTTTCTATATCTACGCAATAAATAATTTGTTGAGAATGTAATCTTTAAACTTAGATCGATGACGATTTTTAAAAACTCAACCTAGGCCTCGAATTAAATGGAACTGGGTGGATTTAACGTCTCGTTGATGGTTATTGATTTATGTCATTTTCATACAGACATAATATTACTTCTATGGTTACAAGGGAGAATGCCATGGAAATAATTTTGCCTAGACAGCGGCATTTCAACCTGTGCTTCTACGGATTCCAACTGCCACCTAGACACAAATTCCACGCTGACCCACTGGCCACATCCATGACATCTGACCACATCCATGACATCTGGCCCCAAGTTCACGAAGCATTCCCAGACTTAAGTTTAGAATTTACTCAACTTTCAATCACTGTTTATGAAAAATATCTTCGATCAAGAAACACAAAACTTTGCACATAGTATCTGTTTGATGTATTTAATATATTAAAACAACAACATTTTTATAAAAGGGCTTTACTTTATTTTAGCTAAAATAAGGCGAACAATTTTGAGTAAATTCTCAACTTAAGTCTGAGAATGCTTTGTGAACTCGGGGCCTGGACTTACAAATTCCCCTTATGTCCTTGTACACAGCAAATCAATCACGGGACATTCTGGTTGTAAATCCAACGATCTCATCAAACTCGAATGGACAATTTATTATCAAAATAATACATAATATAATAAAAGACGTTGACAGCCAATATGGTATTTTATGTTAAGACTTATAGTGGCAATCCCCCCCCCCCCCCCTTGACTTCACTGTCAATGTAATGCCAATGGCAGTGATGTTAATCTGTATATTATAACCTTCTTAATAATATATTGAAATATTTACCCCAGCGTATTAAATTACGCTCTAAAATAAAGCAAACTTTAGTAAAAAAAAAATCAATAAAGTCAAAGAAATTGTAAGTTCATTTTTTATAATAATAATGATAACAATTTTTAAATTGTTATTATAAAAAAATACTTTGTATTTCCACGCGAAAATCTATAAATTTTGGTAAAAAGAAATCCTTAAAGTCAAAGAAATTCTAAGTGTATTTTTTACAATAATGATAATAATTTAAAAATTGTTATTATAAAAAATAACACTTTGTATTTCCACGCGAAAATCTTTAAACGTGACATTTACAAAATATATGTTTTGCTAAATCAAATGATGTGAAACCCATTCCTCGTCAATGTCATATTAATTTATGTACAATTTCTAAAGCTGTTTCTAAACCATTTTTATTTGTTCTAGCTAAAACAGCGTTTTTCTAAATGATACAAGCGACATTCAAACCTTCCATTTGTCAATGTCGAAAAAAACAAAATTATGTCTTTTAAAAAAAGAAGAAATATTTATGTAATTTAAAAAAAAAAAAGAAAAAAGGGATATTTATGTATTTTATTAAAAAATGAAATATTTAATTTATGTATTTAAAAAAAAACCACCAAGAAACAAGGTTTATAATTCCAGTATTCACCGTGTGGTGCATCCAACTAAATTGAATCATATATTACCTATAATCTGAATGTGATATACTTTTCTTCGTTAATGTTCCATACGTGGGGTTTATTTAACGTATAAGACCCTCTGATTCGCGACCCGGTCCAGTTCGGGTACGTCAGAAACTATTCAGGACTTTGGGAAATGAAAGCAGCCAATTTAGCTAAGTACGGGCAATAACTAAAAAAATAATCTCGGAATTCAGTTGGCGTTTCAATTCATCCAAGACCTTATGAGTTTTAATCATATAGAAAGAATGGACGAATTGTGGTTTAACGTCCTACTTTTCTGCACCGATCGGGCTAATGAAGACTTGTATATTGAAAGAGAAATAAAACAAGGTATTTACTCATTCTGCAAATGTAAGTTATACAATGCTTGAAGTTATAAAATGCTTGAGCCGAGTCGAAGTTAAAGTTAAGTATTAGCTTATTAACAGTAAATCTACTTAACATTGAATCATGGCGCCGAGTTGTTCTTACTTTGCCAACAAAATAACGATAAACACTTTCTATTTTTCTTGAGAACATAATAAACCATCTTATTGATTCGACTTGACTCGATCAATCACGTCAATGTGGGCTTTATTGATACGTTTCAACAATCAGTTTTTGTTATGTAAATGACACCATGTTCATCTCTTGTCATCATGGTAGATTTATAACATTTGAACTTGTTGCTTTATCAAGAAGACCTGCCTAAATGATGGAAATAAATATTTTGTTTGGTGTTCGTGTCATTGGTGCCATGATCTAATCTTTCTTTATATTCTTGTGAAAATAAAAGATGCGCGATCATGCTTCTTGGCAGCAGGTCTGTATTGAAATAGCAACATGAAAAGATAATAAACACCATAAAATTTAGATCTCATATGTCAATAAAATGGTTGGAATCGTGTATTCGGCGATGCATTCTCAGTTAAAGATAAATTATAATTTGTCCCTATTGATTTGATAATGCTGATAACTTTTGTCTCCACTTTTTTCACTATTTAAAAATCCTTCTATATTAAAAAGAACATGTTATTGGAAATAATATAAATAAATGTTTAATACCTTTAATCCCGTTTCGTCAGGGGTACATCTACGTGGCCTGCCACGGTAGCCACAATAGTTTTTTTTAGCTTATACCATGGGATTGTCCATGTTCCCAAAGCAACGACTGTGAGTTTTACTTACAATAATCTGGCGTTGCTAGACTACTTTACGATTCCCGCACTTATAGCTACTTTATCTGCAGACACGTGAACAGTAACTCTCAAACAGAGGTTGTGACATAGCGACCTCCACGGAAACCTTGACCAGGAACTAACCTTGATCTTTACAATTCGATTAACACAGGTACATATTTTAGCTGGAAATCGCGAGACTTGGTGATGATCGAGGAATCTGATCAAGCTGGGTGAATCCTAAATGTAAATTTCTGCCGAGAAATGCAGGGTATCTCGTGAAGGCCTTGATTAGATGTACGTATTGGAGATGGTTAATGTCGAGCCATGGTTAATGTCGACTGCTGGGCTTTGACAATTACCCTCAATCTGTATTCCTTTCTTGAACGCAATTGAACCCCCACTCTATCTATCAAATTTTATACCGTGACATATTAAAACTATATATAACCATATCAACTATATCAGTTATATCTACCAAAAACAAAATACTTGAACAATTTCGTATCGTAAATATGTTTATCTCTACCTTGCATTTCAAGAAACTGCTCTTTGGAGTAAATTACGTGATGATTACTATGTTTAACTACGGAATATTTAACAGTTTATTTTAAAGCAGTATTTACGAGCGATATTGGCTATAAATTAAGCCACTTATTCCGTTGAGGAGTTTCGAGAATCTGGTTGCCACGCAACACAAACTAGGTCATTGTGGGACTAACATTAGTAACATTTGATTCAATTTTATTTCAATATTTCGCTGGCGCGTAAGGGCCTTTTTCACGGGTGGAGCGGAGGAAGCGGATAAATCATTATAGGCTGGAAAAGCGACCGTAGTCTTTTAATATAAAATGGTATTTGTTGGGTGTCCCAGTACAGCCAATCGAATTGTGTTTACCTTAAACAGACATTATGCAAGAGCTGAATCTGCTTTAAATGTTGAATCAACTCTTGTTACCATATGATTTACCGTATAAATGAGTAATCTAGAATTTGTTTATTATCCTAACGACGGTAGCAATGACAATCGAGACTGCAGTGTTATTGTAACGTTGCTATCTCGGTTCAGATTGAAGTAATTCCCTTTTCATTGTCTATTTTATCTATTATAGCGAGAGCTGTCAACACTTTAGCTAATCTTCCACAATTCTCCTTTAAGCCGATAATCACCAACACAACCCAACAAAGCACAACACCACAACATAATCAGCAGCTTAGCTTATACTGATCACTCATCATTGGTATTATCATCATCATAGCATGGTACTTTATGAAGTAGTGCATGCTTACATTTTTTTCTTAATGTCCTCCTAATATTTTACCGTAGCATTAGAGCGAGTGTCAATCCAATAAAGTTCAACCTGGCGCTTAATCGAACTGATGCGAAAACAATACAACTTAACTAGAGTTCATCTAGGTCGGCGTGCGAATTATTGAAATGAATTTGAAACATGTGTTAGTCCCGAAATGGCCTAGTTTGTGTCAAATGGGCGTTAAAAATTAAACATAATTTCTAACTCTCTCTCTATATATATATTTCACTTATGATTTCTTATAGACAAAATCAACATGGGTAATTTGCACAGTTAACTGTTTTAGTTCCGTAATAAAAACTAATGTACAGAGTGTCAACAGTAAATCCAAACGTCGAAGGAAGTTCTAGGCGTTTTATTTGACTTATTGGTATTATTTCTGATAGTGTATAAAGGTAATAAAGAGTTCCAATACGGAAAGAAATTCCAGTCGGGTCGATAGATGAAATAGCACGAATCAAATTTAATGCGACAATTTTTTTGGTTTCCGCCATCAATTTACTGTAAAGTGATGGACAGAAACAAAAAATTACAACCAAACTGAGATCTATTTTAAAAACAAAAATTATAGTTGTCGGGGGGGGGGGGGTATTGTTGAATTAAATCCTTCGATTTTCTGCTGAATATCCATCTTGAATTCTTTTTTATTTTCAGAATTGTCTTCATTAACATTCCAGCCTCGTGGGTTTTCTTCGGGTCCTCCCAATGCTAAAGACCCATACGCGTAAGCGAATTATTGAAATAAAATTAAACCATATGTTAGTCCTGAAATTATCTAGTTTGTGTCGAATGGACGTTAAACCCCATTTCTCTCTCTCTCTCTCTCTCTCTCTCTCTCTCTCTCTCTTCATTAACATCACACGTAGGTCAAGCACTGATTGCCAAATTGATTTGAGTCAACGCGATCTATACTTATTGGACCATGTTACTAATGTTACTACCCAGGGCACACGAATGATTAATATTCTCCAGAACATAATTAATACACACACATGGATCATCATATCAAATGGCTTTGATTGAATCTAAATACATGTCCTCATTTCCTTGGTGAAGATGTTGTCACGTTCAATCTTCATTAATGAAGACCAGGACCAACAGCAAACACCGACTGTCGATTGAATACATGCTTCTGCTTTGAGCCCCAGGTCACAATAAGAAATGTACAGTCTGTTCCCCGGGTTCAATGATTTGCCAAATATGTACGCTTAATGAGCCCCCAATACATAAAAGTTCTTGAACGACATGGTGGCAGGATTAATAAACATAGGCCTCAGCTATATAGCTCAGAAATTATTTTTTATTTATTCATCTGCGTGCAGAGATATTTCTTTCCCTTTATAAATTAAAGTTACATTATGCAAGAGCTAAATCTGATCACTGCAAGTCTTAATTTAGGTTTCAGATGTTATAGAAATTGTAAATTAGATCTTTATTTAAAAAAAACAAGCCCAAAATCAACTCTGTAGACCCACGGATGGCTAGGCTACAGCTTGGATTTAAATAGGATTTCACTGATTAATTAAATCAATATGGCGCACAGTGATGATATTAACTGTTGTGTTTACGTCATCAATTAGATCGAGGCTTAACGATAGAGTGTGCTTAGCGAGGCCGTGGTGAGCGATATTCCGATGGCATTGAAAACTTTACTCGATAATCGAGATTATGTAGGTGGAGTTAACACCTGTCAATCAAACGATAGGCCAGGGTGAAGACACTTTTGGCCCCAATTTCTAGTCAAATATTATAATACTAATAACTTTATACAGAATAAAGTAATTTGACTGAAATTTTCAATACATTCTTCTCTCATCATCTACTTTTAAAATGTTATAGCAAGAATGGCCAACTATCTATAAATATATCCCACAATGTATCTTTAACAGATCAGATTGAATTAACTTTATAATTTGATCTCACTCTTACATAAATCAAAGCGCCTTTAAATCTCTCTTTTATAAGACAAGTGATTTCCTCGACTTCTTGTCAATTATTAATAGACTGATTATCAGTTAATGAATTGAATAATTGACATTTCGAGACACATTTTGGTATTATGGCTTTAAATGTCACATAGTACAAAGATATACACATATCCTATCCTGTCGTAATCTAATTAAATCTATTACAAGATTCTAAAAGCTGATTCTGTCAGTCTTGGCTGTATGAATGGGTGTGTTACAGTAACAACATGCGATAATGTATATTTGATGATGGACCCTGTTGGCATTATGATCTAACAAGCCAGGCCTGCATCTTAAGCTGAAGACGTAAACTAACGTTGTAACGAAAATATTACCAAGAAATCATGGGGTGGCCCGCGACTACGAAATTGGAGTGAGAGGTAGATTTACTGACAAGTACGATAGGCAGTTGTTATTTTTCTAAACATGACTATAATACACAGGTCATAGTCCCCCTCAAATCAAATTTGGTAACACCTTGCTGCAAAGATAACCATCCATATCATAGAAATTTGCCACCACTGCAGCTTTGTTTCAAAAACCTCAAAACCATGGACAACAGCAGCTGCTTAAGGGCTATACTATATACCGGAAAAAAACGAAAAACACCAGAAAACAACCGAAAAACAGCATTTCATACTACATGTAAATACCGGAAAACATCATCTGTGTGCGGGGGTTTAGTGTTAGGTTAAGATTTTTCGGGTGTTTTCAAGAAGACCAGGCTCTGGGTTACCTATTTAGTGTGTTTCCGGTATTTAGTGTTCTGGTGTTTTCGGGTATTCAGTATAAAATGGTGTTTTCCGGAAGTTATTCGGTGTTTTCCTGGTGGTTTCAGGTATATGGTGTTGCCGCAGCTTAACCATAACGAAAACTTATTTATACAGGTTACAATTCTATGGAATACAATTACTGCTTATAACTGAGCGACGTTTCGACTAAGTTTATCTAGTCATTATCATCGTTGCTTGATAATGACTACAAAAGCCATGTCAAAGCGTCGTTCAGTTACAAGCAGTAATTGTATTCCATAGAATTGTGACCTGTATATCCCAGTGCAATTACTAAATGCCATTGAAACAATTTAGAAAACTTATTTGTTAACTAAATTTCACAAGAATGCATTATGCCTTCAAGAAATTTAATCTCTGTCGTTTCCACAAAATTCGTTTAAAACTGTAGCCTCTATCACGCTCATCAGTATTTCGAAAAAGGTGACATAACGCTGAATATCGACAGCATTCTCCATTCGTAACTCAAATGCATAACAACAAGGCTGCAAAAAGAATATTATGTCATAAAAATGAAATATACCGGCAACAATACCATAAGAGAACTATTATTGTCTGTCAATCCTTGCTTTTTTCTGAAAGTATTATTTTTTTTCTACTGAACGAGAATATTAAAAGGGTTTGGCAAAGTGAACTTTCATTAATTATCTGGAAATCAATAACATGGAAATATGTGGATAATCATTGCACAAGTTTGTTATATATATCAATGGTATCTTGTTCTTTTGCATTTTAAGATAATAACGAAAATATTGAACTAAATTACCGTCCCAATAACACGTATTTAATACGGATCAAATACTTAATGGAAAATATACATCGATTCTAGGCTGTAATAAAGCTATTAAATCATGATATGTGAAAGGCATCATTATAATGTAATAAAGGCCACGGTTGATTTCTATTAGATTTATAATCTTGGGTAATGTGCTTAGGATCAAATGAAGCACGATGGAGATGACAAGGGGATTTTATCGTGTTTTCTAGACACTCACGAATAAATCATGCAGCTCTATATCCTCGTCTTATCTCTAATTATCAGCTATTCATTTATTGATGGGCATGTTATGGCAATCGCTTTATTACGACATGTCCTTGGATAGGGTGGTAATTGGGTTGGGTAATAATAATCGTATCATAGTCTTCACTTGACGCCTTCTGCTTCGACGAACTTCACAATTGTTTAAGACGGGAATTTTTACAGGGGTTGAATATGATTACCGGCAAATCGATTGTATACCAACTGATGTTTTAGAAATGGGTCACTGATTGTACATTTGTCTTCAACGATATTGCCCTTCATGAATAAACCATCCATTTCCAAAACAATACCCAATTCTACAGAAACTGTTTTCAGAAAACCCGAGCGAATATAATATTTGAAGAACACCTGGGATGCGTTTGATGAAATTTACAAATCTAGTATAGGTTTTAGCTTCTGTGCATTGTATACATATTGGATTCAGGGGTTGGTTGTAGTGTATATGTGTGAAGAGGGTCTGTATAACGAGAATACATTGATTAGCTCTTTGGTTATATCCATAGGTATTTTCAGACATATCAACTTTAAAACAACAATGATACAAACAGTATGACGAGCGGTTAAAAGACAACTCTTATTTGGTTATCCCTCCACCAATAAAAAAAATCCACCAATATAGTTGTTTATGGAACAATTGTTATTTTCCGGACTTAAAGGCGGCAAACTTCTTTGGGACCTAAATCGACGCAAATGGGTCGAAGGGCAAATTTTAATGTAATATAGGTGTATATACACGAATTTACATTCAATTTTTATAGTAATTTGTAATCAGTTATGTTCAGCGAAATACTCGAGCAATCCAAATTCACTGGATGCTTTTTGCACCTGGTTGATTCAGTCTATATCGCGAATGGTTCCGCGCTGACATTTAGCCCCGTTCACCAAGAAGCCGCATTACATTTACGCTGCTCTATGGTTTTAGAATATACGCTGTCTCATATATTGGATAAAGGGAACCCACATGTGTACGCTTACATAACAAAAATCAATATTGATTAAAATGCACCAATATTAAAGGGTCAATCCCAATAAAATTTTGGAGAATAAAACTACTCAATTATGTGTTAAGTTCTTAAAATCCTGTACCTTAGGGCCGAGCATCAAACATAATATGGGTGATGCGTTTTCAAACCCGTCAGTTGTATTTTGCGGTGCCTGGATGAAACCAGACTTGGTGAAATTTACCTTTCGTTATCAAGTACAGCACATGGGGCATTCACTCTATAAACCTCTAAAGGAACGGAAATCGATTATCAAGTCACCCAACGAAGAAATTGACCAGAAATCTTAATAGGGTTACGTAGCCGGATAAGCAGTTTTTACGTTCACTTCCAAACGACTCAGTATTTTGAGCTGATATTTTGAGACAAGGTAAACACGCCATTCCTCTATATTTTGGCACTTAAATTGCATACATGCTCAAAAATCGGGATAGTCACATTAAATTCTAAGAAAATTCGTGTTTTAAAAGTCGAAGATAATGGATGATATTGCGTTAGAGATTTAGCTACTTTAATCTATGGCTATTTTTTTTTTCTTTTTTTTTTTTTGCGTCATAATACAATAATTATTCCCCCGTTCGTCTTAATTTTAACAGACACATAGACAACGTTCTAATATATAAGAGTAATGAAACGTAAAGGCGTGACTTTTGCAAGCCCTGTAGATTTTATTTTTTCTTAGAAATAAATGCGATAATTCGAAAATTAGAGCTTTGGCACGATGATATCCATATTATCTAAACATCACGCATAACGCTTTACAAAACTCATTATATTTTTTAGGGTGTCTTTTATAAAACCATGTAGTCAATCATTAATTCCTTAAGAACAGAAAATAAGCAACCCATAAGTGCACTGCCTCAACTCGAAAATTTCCACACACAATAAATGACAAAGACTTTCAGGTTCTTTTTTGTTCCTATTCATTCTATTTTCGTGGTCTTTAAATAGTAATTAAAATAAATCCACAACGCTGCTTTCTGTTCGCAGAACAAGACTTAGCCATTAGATCAGTTGAGGGAGAAATCTAAAATTAACTGTGTAGATTCAAGTCATTAGTCACTAATTTATATTTGATAATATTGTTGAGTATTTGCAAATGTATGGTGATATCGATTATACCGATAATTGATACAGTCAATTATAATACAACTATTCAATTAGTAATTCCGATCGTGCCCAATCAATCAATTAATCGACCTACCGACCGATTTATACAACCGCACTTTTAATGGGTTCAATATTCATTCATACCTGAAGCGATTACGTCTGTTAAAAATTTTAGCACATGGGAACTGTAACGATCACATACGAGATTATTTTCACGAGTAAAAGCTATGCGACTGATTAATAAATCTAAAGTATCTCTACTGAATATAAAATGTCCTTATATAATCTCCAGTGCATATTGAACCAATGTCGCTGATACTACGCTCAACACACATGCTGTCTATTGGAAAGGTGAATATTAGTAATGTTTCAATTTTATTATAGGTCAAAAGAAAAAGAAATACCCCCTACCCCCAATGTCTCACAGTATTTGTTGTGCTAATTGCGATTTTTAAGCTGCTGGGACCACCCAGAAAATACGGTTTTCGGGTTTATTGTTATTGGTTAAACTGTGAGGCCAATCGACTGGAAAAGTTGATTTCATTGCTTCTTCCAGTTTTATTTGAATGGTCTCATCTTGCGAATTCTCGTTTCACGTTATCAGCGTTTTAGACGTTAATTTTGCCCGTAGACGAATAAAACGTATTACTAGTGCGAAGTGACTAATCAATTTAAGTTTTGTCTTTTAAATGAAATAGTTGCAATTCACAATCACGGTTTATTGTTGAGAGAAATCGATTTGTAAGGCATTTCGACCAAATTCAATAATCTAGGGGATTTGGTTGTAGATGGAGAAAAGGGTGCAAGAAAGTCAAGCTTTTATTTGTTTTCTTAATCAAAGTCAGCAATATCGATACTAAAGTTACGAAACATCACCCCCTGTAGGATGCTATCAATCGAATTATACATTTGCTATGTGTCATGCACAGTGGTGTAACATCATTGTGTATACATTGGATGACAAATTCATTCAATTGTTTCCCTATATAACAACGTAGCATATCCGTAGGGCGACGTTTTCAATTAGTATTAGCTTTGACAGCACTAGGTTTTCAATACGATGAAGGTTATATTCAATCACTGAAATAATCTGTACTGTGTGTTTTAATGTACATTACAGATTGGTTCCATGGTCGTCATATTTTCGGACTAGTTTCCCTATTCTTGTTGTTTGGGGGTGGGGCAAGTACGGCCGACATGAAATGAAAATAAATGTGGTTTTAACGACGTACGGGGCTAATGAAGACGTGCATACGCCATACAGTGTGTAATGAGGGAAACGTTGCCCGGACAACAGCGCTACGACCTACTCTTATATTGAAGGGATCTTTTACATATAGGCTACACCAATTCGTAGGCAGGACATAGGTTTTTTGCCCCACCCGTGCGACTATACAGCTGTCCTTGTCAAAGGGTAACCACACCGGAAAACCCAGAGGAATTTTCTCGGCTGATACCGTGAGCGAACCCGCGACTACCATGGCTACCGATCGGCATGATACTTGGCTCGGTTGTTTCTTGGACAAGTTCGCATCGAATGACGGTTATTCCAAGATGGCGGCGATGATGTCGTGATCAGTCCCTGTTCCATAGTACACCCGTTATACATTAAGTATAGGTAGCTACAAGCTGGCACGGGTATCGCATAGCTTAACATAGACCCAGGGATTTTTAGCTGTTATCAAATCCTTATTTTGCCATTGAATAGGGCAAGAACTTCGTTGGCATGTTTAACACCGCTCTTGTGATTAATGTACACCCACTTGCGTGTAGAAAGCCCTGGTTGTCAATGGGAAGAAATATCAACTTCAGAATACAACGTTAGTTACATATACACTCATGTATAAATACTTATATTGTTATGGTATATATATTATTCGTAATACTATATAACTAGATATAAGGTACGACGTAATTGTGTGCAGGGACCCATAATTATATGTGATGAATCCATAGAATACACACATATTTTCTGAAAATACTCCAATAAACACAATACGAAATCACCAATCTCAAAAGATGATATTTTAGAAAAGATATTTCAGACATTTTGCTTGTGACATTTATCTACTTACTTGTGTCATAATCAAGCTTTTCAAATTCCAATTTACCGCAGTTAAATTCACCATTTGATAAATACTGTCTGGCATTTTCAGTATTGGAGTCATTAAACTTTAAAGCGGCCTTAGATAATATCCGTTAACAGCATGCTCTTGGGGATATTATTACAAAATTTATGAAAAGTGTTGTTTTGTTACTTCCGACCTAACTAACTGCAGACAGCCAGTTATCGCGGAGCTGTACTCTTGGCTTGAGCATTTATTCACGAATTAATTCTTAGCTTACAGCAGTGAGGTTCCGTGAATGTTTCGGGACGTCTGGAAAGAGATGAGACTTTCATCATTATTTTTTAGAGAAAAACGAAGATAGAAAATAAAAGATTTTAAAAAATTCATTACAGTAACTCGAGGTAGCAATTTTGTGATTTAATGATACGATTATAGGATACATAATGGAAATTCGAACATTAACAAAAGAAACTCTTTGACCATTTCTGTAACTAAGAAATAACTGTAATGAAACAGAAATAAGAATATGCTTAGAATATTCAGCTTATCTGTGTTTTATTGTGGATTGGCGTACTGAACAAAAACAGAAATCCTGGTAATAGAAGTTATACTAAAACAGAATTTGCATTACACCGTAATTGTATAATCAGTTACCAGTTACATATTAAATGGATATTTCCTTTTTTCTAAAACCTCTAATTCAATCTCCGATGTTAAAAGTGCGGATTAGAATTTAATATTGGTCCAGTTAGATCAATATTGATTTTGTTATCTTACCTTGAAAATGTTTTTTTACCCTAATATCCGACGTCGGGTTCCTCTGTGACCTAGAGCGCTATTAGAAAGTAGGAGGCTATATTATTATGAACAATTATGAAGCAAAACAAATCACACAAGTCAATGCGAAAGCAATTTAAAATTGCTGATCCCCAGACTAATAAGAGTTTAGTTTTAGTAGACTAGACTAACCAGGCGCAAAAGACTGCCATTCAATTTCGACTGCTCAAATATTAGACCGATCATAAGTGATTAGAAATTACAATAAAACATTTCTTGAGTTAAAGTAAAACAGCTTATATATATACCTAGTTTATAAGCATTTTAGGTTTTAAAAAATGGAGTGTTAGCTCATTTACGCTACGGGTCCATTAACTCTGACAACCGATTTGTTTGTGATCTTAATTCTTGTTTAATGAGTATTGATAATGGCTACTATCTTACACAATGCTTATGTTTTAATAAAATATTAATCTTATTAAAATACAGATCTGTATTTCGTTTCGTTTTTTTATACTTTCGATGGCCTACACCACATGTAGATCTAACAAGTTATAGTTCTATGACGTCAGGTACCAAACACGCGACATTTGGCCCGATAACGTCATTCGATTAACCAATTAGCAACCGTCATGTACTTTTGATTTGTTTTTATTCTTATGGGCTACAAACTCTTCCACGGAAAAAGGCTCAAATACCCGATCGATTCGACAGACCATTGGATTGGTTGACCCCGCATTTCAAACAGAACACGAGTTAGATAACAACACTACCAGATCCAGGTAAGTAAAGACAAGTAAAAACGAAATTTTGAACTATAAAATCGAAACGAAATTAGATCAGTGTTTTAATCAAATTGATATAATAATATGTTTTATTGTTTATATTTGGACAGTTATATTGAGACAAGGTTATGAGCAATCCATAGACTTGTATATATGTGTAACGCGGAGTGTAACGAGCTTCAAACCCCTGTTGTAAGTTGTCTACCAATCAATAATCTCTGCTGTCAATTTTTGATGCGGAAGGATCTTCTTTCTTTTTTTAAAAAAAATCATTCCTTATATTTCAATGTCCTCCTTCATATTAGTTTGAATGTCATGTCTGACATATTGGAAAACGTTGAGATACAATCCTGACTAGAATTTAATCTCTAGTAAAGCGATAATAATGCATGAGAGATTTGTCGATCTCATTTTGTTCCTTGGTTATTTCATTCTATTGATAATCATATTTTCTGTATTGATCAGAGAGAATGCTCTTATTTTAGTGGAAACTGTGTCTCGAACGCCCCATTTACCCCGTAATAACCTTAGCAACAAACCGACATGGTTAACGACTTTACACCTTGTGGACTTTCAAAGTTGCATTATGCAAGAGCTGTTCTTTTTTTGGGGCTTTTGCTGAGGGCTGATTTCTGTAGATTTTAGCTTATTCCAACACTAACGACGCTAACTCAGATACATTTTAAAATTGTACTATTATAGTAAACAAATTTCCAAAACGCTCATTACGCGAAACCTGGTCAACAGACCAGCGTTATAGTAAAACATAAAACAAAAACAAGCTTAGGATTAAAATAATTATATAACAATATTTGATAATTTCACATAGGAAACATAAGATGATATGGACTTACCACAAACCCGTGTTACCGGTATCTATAATTGCGTAACATACACGTATATATGGTTATATTAAACAGTCACTGAACAGTTAAAAGACTTAAAAGTTTAAACTTTGGACACAACTAGATTACATAAAATTTCTTAAAAACATACCAACGTCATTTCCATAATCAGAAAACGTATAAATATAATAATGCAATTTTCATGGGGAATTGTAAGATGTAGTAAGTATATATTGAATATACGTAAATATTGGTGAGATGTCGACTCGGACATTTGCTAAATTAATAATATAAATACATGTATATAAACAACGGTACATTTATAACTTCGTTAAGAATAAAAAAAATTGGACTGAAACTTGAATTATATTCAGTTTTCCTTATTTATCTATATTTTTTTTTTAAAAAAACCCAAACTAAATAGCTCTCTATCTAAATATATACAGCTACATCTTTGAACAAAGCTAATTTTTAAAGAAAGATGTGTTTCATCATTATTTTAACAATAATATCATCTATTTTGTATCTCTGATTTCAAGTACATTGGTGTACTCTTGTAGCTATTTCTGAGTGCAGGCAATTAATGTTGATACATGGCTCTAATGAGATTTAAAGACCACCTTTAACAAATACATGGCTTTTTAACGAGAGATTGTTTGCACCCACTTGCGATATTTGGAGTAAACTGAAATTCATAATGATTTTAATTGGACAATCTCACAAAGATTTAATCAATTCGAAACTCTGTCCTTTGTCGTCTTCATAAGATTCCCTAAGGCCGAATATGAATGGGGACAAGACAAAATTCGAAGTCCTAAAAAAACGGTATAGGCAAAATAGTGTAATCAGGCAAAATACTGTAATCAGCATGTGGACTGTTCACCGTGTACAAAATATACGACAAACAGTGGTAACAGGTGTCCGGAAGGGTAAGCTTACCCTGCCTGGCGCGCCACGTCTGCCATAGCCGCATCCAAACTATTAGGCGAAATCTCGATAAAATAGCGTGATTGGCCATTGTACTATCGGTATTCAAAAAATGCACGTGATGAACAGTGTTAACGATGTAGTAGACATATCAGGAAGATAGTATACGCGTTAATTAAATATGTCTAGAATAATAGTCGAGAGAGACATGTTATATTTACAAATCAAGTCAATATGGCGGTCATAAAATTTTTAAAGGTTTTAATAAGTTTAGTTCGCAAGTATCCCTGTAGTTGAAGCTTAGATGACAAATGCCTCGATCTACTTAAAAAATCAGAATAAAATGATCAAGCTCTCGCGTAACGGATTAGCTGAGACACAGACACTCCATAAGCTGGTGATATTGGAATGTTACTACTAATTAATTGAAAGTTAACAATCGAAAAGTCAAAGTCATCACGTTTATCGTACAATTTAAACAGTATAGATAAGGAACTTCCCTGTGACCACATGGACAAAATGCGTATCAAATTGCCAAAATACTAATTGAGCAAAGTAAACCACAATGACAAATTTTGATTCAAGAAGCTGACGCAAAACCTAATTTCTTCAGTCACACTGTCAATGATTCAAAAGGCGCCAATATTGGGCGAAAAGCCGAGGTCCATCATGCAATCATTGGAATGCACTTAAAAGAACCATTGGCAGTTGGAATTCGGTAACCAGTAGGCGAAAACACTACTGTCACAGGACACTATACATGACTTTTTCTCGTCCTCATTGGGACGGTGGACGTTAAATTCCCGTTTCATTTTATATAAAGATTATGCGAGTTGAGATTCAATTGGATGGAGAAAATTAGCGACATAAAATCGAGCTTCGTCAACAATTCGTCTTTATTATCAGCCGAAGTTCTTATCGAAGAAATAAAACGTTATTTATTAGCCTTGTGCGCTTAGACAGTGAAAGAATATTAGCCCGTATTTTTTACATAATTATGACCTCCCACTATCCACTCAGCTCTGAGCCGTGAATGTTAATGGTAATTTGATTTATACCTAATTCATCCCACTGACAATTTGGACACGATATATGTATATGAGTAGATACCAGTATTCTCAAGTCCCCTGCTATCATCAATATGGATGTGACGGTAAAATAAGATTTGTCCAATTTATATCAACTGTCGGGTATATATATATATATGCATGCAGCGCCTTTATTGTGAGTCCTGTGTGTTAATGGGGAAATGTTTGTCATTAATCACCACCATGCAAAACACTTGTTACCTTCTTAGACTAGCTAATTCAATTCTATTAGCCTTCCACACTGTTCGCTAATCTTTTAGTTTGGCCCGACTTATCACATAGAGAACGCTGAACTGACTGGTAAATAGATTTTCTCAGTACCAGCTTTTACGAATTTACAAAAATCGATTCTTAAATTACTAGATGTATTAACAGGCCTACTAAGATTTGTGAATATAACAAATAAATTAGAATTACCTGGAATAGGCCTTAAAGAATAAAGTCACAGGGTTTTTTTCAGTGCATATTTTCTGTGGATATATCTTAAGAGCTCTTTTTTTACGTCTATTCAACTACCCGAAGCTTACGCAAAAAAAAACACCCTAGTGTCCAGTTGTCCGATTCAGACGAGGTTCTCGACAAGCAATCACCATGTGCGTGTTGGATTACCTGTCAATACTGTAGACGCGTGCCCAGAGACAACTTTCCGCTATAAGTTCCTTTTTTGTTGGTGGTGGCGGTGTTCTTTTCCAATGAATAATAGAGTTGTTGCCATAAATAATTACCAATTGAACCGGGTATACACAAGAACTAGTAATTTAAAATCGTTGAACAGTTCATAATTAGCTGTATCGCGTTCACAGGGGTTACGTTTCAAAACGCCATCATGGAGATACCTCCGGGGTTTATAAAAAAAATCACATTTTCTTAATACCCCGTCAGACCAGGTTGGCGTCCCTACCGCACTGCTACGGCGATGGAAAATGATCTCAAGAGTGCGTCAAAATCGCCATAAGCATGGTAAAAGCGTGGTGGAAACGCCATATAGCGTGTTGTAGTCGCCAACGATCACCGAGTCATGTTTTTTTTTTAGCATGTTCAAAACAAACGCCATGGTTCTGCGATTTGACCTGGAAAGCTAGGAGAACGGGATGGGGTCCCGAAGGTCGCGAGACAAGCGTGTTAACATCTCCATGAACGTAATACACGCGCATTACATACGTGGCAAAGACGCTGTGAAAATTGTAACATTTGCAACGGCGATTTCCTGGCGTGTTCATCGCGACCCTCGCGTTTCTGCCACAGCATCACCAAGCGTTCTGGTTCCTTAGGGCGTTGTCATGGCGATGTTACGATGATTTCACTTTCCACAGTTGTGTTATTACGTGGTAAAAACGCGTGTGTAGTCTTGAAAAACGTAGAAGACGTATGGTAAAAACTCTAAGCCGATTATCGCCGTTGCCAAGCCAATATATCTCAATAGAAACGCCATAAGCGCGGTGTTTGTAATGTTGGGGGATATTTTCTTGCGCTTTGTTGACGTTTGCCGGTGACCTTGTGCATTTTCTGGTCGCCGTACTGCCGTAGCAGCGCAGTAAGGACGCCACCCCGGTCTGACGGGGGCTTTAAGCAGGCTTTCCTTTTGTCACAACAAACACCAAGTATTAAAATATTCTACCAAGGCCTCAGCCCGAAATCACGTTTACCCTTTTGTGGATTTCAGATAATATGTGGTCTTTTGTTAATTAGTCCAAACTAATAGCACTCGCAACGTCCATCTTGGAGATTTTGGATCATTTATGTATTTTATCTTAATGATATAGCTTAATAATAGTCTTAGATATCCACTCTTTATGTCACGTTTCCCATAAACAAGAAATAATATGCTCATAAAGTATTTTGTATTATTATAACCTTTCATTTTAAATATCAAAGTCCAATAATGCAGCTTAAAAGCAAAAAACATTGAAAGAGAATACGACCTTTCTTGTTAATTGCGAAAATCTGCAAAATGGCATCCAGCAAGATAGTATAATAGATTAGGTTGTAAATAAAATCTATATATTTTTGTTGTCAGGATCTTTTAAACAAAGAGGATGAAAGGGTAATAAAAATTGAGTAACTTAAAACAAGTCTTCAACGAAGTGACAACATAAAATTGTTGCCTGCTCAACCGAATTAGATGATCCGATAGATTATTCTTCCAGAGAGAGTCACAGAGATTTATAGCGCTATATATATACTGACACACATGTATGCTAGACATCGCAGCCTAACTTGGTACAAAGTTGCAAAGAACGTTTGGATGAAAACTCTGTTTTCTTAATGATTTATCGTGATGTACTTGCACCAATGATTCGGATTATATATATATATCTATATTTTTCAAACAATTTGTGGAGTGCAAAATGTATATATTTAATTTCTCAGCATTACTTTTGAAAAGAAAGGTTCAGAATCGATTAAACTCAATGTGCTTGCAAACATGATTTTAAATCTTTTTTTGAACTATGGAAGAATACGATTAGTGTTCACAAATTCTTCGCGATTGCTTTATACCTATGTTTGCTGTGTATAGTTTCTATACTTTCCCTCAGATTCGCGTGACATGGACCGAAATCACAATCTGTGAGTTGAACTTTGAAAATAATCCGTCCGCATCCTATATCTCAAAATGCTACTATTTTATGTGAAGATCTAAACAAAACACCAAACTGAAAATAAAAACACTCAAGTAATATCGACACAAAATGTAGTATACGTTTCCTTGGACAAAGCGCTCTAGGTTGACAGGTATTGATATGGCGTCACAATTCGAAGACTGTTGTGATTATGTCATACTCGGTGTTGGTCCATATAGTACCAGACTTGTTCTTTTAATGGTGGTGTTTTGTTTTGGAAGATAAAGTCATTGGAAATCAATTAATATCCACCCACACCTTAAGCGTTACGTTAATTTGTTTCAAATTTAGAAAATTACCTCTCTATATAGCCATCAAATTGTGTTTAGTGTTTAGCTAGAATGTAATAAAAGATTAGAGTGTATTTATCAAAGACTGGCTATGTTTTGGTTGATATATATTATAATGAGTTTGTCTAGAGGGTAGAATCCTACTCTTGGGTGAGACAACAACCGTTCTGTCTAGTGCTCAGATGAAAACATCAATTGGCAATGAGAAAGCCGTGTTACAGTTGCGTCGATCGATCAAATTCATTGTCGACTATGAATGAAATCTTACGTCCATATCACGAAGGCAACATGATACCTTGTTGAAGTCACGTTAAATGATGAGTTGTATATGACCGTTTGTTTAGTTTTGGGTTTTATTTTTCTCTGTCCGTATCTATCATCTCCCAAAATTGCATTATTGGCCGAATGGTTAGCACGTACGCATTGCATCATAAAGTCTGTCATTGACTCAACCGGCGATATTTCGATTTCCCGGTTGTACGTGACAAGGAGTAGGGTCGTTGGTTTTCTACTCGTGTTCCGGTCCCCCCCCCACTGCTAAAGGCCCCATGCGCACAAGGATTAATGAAACAAATTGAATCATGTTAGTTCCCAAATGACCTGGTTTGTGTAGTGTGGACGTTAAACCCCATCTTCTCTCTCGCTCTCGCTCTCCCTCTCTCTCCCACCGCCTGATGTACTTCTCTCATGGACTCTAGTCGTCTTGTTGACCATCAATCTATAAGAATTTATCCAGATTATGACTAGCTAAAAATACGGTATAGGCAAAATATTGTAATAAAACTCCAGCGTAGGCATAAACATTTACTTACTGTCACTGTTTAATTAAAATTCACCACACGCACCACGATTTACTACTATCTGTAAAGGCTGCTCTCCAAACCAAACTGCACCACCTTCCTTATCGTTTACAATGCAGAAATTGTTTTGGATTCAAAAGAGAAAACGATCCCCCTCAGTTTCAGCAAATGACCTTACACTATGGCGTTGGTGAATACACATGTAGACTATCCAATGACAGATACAACCATTTGTAGATTTCTAATAATGCCCCACCTGTAAGAAAAGAGTTCGTATTTAACGTTAAGCTGTTCCAGACTCTTGGTTGAGGAGTGAAAGGGATTGGTTGCCGACGTTATGACTTTATGAGATTATCGTTACTGTTTATCTTTATAAATAAAATTCTAGAATGCTGAACGAGTATTGGTTATTTTTCTAGAACACGTCATGATAATATCTCTTATTTGAGAAGCTCATATTTGTGTAAATGATGACGCTGCAGACGGCGTTTGGTTCTGAGATTATTTTCTACCCAGTAGCCTTCTTATTTGAAACTTTAAATCAGAGCTCCAGTTAGATATAGAGAATGATGGGGGTCGTGTACGACGCAGAGTGTGGTTACTCATTATAGAACCGTAATTCCACTTCCAAATTTAGTTAACAGTGTTTACAGCTTTTTTGGCCGTTAACTGTCCTCTTAATTTTGCAATTAATTGGGGTTTTTTTAAAATGAACAACTAATGTATACTAAAAATAGCCCTGTGAGTATGATTGATAGAAAAGGCTACCTTTGAAAGAGCTGACAGTAGCGTGTAAAAACATACTACAAAGCAGAAAAGCATTTCAAACAACAATATATGTATTAGGGTAATCATTATAGTAGAAAATAGCCCGTTTGTGGCTTTTATTGTATGGCTGAAAGTTGATTAGCCACGTGACATTTCTCCATGTTTATTGTTTGATGAATCAGACTGACATGCAATCAGCGGAAGGATTCGATAGAGTTTGTATGCAACAGGCCTACATGCTACAATTACCGTGCTCGTTTTAACTAAAAAGCGTTATTCTGAATTCGAAATTGTCTGGTTGAATTGATGAACGGAAAATGGATGATTTTATAATAGTTGATGATTGTGCATTGCCCTTGCAGCCAATTTTCCATGCTGTAATTTGCTGGCTTTTTTCATGGGGTTGTTCGACTGTAATCAGTAACATAGGTATAAATAACCTTCCAATCTAAAATAAACCCTCATCAATTGTCTTAGTTTAAACATAAATAGTCACAATTCGCTTTGTTCAGACATTATAGCAAAGCTTATGAAGACGGGCATACCTCATGCTTTGTGCTATGGGTGAAATTTGGCGCCACTATGGCCTACTCTTATTTCCTATCGGCAAGCGTTACTTTGTGTCCACGCCAAATTTAAGGTATCCGTGCAAAATAACGACAAAACGTCGTCCTATGCCATTCCCTCCTTCCTGCACCTCAGACATTTAGAAGCCACACCTTAAGCTTTCTTAGCTAACATGGGAATCTGACCTAGGATCTCCAGATTGGCCAACTAGCACCTTACTTACTGAACAACCGCCACCACCTTGCTGTGGCAGAAAAGAGAGTTATACAAGAATTACACAAGCAGTTTAGTTCTCGGTTGTTTACTACTATTGGTAATCAGCAATATACAGGTTGTGATTAGTCCCATTCCTACTAGATATAAAAAAATAATAAAGTCTTTTGAAAAACCAAAATTACATAGACTTTCGGATGGCTCCCAAGCCCAGATAACGCCTTTTAGACGGTTGAGTTGAATCCCAACACGAGCATCCTGTCACATACACAAACTTATAAATGTCAATATAAAGGTAAATCTATCATTACAGGGTCAGCAACTATAAGGCCTTGCTAGAATGTCCTGTGATCCCCAGTTGGCGGTCACGTCATTCTCATATCATCATTTCGGTACAATTAACGTCATTAATCGCCAAACATTTTTTTATGAAATTCAAACCTGATATTAGCGAAGGTCAATAAATTTTAATGTTGATGAATATTCGGTGTAAAATTACACAATCATGCGAGTCATCAATATATTAAAAGTCAGAATATCAATCAATTAAGTAGTCCGGTGACTTGCTTTTGAAAAATTACATTTTCCTCGGGACTTCTGTTGTGATTTGTAACACGATACATTTTTGAAAAGCGTAATTATACGGCGGTTATTCGGTGACTTGCTTTTGAAAAATTACATTTTCCTCGGGACTTCTGTTGTGATTTGTAACACGATACATTTTTGAAAAGCGTAATTATACGGCGGTTATTCGGTGATACAAGGCCTTAAGCGGTCATTTGTCTAAGCTTATTGAACAATACATGGTGCCAGAAAAACATAACAGTTATCTGATGTCATATTTGAAGTAAATTGGGGGTTTCAGAAAGGGTAAGCATACGACCCGAAGGCTTTTGTTTTGTTATTGCACGTTTATTTCAGCAGTGACCATTTCACACCGAAACTTTTCTAAGGAGTATATTGCACCACACTACATGACATATTTATTTATTTATTTATTCTTCAAGTAAAGGTTACAACATGACAATACGTTAATGTATTACAATAAGAACTAGTGCCGCATTGCACGACTGAGAAAAAAAAATACAGATATGTATATGAAAAAATAACTATGTGCTACATTGTACAATTATTGTGATGTGAAAAGGAAAAAGCATAGAGAAATATGAAATGTATGGTGTCACGAAGAGACCTTGACTTTAGGATGGCCCATAAAGCCTGGGGTATATAACATCCGTTGTTTATTTCCAATAGGGTCCAAAGTTGCCAAGCATATCTCTGATTGTTTTCTAAGGGGTATTAATTATAAATACTTTTTGAAATGAATTTTACCTCAGAACATGGGTAATTAGACTTATTATAAGTAAAGTATAAAATGTATACCAAGTTTTTATCATAAGAAGCAAAACACGAATAATGAATGTTCGGTACAAGAATTTGTGGGCGTTAATTTGAGTGAGATTGCTTTGTAGCGCTGGATGACATCGCGCCTGGTACGTTCGTGCATTTTTATGCGCGAACTCTTAGTTTTTCTATTACTGGCACGCGCACGGGCACTATTTTTATTGTTTAACATGTACCAAAATCTGGGATTTCGCGCGTAGGTACTTTTGAGGTATTAGGTCTGTTTAGCATAGCACTTGCCACTGTACCTGTGTATCGCTAATTATAAACCGAATGTTTGAAGACCGTTCATATTTATTACGCACGTTTTTTTAGTACAGTGTTGATTCATGCTCAAATTGTTGCTAAGCAAACCAACGGGATTGTTTTCTCAACAGTGTATGAACGTATATTCATAGCGATAATATCCTTAAACCGAGAGAAAGTATCTAGTCTCGGTGAATAGAACCATGGTTGTCTGGTAGAAAATTACTTTTGTATTTTTTCGAACGGTAAACAGTGTTTTTAGAAGCAAACTAACCTGCCGAACATGACGAAGTCATTATACTTATAATGAAAAGGCAAGAACTCCTTTTGCAGCGGAAGCTTATCAGTGAGTAATAGGTCAAGGTTAAAACATACAGTACACGCTACGCGGTGGTTTGATGTTTTTTATCGTAGAATTCCGTGAAGTACCGCGTGAATATCGAGTGACATAATACGACTGACAGAGCAGCCCGGAGTCGAACAATCGCCGCCCGAGCTGTCTTCGTCAGCTTGTTCCAAAATGGCGTACAACCAGTGTAAGTGGGAAAAGACGACAATAAAATCAGAAATATGTTTTTTATTATTGTCGGATTTATGACATCACTCCTGTCTAACAAATCATAAAGCTGCGGTGTTACGGTGGCGGCATAGTATTTCACCGTAACACAACAGCCACTCTAACCATTCATAATACATCTAACTATCACTCCCTACACATTTCTCCTCGTCTACTTTCCCAAACGTCAACAACACATCTCATGCATCCATTTCGCTGATTAACTCTTGTACCATGTCTACTGGATATTTTAAGTTTCACATTGCCAAAAAAGGAAAGTTAGAAATGAAATGACCTTTCTCTGCACCATCCGGCGGAAATAAGTCATGCAGTGTCCTATGAACACAATGTTGACTGGACAGCCCACACGTATTTAGAAGCCTAACTGTCCAGGGTTGTTTTACGTACATGCCAATTGCTTTTTGGCCATCTGAATGACCAGATACTGATTATTACCAGATCCACACGATCTGGAGTACCATGTAGGAAACCCCTAAAAGATTTCTCGGCCAACACGGGATCGAAACCGTGACTACACGCGTTAGTTAGTACCTATTAACATATATATTTACCCTATCAGGTTGACACATCGGTCTATGTATTAACATAACATTATTAAGAATTGTCCTTTAAACTTAAATAATAATGTACACATTTCAAAGTATATAAATAAATTGTAATTTATATACTGAGGTATGAGCAGGTACTATTATATTTATACAATTTCTAAATATGGAAAGGACGTTTGGAAGTTTTAATAACTTTTGTCCAATCCAATTGTATCACGAATTATTTTTGTTGATGCAATAAAATTTGTTTAAATTAAATAAACCAAAGAAGATAATTGTGTTTCCTAAAAGTGTTTTTTGAACAATCAAATTGTATTAAAAGTCGAAAAATCGTTATTTTTTTTTAACAATATTCCAACATAGACCTTCATACTCGGTAGGTAACCCATACTGACAATGAAATGTAATACACCAACCCTCAAGTCGTTCGGATAGGGCGGAAAAAACGAGTTCCCATATTTGCGTGCACGTAAAAGACCAACTGTCAGAATACAATATCAGAGTCGGCCGGAGTGATTCTACCCGAGCAAAGTTTCCCTCATAGTCAAAGTACAGTGTATACCGCATGCCCGTCTTCATTAGCCCACTTGGAGTTGAACAGTAGGACGTTAAACCTCATTTTATTTCATTTTTCTGAGCCACGGGGATTATTGAAGATAGTGATATTTATCCATCAAATTCCAGCTGTGTAAGGCTCTTTTATGTGTACGCCAATGTGTACACAGGGGCTTGTGGTTTGTCTCGTCTACACAATTTCGTCTTGCACTACTACCGATAAGAAGAAACTACGCAACAAAATTCCGGGGAACTTCCTTGACCAGCATCAGGATCAGTGTACATAATCATACTGTATATCGAGAGGAATAAGGCCGGCCGGACGACATATATTAACCTGACAATACGACATTTTACGCAACATTACGACTTTTTAATGCTGTGGTGTCGGGTGAATATGTCGTATTAACGGGTTATCCTGGTGTCGGGTTAAATTGTCGTGATGTCGGGTTGTCGCCTTCTGAAGTGCTACATCACATGCTACTAATGAGCCACCAAACCTGCGGATACCAATTGGCCACCCATATTGATAATCTTTTTTTTAAAGCGGCGGACTAGTGTACCCGCGAACAAGTAAACCTGTGGAATAATGGACCTCTCCCGGCCAAAAGCTCTCCATAAATCGGCATCTATTTTACTCTCTTTTTTTTAAATAGTGTAAATTATGGAAATCTTTCAAGCATAAATATCTATAAGGCATGTTTTTTTCTTGTTGCCTTCGTTATTATTCATGAAGTCTACAACAAAAATCAACTATGTCATTTTCTATTACTTGGGCCACAGGTTGAAGTGTTAAGCAAATCATTTGTAAAACATGACGATTTGCAGTGAAATATCTTCTGCCAATTACTCACAAAGAGATTGTAACGTAAATGAAATGAGATGCAATAAATTGACATTTTAATTATATCCAGTCTATCGGTGACACGTCGAATTTCGATTTTACGAACCATTAGCTTCAATCTAGTCTCAGAAACATTCAATTAGGAGCTTGGGAATTGGGAATAACAGACGTTCAATTTCTTGTTAAATTTCTTTTCTGTTTCTTAGCCGAGTTATAGTCGACAGTTTCGTTTCCACGTAATTTGTTGACTAACTTTAAGTGTGTCTTGGAGCTATCTTTACACAGAAGAGTGGACAAACTTTGTGATTACCTGCCTCCGGAGTGGCTAGTCCATCACCAGTTGTCCACACCAATTAACTTTGTTAAAGACAGTTAGGATCTTAAGAGACAAATAATTGGATGCTGTTTGAACTTACTGATTTTTTTTAAAGCCGCGTGTGTGCACTTTCGGGTTTGCATTATTTATCGTTGAATTTCAACTTCAGAGGATTTACGTGTTTCGTTTTTGTTTTGCCACGATCTGACAACACACCCCATATAATATTGTTTAATGCGCCGTTCAATATTATGCTCTTTAAATAAGGTTGATTAAAGCTTTGCTACTGACATCTTCTCTGTAAAACAAAAAGTGTATTTGCAAAATATAAATCAATAGCTTTAAGATCAGTACACACACACCGATTTCTTGTGGATTAAATTTGTCGTCCCTGGAGACGATGTAACGTAAACGGACAAATTTAAACATTCTTCGACCCCGATTTGGGATTTCCACCAAAATGAGAGGGAGAGAAATGGGGTTTAACGTCCTCTCAACACAAACTATGTCATTCCGGGCTTACATAAATGGTTTAAAGTTATAAATTTCAATAATTCGCTTGCGCGTAAGGGTCTTTAGCAGTGGGAGGAAACTGGAGTACCTGGTGAAAACCCAAGAGGTTTCACAGGTGACCCTACTCCTTGCCACGTATATCCGGGGATTTGAAACCACGCCAGTTTACTCAATGGTAGGCCTTATAATACAGCGCACATGTGCTAATACCCCCCCCCCCCCATCTAAAATGAACAGTTAGGTAGTGTTTATTCAGATATGCCGAACAAAATTTGTCAAGTCCAGTAAGCACGGGTTTACACAAACCAATGTTTACCTTTGGTATTACATGTATTTGTTTGTTTTATCTTGTTTCCTCCCTGAAGGCGATACATTATAATTGTAGAAATACTTATTAAGCAGAAAAAGATGCGCTAGTCTCAAAATGACCTAATCATTGTATTTCGTGTTATGTTTTATTCCGTGTATATTAAACAAATTAGCATCAAAATGCGCTACTGGTGACATGTGTTCACAAAATGAAACATGAAGACGGCGTGTATTGGATTTATTAGCCGAGGTAAGGGTTTGTGACATTCAATAAATTGATGATAATTGGCGACTGTCCGCAACTCTGACATTTGTCTGGTGGATTCCTCGCTGGACTGTCTTCGACTACTCTATCTCTTTCTTTGGTAGATTGGTGTTTCAATGCATTAATGCATCAAGATATTGTGGAGTCTTTGAGAAAACCAATGTTTTATGTTTCTTTGTTGTCCATAAAGGCCGCGAGGTTTTTGGGTGCTTTTAGCGGATCGACGTGGGTCTCCATCAATACATAAATGAATCGGGATTCTGTTAAGTCTATAGACCTATGGATTGTTGTTATAGATACCGTTATTGAATCAAATATTTCTGCTTGCCAATAAAACAGATCTCGTTTGAGTTTTTGTGGTTTAACCACGTCTTATTACTGGCTCGGGTTTGTCTGGTTGAATTCCGTGTTTTTTTAAAAGGTCATATTATGTGGACGACGACATTCCTGAAAGTGGCGAGTCTGGGTATAGAGACTTTTAGTGGGTATCTGGATATAGTGATGGCGTTTATTGACATCGAGGGTCAGCATTTTGAAAGTCGAAAAACGCAGTCTAGTTTTGTATTGGACGCTGGATTTTTCATGTAGTAAAAAAGACCTCTAGTGGGTATTTTGGTATGGTGATGGCGTTAATTGACATCGAGGGTCCGCGTTTTGAAAGTGGAAATACGCAGGTTTTTTCTGTATTTGACGCCTGATTATGGCGGTGCTGCCTCGTGTTTTCACATGTTGATTATAACTACCATGCTCAAATCTAGAATGGACCAGAGGGGAAACAAGTATTTATAGGTTAGGTTGAAAAAAAAAGTATTTGAACAAAGCGGGTTATAGATAACTCAGTGTTCAGGGATCTTTAAGGCACTGTGTGACGTGTTAAAGATAGAGGCATGCAATCAATAGAAAGTAATGCGAACTTCAGATTGCCATAGTATTGTGTTGAATACCAAAGAATTAATTTTATCACCAATTACATACAAGGTTGAATAAGTGGAATAAAAAAAACATATTGTTTGCTCTTTTTACCAATATTGTAACGCTAGGGCCAGTTTGAATGAAATCCCTACAAAATGTAATATATTTACTCTACGAAGAAGGTTCCCTTTATGGGAAATAGATAATCGGTAAACACTGCACTGGCAACACTTAATACACCAGAGTTGCATGATTTGAGGTTTATTTGCCTTTTTATTGCAACTATAAGAATTAATAAGCGTATGGTGGCGGAAATCAATAAACTGTCGGATAAAACGATTATTTGCCGCTCATCATTAAAAAGTTCAAAAGAAGATAGATCTTTGGGGATGATGTTTTACTGGAAAATTAGAAACGAACGGACATGAACATGACTACCAGTAATATCTCCAGATTTCCCTTTCGCAGCCGACATCTGATTTATGCTATAAAACATTATATTGACCTTTCTTACGACATCATCCGTCTCACAACATACATTTAAAACATTAAATCGGGAAACAACCCCAATCTTATTGCATTGCTTAGTTCGAGATGACTATCATCGACTAGAAGCAGGAAATATTAGATTTAAAAGATGGAATATGTTGAACATAAACTTCTTCTTACTGTACATTTTACGATTCGTGTGTCGTGTGTAAGAAGTTATTTGTTTCTATGTCAAAAGTTATTCATCTGTTGAATCTTCATTTCATTTATTAAGATTTTATTATATTTAGTGTTGCTTTGATCTTTAAAGTGAGCGTATAGAGCGGGATTTTTGGCTGTAATCATAATGTTATGCATGCATGAAAACACATGGCCAATTTATGGACTAGTATTTTCTTCTCTCTTGGCGTTTGTATACATCATGCTTAATCTCCACTGATTAATTAGTCTATAACATTGAATATTTTTGTTTATGGCAAATATCCATTAATTAATGAATGACATGGAATCTTTTTGTTTATAGTGCATATCCAGTAATTAATGAGTTAGTGAATTACATTGAATCTTTTTGTTTATGGTAAATATACAACATTTCATTAGTTAGTGGTGTCTTTTGATATTAATTTTTTGTCTTTAACCACAACATAATCCAAACAACGCTGTTCCAATTTAATTTTGAAAAATATATTTTAAAAATCCATTAAGCACAAAAAATCGATTCAAAACGATAAATAATTCACGGCTGTTGTATCTGTATGTCATATTACACAAACAAAATACCTTCTACGTGCATTAAGTCTAAAGAACTATCCGTTCATACTGTGGCGGAGGCAGATTAATAGGGTTAAAAATAAAATAAAAACCAAGTACGAACAATCCAAACCGTAAGACGGAATTCGAATTCCTAAAAAACGTTATAGGCAAAATAGGGTGTCATTCGTTTTACTTAAATTACAACCGGTCATGTATGAAAAATAAAATAGTTCAGAGAAGATTGCTCTGTGATATAACCAAATACCCCTTTGGCCAACCCTGGTCTCCTTGTAATTATCTTTTGCCTATAATATAATAATTAAAGAAAACGTCATTCATTATCATAGACACTAGAAAAATTGGAAATTGATATCTGAGCCATATTTCATACAAAACCATTTGCTTTCTGGGAAAAACAGACGTCCTTTTTTCTACAATTAATTTCATTAATTTTCTATGTTAATGAGCTGAAAAGCTTCGTTAACAAATCCGTTTCAAGACAAAATAGATTTAAAGTGGTAATTATTTTTTTATATTAATTAGCTACCAAACATCGAAACCTAATCCATTTCAAGACAAACCAGACAAACAGCAGTCGATTTCATTTCTACAATCCATTTCAAGACAAGAGAGAGAGATGGAGAGACATGGGGTTTAACGTCCACTCGACACAAACTAGGTCTTTTGTGACCACATATGGTTTAATTTCATTCCAATAATTCGCTTGAGCGTATGGGTCTTAAGCAGTTGGAGAAACCCGGAGGACCCGGAGAAAACCTACGGGGCGGAACAGGCGACCCTATTCCCTGTCATGTACAACCGAGGATTCGAAACCACGCCAGTTGACTCAATGACGGGCTTTATAATACAGCACGCACGTGCTAACCATTCAGCCATCCAACCCCTCTCCAGACAAAAGTTAGTGATAATTTAATCATGGACTGACACAAAAATTAATTAATATGTGCTATACTGCTAGTTATACATACTACATGTTTAGTAGTAATGTTAAATGTTAGATAGAATATTTGATGATATTGAACCAGCTATGTTTGGCATTAGTTGAACAATGATATATAGCTTCGTAATCGTAGACCAAAATCTATAATATAATATCATAACACCATCTCTAAGTCTCGATGCACCATTAATAAACATATTGCCTCAACTTAAAATCCATTCTGCACACACGACATATTCAAAATGTATTATATTATTTGGCATTCGGTTCATATCCGTTTCATATCTTTCGTACACACATAAATATTTTCATTTTTATTAAATAAAATCAGACCCCTTTCCTGAGGGTAACGGCAAGACAGCCTTTACAAATCTTTAAATATAGTCGTTAGATCCAATACGGTTGGTTTAAACAATATTTTATTTCTATTATATCATAATAATTATTCACAATACTAATATTGTGGATCTGAAAACAAGCCATGGCTTATATAAATTCATCTCCAATACGATTAAAAAAGTAGGGTACTCTTACTCTTTCTATGATATCCGATTTGGCAATCGAATATAGATATCAAATTGATATTGTTCGGATTTGGCAAAGCCCTGCACTGGAATTTTATCTTATCACCTTGTAACGATCGATTTTGCGTCTCTATTCACATAACATAATACATATTCCCTCGTGTGTCGGACTCTCTAACAATTACGTTTTCTAGTTTAGAATATTTATAATGTTGTTTTTTTAGCGATTTGAAAACAGTAATCCTTTTCAAATGTTAAAATTTGTCTGACACATACATCTTTTTACGACTTAATTCTTCTGATGCTTACATTTACATATCACTGTCGCATCGTTAAATAGCAATTTTTTTGTAGAACTTAAAATAGATCTGGAAGTCTGAAAAAGATTTAATAGTATACAGGAGGGTGTTCATGTGGGCATTTAAAGCATACATTCACTTGATTTGATGATTGTTTACTTTTTGCAATGTCTATTTTCTGTCTTGTCCGCAGGTTTATCTTGTAGATTTTTTGTTTTGCGTGTAGTGCAGTCCTCTTGCATTTACTAATAGGGTGGTGTATGGAAGTAAGATTGACATCAACGTAGGCTTACTTAAAACGCAACGTTGCGCCATGTTAACGCAAAATATATAATCTTTAATTTAGCTCTGCCATTTTTTGACCGATATAATAAAATATTCGGAGACTTTTGTAACGACAATACAATATACGTGTAACAGGTTATATGTAATTAATTTACATGTATATATTACAAAAAAAATGTTGATATTTGTGTTACTATTACATTTATGTGGATTCAACCATCACTGGACTGTGACGACGCGGGGATCGTAAAACGCGTAGCAAGTGGCTCAACAATCGAATGTGTTTTGATCATATTACCCCATAGCCCTATCGAGAAAAGTCTTGCGTCTTTGTAAAGGAACTAAAACCGATTGGCTTTGACGTACATCCAAGTCAAAACCAAGCAATGAATTGGCCCGCTGTCAATACAATAAGTAATGCGACATATTTATATACGATGAAATTTGCCCTTTGAAAGATTAAGCGGAAGTCGAACGTTGGCGTTATTTGGAAGGCTGACATTTTTAAATATAGGCAGATAACCGCTTCATGAAGCAAAATTAACTCGCCGAATTTGATTTAATCGACAAGCACTTTTATGTTTTTCTTAGATCAAAGAGGTCGATCGTACCGTTTTAAGTTTTACAGAGAAATAACATCGTGGAGTTACTCACCTATACCTTTAGTATGTCAATTTTAAGTAGCCGTGTATTACCCCTTTCTTTTACAACAACCCATCCCTGTGGTGAAAAATGTTAGTATTAAACGTTAAAATAATAACACATTTTGGGAAATGTTTTGGTTTTGGATTGTGAAGCAGAGAACACTGAAGACTAAAAGGCCAGTTTGTTATTCTTAACCACGGCCACTTTCCATTCAATTCTGTATGTTGCTGTGATTTTATCTGACAAACAGATTAAAAGACTCGTATATGGCAGCGGATCGTTAAAATGATGCCATGCTAGATGAACGAGTAAAGCCCCAAAGGCATCCAGCGTGCTGGGAACTCTTGCAAGCACTTCAAGATGGTTATTTCAGATAGGAAATTAGAAGTTTTCAAATCAAAATTGGCCTTGATTCTTTTTATGAATTCTAAACGTATAATTTTCCGATATTCTTCTCAATTCTTGTTGAACTTTCGTGGTTAGAAGTGGCTATACGTTTACGACAAATGGCTTTTGATGTTAAAAAGGTTCCAGTGGGAGAGAAATATGTAAAAATGAGTTGTCAGACATTTGTAGTAATACCCGTGTGTGTTTCAGCATAATCTAGTAATAAATTAATAACAATCATTTATTAAATCTATGACTTACTAAATTTATTAGTATTTAATGTCTAGAATGCTTTAGGTTTCTTAAATAACTGTTTGGCGCCAAGTGTTAGCCTTTCTTAATCTACAAAAATAGAATAAATTGTAAGACAGCCAATCGGTTACAATAATAATAGTTTTGACCATACGCTTTAACGTTAGTCTCTAACATGGCGTGTACGTAAAAGATCCCTTAACAGTTGAAATTGAATTGGTGTCTTCAGTAGCACGATCGGAACTAACAGTAAGACGCCAAACTCCAATTCATTATGCAATGCCATGTCTAACGTAATACCGTAAGGCATTGGCGCGTTTACCAATCCCCAGCTAAGGTGTCGAAAACCCTTTTGATGGCCACAATATTATTTTATGTTGTAAAGAGGAAAACTCAGTTTGCAACTTCAAGATGCCATTGTTGTCTTGGTCGCGTCTTTTCGGTCCTATAATATAAAATGCTAGTATCAATTACTAAAACTGAATTACGTGTCAAGGGATTCTTGGATCGTAAGAACATTGATATAATATGGTAAGTTAGTTTTTGCGGTTTATTATAGGAGTAATTGTATTTCCATGAATCGTTTACAAAGTAACTTTTCATAATTGCACATCTTTTTCGTCTGTGCCTTTACCACTAAACAATTTGATTTACCCTTTTTGTATGTTTAGGGTCACTTTCTACCCGGTTGATTCAACGTCCGAAACTCTAACTATTTCTACTGTTGGCTATACACAGTAAAGATTGTTCTAGAACATCTAACCCCACTTTTCATTTCGAATTCTATCATAAATAGGTTGGCTTCGTGGAAGACCTGCCAAACGAACGCGCTTTAGATCAGAAGGTATGTTATTTAGTTAAGTGGCGTGGTTTCGATCTAGCATCTGTACGTGACAAGGAATATGGTCGGCTGTCTAGGCTATGTGATGTGACATAATATTGTTAGTTTCTAAGAGCAGTCGAAGATATCTGATGTATAGACCTATTATGCCGACAAAGACAGCAAAAGGCATCACGGGTTTAAAGTCTAAATTTTATACTATCACTTTTTATGGAATACACCGATATTTTTAGCACTAATTAGTCCATGACAATAACTAGAAACAGGCTGGCTGCTTCTCTGATCTAAGCAGATCGAGAAACTCCTGTAGATACAAGCCGTTTAGTGTTCCCAATGCGAGTTCTCTGTTTCCTGTTGATATGGAGGTCGCACCATCAGTCCTTTGTGCACACGAAACAGTTTTCTCTTGATACTAAAGCTGGAATTGACCCAATCTGTACAATTACTATATCGATTTCATGAAGGAAAAAAACGTATAATATTATATAGTCGCTTTGTGGAAAGTGTAATGACACTTGCATTAAAGCAGAATTTCCCCCGAAAATGTTCTTAGATATACAAACAAAACCTCAAAATGTAAAAGAACGTGTGCTACAAACATCATCATAAGCAGGTTTTCGTTGGTTTAATTACAGACTTAATAAATCCCACGTTATTGACAATGTAGATATGACCTGTGTCCATTTATACCAGTCAGGCAAATTCATACGATAACTTATGGTATATTAACACTATATAAAATTATAATGATGCCCTTGTGTGTTTGGACACAGTTACATGTTTATAGTAACCAATTTCGCCCCTGTTTGAAGATATATAAGTCCCTGTGTTTTCTGCGGCATTACCTTCGATGGAAGCGGACGTTAAACACTGAGACCCTGAGAACAACACGACACAACTGCAGATGGGGAAGTGGTTTGTAGTTCAGAGGCGAGCGGCGACGAACTTCTGGACTCACCCGAATTCAGAGGGGCGGAATGGTTGACTTGATATAATGATGTGCCGTGTTTATGTTATTGTTCTTAATGTATTTAAGTTTCTGTTATTGTTCTGGATGTATTTAAGTTTCTGTTATTGTTCTGGATGTATTTAAGTTTCTGTTTTATTTATGTTCCTGCTGTATATTATTATGTTCCCGGTGTAAATAAATCCTATATTTACTAAACTGATATTATGTTGTACACTAATATTATTACAGAGGACCCGTTTCCATTGTCTAATTTTTAGTTGAGAGACATAATAAACGCGACCATACGATACTATTTCTTAACTTTGCCAAAGTTACGGCAAAACTGTTGGTAGTAGCAACCAAATAGTGAAGGTGCATTGGGTGGCTAGTGAAACTAAAATTGTATATTTCTTTGTAAAGGGTTTCACATGGCTCTTTAATTATAGTTAACACCAGGGATTCAAAACAAACGACACCTAAACAGTGCCTTGCCCACAGAATTGAACAGTTATATTCACTGAAATATACCCAGGGGTGGCTTCCTTTAAGGCACAGTTTATCGACGTAACAAGTTTTAATTAGCTAGAATTATTTATTTTGTTCACGGCAATGATATCAATAAATATATATTTGTTCTCTGTCGGGACAGAAAAAACAGATTGAATCATCTCACAACACGAACCGTTAATGAATACTTTCAATTTCTTTTAGTGGGAATATCATATGGCATATTACAGGGGCGGTTTATATTTATTGACATAATATAATAAGATTGATACAATGGGTGCAAATAATCAAAACTAATAAAGTTCACGACACCTTTTGCGTAATCAAAATCATCTCAGACATCTATTTTTGTCAAAATGTTCTCAATTTGTTCCTCACTCTGAAAATATCCTAATGTCATTGATTAATCGGTTACATTTTATAGTTATGTATCGGATTCTCTTAGCAATATTAAAGGGTCTAAAGGGGACTAAATCTTTAAATATGAATTTGATCAAATAAACAAAGGTTCTCCTCAAGGTATAATTACCGTTTTAACTATTGCCATTCCTCCATCATTCACACAAATACCATGTTTATCCCGTATATGAGTGCAGGATTCCCTCGCGACAAAAACAGCATATTATTATACAGCGAGGACCCAACAACACTAAGACAATACCCCTAGCCCCCTCCCCCCGCCACCACCACCACCAACTCCCCAGCTGAGCCCGATAACATGCAAGTATATTTAGAAGACTAACAAACAATGGACGGTATTTAAAGTAGCTAAGTCTCTAACTCAATATCATTAAAGGTCTTCGGCATTGATCAGCATTGATGTTCTTATGTTACTGGGAAACGATGGGCTTCTGATATCCAATATTTAAGACAAAATAAACAGGTAACCATTGGTATACGAATCGTGTACCATAATGCGTTTTAGCGCCATTTGTAACAAGGGACTCGAAGAACGAGGCTATATATATTACACAAGCCATGTCAAACGGTGACCTCATCTTCTCATCTGGAAAGCATGCGCAATCAATATCGTCGCTGTAGACTGGAATACCCAGATGTTAGAACTTGCGTTCGATTGAGACTTCTGGCATATTTCGGCGAACATAACTGATTTGAAATTAGAGTAAAAACGGACAGGATTGAATGTAAATCAGTTCATATACATTCATATTACATTATTATATGCCATGCGACCCATTTGTTTCGATTTCTAAATCCCAAATATTACCGATTTAGGTCCTTTAATGTCATTAAAGTGCATAAAGGTAGGGTAAAAGTTGTGATCAGGGGGGAATTTTCTTATTACGAATGCCCACAGCTAAGAGTGGAGTTGAACGGAATGATACCACTGGGAATATCGAGGATGGTCTGGTTTAGCCAGGGTTCTTTTTGCACTCATATATAAGCGATTATACCAATGAATAAAACATGATTTACACCATATTTATTGTAGTTCTGCCCCCTATATACATGTATAACATTTTAAAGTATTTTTCTTCCGTCTTAGGACCGTTCATAAATAATATATTCTTAAAATTCACTGTCCGCAAATGATACAATCCATATTTTTAATACGTCTGTTTCGTTTTATTTTGGGTCTGTTTTAAAGTTCTCAATAAATATGGTAAGGACCTTTTGGCAGTGGTAGGATTTACCAGCCAAATCTGGTAATACACCGTTGGTTAGTTTTGTATTGGTATTACCGAAAAAACGGATATCCCCTTTTTATAAACAAGACATTTATTCGCCAGTAGAGCCTAAAGTATTGCAAACCACAAAAAAAGGATAATTGAAACGCGTTTCTGAATGTCCATAAAGTTCATGTTAAGTACAAGTCGAACAATCCCAGTATGAAGACAAATCTCAAAATCTCAGATCTGTAGATTATGTACAAAAGATATTACAACCTATATACTTTGGTATACAGGTCACAATTCTATGGAATACAATGACTGCTAATATTAGAATGACTAGAGAAGCCTAGTCGAAACGTCGCTCAGTTAAAGCAGTAACTCTATTCCAGAGAATTGTGAACTGTATACCCCAGTTCAATTACTAAATGCCATTGAAACAACTTATATACCTGTGAAAGTAGGTATATTGAAGGTAAAAATGAGGTATTTTGGAACCGCTAACCAGGTGTCAATTTTCTATTTTATAAACTATTACGGGATTATATTAAATGTGCATTTAACAAATGTAGGATTCTGACATATATTGTGCGCGTCTCAAACTTCAAAACATCTTTTTAAAATGGTACTTCTCTGTGGCTGTTAAAGGCCAGTTTATATAAAAACTGGAATGAAGTAATATAATATATCAGTTGAATAACAGTACCAATCAAACCATTCGCTCCTACTTTTGCACAGCTTCTTAGCCATAGTCTTTTGATCATTTTCCACAACATGAAGTGACCGGAAGTCGAGACGGAAGCTGCTCATTACTGGCGATTCTGTTAGTTTCAATATCTGTCCGCTTTATCAACCAGCTGACTCTCGCCTTATCAGCGATAATAACCGAGATCCCCAGGATTTGCATTTTGTTTAAACTGTGTCTGTTAATTTAGCTCTGGTCGAGGGGAAATGGTGAACACGTCTAATCTATTGGACTGGCTGAAAGACGTGAAGGCAGGTTCAGACTGTTGTCAGTCAATATAAAAGCCATGACTTTCAAAGGAGGAATAAGACGCCGGTTCTGTCAATCCATCAATAGAATTCAGATACTTTCTAAATATCCAATTTAGGGCAGTCTTTCGATCCTAGAAGCTTAATTTAATTTAATTATCGCCCATTTTATCTGTTACCAAAACAAGGTCATACAAATTGTCTTCGGTAAGTCTCTCTCTCAAATTGTTTATGTTTATGTTCGATATGTTATTCGAGAATTTGTATGAGAACCAGTTGCCCACTCTTACTTACTGATTTTATGTTTACGTATATTTTCGTCTCCCCTGTCCGTGTGTGTGTATGTATGTATGGAGGGGGGGATGTTTGTGGGTCGACTACATGCAACAATTCTTAATGGATCGTCTTGAAACATTGCATACTTTTCCTTATATCCCAAGGATGATATGTATTGTTTATGGTGCATGGCCGACCCCAGAGACAGAGTCACGCACATTTTTTTTGTATTTGTTTGTGTGTCGTCTACATTACTTAACAGGATCATCTTAAAACTTTCCATACTTTTTCCTTATACTCTGAGGATCATCTTTATTGTTTGTGGCGCATTCTTAACCCCATGGGCTGTGCAACTCGGATGTTTTCTTTGTGTGTCCGTCTGCATTTCGCCTACAAGCTGCATATCTTATATACTAAGGATATCTTCTATTTTTTATTGGTGCAGGGGGTCGGACATGCACCATTATAAAATAGAACGACGCTCAATTTTTGTGCCTTGAAACTTTGCATACCTTTTCTTTATACCCTAACGATGACCCCTGTGGTTTTTGGTGAATGCCTGACTCCTGCAGGCAGAGTCAAGCCCTTTTTCCTTTGCGTGTCAGTGTGTTGCCTACAGCCCACAATTCTTAATGGGTCATCTTTGAACTTGGCATATGTATTCCTTACAGCCTAAGGACGATAACTGTTGATTTTGGTACATGCCCCAACCCCTAGGGACAGTGCCACGCCCATTTTCCGTGTTTAGCGTCTGAAGGTCACAATTCTAAATGGTAAATCTTTGGACTATAGGTACATGTATACGTATTCCTTATACTCTAAGGACGGTAACTGTTAATAATTTGTCGGTAAATATACGACAGCTTCCAATTATTAACAGATTTGGATCAAACCGTCGGGGGTTTGCCACGCCCAATGTTTGTGTTTATCGTCTACAGACTGTAAATTTGAACGGATAGTCTTGGAACTTTGCATATCTATTACTTATACTTTACAGACAGCATTTTTAAAATTATTTTGGTGCATGTCCCGGCCCCAGGAATGTAGACGTATATTGCAACGATACCAATGCTCTTGTTACGTATTATTGTCGTTCAAGCAAAAGACTAGCCCAATCCTTTAATTCCACTTTGAGGTATACTTATGGCGTTTTCTCACAAAACATCTCAAGTTTAGTGTGTATTTAGATTTCATTTGCCTTAATCAGTTGGAGACTGAATATCGACCACTGAACGTCAAAAGTACTTTCACAATTTGAAATTTTAGTTAAAAAGAAAAGTTACCTTTCCTTATATATGCATCGCCAATTCAAAATCGCCAGAACACGATCGTATTATAAATGTGTTATTGGCGTGTAGAAATTGCCGAAACAGGGATATTGTTACCATCACGATATTGTTGATAGCTGAAAGTCGGCTGTGTTAGTTATCGTTAAAGATCGTGCATTTTGACTAAAGCTGGTGTTTTCGTATTGATAAACACAGTGATGGGTATCGCGCTACATATCCTGTATGCTTCCCTTTCTATAGACATGATACTACTTTCGATTATGAGATTTTGGCAAGTGCTCATCTACTTAACTTTGCATTTGACGACTGTTATAACGTTCAAAATTATGTATAATATCGCAAAAATCCATGTAAAGCCTTTACTCAATCTGTAGCAGAATATTTTTAACGGTACTTAATTTATAGATATCCAAACACTTATATATTGTGAAGATGTAGACATCTTCAAATATAGGCCCTAATCAAATTTGTAATAAGAATAATTTATAGACTATATGGGGTTGTCAATTTTGCTTCGCCTGGTTTAGTTCGATCTGGGTTAATGCTTGTGATAACATCTTTGTTCGTATTACACAACGGATAGAAGCTGACATGTAGGCTATACTTTAAATTACGTTTACATGAAAGTCAAGATATGGCTAGACGCAAGTCATTGAAACTAATTTAGTTAATGATAGGTTTACACCGTCGATTTGTTAGAAATTTAACATTTGGATACGATGTGATACGAGGCGATACTTTCTGGTGCAGTTAGATGCGGTATGGTCTCCTGTTCAGATATGTTCCGATACGATCATCAGGAACCAATGCGGCCAGTTGCAATTTTACCCCGACGGGTGGATATGCAGCCCAACTGATCGTGGACTTAATTCCTTTTCCGAACTTCTACCGAGTGAACACTACAACCCACAACCAGGGAGTTGTGGGATTTACAGTATTACGATAGAAAAACAGTGTATGTGGCATCCACAGCAGCCACCACACCAACAACAAAGGGTCAGGAGATCTGCAGGAAGGTCGTCCCGGTCTTGGTGCGACCATTGGTCACAGATGAGAGAGAGAAATGGGGTTTAACGTCCACTCAACACAACTAGGTCATCTTGGGACTAACATATGTTTTTTTAAATTTTATTTTATAATTCGCTTGCGATTAGGGGTCTTTAGCAGTGGGAGGAAACCGAAGTGCCCGGAGGAAACCCACGAGGTTGAGAAGGCGCCCCTATCTCCATACGCTCACATCAGGGCTCGAAACCACAGCCGGAAGCCAGAGGTGGCCGGACAGCTACAGGGCGAAGCGCGGCATTCAAGACCATTAGGCCATCCCAACCCCCCTGGTCACAGAGGAGAGAGGTATGTATATGAGGCTATTAGGTGCTGCTGGAGGTACAGGTGGTGGCAACTACTGAGGTTTGGTTGGTGAGTGAGGGGGCCGGGGTTCGTTCTCCTGGAACCTACTACCGCTGCTGCAAAAGAGGCTCCATTTCTGGAGTCAAAATTGTTCCACTATCAACACGAATGACCTAAAGATATTATAGGACCTGACAGGATCACACAAATAAGACCAATATTTCAGTCATATAGCACGAGTCATGATGATATAGTGGGGGTGAAGCATTTCTTTGTTGGTGGACGAATCGAATAGGACGCTGTTTTGGGCGATGAGAAAGGGCTACATCTACAATTTCTAAAATTACGAACAATACGAATGAGTAAGAACCAAAAAAAGGAACCATCTACGATATTTCTATGAATCGGAAAAATATTCGATTCGGGACAATTTGTCGCATTCGTTGCCCTTGTGAAAGCGGGGTATTACATATATCACTAACACTTAAAGATGCATTATCGCACAACAAGGAATGAACATCATTAATTGTGTTTACTAGCCCTAGTCCCTCGGGTGACCAGGCAATTTCTGCATCCAGTCTACCTGGACCAAAGCGCTAAAGCATGTGTAATAGCCTATGGAATAAAGTTAAACCTTTATTAACATTAAGAGCGAAATATTCAAATAAGATTAGCAAAGTCGCTACCCCCATAGTCAAAAAAACGGTGACGAGTAAATATGGGAAATAGAAAGGGGAGAGTTTTAAATTACATTACTCCTGTTATATAAAAAAGACACCAAACTCAATTGAATGTTGCTATTTATTGTCTTTAAAAACGTGACTTGATATAATTTATCTTTTTGGCACAAAAGTAGTTGACTAAGAAGAACGGTTTCACAACCGTTGTATAATTGAAGTGAAATTATCCTCTTATGTGTTCGTTCTACTCATGGAATATGTTTTAAATTCCAATTCAATAAATTATTTATCAACATTAAATATATTAATTTGCAACGTTAGAAAACTCAACGAACATTGAATGGTGTATTATCAATTATTAGTTCATGCCGGGTTATTTTTCGGAATAGTAGGTGTAAAAATTGGCCAACAGTAATTGTTTTCCTAATTTGACAATAGTGTTAAATAAATACCTGGTCCATAGTAGGCATTCGATGGTCTCATGTACACGTTAGCGTGCACGCTAAAGACCCCTTGACAGTTGTGCTATAAGGACAAAATTTGCTTTATAGCACACTATACCGTAGAAGTGCTGCTCCTATACCACCCGAAGCCTGGTTGGAAGGTGTCTCGAATGTTGTATGAATTCACCGCAAATGCAGTCTGGACTCTTTCGGAATGGCGCCAAATATTGTTCAAACGTCCTAAACTTCATGCAGAATGCTGCTCGAATGCTTATTAATGTAAAACGAATAGATTCTGACAGCAATCAACACGCATTCGAGTGGCTTGTCGTTTCGATTCTAACGCAAATGCAATCGGAATATTGTTGGAATACCGTAGGAAAATTCAGGTGCAGGCAAAATGATTTAGAATACACTTCAAATGCCGTTCGATATTTCTCCACTTTGTTTTGTAAATAGGAATGTGTCATACAAAGGCGTTTTGCCTGTTCCCAAGCATTGGTGGGAGTGGGGTCAGGGGACCCGAAGAAAACCCACATACAATAATGGGGGACTTGAACCCACGACACTGATTTAAGGGCAGACCTGATGATCTAAGGCACATGTTAGACCATTCAACCAACCAGCCAGCATTCATGGCCTAGTGGGTTTCCTCCGGGCACTCCAGTTTCCTCCCACTGCTAAAGACCCCTACGCGCATGCAAATTATTGAAAAAAATTAAAACCATATGTTAGTCGCTAAATTCTCTCTCTCTCTCTCTCTCTCTCTCTCTCTCTCTGTCTCCGTAGTCTTATATAAACTACCTTTAATCAACAGACGACAGATTTATTGATGCATCAAACACATTTGCTTATTTGATCTTCGTGACAACATCTTATCATACAGAGCATAATATTTTAAAAATACTCAAGTGACATTATAAAATAGCCTCCGCTTTTAATTTGATACGTAATATTCTATTGAATAGGACTCAGAATATGACTTGCTGTCAGATAATCCGACGATATCTATTGCATAGCCATTCATTTTAAAGGCTAATGATACGTATGTTAACGTATTTGCTTTAATTAACTTTATGTTGACTGTTATTGTTTTGATCTTTTCAGATTAAAATAAAGTATTAAATTATGTTGATGTGTTCTTTCGGTAGATTCACTTATATCATTTCGAAATCGGGTTGATTACTATAGTTTCATTTTTACGAACGTAGTTTAATGACCTAAATCAGTTATACACAGCATTAGTTCCATCTGCGCACCCAAAACTCTATATGTAGAAGGATACAATCATACTTCGTAAATCATATTAATTATACACCAAATCCCCCAAATCAAAGCAGTCAAAGGATCCTTTTAATGATTTTATGGCACTTGTAGAAACCGAAATAAATCCCTACACCCCACCTAACTGACTATTGCGATCGTATGACCCAGTTTTTGTTCACTTATAGTTCCATTTTGTGTTAATCTGAAAATACAATAAATACATATATATAATATTTCCAATATTTTTTAAGTAAATATATCAACTACATGTGATGAGATTGTTGCCATGGTTGAGTAATAAAAGTCTTAATAATGTCAAAAACAAACAAACCGAAACCGATATTGATATTTTCTGTAAAAGTATTAAATCGGGTGGAAGGAAACCTCGGCGCTTCATTTACATTAATTTAATCGAGATCCATTGTAGCAATGACTGGAACGATCTACATTACACCTGATGACAAACCTTTTATGTTATCATAACAAAAAATTTGTTTATGTCATTTCAAACTGCGTAGGACTGACAATCTGTTCGCCATTACATGAAGGTTTTTATAAAATATAAGCAGGCTAATAACATACATTACTTCTGCAACATCAGAACAGCTGAAATATCAATTATCTGAATTTGCCAAAAAAATCAAACATTCTATCGGATATTTGGTGGTTTTTATTTTAAGAAACACTAATTATACAAAATGTTCGCAACTTGTAGTAACCTAGTGAATTATGTGTAATATCTTCATAAAACATGTAAAATGGCGTATTAATGACTTTGGACATGAGATTGTCTCGAGATTAAACGATCCCATGTTTCCCTTATCCTCCTGTGTTCCTGTTGGGGCATACGAAACATATTATGCTGTCTGTCTACGATTAATTCCTCTTGATAATTGACAGGAAGCTAGTTGACCAACATACTAATTTCTACATCGACGATTTTCGTCGAAAACATATAATAAGTACACTTAACGAATTTGAAAATGTTTTGTTTACTGTGTGTGTGTAAAACGGATTTGTACACGAAATAGTAAATTAATGATTGAACATGGCGGTCATCCAGGGCAGAGAAAACTGTCCTCAGAGTAGAGAGTTGTGTATATACGGGTAGACGTTAAACGGGCTTAATCAAAGGGACGCGCCTATTCGTTGCCCATCAGCTCCCCTCCCCGAATTCAAGTGGTATTCCTTCACGTGTTTAAAATAAAAGTATTTTAGGATATAATTCGTTACTTTGAGATATTTATGCTACTATCTGTAGAATTATCTCGTAATTACCATTATCTAAATTTCACGTTGTGTAACAATGAGTATAGTCCGACAGTGAAAATGTTTACTCTTCTTACAGTGTCTTTTCGAAATTAGTTTATTGACTTAAGCTCGGTGAAGATACTTGATAACATAACCAAATTGGTGCCTATACCAATGTTGCTTCGTCTGCAAACACAATAAGCCCATTACTGATAAGGTCATGTGACTGGCACATGGTTAATATTTTAATTAGGTGCTACGATTGCGTATTTTCTATTTTTTGTCATTATTTTACGTAGTACATGGGATAATGACAAAAACCAACTGCCTATAATTAGATAATCAGGGTCTCTTTACCTTTTAAATGTATTTCTGGTCTGATTATCATCAAAACAAAATATGCAAATTCCGTATTTTATGTCCAGATAAGCACAAGGGGGGTGTATATGAAAGACCTGGGCCAATTAAGGTATAGAATTCGAATTGTCCAAGTATGAAAATCTGACTCAAAATATTATTTCAACAGTGCTGTATATTAATCACTATTTATCTATCGCGTGTCGTCATATTTATTTGTGTATGGTTCCTGTAAACCTGGACAACCACAAAAGAACGGCATGACAAGTGGGTATTATAGCATCCTCGCTGTTTGATTCGACAAGGTTGATTAGGGTGAACATTTCGGTGGGACATGATCACGGGCTACAATATCGTTGATGCATCATCATGTATCCACACATAATCTGTAGCATCATTATTCAGGTTATATCTGGTTGTATCTGGTTGTATCAGGGTCAGTAACGTACTTATATATAGAGCTTGTAGGGCAGTTTTCTCAAATGTCTCCGACGTTGGTAGAATTGGAATAGACTACTTTCCCGCCTACACACCATAGTAATAAATTCACTAGCTTCCGTATTAACCAAGAAATAGTCAATAACATGAATCGCGGTAATTGGGACTTCATTTGCATACCTTTAAAAGATAAAGAACCTGGTCTAGTACCAGACTATTTGAATTTTGGGTTAAAAAATCGCGGATGTTAAATAGTCTACATATACTGACTGTGTCACGCTTTCCTTTGTGCTGGGAAAGGCGCTGGCTCGCTATCCTAAAGGTCGCAGTTCGACATACATTACAGAGTAGGCAAATTTTCCCCGATAGCCCAGTCGGAGCAGAACAGTAGGACGTTAAACCCCATTATATTTCATTTCTGCCTTGATGTTCACTATGCAAATATGTGCTCCCGGCGATCTTAAACCTTCCTACTAAGTTCATGTGGAATAAACATGCTTGGGTATATAATTTTTTTTGCTGCAAGTGTCATACGTTCAGATAATATAATTATTTTGTCGATTACTTGCCCTGATTGATATGCCTGTAAACCAATTAAACTACAATATTGATTATAGATTGTCATTTTGTAGCGAGTTTTGATTTTCTAGATGGATGTTGTTTCGTTCGACATAATATATCCAACTTTCCCCTTTGGGCCCCTCCATGCCTACCCAAATTCTTGGACACGGGTTTCCGTAATAAGTCGGAATAGCAACACGGTTTGATACCAATCACCAAATAAATCAAAGATCCATAGGATAAAATTGGCATGACATTTGGTGGTAAATAAACCCAGGTATTCCACGGCTACCCCATTTTGTTATAGGCATTAAAATACGAGCACAATCAAATCAATTACACCTCTCTGCATTGCGGTATATTTAATGTTATATACATGGCAATAAATAAAACTTCTATTCAATATATTTCGTTGAAAGAATTATGCTTACATTTTGCCACATAAATACTTTAGTTTTCCGAGGGGCTAATTTAGATATCAACGTGTTTATTGTGCGCAATAAAATACTTACGCATGTGGGATTAACATACTTATCGTTGGCCTTGCTTTAGTTTATAGTGTATGTTTGTGCGATAACATATACACCAGTATATACGTCTCTACCAAGACGTTACCAAGGGACGGTAGGTTGGATCCGCGGTTGGTGTTGAAAGCAGTTCTGTGCTAATTAAGATCAATAATTGTTGTAAATATAATTAGCTATCACCTTCTGTTATTGATTACAGACGCCCGAAATTAGATTTCTTACATTGACCATTCTCTAGTGACACTATAGATAAAGGTTATTTGTTAACATCGTCTAGTTTCTGGCGCCTTTCAGTTTATTTACATGGGGTTGTTTTTTCCTGTAATAATTTGTTAAAGAAACAACATGCCAGACTGTTCACAGACATCATGAAAGTAACCAGTATGTTCTATTTCTTTTTGCCAATAACTTAATGCGGAGGTGTTACGTCACCCTTGCCTGTTTGAATGTTTGGCGTCATTAAAGAACTAATAAAGAAATCATATTTTCAAATTTGTGAAGCATTGGGGCCATGAGAGACGAAATGTATCGATGTCCAGCGTTATGTGACAGTCCAAAACTTCGTGAACGCGATGTAGTATCAAGTACTGGGATCATCAGAGGAATAACCGGCGAATGTTGGACAAAGGTTCAAACCCACGTTTATAATTCTAGAATATTATACTGTGTTTTAGTATATGTAGGACGTATTTAAAGTTACCCAGGCCAGCCCACATTTTCATTAAATAACAAACCTGTTTACATTAAAGAGAACATTTGCTGCAAGTATCGCCACTCATGCCCAAGAACCACTGAAGTTGGGACACAGGAGCGCTTTGGCAAAAAATTAAACTTCTCTCTATAAATATATAACCCACATATCATACATTTGGATTGATCGTGTTGACATCTGGTGGGAAAAAAAATATCACAAAGGCATAATACAATATTACGAAAACCTGTTAGAATGTAGATATTATCGATAAATTTTATTTTAAATTCCTGAGAATTTCGATCAACCGTATTTCTTTATATAACAGTTACAGTATTGTTAACCAAAGTTATGGACCTCGTAAATTTCTCGTAGAGTACTAAATGTTGTCATTGTGCTTTATTCAAGAGAATAATAATCACCATCCATCATAATTTGTTAGACGGTATTGATCCAATATATTTCTTGAAAAGGGTTAACGAAATTTTCCTACTATCACTTATTCGGTTTATGCAGTTAGTAATGTGTTTTTGTATTGATCAACCGTTAGTTACTTTCGGTATCTTAAGAAATATGCCACGCCCACTTTTATAAGACTTCAAACTTGTATGTCTGCTGATATATATTGAGATATTCTGGATTCTTATGAAATTGATCAACCATTTTAACAATCACAAGTATTTTGATAATAGACAAGATACACACAGCGCGCATACGAAAGTTACGCTACCTGTCTGCAATAAGCTCCGCTTGAGGATTTTAGTCGAAACACTTAGTATACCTCGAGAATTACGAGAATTGTCTATTATGTTTCAATTTAATAAAGGGGTTGTGTGTATATGAAAGATGTAAATCGGATTAACACCACATTGCAAAATAGAATTCCAAATTTTGAATATGGTGACCAGTCAACGCATAGATCTACTCTTAAAGTAAACCGTGCAGAATCGGGCTCATAAAATTTGGAGGGGCTGAGGCCAACGGGTCTGGGTCCTCCCCCAGAAAGTTTGACGGCTTGGTGCTCTCTTCTTGCATCTGGGTGCATTCTTTGCCTTTGAAGTGCCTCAGTCATGGTTTTTTGGTTGAATTTTCCTTCCTCGACTCCCCCACCGATAGGCCTATCATCTTGAGGGTAATAGAGAGTGTCTTTTGATTTCAGTCGATAACAATAAACGGTTTAATTTTTCGGCGTCACTTCCGGAATCTTTAAATCGTTGTTCTTGGAATAGTGGATTATCGAAATTATCAATAAAACAAATCTTGCAGTGCGAGCTTTAATATTTAAGACGGTGGCATGGAAACAAGGTACAAACAACTGAAATCGCTTTTGGATTGAGGCTGTGTTCGAAGAAATATCACGTCGCTTAAATTTGTCTAAATAGCGTTTTATTTGATTTACATCCCATATTTGACACCATGCGTGATGGAACGATCCTAGCAAGTTACAATAAAGAAGTTTGGTTTGCTCGAACTAAAACTAGACGATATTGCTTTATATAGGACTTCGTTGTGCAAGGGAGATTCAGAGTCACTATGAAAAGAATCAATACAATTTCTTTAACTTGTCCCAAGTTATTTTACAATATTGAGATTTATATTTTTTTCGGAGAAAAGGGTGGTCGCTTATTACAACCCATTCATTCAAGGGTGAATGTCATTTACTGCGATATAAAAGATTACGAAAAAAAAAGAATATAATTGTTTAAGTCTCGATTCTTGTCACCTTGTCAAGCTGCAGGAAGTCACCATTGCCTTAAATGTGACTTTACCGATTATTATAAATGGCGGAAATCATGTCGAGATTTTTGTTTTGTTTGGCAACTGGTGAGCACAAAAAGAATTGCATGTGCATTCTGATTGAAGATTAAAGGAGCTAAATCGCTAACATTTGGGACCTAGAAATTCACAAAAGTGGGTCGAAACGCATATAATACTGTAATATGAATGTATATAAACTGATTTACATTCAATGGTTTCCGTTTTTATGCCAATTTCAAATCAGTTATGTTCGACGAAATAAGCCAGCAGTCGCAATCAAATTCACATTTATAGCGTCTAGTTATTCCAGTCTACATAACTCCGTTTGGTTTGGTGCAATGTGTCTAGCCTCGTCCCTCGAGTCTCTCAATACAACTGGGGCTGAGGCGCATTAAGGTACACGACTCGTGTACCAATGTTAAAAAAAATATTTTTATCTTAAATATCGGATTTGAGAAGCTCATCTTTTCCCGGTAAGTTTACATCATCAGTGTTGATTTCAATTGACCAATAATTCGTGTTTTATGTCCTTGAAAATCACGTAACTTTTTTATCGAATAGATCATTTTTGCAATAAATTTATCAGCTTATTAATTTAGTAGTACATTGACCTCTGATTCACACATTCCTCGAAAATGCATCATAATTTGTTTATGTACCTTTGCTTAATTGATTTCCGTAAACACCATTTCGTCAAAAACTTACAAAATAGTCTAACTACAACCCCCATCCTCCTCACCACCACCACCTGACCCTCTTTGCAGTATACTTAAAATAAATTAAAAATAAAATACCGCCAATTAAAAATCAACTACATTTACTTCATTCCGATATACATCAAACCATAAGCTATCTGTCTCCCCTTTCGCTGTCATCTTCGAATGTTATAAGGCACTTAATATACACACATCGGCATATTATTATTCCCTTTGGAGTTATTTGATATATCACCATGGTATGAGGTCATCATCGGTTATATTATTCACTACCTATCGCCCATGTAAAGAAATGACACACTTTTCCATAAAGAAAGGTTTCTGTAGATTTACGACTTCACATTTAAAAACAAATTCATAAAGGTTTAACAGATTTAACTCGAGAACTGGAAAGTGGGGAATCGTTAACATTTTCTATATAAAAAAAATCATACGTAGAAATTAAAAAGTGGGCATATAAAAGGATATATGGCATATTGGAGGTATTGTTTATCTAACAAGAAATGTGGACGATTGTCGAAAATATGTTGGCGTCATACAAAACCAGTTAAAGTCCTTTGAGTGATGACTTGCGCAACCAACAAATTTAAAAAGATTGAGCAACAGTGGAACTGAAAGCTCCAAAGGATCAGCTATGACATTAAATATAAGCTCTCTATCCCCTAGCTTGTGTTGTGTATCGGTTTATACCAACCTCTCAGCTCAGGAGACTGTGGGGACGTCATTCTGAGAATACGAAATGATGTCTAAAGAACCTTAAACCCCACACGTTCTTTATAAAGAGGATACGTGGGAAATGGACCAGGTACTTCCTATATCTGATTGGTCAGCTGTACAGAAAGCTACCCTGAACCAGGTGTCTAAAGCATGGGATTATCATATTTGGATTACCAGACTAAGATGCCCGATTAACGACTTCAATACATTAACCAGAGCATCTTTTTGGGATATTAAATAACCTCTACAGTATAGAGTCCTTGTAGTACTGCATTTTCATTTTCCACAGAATTGCGTCTGGGAGCATTGGCGGGGTTAAGTAAAAGAAGATTATATTGACATCTGTTCAAGCGGATGACTTTGAATTAACGTGGGATCTGAAATAGCATTGTCTGGGTTTTTGATTTGGTTAACTTTACACTGGCTTCTACTAAATTGGTCAAGTATACGCATTAACACCCAAGCGCTTATAAATTTATAATTTGGTGCCGTGCCCATTTACACTGCTACAGCTTCTTTGGTCATACGACGCTCATATATTTGGCATCGTGCAAATTCACACAACTACGGCTTCTCCGATTGCGGGTACTAAATCAGTATACGCGTTAACACACACCGCTTACAAATTAGGTATCGTTCTCATTTACATGTCTTTGGATGGGGATATTTTTAGATTTCCGGGTCTCGAAACGTAGCTTCATTAACAACTTTATATGAAAATTGACAGAGAGCAACTTTATCAAAATAAGTAGTCTGGAGTTACAGATTTAAATTTAGATGTTTTAGTTATAGATACCATTTCATGGGGTTTAACGTTCTACTTCTAAACTGGGCTAATGATATGAGGCAGCGGCGCCACGGCCTAGTCTTATATCCAATTCCAACTGCCAAAGGATCTTTAAGGTGCACGTTAATGTGTACACGGGACCTCGGTATTTCGTTCCATTCGAACCACTAGGCAGTTGTCACTGTCAGACTTGCGATGAGGGATATAACATGTAGTTTAAATTCGGCGTGGTCCTACTCAGCTCTAACTCGTTCATGGGGTCGACCGAAAGGCCACTGGCCGGGCGAAATATTCCTTTTAACATGGTGCAGACAAAATAGTATATTTAAGTCTGCAATACTACGGCTTAAATTAAACTCGCTAACCTATTTTGTTTTAAATTGTAGTTGACTCGAGCGTAAGTTGTGGTTATTTTAGTCGCGGTTTCATTTGAATTCAAACATCTAAATACTATCTTCATTGATAATTGTTATTTTCAGATAAGAGCCCCTTTTATTTTTGTATAGGCTAATTGAAGAAACTGACGATTTATTTGAAAACTTGATATCAAATTTTATTTAGTCATGCAACTTAAAATTAAGAGGTGACAATTATTAAGCCTGTCAAGGTCTCGATAGGAGATTGACGTCATTGTTTATTGCTGCGAGGGGTGGAGCTATTTGTAATTCACCTTTTCCGCAATCTTTATAGTCTATGTAGGAGTGGTAGGGTATCTAATGGATTTTGTATTTATGTTTACGTTCTGGTAAAAGTTAGTCCAAACATTTAAGGGCGTTTCCATGCCTAGCCAATGGTAACTTCGCAATTAATTTTATGGGTTTTTTTACAAACTCTGTTCCACATAGTGGTATGATCGTTAAATAGGCATCTAAAGCTGTGATTTAAGTCATAGTTTGAGCACATATCTCTTGTGGCTTTAAAGATATTAAATTTTGAATTCGGCTTAAAAATGATCAATTTTTGTCATAAATCTAAAAAGTTCTCATTCTTGCCCGATCCGACTTAAATAATTTTGGCATGCAAAATGCAAGTAACTAAGCTAGTGTTTATTAAAATAACGGGAGTTTTTTTCATGGTGCCAATAATAATGTCAAAATTCCAGAAAATCAAAAGATTTCAAAGGTCGTTATAAAAACTAGTCTGAAATCAATCACATATAATCACAATTATTGGTCCCATAGAAATGTTCACCGAATGTAAGCTTCATTTTGATGTCAAGTTTGTTAAAATCAGTTGAGTAGAACTTATATTTTTTTCATCGTTTTCCTTGGTTACAAAAAGGGTTTGTTGGAATCAAGACGTATTCGTGTAATATTAATGCTATTTATAACAAATTGGACAAAACTACGAATTAGCAATGAGTAGACTTTGGCGCCCCTGTCTGTGTAGTTTATGAAAAATAATATGATTTCTTCGTCCCACAAAACAAAGAAAACGAATGGAGCCATTTTTCGTTATTGGCAGCTCTTATAAGGCTGGTTATTCGAGATCGAATGATTCCCCCCCTCCCCCTATCCAAGTTTTCGTGTATCAGAATTGACCAAAACCAGGCTACAGAATAATATTTCTATGCAGAAATAAAGAAAGACGAACTGCTATACTTATCGTAACGTTCAAAACAAATTCGGATACTATTTTTAGATCAACCAAGGTCGGGATTCCCTTCCTTTGACTGACAATCCTGCCCTATCCGGCGAAGTAAAAGTTTATTTTCTGTTGACAATTTATGTTTTAGGGGAAAGGGAGGCAGGTAGTAAAGTATCACCGAGAAAAAGTTTCATAAGTTAGGGCGAATCTTAGACATGGCAACGCCCTTAATCGAACAATTTGCATAGGATAGTTTTTGTCAAATATGTAATACTATAAATATTTCTTTTCTTCTACAACCTGCAAATTATGCTAAATATCTGCCATAATCCAATTATTGCCTTTGAAATTGTTCCGGGACGATAATGGTCGTGATCAGATTACATTAGTGGAACATGTACTAATATTCCACGGTTCTTCAGTAGATGTTTTATAATTGAAGAAAAAATATTCATGGTTATAGAAATTGAATATAATCATAAAAGCATACCAGTTTCACGGCTATTGATATAAAACGTACTTTGTAATTTAAATGTCATATCTTATTTAAGCAAAGTTAATGACAAAAAATTCATATTTCTTATTATAATTTAAAATCTAATGCACTAAAAGTTTACTTTACATTAATGGCTATCAAAGTTGTAATTTTTTCATTCTTCGCTTCAATTCCCGATTGTAATTAAAACCTTGAACTTTTAGGACTTTTTTGAAGCGACACTTAATTGTAAAACAATCTTACCATCGTTAGACGTTACTATCGAAGCTGACGAATTCACGATAATAATAGGCGACCGTTCAGAGATTTCCACCACTGATCTAAATGACGTTCCTGAATCTCCATTATCGCCGCTATTTTTATAACATCAAATGATATTTCAGCTTCCGCTGATTCGCCAAATAAATACCCCACAAAGTTGATTTTTTTCCAGGGAATAAAACTAAACGTTAAGAAAAAAAAAATAATACGATAAAGGGTCAAGAATATGGTTCAGAGATTGTTTCTTTTTTCTTCTTTGTGACCTAGTTATTTATTTTGTTCCACAATGAACCAAGCTACACCTTATACAAAATCTGATTAAAATCATAACATATTTTAGCAAAATTATCTACCTGATGAAAACGCTAACTGTATAATATGGTAATTTTATTATAAGTTAAAAAAATATTACATCAGTCAAGACATATTAACCGACAAGAAATGGTTAAAATGAAAATTACCAACGTTATTTGGGGTTCAAATAACATTCTGCCTCGTTATTAGTTATTTGTGAATCCCCAATAAAGTGTTGACTCGTTTTCGAGATTCTGCAATAAAACATTACTGAAGTGGACTGCCCCGTGAACTCCCACAAACCAGGCAATACCCAGCATGCTTGACAAACCGTTATCTCCTTGCTAGTCGGCCTCCCAACGTCCACTTACCTCTGTGGTCGAAGGTAGCGAAGAAATGGTCGGATGGAGGATAGACGGTCTGTTTTACTCTCGAATTACGAATAACGTACTGGTTCGTTATTCGAGATTCGGCAATAGAACAGGTTATTAGTGGAGAGGACTGACCCGTGCACGCCAACAAACCAGTCAACACTCGTCATTTGGGATATGATGTTGGGTGTTTTAGAAATAGTAATCCTATATTGCCTTGTACACGACACCCGCTTTGATTTGGAACCAAATTTCAACCAAATGGGATACTTGTTAGAGATACCCAACAGAGTAAGCACCGACTTCAGTTCCTTAAATACGAAATTATTGTATTATATTATCATTTAATTCCATGTATCTTTTTCTTTTATTTCAGGTGAGTAACATGTTTATAGTGAGTTTGGCTATAGCTGATTTAATTGTGGGACTATTAGTCATGCCTATCAGTGCCATCTACATCTTTACCTCGGACTGGTCGTTTGGTGTGGTTGTCTGTCAAGCGTGGATTGGAGTAGATTATATCGCCAGCACAGCATCAATTCTGAACCTTTTTATACTTAGTTTAGATAGATATTGGTCCGTTAGATCTCCATTAATATACCTTCGTAAACGGACAAAACGTCGAGCATTAATAATGATCTCCATAGTGTGGTGTGTGTCTTCGTTGTGGATAGTTCCTATCGTAGCCTGGCATCACATCGTTCGTCAAGGTGTCCGGATTGTGCCAGAAAATGTGTGCGATACCGAGTATGCTACTAACTCGGCTTTTAAGGTCATAACAGCCTTCTTTAACTTCTATCTTCCATTGGCTGTAATGTATTCATTGTATATAAAGATATTTCAAGAAATTCGTAAACGATCCGAATTCGAATTAGGGCAAAGAAATATTGGTGTGAAACCAATCTCATATCAAACCGGTAACACGTCACATTCTGGAGAGGACAGTGAAATACCGGACAATACTTTCTCGGAGGATAATTACCAACACCACTGTTCCCAAGATGAACAGCCAAATTCAACAAACGCCATCAAACGGGGTAATTCAAATAATAAAAATGTAAAAGGCTATAAAAACTTACGACTTATAGCAGTTCAAAAACAGATGGGAAGCGGTCGTGAAAATCATAACTCCAATCATAATCATTCATATAAAGTAGAATATGTTTATGACGAAACGGTAATGGATCCTCAAACAGAAAGAATAGAGAGATACTATTACGAAGAGCATCTGCCATTAACACAAAAACCATCATCTGCCTCATCATCCAATCACAAAACGCTTACACGCTCAGAAACGTCGCTTTCACAATCAACGTCATCCGCCAGTACGTTTGAAGATGTTCGGCCAGACAACGACAAGACAAAGGGGGAGAACTTCTCATTGATGAGTGGAATCCGCAGAATACGACAAGCAGAAAAACTATTAGATAAAACCGTTACGGTGACATCCGAAAGGGGTAGTGACAAGGACAAAACATTGTTCGTTTTGCGGGATGATAAAAATCGACGGTTAACCGGTGTATTGAATATCAAAGATCGAATACGTAATTTAAGACAGACATCAGCATTAACTAAAGAAATTAAAGCGGCTAGACAATTGGGTGTTATAATGGGAGCGTTTACTCTGTGTTTTTTGCCCTATTTTATACTATTTCTTGTTGTGGCGTTTTGTGAGGGTTGTATAGACCCAGGCCTCTTGACGGCCATGACGTGGGTCGGCTATCTTAACTCAACCTTAAACCCATTTCTATATCCACTCTGTAATTTACAATTTAGACGAAAGTTCAGAAAAATGTTCGGTGTTCTTACCAAACAGCGCAATCCAGGACAGTATGATATCAATGACAGAAACAGTCTAACGAACGCGCGTTTCGACTGAAATTGTTGATGACTTTGTTCGCAGGGGTTTCCTTTACTGTAGACAAATTGATTTTTGTAAGATAAATCTATTAGTTTATCTAACTAAAAATAAGCCAGCTCACTTGTTTTAAGACAAATTTGATAATAATTGAAGCTGATTTTAGAGAATACATGTAGTGTTATGTAGTAAAGAAAGGTGTTGTGATTTGTATTGCCCATCTTTAAATACATCGTGGTCTCAGACTCATTCATATTCGTTTAGATGCATGGCTATTGGGAAAAATACGGGGCTAACTATGTGCTATAATGAAATATTTAAAAAATAAACTAGTGGTTGAGAATCAATACCGATCGATAAGCTGCCTATTTATTATACAACCCTGTAAAAGTATATTGTCGTCACCTGCGTCTGTCGGATTATTTTTTAAACACATATGGCGTGTGTATTAAGAAAAATCATCAACATAATTTTATCGCAAATCCCTAAGTTATTTCCAAATTTTTGGATCCATTGAACCTCGAGAAAATTATCCAGATATTTTAATCCCAAATCCCGACTGGTAATAAGGTGGAAACCAATTGAAACACAAAATATTTCGTCCACAAACCACAAAATTACCTTTAAGTTTACGTTGTATCTTATGAAATAACTAGATGGATTTAACAAAATTCGCTCGGATTATTCATTAGGAAATTAAGGAAACTTGTATCATATATCTCTTACGCATGTTGTAGAGTAATCTTCTCGCTCACCTTTTGAGCGAGGTAGGATCTGTTTTGAAAAATTTGTTAGATTCTATATTAAGGCATAAGGAGGAACCTGGTCCTTGTTACGCACATGTGAGGAATATGGGCGACTGTTGGTAATGGGCGGATAATCGGACTGATATTGATTTCCCCCTCGGCTTTCAAATTCCTCATTGCAAATGCCGATTTGTCTTCCTTCTTAATTTCCCAAATAACAGCGTTTCGATTGGTCGAATCATGACCTTGATTAGTGAATGGATAGCAGTGAGGCGGTGATATTCCTCAGAAACTGTGTTTCGAACGCCAACGAATTGAAGAAACGATTTTTCCCCTTTCCCGGAAGGTGTTGTAAATATTGCAAATGTACTGTCCTACAAATGATAATTTCGCGCCAAAACCTTTCTGAGATCGAATTTTTGTGAAGAAAAATTATTGTTGATTTTTTCTATTGATATGTATACATATAAATCACTGTCAAGCGGTATATGCACAAATAGTAAATGGATAAATTTGATTTTTTTTGTGTGTGGAATGGAAACCATTTATCTGATGTTAGAATATCGACTAAGTCTAATATTTTATTAGGTTGGGAATTCAAAATACATTTATATGTATGATTTTTTGACATGTGCATTCATCAATGTCTTTAATTTTTTTTCACATGCATATGTCACTTTTTTATGAAATTCATTAAAATTGGCATTTGCGCATAGGACATATTTAATCAACCACGACGTTTTGACAATACCCCCACCACCCTATCAAGCACAGATAATGCCATTCTGGACACAGGGGACAAAGTACTATGAGAATGAAACTCTGTCCCGAATAACATCATTACTGAAGAAACAAATATGGTATTGATAAAGCATTCCGTTTTAATCCGTATAAACGGAATGCAATAAATACATTCTCGTAGTAAACTTTATATCGTGTTTCGACTAAAATCATCTAGCCAAGTTTCCATTCACTTTCCGTCATTGCCTTGTTCGTGGAGTAAATCTATTAAACATAACCTAACCCAAGTTCTTAAGCGGGGCCATTGTAGACAGAATGTGTAATTGTGCTTGAACACGATACGAAAATTCTTGTTATTGTTTCGAGGTTGTCTTTCATTCTTCTACGGGCGTCCTGCCTTGTCTTTGGTTATCCCTTTATAGATTTATTACCTGCAGTTTCAAGCAGATTCAATGTTAAAACGAATAGTCTCAAAATGTAGGGAAATCGTATAAACATTGGTACACGGTAAAAAAAAAAGTTATTCACTGTAGACAACGCCGGATTAACCATGGTGGGGGCCCTTGGGCCTGGAACATGTGGGGGGGGGGCTGGTCACCGACAGCGAGCGCTGAAGGCGCGAAGCCCCGCAAGGGGGGTCTGGGACAGGGCCGTATGTACATGTATAGGATTGTAAAAGTGGGGGTGCAGCAGAGTGTTCGGGACGCCAATATATTGCCCGAGTTACTGAGTGCGGAACTGTGCGTGTATGTACGTGGGGTGGGGACTGGAAGCCCCCCCCCCCCGAAAATTTTGAAAATTAGACGGTCACACCTAATTTTAAAAATTGGAAAAATTCAACTACATGCCGTAACATAGTTTGAAAAGCCTTACGTAAGCATTTTCAAATGCAACTCGGATTTAAACATATTTTCGAACCCTCTAAGATAGGTTTTGATGGATAATTTACACAACAGGAAGGACACTTAAATATCTTGTAACTAGAATAAGGCTATGTTTTTTTCTGGACATGTCAAGCCAGCAAGAGTGTTATTGTCCCTTTAAGGCCCTGTATCCATAGGCTGTTCTCTTGTGGCGAGTTCCCTTGTGGCGTGTTCCCTTGTGACGCGCCACAGGGACAATGAACCTTTGATTTTTAACGTGCCCGTCCCATAGGATGTTCCCAGGGAACATGTGGCCTTGTGCAGGGAACATGTGGCTTGTGACCGGGAACACAGACAATGAACATGTCAATTCTTTTGCATCTGCACTAGAGGGAACACGTCAACACGAGTGCGATATTGTATGGAAACTTGTGTGAAATTCTCCCAGTCCATTGCGAGTTCCAAAAAATGGCCGGACCCAGCACCGTGGACCTTGTCTGAAAACATGTTATCTTCTGAGATGAGCACCAGGGAGGAAAAAAATGCAATCAGTACCTGATCAGGGAGGGGAGGGGGCATAGTGGGGAAAATGTCCCGGGCTCCCCAGATATAAGGGCCCCCCACAGTTCTGGGTCATACTTATATTTATCCCGGATTTCACTCACATAAAGTAAATGAAAACATCATAAGAGGAAGAGTCTGTTTAAAATACTCTATTTGTCAACGAATTCAAAACGTCATTGAAATCGCTGACCAAAATTATTGTCTCAGATACACTAAAATTAATCCTAATTTGAAAAAAAAGAAATCCAGAAGGAAAACACCCCAGCCACTCAAGGGGGCGGAGTACACACTAGTACGATCCGTGGTTAGTACGAATAATTTGTACAAACGACAATGGGGCCCCCGCACAGTTGGTATGCCCCCCACCCCCACAAGGTTAATCCTACACTGAATGCAATAGCGGCATACTCCTCATCCTTCCGATTTCCAGCAGTTGAGTTCATCGTCGAGCTATCAATAAAAAAACGGTTCGCATAATGATAGTTCTGTCTTGTGTTAATTTGCTTTCTCATCAACGTTCGTATGTAGACTTTTCTTTTACCTATCTTTCAATCGTACATTGCACACGCCACAAGGGAACAGCCTATGAATACGGGCGGGTACATGGTCGGACCACAAGGCCACAACGCCACAAGGGAACACGCCACAAGGGAACAGCCTATGGATACGGGGCCTAAAAGACAAACATTTTGAAATTATATGAAGGAGTGGTATTGGGTGTTAAAGAACCAATCCCGATTATAGTTTGGAGAATAAAGCTGTTTAATTTTGTGTTAAAAGCCCTTAAAATCTTCTACCCTAGGGCTTAGCAACTAATATTATATATGATACGTTTTGAAACAACTTAAAGCGAGAATTTCATATTTTCCAAGAAAGTCAAAACATAACTATTTCTATGTTTTTTGCCCAATATGTTATCAACTCACTATTATACGACCATTGGAATTATTTCCCACCCTCAAAAAATCATTGACACAGGAAATAATAACACAAGTACATCCCTTGTTTTCCCATTCACTCCATGCAAAATGATATTTTTGCCAATTTCTCAGCTGGCAATAGTGAATTGTAGGATTAATAGGTTTATTCTTTAACAAGGTAGGACTGTGTATGGATACCATCTATTTTAAGGCTTTATTTTAATAAATTTTATAAATATAACTTAAAAATTTGAAATTGTAGCTTTAAACTCGTAAGTCTTCATTTGACAATGGAAACCGGTGTCCCAAGCTGTATTATGCTGTGTCTGACTAAAACAACACTTTTATTTTATCAAAATAACGTGTAGGTGAAATTTACCTTTCGTTATCAATTACAACCCACGCGTCATTTCATTGTATAAACCGCTAAAGTAACGGCAATCGATTATCATTATAAGGTCACCCAACGAAAAAATTGGCCCGAAATCTTAAAAGGGTTACGTGTCCGGATAAGCAGTTAAGACGTTAACGTCCAAACGACTCACTATTTTGAGCTGACATTTTGAGACAACGTAAATACACCACTTCTCTACATTTTCACACGTATTTCTATTTTTGAGACTCTGTTCTAATCGGGATACCCCGTTTAAAATAGTTGTAACTTACATTAACTGGAGATTTTATAATGGTTGAAGAAACTAAGTAATTACAATAATCCTCCTGGGTAATAACTACTGGCCCCATCATGAGTATACGTCTTTTGTACCTTAAACTTTCACAACATTATAATAGCAAGTGCTGTACAACACGTGAACAAACGCCCATAAGACAAACCCGCGGACAAGTAATAAATAACAAACTTAATATGTATTAAATCAAAATAATGGATCGGAGAGCAGGAGGGGATGTATTGGCATGCGGCTTCACTCAATATTAATAAAGAGACAAACCATGTTGTTTCAGGACTAACATATGTTTCAATTTTATAAACCGGTTGATCCGGCAAATATTCCACGAGACTGGATAGGCGACCCTATTCCTTGTCACGTACAACTTGTCAAAATAATGGATTGGAGAGGAGGAGGCGATGTATTGACATGCGGCTTCACTCAATATGAATAAAGAGACAAACCATGTTGTTTCAGGACTAACATATGTTTCAATTTTATAAACCGGTTGACCCGGCAAATATTCCACGAGACTGGATAGGCGACCCTATTCCTTGTCACGTACAACATGTGTATCGAAACTACGCCAGTTGACTCAGTGATACCTTATGATACAAAGCACTCGCGCTAACCATGTGTCAATGGGGAAAATGCTGAAAAAGTTTATTATATACAATTTCAAAACCCCGAGAACTCAATTAGATATTTGAACAAAAACATACAATATAAATTTGATACAGGCTGGCATGTACAGAGAAAAAGAAATATAAATGCTACATGTGTCAGTTTTAAAAAAAATATAAAGGCAAATCCTAAACTTTTCTTGGAGGAATGCAATCAGATTTACCATATCTGCACTGATGGCTCAACTTATTGTAACCCTTTAGCACTGGAAATATTGTTCAGTAAACAGATATATATGTATATATATACAGATTCTAATTAATGGTCTGCTCTTAGCTTATATATATATATATATATACATATAGGTAACGTATACTGTTGAGGAAGGAAACCCAGTATAATGGCGGTTTCAGTTACAACGGAACACCATGAGACAATACGTAATGGTTAATGGAGAATTACCTGTTTCAATGCGTTTATTCAACTTTTTAATGTTCATATTTATGTATAATATGTATAAACTGTATTTATTTCAAGAATATTATACAATATAAAAAATAGGATACAAAAACAAGCCAAGTAGGCTTACATTAGACAATATATGGTCAAAGCTGGCAGCTATCTTAACAAAGCCGTATCAAACCTGAAATGTATCTTAAGAAAATAACCAATCACTGCAAATGTAAGTCACCCAATGGTCTAAATAATTAATTTACATTTGTAGACGTATAGTTTGTTTAATCATCTACCGACATTATTGAAGATCTCGCATTGTATTTACATACAGAGTCGAAAAAACAATTGCCCTGGGAAATAGAAAACTAAACTCCATCGAAAGTGGGTTGTTATCTTGTATAGATAACATAGTTAGTAAGTTGATATGTGATACTAATATTGCTGGGGGAAGACGAAAACTGAAATGCGACGTTATTTGTACATTATGTTGTTTTGTCAATCTGGTTAAAATACAGATCAATATTATGTTTCGTTTTTTTTATATACCATCGATGGCCTATACTACATGAAGGTCTGACAAATTATAGTGGGAGCTCCCGCCAGGGGTCAAACGAGCGGCTTTGACCCTATGACATCAGATGTTGGCGTTTCTATGGTGTTTACCCACAGTTCCGTGCAGAGAACGCCAAAAAGTCACCGTGACATACCGTTTCATTGGCTAATTCATTACATCAATAAGAACGCCTATAATATAACAACGAAACGAAATAGGATCTGTGTTTTAATCAAATTGTTGTTTTGTATCTATAAAAAATACATAATTATGTTATTCTGTATTGAGATGACAAATAAAATAAATATAAAGAGTTGTAATTGTTCGTTTCACGAATACAAAGCAGCATACCTCTGAGGCGTTACAAATACTAAAGGTCATAGTCCTAGCAGTGATTATCGTACACATTGAAACACAATATTTTGTTAAAAATCCGAGAATTGTTTTCTTGAAAGAAGGTTAAACACTCTCTGTGGTATCAAGTGACTCCATCTGAAGAAATCTGAATAAGTACCACTCACGCAAGTTCATGGCCCGGATCCTAGAAATTCTTAAAGTAAGCACAAAGTCACGCTTTACTTTTTCTTACGTAAGCACAAGTCAAGTATAAGTCTGAGCACATTGTGACTGGCAAAGGTTACCATAAACTGAGTCTACGATGCTCTTTAACGTCATAAAAACAACTTTGGTATGCTAATTAGGTCATAAATTTGTCGTCTGCTTCATTGACGTCATAAATATACGGTTGATTTAGATGCATTTTGACATGTCGCCTATAATACACATAAAATGTGCCACAAGATAAAAAAAAACGCAGACAAATACAAACTAACTGAATAATTATGAGAACGCTTGATCTTAAAGTAACATCTGTGTTTGTATCCTATTGTTTACTAATTGGCAAATAAGTAAAATGGTTTCAGCGTAAAAGCAATATTTTCTATAGCATTCTTAACATATTTTGGAGAAGGATTTCCTCTGTCTTGTAATTGTCTCTTTGGTATCAAAAGGTGACGGAAATGCTACCTTGCTCGGGACTTGTGCTTTGATTGACTATATTTAATTTGTGCTTTGATTGACTATATTTAATTTGTGCTTAAGTTTTTTCTTGTAACGCATAATAACGTTCTTGTGCTCACAGTGAAGTCTACTCAAAGTCTAAGCACAAAATGTTCTTAAGAATTTTCTGGGAACACAAAAAGGTATGCAACGTTTACTTACAACTACGCACAAGAACGTGCTTAAGAATCTAATAGGAATCGGGCCAGTGTCAATTAAAATGATTTTGCCCGTGTCCGTCCGTCTCAAAACACCATGAATCCACGCGAGGACTAAGTTCTTGTCACACCACCAATACAGCTCGAACTCGGCAAAAGATATTTTGCATATGCAGCACCACTATTTCTGGGAGCAGTTAACAATTAAAATAAGACAATCCAAATATGCAGAAACATTCAAGTCAGCATTGAAACCCCATCTATTTCAAAATAATACTTGTCCATCTGACTGAGCTGTCCGCCACAAGCCTTTTAGTGCAATAACTAATGGATCTAGAAAGTTCAAATTTAGTGTAGATGCTCATTTTGTGCACGACTTGACTGTGTTCGACGATTCATATTTTCCTAAATAAAATAAAACCAAGTACGAGCAATCCAAACCATTAGACAATATTCGATTTCCTAAAAAACGGTATATAGGCCTATGCAAAATAGTGTAATCAGGCAAAAAAGTGTAATCAGCATATAGACTGTTCACCGTGTACAAAATACACGACAAACCTAGTGGTAACAGGTGTCCGGAAGAGTAAGCTCAACCTGCCTGGCGCCAACAAAGAGATATACGTGGTTTGATACGTGTTAACTGAGGTTGAAGATATCAGCCCCACTGTTGGCTTGTTTTACTATATCTTATACATAAATCATTTTAGACAAATCAGAGTAGACAGAGGACCAAATTCGCCAGCAATATCAAAAGGAAAGCTGGCAATTCTAAAGCCACAACTCTACCAACACAAAAACACCCAAATAAGGCTACATCCAAACCGATGACAAACAGCAATACCACCACCCCAAAAATCCCCATCCACGTCCATAACCAAAAACAATGTCCCCAACGAAATCGAGAAAACACAGTCGCACAATTGTATAGCAAAGCATATATTATACATTCAAAGATAAAACAAAGTAAGAGGAACTTTGGAAGACAAAAGTATTGCTATTGAAAGTTGACGACAGGCAAGACTCTCGGGCCTCTTCCGAGGAAACACTTGAACGTTACATATAGATCTTAATTCGTGTTCACCTTCTAAGCCGATCGAATTTCGGCAGCTTTAGATATATGTGCTAAGATAGGACATTATTTATTTATACTAAATTGTATTTATAGAAGATCAACATCTTTAATAATTAATATCAGCTTTCAGGTAACGTTTATAAAGACATCGGATAGCATTAAATGTTCTGTCCCGAGCGGCAAAGATAATTTTACACAAACTGCGGAGTTCTTGCTGGACAGAATATTTATTGCGTTTTATTTGATTTGACAGTCAAATCAAGTAATATGCAAAACTGTTTTAAGAACCCCGACATCATATAATATTCTCACCCGAGTGGCAATTAAGCTAACAAATTACCACATTATTAATATGCACGTTTAGCGGCTGTACCATGTCGTTTATACAATGACACTAGTTGCTGTAGTCTAGACACGATCTATGTACATCGGTGGATTGCAAAACTTCCGCCCTACTGAATTCCAGTCAATACAATGAATAACGTCTGGGTGCAAATCAGATAAGGTCCTGGAATATACAAGAGTGTTGATAAATAAATATCCTATGAAGTCAAAAGTTACGAACATAAAGCCTGCTTGTTACAAAATATAATACAACTCGAATAATGCGAAAGTGCAGATTTATGAAAAGTCCTATCGGGTCTTAAAAGGCCCAACCCAACGTTTAGGCGGAGTAATCGACACCAAATGTCCTCTTTAGAGAAAGAAACAATGTGTGCCTATGAAGAATAATGTCGATTGTTATAATTCTTCCAAATTGCCTTATAAATAAAATATTGTAATGTCGCGTAAATGTGTCGTATTGTCCCGTTAAAATGTCTGTTTTATTGTATGGTCGGGTAAAAGGCCCCTGACAGTTAGAATTCAAAGATGTCGAGTAGGCCATAGCGCCGGCATCCGGGCAAAGTGTCCCTCATAGATCAGTGCACAATGTATGCAGGTCTTCATTAGCTCAATCGGGGCAGAACAGTAGGACGACCACACGATTATGTACATGTGAGCTTATGTTTTTGTCCTATCTACATAACTAGACTCTATCGTTGCCAGGCCCTTCGTTCTGCACTAGCGACAGGGAGAAACTGCACTGCAAAATTCCGGGAGCAGTGTACATAATCCTAGTATTGAAAGTAGCATGGTCGTTTTTAATGTCTTCGTGTCAGGTAAACGAGTGGCTGTCAGGCAGGATACGCCCACATTTTGCAAGATGGTTTGTAAAATCTCGGAAAATAATCCATTAAGTTTAGTCTGAAACGCGCAAATATAAAAAGGGACTGTGATCTGTGGGATATAAAGATATGTTTTAACGTACTCGAGCATCATTAGGTCGCAACGGTGATATATTTAAACGTTATTGTTTAAATCAGATAAAAATTGTAACCTCCATGGGGGTCACAAACTAAAAAAACACAATTTTTCGTATAATCAGGGGTCATAATCAAGGACGTTGCACTGCAATATGCGCGAATATCGAAAAGAACAGGGATCTTTTCTTTATAAACATAGATTTCAAGTTCCATCTAATTCGGATAAAAATTAGAACCTCTAGAGGTTCTACAACCTTGCTATTACATGTACATTCTTTTACACTATAGGAGCCAGGGCCGGATTAACCATGGGGCACCATGGGGCACAGGCCCCAGGGCCCCCCACATTAGGGGGCCCCCCACAAAAAATGTCAGTTGCGTCCAGCCCCCTCCTCTAGAAATGCCATCATTTCATATAACTCGCATTTATCACCAGGGCCCATTTAACCATGGGGTACAGTCCCCGGGGCCGCCCACAGTAGGGGCCCCCCACAAAAAATCTCAGTTCCGTCCAGCCCCCTCCTATAGAAATGCAATCATTTCATAGCACTCGCATGGATTGGTCCACTGAAATAACGCTAGAATGTGCTAATTTTGTGGCAGAATTTTATTTTTTTCTGGGGGAGGTACTTATAAATGGCTCCACACAAGTGCCTGAAATGCCAGGAAATCATGTTTCCGGCCTCCAATTTCTGAAATTTTCCAGAAAAATAAGGCGCTCCCTTCCCAAAAAATTGACAACCTTTCAATTATAAAAATAATGCACTTGATTATGATCACATAGTGATGCTCCTAAGGCACCGATGAGTCGGTTGGTTTTAATGGCGCCTACACCTGATACAAACTTTCTTATATCTCTTATGTGGAGGCTATCGGGGGCCACCACAGGCGCGGACCAAAGGTGCGGACACCAGGAGCAAATGCCTCTCCCAAAAAATCTGCCGCCATATAAAATACAAAATTGCCACTCAGATATCACCCAAATGGCAGACATCGTTATTTTCAAAATTTTCTGAGGGAGGACCCCAGACAAGGGTGCCGCCCCGATAGACGAAGGGCCTCTATATCACCTCTTTCTGGGTCGGCGCCTGACCCAAAAGAAGAAATTAAAGGGTTCGTTTTGGTCGCCCTTATTCACATTTGATAGGACCTTGTTGGTCCTTGGGAGCGCCGCCACCAAATGACATGATCAGAGATTTTCGTTCTGATCGCCCTATCCACGTCGCCTTATGGTGTTTTGGACTAGTTCTAGTTAAGAAGAAATGGAGTTTCTCATGTTGGTGTGCTTGACATCAAAATGAGAAATAGCGCTGCCGAAATTGACACACGGGAGCGATGTTGATTGCAGCTCCAAGTGGGAGGAAAACGCGTTTGTGACAGTCTAATTTTCAAATTTTTGGGGGGAAGGGCTTACAGACCCCCACCCCACGTACACACTCGCACCGTTCCGCATTCAGTAACTCGGGCATAATATTGGCGTCCCCAACACTCTGCTAAACCCCCACTCTTGCAATCCTACATACGGCCCTGTCCCATACCCCCCCCCCCCCTCATGCCGGGCTTCGCGCCTTCGGCGCTCGCGGTCGTCGACCAAGGGCCCCCACATGTCCCAGGCCCCCAACCATGGTTAATCCGGCGTTGATAGGAGCGGCCATTTTGTCGGGCAATAGCCAAAACCGCGAGTTTCGTACAATTAGGGCCCCTAATCCAAGAAGTTACGATCTGATACGCGCAAATAGCGAAAGGAACCAAAATCTTTGGGACATAAAGATATGTTTCAAGTTCCATTAAAATCAGAGGGTCCACAACCTTAATCGATATACCATATTTTTATACTATTTGCGAACGAGCGACGGCCATTTTGTTCAGCAGTTTCAGTCCGATATTCACCAAATTGGAAGTCAATCATCAGTAGGGTGTAAAGGTGATATATTCAATCTTTTTTTTTTTTTTTTAAAAATGGATTAAAATTGACACTTTTCGTACAACCAAGGGTCATAATTTAGGAAGGGTAGAAAATTGTGATGCCGGGTTGCCGCCATATGAAGGTCGACATCACGACATGATACCAGTCAACCACCATAATCCAAATATAATTGCAATCATAAAACGAAATTTGAAGTAGTCCATCTGTATTTTTACGTGCAAGATAGCACAAGCGGAGACCACGCCCCTTGACTCAATGGCAGATCTTATGATCCAAAACGCATGGATTGCCAGTAATTGCCACCCTTATTCCCGTCCCGAAATACACAGTATAATGAGGCACAAGTCTTGCGTACATCCACATACATGCGTCTTCCTCCGCAAGTTTAATTACACTTCAATCAGTGATGATGACGGGTTATCCCATATGGTTCAATATAAGTTGCATTATGTTAAGATGGATTGGAAAATCGTGTGATTGACTCATTTGTAAAGAGTGACGCTTCGGAATGAAGTGGGGGTGGATAACTGAACGGTTAGCGTGCGCGCGCTTGATTTTATATTTATTTTTTTTTTGTGCAATTTTTTTTTTTGCTATGTCCGCAGGTTTATCTTGTAGATTTTTGCTTTGCATGAAGTGCGGTCCTCCTGCATACACTATTAGAGTAGAGTTTTAGCCCTTCGTACTGCTGAATGTTCTCGTTGTTGGGCTTTGCGCCTGATTGCTCACTACATTTATGTTTTTAGCGATTTCCGAGATTCTATCCGGAATTGTTTGACGTTCGAACACCTGACGTCAACTGACAGACTAACGTCTTTTTTGTAAATCATTTTTCATGAAGCCTGTTACCATAACAGGCCCGGGACTGTATAGCGCAGTGGACGCTTACGGCTGGCCCCCGGATCCATTAACTTGGTTTGATATGGTCCTCGTGCATATACTTATAAAAGCCGGCAATGAGTCAAAAGGCGTGGTTTCGAATCCCCGGTTGTACGTGGCAAGGAGTAGGGTCGCCCGTCCAAACTCGTTGGTTTTCTCCGGGTCCTCCCACTACTAAAGACCCCCACGCACAAGCGAATTATTGAAGTAAAATTAAACCATATGTTAGTTCAAAAATGACATAATTTGTGTCCAGTGGACGTAAAACCCAATTTCTCTCCCTCTCCCCGGAATGAAGTAAAAACATCCACTGGCTTAAAAAATAGTTTAAGGGGTATCGACAATGGTTAAGCTCTTGCTCTTTGGAATTTTGGAGACAATGTTTTTTAGTATATCATATTATTGTATCCATGATGTACCAGAAAGCGGTGACATTTATTTTCAAATTATTTCATACAAATTGTAAAACCAGTTTCGTTATTTATTTTTTAATTAACTGTCAGATTTTTTCATATTCCATCGATCTAGTTGAAATGGAAGGTATTTTTTCACTATTCTCTTGGTAATGAAAACATTTTTTTTTTAATTTACTGACAGCTGTTTTTTGTGTTTTTTATAGTATATATCATTATTCATTATAACATACGTAGTTATTGGGATATAAATAATTTAATGAAATTTGCATGAGATTTATTTATATCTGATTGCCATATTATACGTCCTTGATAGGCCTAATACGGGAGTGGGTGTGGGGCAGCTGATGCGCTATACCCCGAAAGGTATACCAATAAAGCTGATTATTGTTTCATCTGCTTTATTATCAAATTACAGGAACATCATTATATTTCTATGATAATATAATAACTATAATGAGGTTGGTTGTAAACATAATAACCAGCTTAATTGGTATAAACTACTGTGGATGGTCTTTTTTTGTTAAGCCCCCGCCAGACAAATTCGCAACGGGGTTCAGATTTAAAACGTTTGGCAATCCAAGGAGATTCATAATTTGATGAAATTACTTAGCCAGTCCCAGGGACCGACAGATCCGATAACCATAGGATGTCGATTGTCGATACGACCAAACAAGGTGACCAACCAAGAAGACCATAACACGATCCCGATGCATCAAGAGGTGATGTCCAGACATGATATGAAACTACAAGCCAATTTATTTATCATTTTATACCATTCTACAGTGGTCGTGATGGATCTGGACAGGGGCTGTACAGTATCTGGACTGGAACGAGTTTGCCGTGATTTGGTCTTGATGGATCTCAGATGGGTCGAGTTGACCCTGCACCAACTGAATCGTTACGGTCACTCGTCGAGAAGGGGTCGATTTGATGTTTGTTCAACAAAATCTGCTCTCGATTCACCAGGACCCGACAGCGACCTTGACAACGCGCAAACTTACGAGGTTGAAAAGGCATCCCCTATTTCCAAGCAACATACTCTCACACCATAGATCGAAACCACGACCGCAAGCCAGTGGTGAACCAAACCAAGCTAAATTGTATACATAAGATATCAATGATAATTGTACAACATTAAATAAAGAAATATAAATGTAAACCCGAGATAACTAAACAATAGTAAGATTGATTAGGAATCTCCAAATTATCTAAGTTATCAAGTAGACATGAATATATGTCAACGAGGCATGCGGCGAGTTACTTACACGTACTGACATACTGCTATGTAACGATTGCTAGTAAACCGAGTTCCCCGGTACCTTCGTTGTGTTGGCCGGAAAATGCTTTCGGATTTCCGGTCGTGGTTTCATTTTGCCAGTGTTTTCGACCGAAAGGCCTAGCCGATGACTTTTATTAGTTTGAGTATGTTTTTAAAATCAAAAGTTGAACAAATCCAACAAAATAACCCCGAGGTGTAGTTGTCGGAAATTGTTCAGTTGTTGTTGAAAAATAAAAATAATAAAAAGATCGAGATAGTGTTCCCCTCTGGGATGATATGAAACTTAGCGTAACATTTGCCTTTATAGCGGCGAAACAGCTAACGCTTATTACAGATTCCAAATGCCAAGGATTTTTGTGCGTGCATCCAAACGCGTACACGGGATCTCGGTTTTTCGTTCTATCCGAACAAATAAACGCAGTTCCATGCCAACCCTTTGACGACACTAGAATCGAGCACGGGACACTCTGGTTAATGAATCGACACCTAACTTATTGAACCACTGAAAACATATAATTTCAAACTACATGTATTGAGTTAAAAACCGAAACTTCCTTAGCTACCATTTCTAAAAAAAATGGTCAAAACTGTTGAATCTATTGTGTCTTTGGTGTGTGCATTGTAGAAAATCTGAAAGACCTGACTCTTTTCTGTTATAGCTAACCATTTCATTATGTTTTTGTATATGTTAAGTATGCTCGTCAACGATTTAAATCGTGTGGGAAAAACGTCGATCTAATTTGCAAGTTACGTTTGCAACTTATGAGCTGAGTGGGCGTTAAAAGTAACATCCAGTCGATGTTAATAATATGCAATAAAATGATTAAGTGGCGATTCTTTTCCACATAATCACTCTTATTATTAAGAAGAAGAAAAACTAGCATCGTGCTATAGAATAGATTTTTTTCCCGAAGAATAGACTTCCTGGAGCTATGTAAAGTACAGTTTATGAGATTAAATATTACATTTCCTGTGGAAGTGCATGTTATAAAAATGTAGTAGGTGGCTTAAACGAACTAAATCGCTAGAAATTGACACAAATGGGTCGCAACGCATATAATAATGTAATATGAATGAATATATGAACTGATTCATATTCAATCGTTTCTGTTTTTACTTTAGTTTTCTAATCAATTATATTCTTCGAAATACGCCAGATCGAAAGGGAATCTCTAGCGTCTGGTTATTCCAGTCTACACCGATAGTATTTATTGTAGAATATGTCAAGCCGCGTTCTTCGGGTCACTTGTTACATTGATGCTGAAATGCATTATTATCTCCCGACAAGACCGCAACATCAATGTTGATTTAAAATGACAAATAATTCGTGTTTTCAATGTCGAAGACTTTGGATGATATTGAGTTAGAGCTACTTTAACGTAAAATCGATTGCAACATAAAATCTTAAGTTACATTGTACTCTACGGTATCAGAAAACTCTATGTGACTGATATGCCACCGACAGAGGTACCAGCTGGGTACTGATCTAATTACAATCACTATATCTAGGGGCGAGTTACCTCATACATTGGTTGCACTGAATTCTCTACTCAACTGTTTTTCTTTAAATGCCATTGAAACAATTCGTTGGTTGGATTGGATTGGATTTCAACATCTAAAAATCCCTAACTAACGGGGGCTAACTCGTTTTAACATTCTACTTATTGGGAATCAGACCGGTAATCTGAAATCCATTATCTTCTCTGCCATTATTTGTCCTCCAACGTTTTATAAGTATATTGAAGATTTTAATCTTTATAATAAAGAGCCAAGTATTTCACGGGCACTTCATAAAATCGCTAAAGGGTTTAGATAATGTCGATATTTTTCTACTTGAGGTCCAAGCTTTAAAATCTGTTTTAATATTTATTTGTGTTAAGGCTACCCCAAATTATGGTACATAAAAAAATTATTCCAATAAACACGGATTTAGAAAATATATAAATAATTTATTATTAAATACATGTATCTACAAAACTATCAAATGTACATTGAAAATATTATAAAAATAATACATATATACTTAAACACAAATTGCGTATCACAGATTCAATTTAACATTAATTAATAACAAAAAATAAAAGTATTTTTATAACAAGTATTTGACAAGATGTCTCTAGTAAAACATAGTAGAAAATTTTGAAAATATATTCTATATGTTAAAAACAAAATCTTGACATAATCATGAAAAATGCACCAAAGAACTTTCGGTAAAATCTTTAGGAAATCGTTCATCACTTCCGCTAAAATCATCATAAAAAATCATGAAAAATGCACCAGTGAACATTCCGGAAAATCTTCAGGAAACCCTTCGTCACTTCCAGTAAAGTCATCAGAAGAACAACTGATGGTATCAAATGATCCAGATACACATTGAACAACTTCTTCGTGGTCCACTTCAAACTCGTCCGATTCCATGACATCATCACAATATAAGACACTAGATGGCGTCGCTGTTGTTAACCAGGAACTGGTCATGTGATAATTTTCAGAAATGTTTTCACCACACAACATAACGCCACTGTTTGTACTTTCTATATTAGGAGATAGTACACATGTATTTGTTTTATTTAAATAAGAGAATACTTTATCGATTATTTGATTGTCAAATGTGTATATTTGATTTGAAATTTCCGAGGAATCTTTATTTTTTGCCAAGGTGGTCCCCACGGCTTGATTTTCGCAAGAGTTCATGAACTGTAAGTAAGACTGGAATTGTTTTAGTGACGTGGTATTATCCAATTCTAGACATGATTTTAGACATGCCACCCAGTCTTTTGTTGGAGATTGCTGTTCTTTTTCAGACAGACTTGCTGTGGTTTGGAAAAGTTGACGACGGCATCTAGGCGGGTTATCCTTATTTCTCAACGTTCTTAACTTTCTTTTTCCTTGTCGACAAAAAACCTATAAATGAAAATGAAAATCTTCAGTTTAATATCACTGCGACATATACGAATACATTTAGATATCAAAAGGTCATTTTATAAAAAAAATTATTTCAGTAATGGCCGAACAATGGCCTGGTAAAGTAGCAGCCAACGACGTCTTTTCGCCTAATATGGCAACGAATTTTGGAAGAGTTGCTTCCTATCGGCGTTCTGAATCTAGATACGAATTACGGGCATCATTTTGTTAAGCGAATTTGTGCCGACCGCTTGTCATAGACAACGTCTAGACAATATGTCGATTGAGTTCCAAGGGATTGGCCTTGAACTTCCGTTCCAGGCGCCGCGGTTCAACCTAGTCCTGGTGAATGGCGTCATTATGCCATGGGACACATGTCTTATCTTGTAACACTTTGGTCTAACGTGGGATCATCATCAAGAAGATCACTCAATCTGTCATTGTAGTCGCTAACCAATTCGCCAACGCTAGCGCCTGGCATTAGCTTCAATAATCTTGCAGAGTTCGTGACTGTATTGATAGCGTCGGTATCAACAAATAAAAATTCCCTGTACAGGTCCCGTGCTTGGAGTATTAAGGAATTTAACTTGTAAAAACATTATACGAATGACGACTACCTCGGAAAGACTTTAACTATTACGTTAAAATACTCTGAAAAGACTTACCAAAGCCAAGTGACTGTTTTCGTCGGGTAAAAAATCCATTTTTTTTCAAAAAGAAAATTAAAAGCAAATATTTATATCTTGCTTAGATAAAATATAGGCCTACTTATTACTGAATGTGGTTTAACTTCCTTTACACACAGTTTAATATCGCAGCAAGATAATAATATATGAAATGTCTTTTTCTTTTTTATATTTGGCAGACAATCATTTCAAGCAATTTTTTAACCAATGATAATTAAGATAGTGTTGTTGTTGTTGTGGTTAAGTTAACGGTAACTATATAATCCTAATTAATCCATTCATTAATAATGAGAAGCGACATTTAAAACAGAAATTCTTCGTACTATTTTGTTCTCCAATCAACAACTTTCAGATACAGCTCACTAACGATTATCTTTTTAAAGATGTCTACTTTTCTTACAACTTGTCTTTAGGTATCAAATTGTAGGTCTTTCTAATATGGGTGCCTTCTGTTGAGGCCAATTCACATGAGGTCAAAGTTTGCGGCGCCACATAAGCTTGATTTACTTTAAAGTTTATTATTTACAATTGGCCTACATTCATTCAGTCCAGTACATTTGAAAGCTAATCTAGTTATCTGGAACGGGAGGGGGGGGGGTATTATGATTTGTATAGTAAACGTGCATTTCAGCGAGATTAAGGTGGGATTTTTTTAGACATGTTGCAAGTATTCGGCTAGTCGCAAAGAAAAATCCTGAAAAAAATTAGAGTCACCCATTAATTATCTGCCCAGTTATTAACGATGACCCCAAAATATTTTAGCAACCCTTCAATAAGCTGCAAGCTGGCAACACTGTGTTGTCATACATTAAGAAATATAAAGACGTGTTATGATATCCATTAGTGTCGCTAATCCAGCTTAATTAATAATTTATATATAAGATTTAAATACCATCAGTGTCATATAATAAAACCAATCTGGATTAAACTGTATATAAAAACAAAATTTAACGAGTTAGATATTTAAAATGGCAGTAATTTAACATCAGTGTCATATAATAAGATCAACCCGGATTAAACTGTATAGAAAAACAACAACTAAAAGCGATTCTGGAATCGATTAATATAAACGAATTTAACGACACATTACCCATGCTACCGAATTTTTATGATTTACATTTCTAATAACTTTACATATTACCATATTCTGATTATTCTGTTGTGTCCTCCCCAACCCAAACATCGCTACTAATAAAACCGAAGACGTCTGATAACTCATTAATATTATATTGGTAAATTAATAATATAGATAAAATAAAGGTAAATTAATAATATAATTGATAACATAAAGGTAAATTAATTATATAATTGATAATATAAAGGTAAGTAAATATCATATTGTTAAAATAAAGGTGTATTGATATTAAAATGAAGAAATAAAGGCATGTTCATATTAAATGTATAAAATAAACGTAAAGTAATTCTATATTGATGAAATAAAAGTAAGTTATATTTATAAAATAAAGTTATGTTAATATTATATTTATAAAACGAAGGTGAGATAAGATATATTTATAAAATAAAGTTAAGTTAATATTATATTTATAAAACGAAGGTGAGATAAGATATATTTATAAAATAAAGTTAAGTTAATATTATATTTATAAAATGAAGGTAAGGTAAGATAAGATATATTTATTAAATAAAGTTAAGTTAATATTATATTTATAAAATGAAGGTAAGGTAAGATAAGGTATATTTATAAAATAAAGTTAAGTTAATATTATATTTATAAAATGAAGGTAAGGTAAGATATATTTATAAAATAAAGTTAAGTTAATATTATATTTATAAAATGAAGGTACGGTAATATATATTTATAAAATAAAATAAAGTTAATATTATATTTATAAAATAAAGGTAAGTTTATATTATATTTATAAAACAAAGGTAAGTTTATATTATATTTATGAATTGAAGGTAAGGTGAGATATATTTATAAAATAAAGGTAAGTTAATATTATCTTGATGAAGGTAAGGTAACACAAATTGAGGAAATAGACATACGTTAATAGTATCTTGATGAAAAAGAGATACGATTTAATTGATAGACGACGTATAACTCATTTTGTATAATTTTATTCATAGCTAGTGTAATTGTAATTGTTTATTACCGAATACATAGTATATAGGTTTTACAAAAACAATAGTTCAAAATAAAGAAGAGAAGAGATGGCGGAGCTGTACAATTATGTAGGATATCTCTATAAGCGAGATTTCAGCGCCAAATGTACAAATTTTCCTAAATTATTCAATATATGCAGTTTTCATTATTTAGCAGTTCAATAAATTTAAACATTGATGTTTTTTTTCCAATAGTATGTGTCTATATATTTTTCTCTTAGAGTTGTCTTGGATTTACAGACTAAGACAAAATGATATTCATCTTCTACTTCCAAATCATTACAGTATGTACAAAGTCTATCATTTCTCTCTATATAGTAATATCTCCGTGTCTCAATTTTTAAGCAATGTGAGCTTACTCTAAGTTTACAAATTTCATTCTTATAATATATAGGATTTTTTAAATAAAACTGTAATTTAAAATCTGCATTCAAACTTCTATAAACAATACATTTTGAAGATGTGTCAAAGTATTCTGACAAAGATTGGACATAAACATCTTTAATCCTTTGATAAAATTCGCTCAAAAATATTTTATCGTCATATACAAATTGTGTTTCCCATATGTAACCAAAGCCATAAGTTTCTAAACAACTCTTAACAAAATTTACCCAAGGGCTATAACTCTTATTGGACGTATGCAATGTAAGCATATTCCTGTAGCAAGAATAGAGAACAACGTTGTTGGTTTTCAGTAACTTAAGCCAATATTTAATAATCATATACTTTCTTATTAAATATAGAGGTAATCTCCCTAGTTCATGAAAAATAAGTGCATTCGTTGTAGATTGTTTTATATGGAAGACCAAATGGGACAATATTCATGATTCTTGTTTCTACATTCCAGTTTGAACATTTTAGACATGAACTCAACATTCTAAACTAATGATTCTTGTTTCTACATTCCAGTTTGAACATTTTAGACATGAACTCAACATTCTAAACTAATGATTCTTGTTTCTACATTCTTATGTCAGCATTTCATGCACAAAATCATCATTTTAAACAAAAAAATATGACTTTATGTTTCATTTTCGGCGTTTTATCGATAACTTCTATATATCATTAAATATTAAAATTAAAAAATAATTTCTTAATTCTACACGACAAAGAAATCAATTCATTGGTTTCTGAAAGTATCTAAAACCAAAATCTGGAATTTGAACTCTTATAAAAATATTTTCTACGTTTTAAAAAGTCTTGAAGTTAAAATGTTCAAACTGGAATGTAGAAACAAGAATCATGAATATTGTCCCATTTGGTCTACATCAACATTATTACACCAGAGGGCGCTAGATCGAACACAATTTGGCGACCTATTCAGCTAGCGACCTATTCGACCGAACCAGCTGCATGGTACCTGGTCCGTTTGCCCTGGTTCTTATATCACTTCAGGCACGGATCCGGGGGGGGGGGGTAAATGCCCCTCTTACAAAATCTACCGCCACATATGGCGCCGTGAAAAAATCGACCATATAAAAAAATAAAGCCACTGGGCGCTCAGTGACTTGGTAACTGATGTTGTTAGTTTAACCATGTAAAATATGTCAAAACAGTGTTTACACACTCCCTATCGCGCTACATCGGATTTGTTAGGAGTGCTCAAATTGGTAGACGACCAGTAGGCTCGTAGCATGGCCCACCGGGGCCTGTACAGCAGCATCAACCCCCGATCCTCTTGTCTTGATACCATACGTGCTTTGTATATAACTATTGTGATGTGTGTCGGTCTGCTGTCACCACACTCACGCAGGGCCGTCAGGGCCGGATTAACCATGGGGAACAGGCCCCAGGGCCCCCCACATTAGGGGGCCCCCACAAAAGTTTTTACTACGATTTTTGTCTTCAGCACCCCTAAAAATCCATGGAAAGATATATTCAAAGACAAAACAGCAAATAAATGGCCTGGTTGTCTGGTTGTGGGGCCCCCACAAATTTTTTTAGTTGCGTCTAGTCACCTCCTCTAGAAATGCCATCATTTCATAGCACTCACATTTATCACCACGTCCGGATTAACCATGGGGCATAGGCCCCAGGACCCCAAACATTAGGGCCCCCCCCCCACAAAAAATCTTAGTTGCGTACACCCCCCTCCTCTAGAAATGCCATCATTCCATAGCACTCGCATGGATTGGTCCACTGAAATAACACTAAAATGCGCTAATTTTATTTAACCATGGGGTACAGTCCCCGGGGCCGCCCACAGTAGGGGCCCCCCACAAAAAATCTCAGTTCCGTCCAGCCCCCTCCTATAGAAATGCAATCATTTCATAGCACTCGCATGGATTGGTCCACTGAAATAACGCTAGAATGTGCTAATTTTGTGGCAGAATTTTATTTTTTTCTGGGGGAGGTACTTATAAATGGCTCCACACAAGTGCCTGAAATGCCAGGAAATCATGTTTCCGGCCTCCAATTTATGAAAATTTCCAGAAAAATAAGGCGTCCCCTCCAAAAAAATTGACAACCTTTCAATTATAAAATAATACACTTGATTATGATCACATAGTGATGCTCCTGGGCACTGATGAGTCGGTCGGTTTTAATGGCGCCTACACCTGATCCAAACTTTCTTATATCTCTTATGTGGAGGCTATCGGGCGCCACCACAGGCGCGGACCCAAGGTGCGGACACCAGAAGCGAATGCCTCTCACAAAAAATCTGCCGCCATATAAAATACAAAATTGCCGCTCAGATATCACCCAAATGGCAGAAAAACGTGTTTCCTGCATTGTTATTTTTAAAATTTTCTACTGGAGGACCCCAGACAAGGATGCCATCTCCAAAGGCGAAGGGTCTCTCCTATCGGCGTCTGACCCTCCACATGACATTAAAGGGTTCGTTTTGGTCGCCCTTATTCACATTTGACAGGCGCGCCAGCAATTTTTGTTCTGGTCGCCCTACCCACGTCGCCTTATGGTGTTTCGGACTAGTTCTAGTTTAGAGGATAAGGAGTTTCTCATTTTGGTGTGCTTAACATCAATGAATGAATGAAATGGGGTTTAACGTCCTACTGTTATGCACTTAACCTGAGGTAATTGAAGACGGGCATACGCCATACAGTGCTATGAGGGAAATTTTCCCCGGGCAGCGGCGCTACGGCCTACTCTTATATCGAATTCCAATTGCCAAGGGATCTTTTACGTGCACCCCAATGTGTACACGGGACCTCGGTTTTTCGTCCAATCCGAACGACAAGGCAGGTGTCTTTGTCAGGCCCTCCTTTTGCATCACTGACAATCGAACACCCGACCTCCAGGCTAGCGAACCAGCGCCTTATCCACCGTGATCAAATAAGAAATAGCGCTGCCGAAATGGACATACGGGAGCGACGTTGATTGCAGCTCCAAGCCCCCCACACACACGTACACACACGCACCGTTCCGCACTCAGGGCATTATATTGGCGTCCCCAACACTCTGCTGCACCCCCACTTCTACAATCTTACATACGGCCCTGCCTTCGGCGCTCGCGGTCGGTGATCAGGGGCCCCCACATTTTCCAGGCCCCAGGGGCCCCACCATGAATAATCCGGCGTTGAGGGCCGTGTGTAGCATTTTAAAAGTGCGGGTTGGAGTATTGGGTTACCAAGTTATTGAGCGCCCAGTGGCTTTATATTTATTTTATCTGGTCGATTTTTTCACGGGCGCCATACTTATGGGGCGGCAGATTTTGTAGAGGGACATCCCCCCCCCATCCGTGCCTGTGGCGGTGCCCCATAGCCCCAACTTAATTAATATAAGAGCCAGGGCAAACGATCCAGGTACCATGCAGCTGGTTCGGTCGAATGGGTCGCTAGCTGAATAGGTCGCCAAATTGTGTTCGATCTAGCGCCCTCTGGTGTAATAATGTTGATGTAGACCAAATGGGACAATATTCATGATTCTTGTTTCTACATTCCAGTTTGAACATTTTAACTTCAAGACTTTTTAAAACGTAGAAAATATTTTCATAAGAGTTCAAATTCCAGATTTTGGTTTTAGATACTTTCAGAAACCAATGAATTGATTTCTTTGTCGTGTAGAATTAAGAAATTATTTTTTAATTTTAATATTTAATGATAATAAAAGTTACCGATAAAACGCCGAAAATGAAACTTAAAGTAATTTTTGGGGTTTGAAATGTTGATGTTGTGGATGAAATGTTGACATAAGAATGAAGAAACAAGAATTATTAGTTTTGAATGTTGCGTTCGTGTCTAAAATGTTCAAACTGGAATGTAGAAACAAGAATCGTGAATATTGTCCCATTTGGTCTTCCATAGTTTTACACCAAGTATTATTTTACAATATTTTGTGTGGACTTTTTCAATGTCATCTCCAGGGTGGTAACCCCATGTTTTACAGCCATAATGTAATATGGAACCAATATATGTATCAAATAATGAAAGGCTTGTTTTTATATTGAAACTGATTTCTTGTCTTAGTTTGTGCAAGCTGAAACATGCTTTATTACCCTGAGATGCTAATGTTTGTTGAGTAAGATTTGGTTTACAGTTATAATTAAAGTTAACACCTAGGTAATTAAAGTTTTTTACAATTTCAATATTACAATCTTTAAATTCGCATGAATATGTTTTAAAATTCCTCCCCTTTCTAAATACAACAATTTTTGTTTTCATCTCATTTACTTTCAGATGATTTGACTCACAATACAATTCTACCACATCTAGCTATGTCGCTTGTGCAGTATCTATTTCAATACATTTAAGGTTGTAGCGGACTAATCATTTGTTATGTACAGGTGATATGGGTTAAATCTATTCACATTTAGTTTTATTTTAAAGGCACCGATAAACCCTTAACTAATTAATAATGATTGTCAAACGAAACCTAAATATTTTTTTTTGAAACAGCATGGGTTAAATCTAATCAGATTTAGAGACGCCGACAGGCCCTTAACTGATTAATGATGATTGCCGTTTGTCGACCGAAACCCCAAATGCACAAATTTTAAACCAGCATGGGTTAAATCTAATGAGATTTAGTTTGATTTAAGAGGCGCCGACAAGACACCTAAAACATGAATAATGATTGTCGTGTGTCGATCGTAACCCGAAAATGCCTGGAGAACTGACATAAATCTAGATTAAAAAGGGAAAATATTTTAAAATAACTATTTTATTCAGATGTATACATTCAAATTATAAGTATTAGAACCAATCTTATTGTGACTAAAACAACGTAGAAACTGTATGAGCTAGCAATAAAAACAAAATACAGTTGTTTTGTCAATATCATAATAGCCCAATGTTATATTTAAGAAAGAAAACTGTGCTATTAATTAAAACAAATTATATTTTTTTACAATGTCAATTATAACACAATGTTATATACTAACACCTGTTACATTGACATTATAATAATGTATTTGACATGTGTTATAGTTCAAGCATATCTGAATCGATAAATAAAAGCAAAATTCAACGAGTTGTACACAACTATTACAAACTCGTGCAAACTGTAGTAAACATAAATAACGAATGAATGAAATTATGAATAATTGTTTTTGTTTCAAAGAAGGATAATGTTATCCTTAACGTTATCAATATTTCGCATTAGAATATGTTATCCAAAAAATAACTTGAAAGTACATAACTATGCTAGTTTTATTATGATGCTATTTTTAAAAAAATAAGTTTGATAACTACCGGTAATCATACAAATTAAGCAGATAATGAAAAAAAGGGTAACCTCCATTAAATGAAAAGATGGCTTAACGCTAATTAGTTCTATGCCAATCTATCAAAATAAAACAGCTATTGAAAAAAAAGTCACTGTCATTAAGGCTTAATGCTAATTAGTTCTATGCCAATCTATCACAGTTAACTGAAGGATTAACGGTTTATAGAAATTTGACATTAAACGTGGTATAAACTAATCTAACTGTAACTAGATTGATATAAGAAAAAGCAGTGATTATTGTATAGTTGACTATGATAGGATTACAGTATGTTTATATATACTAGTTGTATACTATAGTATATAAACGTGTAGATAGTCAGTATATCATTAACTCTTCTACAACATACTTCTACCATAATGACTTCTACACATCTTCTAGCTGCACGTTTATTAAACAACTGGTTAATCAAGAATCCTATAGACGGGAACAATACAGGAAATTCCGATATCGATGAGAGTTTGTCTGGTTTGGGATGGTTACGGAATCTAAATGTTGGTAAAATAACCAAGACCGCCCCAAGAGAATTACCCAGCCTACATATTCCAATATACAGAAAGGTTTTACAGACAAAAGAGATAAATACAAATAGTTCTACAGAATATAGATATCACCAAAACAATGGTTTCAATAAACCTCCGTATTCATACGCCACCCTCATATCTATGGCAATCAATGACACGGAGGAGAAGAGAATCAACATATCTTCTATTTACAAGTGGATCACTGATAATTTTCCTTTCTACAAAATTGCTGATTCTCACTGGAAAAATTCAGTTCGACACACTCTATCTTTAAACAAACGTTTTGAGAAGATCCCTCGACAACCTAATGAATTCGGTAAAGGTGGATATTGGAGAATAAAACCAGAAACCGTTGCCATAAATAAAAGGGATGTCATAAAGAAACGCAGAGCAAGTGAAGATCGATCATTTCCTACATCAACTAAACGATTTAAAACACAGAAAGGAACATTGGCGGTATTAAACTATGATGCAGTAGAAGAAAAAAATTCACGCGCCCATTTTTCTCCTACTATACCAACAGTACAGGAACGTGTTTTTAAAAATGATTTTAATTGGTCACCAGAGCAACAACAATACCCTAAAGAAAATATTGTTAACATTAAAACTGAAAATGTGATAAATGACGATATTTACGGTAGATCCATTACTCCAAACACTTCCGGTGATGAATTTAATGACATTAACAGTTATACAATGTCTTCTCCAGTTTCATGTTATGACGATAATTCTGTATATATGACGTGTTTTGATGATCTACTTGTTTTTAATTGTACTGACGAATCTAGGAATATTGTCCATGATGAATCAAGAGATCACCAACTAAACGATGATTCTTTAGATTTATCTTTAATATCAGATGGAAGTGGTGATCATGATTGGTGGCAGAAAGACTTTGATTGTAGTGAAAATTTTGATAAAAACCATGGACTAAATACATTAGATAGTTCCTCATATCTAGATAATGATTGTAATGAAATATATATTCCGCCCTTAGATAATATTGACAATGATATAGATATATGTAAAATGTTTAATATTTAATCTAGAATAATGATCTATTTTAAAATATAATTTTTTGTACTGCATAATATAGTGCTTTGTATTTGTTTAGTAAAATTATTGAAATGTTTAATTACTGTTTCTGTATTTTTTCCGACCATACAGTAATAATATAATTCAGATTGAAGTATCAATTAAAATATACAATGTATCTATCTACAATCCCCAATGAATTAGTCACGCTCTATTTCGTGGGTTAAGGTGGTGCCGGTAGCATTCCGGGATATTCTATTCGTAAATCTGGCATACCACCTTACTGTATGTAATTCTCAAAATAGCCCACAAACTGTCAACAAATTTTGTCTGCCACGTTTTACCTTCGATGTTTTAATCTCATCCCCGTCTGAAAATTCCACGATTTTTTATGCATCCTTTAAACACAACCCACTGATCTTCTAGCTGTAGTTTTCATCCACAGATTCTCGGTCATGTTTGAATGTCTTGTACGTAAAAACCATGCAAAACGAAATACCCCCGCCCCCCGTTCGCACCGAAGGCTTTGGACAGGCTGTTTGTTTGTCAAATTCTAGAGAGAGGTGCTATTTATAGGAGTAAACAATCAGAATTTTGAGGTCCTTTGCCAATCCAGAGTCTGTCCTGGATAAATATAATTCTGTGTCATTTATTTCGTATGTTTTAAACAAGAATTTGGGGAAAGTAGGAGCCGGTCTAAAAGACTAGAAGTTACATTAAAGTCAATGGGGAAATCATTGGTGATCAGTGGCCAAACCAGTTCAGATGATACTGAAATAAACCGGTACAAACTGTTAACTGGCATTATCATTTTTAATATTTATCGTTAAAAATAACTGTTGGAAAAGTTTGAGATATCGTAGTCGTTGGTATACATGTATGTATGAAAGTTTAACTATTTCATTCCACTTAGACGTCATATTAGTACAGCTAGATTTCAATTAATTTAGTAGAAGAGATTTATCGAATTTCAAAATATCTAGATCAACCTTTAAAACTGGTGAATTGTTATTATTAACAATAGCTAGATCGTAGGTGATCAATTAAAACAAATAACATGTTTTTACCAGTTTAATAATAGCACAATCTATCAACACCATTTACAGTAATTTCGTAATAATGTAATTGACATATATTATAATTAAAGTAGATCTTAATTATTCTATAAAATAAACATGTAACGTGATTTGAACAACTGATACGATTTTTATGAATCTCAAAACTTCTCTAATTCTATAAACAATATATTGTGAATGATGGAAAAGAAATTTACTCCATAGACTTATAGTGATGACAGTATGGTTATAGAATGTCTTCATCGGGCCAAGTTTCAAACGAAAACAAATTTAAAGAATTGTAGCAGTTATAAAGTCCTAAAAATACGGTATAGGCAAAATCGTGCAATCGGGCAAAATATGGACTGTTCACCGTGTACAAAATACACGACAAACATTGATAACAGGTGTCCGGAAGAGTAAGCTTACCCTACCTGGCGCGCCACACCCACCATACTATTAGGCGAAATCTCGGTAAAAAGCGTATGATTAGCCAATGGACTCTCTGTGAACAAAATGCACGCGATGAACAGTGTTAATGGTGTATTAGACATGCATTATCAGGAAGATAGTATACGCGTCAATTAAATATTATATCTAAACATAATTGCCTTCAATAGTCCATTCGGTGAAGAGATGCTATTCATTGGGAAAACCCCAATGTGAATGTTTAGGGAATCTTTGCTCAATATTGACATTGATAGGTTTCGTATGCGTATATATATTGTATTCCATGCCGCGTAGTTTACACTATTTATTAAATTCAAAGCTTATTAAAACTGTTTCTAATATCTAATATGGGCTATCTACATAATGTCGGCTTCATAGAATACATTCTAATAAAAGATATATAAATAATTTATTCTTAAATACAATTATATACGAAGGTATCAAACGTATATTAAATATAGTCTAAATAATCACAAATTGCGTATCACAGATATAATTTTATATTAAATAATAACAAACAATAAAATATACTATTATAACAACTATTTAACACATTTCTATCAATAAATTACGTTGTACAATTATTGTAAACGTAACAAAGACGTTTCAACCACGAATAATAAACAAAATCTTAACATAAATCGGGGAAAATGCATCAAAGAACATTCGGGAAAATCTTCTATCACAAAAATTATATATTATTGTAAACGTAACAAATACAAGACAGATAAAACATTTGTCCATGTTGTTTCAACAACCAAGAATAACAAACAATAGTTTTACATAAATCATGAAAAATGCACCAGTGAACATTCCGGAAAATCCTTCGTCACTTCCAGTAAAGTCATCAGAAAAATAACTGATGGTATCAAATGATCCAGATACACATTCATTAACTTCTTCATGGTCCACTTCAAACTCACCTGATTCCATGACATCATCAAAATATAAACCACTAGATGGCGTCGCTGTTGTTAACAAGGAACTGGTCATGTTATAGTCGTAAGAAATGTTTTCACCACACAACATAACGCCATTGTTTGTACTTTCTATATTAGGAGATAGTACACGTGTATTTGTTTTATTTAAATAAACGAGATCATTTTGATCTATGACGTCATCATACCTACAGAGAGATTCCCCAACTCTCATCACTTCGGTATCTGTTGTATGATTGTCAAATATTTTTATTTCATTTGAAATTCCCGAGGCATCTCGATTATCAGGTACGGTGTAGTCCCCGGCTTGATTTTCGCAAGAGTTCATGAACTGTAAATAAGACTGGAATTGTTTTAGTGACGTCGTATTATCAAATTCTAGACATGATTTTAGACATGTCACCCAGTCTTTTCTTGGCAAGTGCTCTTCTTTATCTTGATTTAAATATTTATTTTGTTCAGAAAAACTCTCTGTGGTTTGGAAAAGTTGGCGACGGCATCTTGGCGGGTTATCTTTATTTCTTAAAGTTCTTAATTTTCTTTTTCCTTGACGGCAGAAAACCTATAAAATAATGAATATGACACTTACCACTACGTCATACACATGACTACATAGGGTGGCATCAATACTAAACGAGTAGCTTGGACTTAGAGGTTTAGTAAGCATTGTAAATTGTAAAAGGAAATCGGGCTGATATTCAGTAACTGCGTACTTAAAGCCATCCGTACAGATTTTAAGCTTTTGTGTTTAAATATTAACATACAACTTACCAAAGCCAAGTGACTGTTTTCATCTGGTAAAAAATCTATTTTACAATCAAACATTTATTTCTTGTAAACTTTTGAATGAGGTCGAACTCACTTCACACTCAGTTTAATTTTGTAGCCAATTGATAATAATATATGTAATGTCTTGTAGTTTTTATACTATTTTAAACTCTTTGCCAGATAGTCATTTAACCAATGATATTTGAGATGGACCAACCATAACGGTTAAGTAGATTAACGGTAACCATATAATCCAAATTAATCCATTTATTAATCACGAGTATCAAACCTGTAAACAAAAAAATTCCTCGTACCATTTTGTTTTCCAATCAACAACTTTGAGGTCCAACTCACTAACGATTAGGCTTTATTTGTTTGTTATCGATGTCTATTTTGTTTACAACCTCTGTTTGGATATCAGAATGGTTGTTCAGCATACTACGAGAATTAATATAATAATATATTAGCACTTGACTAACTAAACATATCTACCGTTCAAAGTTAAATATTTAAAATGGCAGTAATTTAATATCAGCGTCATATAATAAAATGAACCCAGATTAAAATGTATAGAAAAACACCATTAAACTAAACATATATTACGACTCGTTACCATGATGCACAATTCTAATGATCTACGTTATTAACAACCTTATAATTACAAGGACGCATTTCATTTTGTGTTTATTTTGATAGACAAATATAAATCGTATAGTTCGTAAAGTATATCAATTTCATTACATTTACGTCTAACGTCAGTAACGATGGCACAGACTCTTCCTTAGACTTTAGATTTAATACAATTATCAATATGTCCCGGTATTTATTTACACCAAGTGGAGATAGACCCCTAACTGATTAATAATGATTGCCGCGTGCTGGGCGAAACCCGAAAAGACAAATTGTTAACAGTATGGGTTAAATATAATGAGATTTAGTTCGACTTTAGAGGCGCCGATATACCTCTAACTGATTAATAATGATTGCCGCGTGCTGGGCGAAACCCGAAAAGACAAATTGTAAACAGTATGGGTTAAATGTAATGAGATTTAGTTCGACTTTAGAGACGCCGATATACCTCTAACTGATTAATAATGATTGTCGTGTGTCGAGCGAAACCCCGAAAAAACGACTTTTAAACAGCATGGGTTAAATGTAATCAGCTTTAGTTAGAATTTAGAGGCGCCGATAGACGCCTAACTGATTATTAATGATTGCCGTGTGCTGAGCGAAACTCAAAAAGACAAATAAAGTCAATGCGGAAATCATAGGTGATCTGTGGCCAATCCAGTACAGATGATACTTAAATAACAATGAAAAACTGGTAACTGGTATTATCATTTTTACTTTTTATCGTTAGAAATAAGTGGTGGAAAATTTGAAATATCGTTGTCGTTGGTATATGTATGGAAGTTTAACTGTGCCTCTCCGTGTTTAGGTGTCACAGTAATACAGATAGATTTCCATTAAGATAAAAACACCTTTCGGGGTGAAACACTGCCCTGGGTTTTGTCGTGGACTGTGGATCACTAAGCTGTCGGAATAAATCATGCTCGGAAAGTATCCCTGACAATTCAGATAGGAAGGGGACAAAAGTATCGTAAACAAGAGACAGAGAGGAATGTATTAAAGATGGACTCTTTGCATATTTGAGAATACGGGGAGTTAGTTTACATCCCAACTTAAGAAAAAAACCACTTATTTATGAAATAGAACGTGGATTATTCGTTTGAGATTGTAAACAAATTCATTGTCGTATATTTTAGTTTATATAGCAATCTGTATTATAGTATAACTATATGCCCGGATCAAAGAAAAGAATAAAAAATAAATTCAATAATTTTACTAAACCAAAACAAAGCACTATATGAATTACACAAATATTAAAAGTAAAATAATTCATTAATCTAGATTAAATATTTAACATTTTACATATATCTATATCATTATTAATGTTATCTAAGGGTGAAATATATATTTCATCACAATCATTATCTAGATATGAGGAACAATCTAATGTATTTAGTCTATGGTTTTTATCAAAGTTTTCACTACAATCAAAGTCTTTCTGCCACCAATCATGATCACCACTTCCATCTGATATTAAAGATAAATCTAAAGAATCATCGTTTAGTTGGTGATCTCTTGATTCATTATGGACAATATTCCTAGATTCATCAGTACAATTAAAAACAAGAAGATCATCAAAACACGTCATATCTACAGAATTATCGTCATAACTCGAAATAGGTGAAGACATGGTATTACTTTTTATGTCATTGAATTCATCACCGGAAGTGTCTGGAGTAATTGATCTACCATAAATATTGTCATTTATCACATTTTCAGTTTTAATGTTAATAGTATTTTCTTTAGGGTATTGTTGTTGCTCTGGTGACCAATTAAAATCATTTTTACAAACACGTTCCTGTACTGTCGAAATATTCAGAGAAAAATTGCCGCCAAAACTTGTCTTTCTTACTGCATCATAACTCACTACCTCCAAGGGCTCTTCTTTGGTTTTACATCGTTTAGTTTGTGCAGGACAGCATCGATCGTCACTTGTTCTGCGTTTCTTTATGGCACTCCTTTGAATGATGTCACTTATATCCGGTTTTATTCTCCAATATCCGCCTTTACCAGATTCATTAGGACGTCGAGGGATCTTCTCAAAACGTTTGTTTAAAGATAGAGTGTGACGAACTGAATTTTTCCAGTGTGAATCAGCCATTTTGTAGTAAGGAAAATTATCAGTGATCCACTTGTAAATAGAAGATATGTTGATTCTCTTCCCCTCCGTGTCATTGATTGCCATAGATATGAGGGTGGCGTATGAATACGGAGGTTTATTGAAACCATTGTTTTGGTGATATCTATATTCTGTAGAACTATTTGTATTTATCTCTTTGGTCTGTAAAACCTCTCTGGATACTGAAGATGGTGAATATATGATACGTGTTGGCGTTGTATTGGTAAATTTACCAACGTTCAGATTTCGTAACCATCCCAAACCAGACAAATTCTCATCGATATCGGAATTTCCTGTATTGTTCCCGTCTATAGGATTCTTGATTAACCAGTTGTTTAATAAACGTGCAGCTAGAAGATGTGTAGAAGTCATTATGGTAGAAGTATGTTGTAGAAGAGTTAATGATATACTGACTATCTACATGTTATATATACTATAGTATACAACTAGTATATATAAACATACTGTAATCCTATCATAGTCAGCTATACAATAATCACTGCTATTTCTTATATCAATCTAATTACAGTTTGTTTAGTTTATACCACGTTTAATGTCAAATTTCTATAAACCGTTAATCCTTCAGTTAACTGTGATAGATTGGCATAGAACTAATTAGCGTTAAGCCATCTTTTTAATTAATGATATTTGCCTTTAGGCATTGGCAGTACCTGCTTTATTTTGGTGTTTACATGTATATGTACATACAAAATTTAAGATGTTTATAGAGAATCCTACCGAAACTAGTATAGTGTTTTGTAATTGATTTTGTTATTTGCTAACATTACAATAGAAGTATTCGCAGTACATTACGTTTTAAACTATTCCTCTACATGACAATATAATAACATTCATTTATTTATTCATTAATTATATTTACGACAGTTTATACAAGTTTATAACTGTTGTTTAATGTCAATTACATTATTATGCTGTCACTATAACTGGTGTTGTTATAATATAGTCTTATTTTATAATAATTAACAAATCTATTATGTGTCTTGATTAGTAGCACATTTTTCTTTTTCCAAAATTTAATCTTTTTTAAAAAAGATATAGCATTGTGTTATTTTTGAACTCGATAAAAAGGGAGTTTTGTTTAAATTGATAGCACAAAACGTATGCATTTAGATGTTTCTACCTGTCCGGTTTTAGGTGTCTTGTCGGCGCCGCTTAAAGCCAACAATATCTGATTAGATTTAACCCATGCTGTTCAATAATTTTCTTTTCAGATTTATTTTATGCATACGTCATTCATTATTACATTTCACCCATGCTATTTAAAAATGTGCCTCTTCATTATTAATCAGTTAGGGGTCTATCGGCGCCTATAAAGTCTAAATAAATGTGATTATATTTCACCCATGCTGTTTAAAGATTTGTGTTTTCGGGTTTCGTCCCGCACACGACAATCATTATTAATCAGTTAGTGGTCTATCGGCGTCTCTGAAGTCTAACTAAATCTCATTATATTTAACCCATACTGTTTATAATTTGTCTTTTCGAGTTTCGCTCAGCACGCGGCAATCATTAATAATCAGTTAGGGGGTCTATCGGCGTCTCTAAAGTCTAACTAAATCTCATTATATTTAACCCATGCTGTTTACAATTTGTCTTTTCGAGTTTCGCTCAGCACACGGCAATCATTAATAATCAGTTAGGGGTCTATCGGCGCCTCTAAAGTCTAACTAAATCTCATTATATTTAACCCATACTGTTTAAAATTTGTCTTTTCGAGTTTCGCCCAGCAGACGGCAATCATAATTAATCAGTTAGGGGTCTATCGGCGCTTCTAATGTCTAACTAAATTTAATTAGATTCAACCCATTTGATTCTTAATTGCCATTTACTGAACTACTTTCTCACCTGTACACAGCAAAAGAAGAGTCTGCGACATCTTTACAGTTAATTAAATTGATATATTAAACGAGCTATATGATTTATAATTTGTCTATCAAAAGAAACACAAAATAAAATGAGTAGAATATGGTAGCATCCTTGTAATTGTAAGGTTGTTAATAACGTAGATCATTAGAATTGTGCATCATGGTAACGAGTCGTAATACACGTTTATAAAGATGTTTAGTTAAATGTTGTTTTTCTATACAGTTTAATCCGGGTCGATCTTATTATATGACACTGATGTTAAATTACTGTCATTTTAAATATTTAACTTGGATGATACTTATTTATTAAACGAGTTTGCAACACTAATGGAAATTGTAATACCTATAACAACATCTTTATTAAAGGATTTTGATGACGGGGGCAATAACTCTCTGTAAATTTAGTGGATGAATGGATGTATATCAACGGTAAATAAATTTAGTTAGTTAAGTATTTTGTGGTTACCCAAACTTTGACTTATAAATCCTACAATTAGATACAAAAGTAGAACCTGTTAAAAATGAGCCGTTCTTATTGTTTATTACAATTTAATGTACAGTACATTAATTGGGATATTATTATGGACAGGTTAAGTAAAAAGGTGCATGAAAGGGGCGAACAGAACAGCCACACAGAACGGCGCCATTTAAAGATGCATTCCCGGGTACAAACTTTGTGATTTGATGATATATTTGTACTAAAACCATATTCGAAGTAACCAATTTATCAAAAATTTGCTTCAATTTCCTTTCAAAACTTTGCTTCAATTTCCTTTCAAAACTTTGCTTCAATTTCCTTTCAAAACTTTGCTTCAATTTCCTTTCAAAACTTTGCTTCAATTTCCTTTCAAAACTTTGTTTTCACCGTGGATACCTATATCTATAAGTAAACTGTTGTTAGACGCAATGTTTGCTAACTTAGCTTCATTGTGGGATGGTCCATTTTTCAGAATGTATCTATCATTACTTACTGTACATTTACCATACTTATTGAGGCCTAAGTAAATTCTTAATTTATTTTCTTTTTCTGCCGTTCAATTGCAGAGTCGTTTGTACATTGACAACCCTCAATGTTCCCAAAACCGCCTAAACATTTGAGGATGAAAAAATAACTGCTCCCTGACCTAAGCCAGCAGACAATAAGCTAGCAAAACCTGTCGGGCTTGCCCCATAGTTGTTTTTCGCGTAATCCAGTATTTTTCTAGTAAGATTTGGTGTCTATACTTTCCATATATACCACATTTGCCACAATTTTATTGGAAATGACTACACGATAAATACTTTGCTGGGAACCCATCTTTAAGCAGAATACGTCATATTATCAAAATGTCTTAAATCCATCTTTTTATACATATATGATACATATTTATATACACTATCACTATTAGTAACTGGCTGTCTGAATCCCTTTTCAGGGAAGGGCTAATATATTATTATATTAATTCTCGTAGTATGCTGAACAACCATTCTGATACCCAAACAGAGGTTGTAAAAAAAATAGACATCGATAACAAACAAATAAAGCCTCATCGTTAGTGAGTTGGGACCCAAAGTTGTTGATTGGAAAACAAAATGGTACGAGGAATTTCTGTTTAAAGGTTTGATACTCTTGATTATATACTTACCGTTAATCTACTAGACTGTTACGGTTGGCCCATCTCAAATATCATTGGTTAAATAACTATCTGGCAAAAAGAGTTTAAAATAGTATAAAAAGTACAAGACATTTCATATAATAATATTACCAATTGGCTACGAAATTAAACTGTGTGTAAAGGGAGTTCGACCTCATTCAAACGTTTACAAGAAATAAATATTTGATTGTAAAATGGATTTTTTACCAGATGAAAATTGTCACTTGGCTTTGGTAAGTTGTATGTTAATATTCAAATCCAAGAGTTTACAATCTGTATAGTTTGGATGGCTTTAAGTACGCGGTTACTGAATGTGAGCCCGATTTTCTTTTACAATTTACAATTCTTACTAAACTTATAAGTCCGAGCTACTCGTTTAGTAACGATGCCACCCTATGTATTCAGGTAAATGACGTAGTGGTATTTATTCTGGGTATTAAACTGGTAATGGTCATATTCATTATTTTATAGGTTTTCTGTCGTCAAGGAAAAAGAAAATTAAGAACGTTGAGAAATAAGGATAACCCGCCAAGATGCCGTCGTCAACTTTTCCAAAGCACAGAAAGTCTGTCTGAACAAAATAAATCTTTAAATCAAGATAAAGAAGAGCACCTGCCAAGAAAAGACTGGGTGGCATGTCTAAAATCATGTCTAGAATTTGATAATACGACGTCACTTAAACAATTCCAGTCTTATTTACAGTTCATGAACTCTTGCGAAAATCAAGCCGGGGACTACACCATACCTGATAATCGAGATACCTCGGGAAATTCAAATGAAATAAAAATATTTGGCAATCATACAACAGATACCGAAGTGATGAGAATTGGGGAATCTCTTTGTAGGTATGATGTCGTCATAGATCAAAATGATCTCGTTTATTTAAATAAAACAAATCCATGTGTATTATCTCCTAATAATGAAAGTACAAACAATGGCATTATGTTGTGTGGTGAGAACATTTCTGGTGATTATCACATGACCAGTTCCTTGTTAACAACAGCGACGCCATCTAGTGGCTTATATTTTGATGATGTCATGGAATCAGATGAGTTTGAAATAGACCATGAAGAAGTTGTTCAATGTGTATCAGGATCATTTGATACCATCAGTTGTTATTCTGATGATTTTAGTGGAAGTGACGAAGGATTTCCTGAAGATTTTCCGGAATGTTCACTGGTGCAATTTTCATGATTTGTGAAAAACTATTGTTTGTTATTCTTGGTTGATGAAACAAAATGGACAAAAGTTTTCATCACCTGGGAAATGTTATTTTCCTTCACGATATTCATATGAATAAAATTAATCTATAATATATTGTAATTTATTGATATAAATTTGTTAAATAGTTGTTATAATAGTATGTTTTATTGTTTGTTATTATTTAATATAAAATTATATCTGTGATCCGCAATTTGTTATTATTTAATTTAAATTTAATATATATTTGATAGCTTTGTATATAATTGTATATAATTGTAATTAGGAATAAATTATCTCTATATCTTTTAAAACAGAATTTATTAGAATGTATTCTATGAAGCCGACATTATGTAGGTAGCCCATATTAGATATTGGGAACAGTATTATTAAGCTTTGGATTGAATAAACAGTGTAAATTACGCGACATTGAATATATACGCATACCAAACCTGTCAATGTCAATATTGAGCAAAGACTCCCTAAACATTCACATTAAGTTTTCCCAATCAATAGCATCTCTCTCTCTCTCCCCCTCTCTCTCTCTCTCTCTCGTGTTTTCCAAGACGAAGCTTTTGCGGAGCGGGGTTGGAATGGTACCGTTTTCTTTGCATTATCTGAGACGTTACACAAGAATTGTATAAAATAGGATGCCTGAGACAATCTGGGCAGTTTAGGGTCTGTGGATGAAGACTATTCTGCTGGGGAATGAGTAGACAACTGCGGATGACCAGTTAAAATTACTCTTCCAATCCGGCTCTTGTACTGTTTACCGCGTCTGGTGATATGTTATCGTACAAGTAATATTTCTACCTTCCTCTAAAAAAGGAATTCTTCTTGAAGTTTGGTAGTGTACCTGCATGTAGATACTGCAGATGCGGAGATGTTTGGAGTAATGTTCCAAGGGATAAAGATTAGATGAAAAAATGGGCTTTAACATTCTACTTTTCTTCGCCTAATGAATGCGGTTGATTAAATATACAATGACCCTTTGTTTTTTTCTAGAAGTATAACTGCTACAATTCTTTAAATTTGGTTTCTCTTGATAAATAGTAAAATGATAATTACAGATACCAGTTTGTACCGGTTTATTTCAGTATCACCTGTACTGGTTTGGCCACATACCACCAACGATTTCCTCATTTACATTAATGTTAATTCTCGTCTCTTAGACCGGCTCTTACTTTTCCCCAAATTTTCGTTTTGGTAGAACGCTTTCTACCGCAGGTGAAGACATTGTATAACCTTTAAAAAAATGTCATTAAATTCACCATCGGAAGTGTCTGGAGTAATGGATCTACTGTAAATATCGTCATTTATCACATTAATGTTAAGAAAAACTGAAAACAGAAATTCCTCGTACCATTTTGTTTTCCAATCAACAACTTTGGGTCCCAACTCACTAACGATGAGGCTTTATTTGTTTGTTATCGATGTCTATTTTGTTTACAACCTCTGTTTCGGTATCAGAATGGTTGTTCAGTATACTACGAGAATTAATATAATAATATATTAGCCCTTCCCTGAAAAAGAGATTCAGACAGAGTTAGTGTATACAAATATGTATATGTATAAATGATAGATTTAATACATTTTGATGTATTCTGCTTCAATGGTGCCGTTCTGTGTGGCTTTCATGCACCTTTTCATATGGAAATAGTCTTAATGAGCTCAACATGTCCATAATATCATAATTAATGTATATGACATTAAATGGTATTAAACAGCAAGAACGGCTCAATTTTAACAGGGTTTTCCTTATGTATCTAATTGTAGGATTTCTTCTGTTGAGTTCAAAGTTTGGGTAACCACAAAAGACTTGACTAAACGTATTTACATGTACATCCATTCAGATCAACCAGCCAAGGAATACGGTGGTGATTTTATTCTTTTTAAACTAAATTTACAGAGATGTATTGCTCCCTTCATCTAAATCCTTTAGTAAAGATGTTGTTATCGCTAACTAATGTAATTAGTAAGTTACATCCAAGTTTAAAATGGCAGTAATTTAATCAGTGTCATAGAATAAGATGAACCCGGATTAAACGGTATAGCAAAACAACATTTAACTAAACATATATGTATTTTCATAAACGTATATTACGACTCGTTACCATGATGCACAATTCTAATGATCTAGGTTTTTAACAACCTTACAATTACAAGGACGCTACCATATTCTACTCATTTCTTTTAGACAAATTATAAATCATATAGCTCGTAAAATATATCAATTTCATTTAGTCTAACGATGTCGCAGACTCTTCCTTCGCTGTGTACAGTTGATAAAGTAGTTCTAATTAATGACAATTAATAATCAATTGGTTAAATCTAATTACATTTATTTAGATTTTAGAAGCGCCGATAAACCCCTAACTGATTAATAGTGATTGTCGTGTGCTCAGCGAAACCCGAAAAGACAAATTTTAATCGGCATGGGTTAAATATAACCAGGATTAGTTAGACTTTAGAGGCGCCGATAGACCCCTAACTGATTCATATTGATTGTCGTGAGCTGAGCGAAACCCACAAAGACAAATTGTAAACAGCATGGGCTAAATATAATGAGATTTAGTTAGACTTTAGAGACACCGATATACCACTAACTGATTAATAATGATTGTTGTGTGCGGGACGAAACCCGAAAACACAAATCATTAAACAACATGGGTGAAATATAATCACATTTATTTCGACTTTATAGGTACCGATAGACCCCTAACTGATTAACAATGGCTGTCGTGTGCGGGCCAAACCCCGAAGAGGCAAATTTTTAAACAGCATGGGGGAAATAATAATATAATCTCACTAAATTTTAGTTTAGAAGCGGCGACATACATCTAGCAGATAAATAGTTATTGTCGTATGCATAGAAAAAATTCGAAAAGACGCAAATTGTTGATCAGCATGGGTTAAATCTAATCAGATATTTTTTGCTTTTAGCAGCGCCGACAAGACACCTAAAACGGACAGGACAAGAAACTAAGATGGATAGAGGGCCTGTAATCTGCAAGAGTAGACAGTAACCCAGTGTTATCTGTTTTTTTCAGTAAATTAAGAATTTAAAACATAAATAAATAGCCATTGAGTAATTATAATTTAATAAGGAAACACACTTACTTGTAGAAACTTCTAACATGCCAACGTTTTGTGCTATCAATTAAAACAATCCTATTTTGTCGAGTTAAATATAACAAAATGCTATATCTTTTTTAAACATAAAGAAAAATGTGCTATCAATCAAATCACATTATAGATTTGTTAATTATAACATAATGCTATATACTAACACTAGTTACAGTGACAGCATAATAATGTAAATGACATGTATTATAATTAAACTGTAGTAAACACATATAATCAATGAATAAATTAAATATCAAGGCCAGTTACAGTGACAGCATAATAATGTAATTGACAAGTATTATAATTAACTCTTAACTGACCCAAGGCGACTTTTGTCGACAACTATAACGTTACCGTTTAGTACCCAAGGCGACTTTTGTCGACAAAACATGTTAGCCGAATGCAACGTTCCTAGCGTAATGAGAGTTATTTCCCTTATTAACAGACGTCTTTATCTCATTTGTTTACTTCCTGTTTGACATTTTGACAGTTAAAAATCTTACGGTTTCTCCTTCAAAATTATAATAAAACGGTGAAATGTCTAGACCTCTACGGCAACGTTCTAATGACGGATTACCATCCTTATTGAATGACAGTGATTCAGATTTTATCTGTGGTGTAGATTTTCATCGTTTTGCGTAAGGCCTAGAGTCTAGAGTAGAACGTGATAATTAAAATACAAATACTCATTACTTGCAATAGGCTAGGCTAAGTTAATCACGATAATTAAATAAGCTTAAATTAAAAGATTCGATGATGAATGATTTTTAGTTCACAACAGCTGAACAGAAAAATAGAAATAACCATTATACACATGAAGTTTGCATGAAATATCTAATTAAATTTTTTGTATAAAATTTATATTTATGAAAATGGCCTTAAATTTAAATTATTTCATTCATTTACATAAAGGGTCTATCTTCAGTTGTTTTTTTTTAAAATATGACTTGAAAATGATATATATATTTTAATACTATTGACCATTATGACGTGGGTTTTTATGACGTTATGGCGTCAAACCTCTGGGTCGTTTAAGAGTTAAAGAACATTAACATTTAACGAGTTTTACACAACTGTAACAAAATTGTACAAACTGTAGTAAACACATCAATGAGTAAATTAAAAAAAAAGGTTTATAATTAAATTAGATCTGAATCCATCAATAAAATCAACATTTAACGAGTTTTAAACAACAATTATAAACTTGTATAAACTGTAGTAAATATAAATAATGAATAAATAAATGAATGTTATGATTTTGTCCTGTAGAGGAATAGTTTAAAACGTAATGTACTGTGGATACTTCTATTGCAATGTTGGCAAAAACAAAAATAAATTAATAAACAATGTACTAGTGTCATTAGTATTCCTTTTAAAGATCTTAAATTTTGTATCTATACATCAAAATAAAGCAGGTACTGCCGAAAAGGCAAATGTCAATTAATTAAAAAGATGGCTTAACGTTAATTAGTTCTATGCCAATCTATCGGTGTGTCCTCACTGTGCCCACTTTTGATTAATCCAATTAAGGTCTAATTAGGATTAGTGTATTAAGCGGATTAGGATTAGGTGTTATAGGTAATTAGATGGAAAAAAAACCCAAATATTTTATGTAATTTTTTTTTATTTTTCGATGTTTTATATAATATATTTAATAAAAATATAACATACATGGATATATCATACATCACATTAGCACTTTATAATTTAATGAAAATATAACAATTTTCGATGTTTTATATAATAAAATATGTAATAAAAATATAACATACATGGTTATATTATACATCACATTAGCACTTTATAATTTAATGAAAATATAACAATTTTCGATATTTTATATAATAAAATATGTAATAAAAATATAACATACATGGTTATATTATACATCACATTAGCACTTTATAATTTAATGAAAATATAACAATTTTTTATATATAAAATATGTAATAAAAGTATAACATACATGGTAATATCATACATCACACAAAAACAAGATAAACAATGAAAATTTACAATGTAGTTAAACGGGCTACGCCATCGTCGGCATACTCGAATACAGTCTTTATACCGTTCTGAAGATCTGTTTTCAGAGTTTGGAGTCGGGTTTCTAGTTGCCTGTATTTTCTTCTCTTAGGCCGTAATTTTCCGTTGGCACCTAACTCGGAGTAAGCTTGTTCATTCTTAAAAAAAGCCACCAACTTAAAAATATTTGGATGAGGGGTGGCAATAATGGATGTTATCTTGGATGCCATCCTTCAACATGGTTTATTGTGCGTGGACCTTCAGTGTGGAAATGGTTCCACATCATTCTGCCATGCTGCCCCTCCACCCAGAACTCAGTTAGGTAATCTGCAAATTGCAACACTCTGGCATCTTGGGAGTAGTGCATCATCAAGGGCACACAGCCATACATCTTCAACCTGCTGTATTGGAATTAATGGTAATGCTGCTGCTTGCTTGACAATTTTATTGATTTCTGGCACCCGAGAAAAATCTGCTTGTAGTCCATATTTCTGCGCATTACGCCAAATACACTGACCAAAGTGAAAAAAACAACTTTTTAGTTCTGACCTCGGCAACACAGTACTCACCAATTATAAGACTGAATATATTATTTAGTTACTTTCAATATTTGTTTTTTTCCATCTAATTACCTATAACACCTAATCCTAATCCGCTTAATACACTAATCCTAATTAGACCTTAATTGGATTAATCAAAAGTGGGCACAGTGAGATGTAACCCATCTATCACAGTTAACTGAAGGATTAACAGTTTATAGAAATTTGACATTAAACGTGGTATAAACTAAACTAACTGTAATTAGATTGATATAAAGAAATAGTAGTGATTATTGTATAGCTGACTATGATAGGATTACATTATGTTTATATATACTAGTTGTATACTATAGTATATAAAACATGTAGATAGTCAGTATATCATTAACTCTTCTACAACATACTTCTACCATAATGACTTCTACACATTTTCTAGCTGCACGTTTATTAAACAACTGGTTAATCAAGAATCCTATAGACGGGAACAATACAGGAAATTCCGATATCGATGAGAGTTTGTCTGGTTTGGGATGGTTACGAAATCTGAACGTTGGTAAATTTACCAATACAACACCAACACGTATCATATATTCACCATCTTCGGTATCCAGAGAGGTTTTACAGATCAAAGAGATCAATACAAATAGTTCTACAGAATATAGATATCACCAAAACAATGGTTTCAATAAACCTCCGTATTCATACGCCACCCTCATATCCATGGCAATCAATGACACGGAGGAGAAGAGAATCAACTTATCTTCGATTTACAAGTGGATCACTGATAATTTTCCTTACTACAAAATGGCTGATTCACACTGGAAAAATTCAGTTCGACACAATCTTTCTTTAAACAAACGTTTTGAGAAGATCCCTCGACATCCTAATGAATCTGGTAAAGGTGGATATTGGAGAATAAAACCGGAAGTAAGTGACATCATTCAAAGGAGTGCTATAAAGAAACGCAGAACAAGTGACGATCGATGCTGTCCTCCACCAACTAAACGATGTAAAACCAAAGAAGAGCCCTTGGAGGTAGTGAGTTATGATGCAATAAGAAAGACAAATTCTTGCGGCAACTTTTCTCTGAATATTTCGACAGTACAGAAACGTGTTTGTAAAAATGATTTTTATTTGTCACCAGAGCAACGGTGTGTCCTCACTGTGCCCACTTTTGATTAATCCAATTAAGGTCTAATTAGGATTAGTGTATTAAGCGGATTAGGATTAGGTGTTATAGGTAATTAGATGGAAAAAAAACCCAAATATTTTATGTAATTTTTTTTTATTTTTCGATGTTTTATATAATATATTTAATAAAAATATAACATACATGGATATATCATACATCACATTAGCACTTTATAATTTAATGAAAATATAACAATTTTCGATGTTTTATATAATAAAATATGTAATAAAAATATAACATACATGGTTATATTATACATCACATTAGCACTTTATAATTTAATGAAAATATAACAATTTTCGATATTTTATATAATAAAATATGTAATAAAAATATAACATACATGGTTATATTATACATCACATTAGCACTTTATAATTTAATGAAAATATAACAATTTTTTATATATAAAATATGTAATAAAAGTATAACATACATGGTAATATCATACATCACACAAAAACAAGATAAACAATGAAAATTTACAATGTAGTTAAACGGGCTACGCCATCGTCGGCATACTCGAATACAGTCTTTATACCGTTCTGAAGATCTGTTTTCAGAGTTTGGAGTCGGGTTTCTAGTTGCCTGTATTTTCTTCTCTTAGGCCGTAATTTTCCGTTGGCACCTAACTCGGAGTAAGCTTGTTCATTCTTAAAAAAAGCCACCAACTTAAAAATATTTGGATGAGGGGTGGCAATAATGGATGTTATCTTGGATGCCATCCTTCAACATGGTTTATTGTGCGTGGACCTTCAGTGTGGAAATGGTTCCACATCATTCTGCCATGCTGCCCCTCCACCCAGAACTCAGTTAGGTAATCTGCAAATTGCAACACTCTGGCATCTTGGGAGTAGTGCATCATCAAGGGCACACAGCCATACATCTTCAACCTGCTGTATTGGAATTAATGGTAATGCTGCTGCTTGCTTGACAATTTTATTGATTTCTGGCACCCGAGAAAAATCTGCTTGTAGTCCATATTTCTGCGCATTACGCCAAATACACTGACCAAAGTGAAAAAAACAACTTTTTAGTTCTGACCTCGGCAACACAGTACTCACCAATTATAAGACTGAATATATTATTTAGTTACTTTCAATATTTGTTTTTTTCCATCTAATTACCTATAACACCTAATCCTAATCCGCTTAATACACTAATCCTAATTAGACCTTAATTGGATTAATCAAAAGTGGGCACAGTGAGATGTAACCAGAGCAACAACAATACCCTAAAGAAAATATTATTAACATTAAAACTGAAAATGTGATAAATGACGATATTTATGGTAGATCCATTACTCCAGACACTTCCGGTGATGAATTTAATGACATTAAAAGTTATACAATGTCTTCTCGAGTTTCAAGTTATGACGATAATTCTGTAGATGTGACGTGTTTTGATGATCTTCTTGTTTTTAATTGTACTGATGAATCTAGGAATATTGTCCATGATGAATCAAGAGATCACCAACTAAACGATGATTCTTTAGATTTATCTTTAATATCAGATGGAAGTGGTGATCATGATTGGTGGCAGAAAGACTTTGATTGTAGTGAAAACTTTAATAAAAATCATGGACTAAATACATTAGATTGTTCCTCATATCTAGACAATGATTGTAATGAAATATATATTTCACCCTTAGATAACATTGATAATGATATAGATATATGTAAAATGTTAAATATTTAATCTAGATTAATGAATTATTTTACTTTTAATATTTGTGTACTTCATATATAGTGCTGTGTTTTGGTTTAGTAAAATTATAGAATTTATTTTTTATTCTTTTCTTTGTTCCGGTCATATAGTAATGCTCTAATACAGATTGCGATATAAACTAAAATATACGTCAATGAATTTGTTTATAATCTCAAACGAATAATTCTATTTCATGAATTCGGTTTTTTTTTCTATCTCTAAAGTTGGGATGAAAACTAACTTCCTGTATTCTCAAATTAGCCAAGAGTCCATCTTTAATACATTCATCTCTTTCTCTTGTTTACGACACTTTTGTCTCATTCCTATCTGATATTGTCAGGGATACTTTCCGTGCAGGATTTATTCCGACAGCTTAGTGATCCAGAGTCCACGTATCCTCTATCAGTATTTTTCATCCACAGACTCTTAGATACTGCTTAATGTCTTATAAATAATAATACGAAACGAAGCAACTCCTGCGCCCATGCTCCCACTACGGACCCATACCAGAATTTCACCCGAAAGATGTTTGTATGTTAGATGATCATAATTCTAAAGAGAACGATCCAATTTATTGGGAAAACGATCTGAATTTTCAGCGCATATTTTATATAAAAATTACATTGTCTTACTTACAGTTCATTACGACTGTTTTACGATTGTTCTCGGGCAAATAGTTCGTAAGGTATAATTATGTACTGCATAAAATAGTGCTTTGTATTTGTTTAGTAAAATTATTGAAATATTTCTTTACTGTCTGTTTCTTTGTTTCGACCATACAGTAATAATATAATACAGATTAGGTATCAATTAAAATAGACAATGTATCTATCTACAATCCCCAATAAATTAGTCACGTTCTATTTCATAATTAATTAAGGCACTGTCGGGATATTCCATTCGTAAATCTGACATGCTTCATTACTGTATGTAATTCTCAAAATAGCCCAGAAACTGTCAACAAATCCGGTTTGCAACTTCTTATTTTCGTGATTTTTATCTCATCCCCATCTGAAATCCTTGTGAGTCTTTCTGTATCCTTTATACGTAGTCCATGGATCTCCTAGCTGTAGGTTTCATCCACAGACTCTCGATCATGCTTCAATGTCTTGTAAGTAATAACCATGCAAAACGAAACAACCCCGATCCCTCGTTCGCACCGAAGGTCCAGGGCAAGGCTTCACCACGTTTGTTTATCAGAAGATCTTAATTCTAGAGAGAGGTGCTATTCACAGGGGAAACAATCAGAATTTTGAGGTCCTTTGTCAATACAGGAGCTGTCCTAAGTAAATCTTATTCTGGGTCATTTATTTCCTATGTTTAATCGTTTTTGGTATATTTTCTTCGATATCGGGGATATTTTCTATCAGATGGAAGTGGTGATCATGATTGGTGGCAGAAATACTTTGAGTGTTTTCCATATGAATAGCACCTCTCTCTAGAATTAAGATCGTCTGACAAACAAATGATTGTAATGAAATATATATTCCACCCTTAGATAATATTTATTATGATATGGATATAAGTAAAATGTTTAATATTTAATCTAGTTATATTCTGTTTCCTTTTTGTACTGCATAATATAGTGGTTAGTATTTCTTTAGTAAAGTTATTGATGCGTGGATTTAAAAATTAATATGTAAATTTATGAATATAATTTAAATGAATTAAATGATATAAATGCATAACATGCTTCTTTAATATTTTGTTTGTTACAACCATATACATGTATAAATAATAATATACAGACTTAGATATGTACACTGAAATGTAAGACAATGTTTCCATTCACAATTTCCAAAGGTTCAACCATCTTGAATTATAGGGATTGGATGGTTTGCATTCCATGGTGTTTTATTTGTAAAGCTGATACAAACCTAGCTCCCACAGATTATTAAAAGTCTATTCGACAAAGACACGTCACCTAACTCAGCTACAGACCTCATGACCCAAATCACACGCGTTACACCATTCGACTAACCTACCCTCAAGGCTAAGTGAATGGTTTATGCCCATTACTATTTCTAGGAACTTCAATGGGTGAATGTTTCAGATCCCGTGTATATTTCCATCTACTTCCTTCTTGTGTATCTCAAGATTTTCATGATGAACCTCATACGTGCTTTTGGGAAAGAGGTTGCCACATGTTGCTTCATATGTGCTGGAAAGCGTTCTACCAAAAACGAAAATTTGAGAAAAAGTAAGAGTCGGTCTTCATTAATCTATAAATAAATTCAACGTGTTTTAACTGCTATAATTTTTATGAATCTCGAAACTTCTCTAATTTTAAAAACAAAATATTGTGAATAATTAGATAAAAAGATGGAAAAGAAATTTACTTCATAGACTTCCAGTGATGACAGTAAGGTTATGCAATGCTTTCATCGGGCCAAGTTTCAAAAGAAAACACACTTCAAGACAAGTAGAATGTTATAGCCCATTTTATTTCATATAATCTTTATCCCTTGGAGCATTACTCCAAACATCTCTCCATCTACTTTATCTAGGTGCAGTATCAAACTTCAAAATGAATTCATTTTGCAGAGGCGGATGGAAATATTACTTGTACGATAACATAACACCAGACACGCTCTGCAAACAGTATAGGTATTGGAGGAGTGATCTTAATTGGCCATCCGCAGTTGTCTACTCATCCCTCAGCAAGTTGGCTTCATCCACAGACCCTAAACTGCTCAGAGCACACAATTCATTCTACATTTATCAAAATAATGTAAAGCTCTACTCTCCACCCATATCCTGTATGGGTGTGCCCCTAAATGAACAGAAATATCGTCTCGGACATCTGCTTCGCCCTTGACAGAGAGAGAGAGAGAGAGATTTCTTATTAATTGGGAAAACCCAAATTTTAATTTTTAGGGAATCTTTACTCAATATTGACATTGATAGGTTTGGTTTGTGTGTACCATGTCGCGTAGTTTACAAAATTTATTCAATCCAAAGTTGTTTCCAATATTTAATATGGGCTACCTACATAATGTCGGCTTCATAGAATACATTCTAATAAATACTGTTTTAAAAGATATAGAGATAATTTATCCTTAAATACAATTATATACAAAACTATTAAATGTATATTAAATATAGACTAAATAATCACAAATTGCGTATCACAGATATAATTTAATATCAAATAAAAACAGATAATTAAAAAAACTATTATAACAACTATTCAACAAATTGATATCAATAAATTACATATTAATGTTGTACAATTATTGTAAACGTAACAAAGACGTTTTAACCACGGATAATAAACAAAATCTTAACATAAATTAGGAAAAATGCATCCGAGAACATTCGGAAAAATCTTCTATCAAATAAATTATATATTATTGTAAACGTAACAAATACAAGACAGATAAAACATTTGTCCGTGTTGTTTCAACAACCAAGAATAACAAACAATAGTTTTACATAAATCATGAAAAATGCCCTAGTGAACATTCCGGAATTCTTCAGGAAATCCTTCGTCACTTCCAGTAAAGTCACCAGAATAACAACTGATGGTATCAAATGATCCAGATACACATTGCATAACTTCTTCATGGTCCACTTCAAATCTTCTGATTCCATGACATCATCAAGTGATAATCATCAGAAATGTTTTCACCACACAACATAACGCCATTGTGTGTACTTTCTATATTAGGGGATGGTACACATGTATTTGTTTTATTTAAATAAACGAGATCATTTTGATCTATGACGTCATCATACCCACAAAGGCGATGAAAAGTAGAATGTTAAAGCCCATTTCGTTTCATCTAAATTTTAGCCCTTGGAGCATTACTCCAAACATCCCCGCATCTACAGTATCTACATGTAGGTACACTATCAAGCTTCAAGAAGAATTCCTTTTGTAGAGGAAGGTAGAAATATTACTTGTACGATAATATAACACCAGACTCTGTAAACAGTACAGGAGTCGGATTAGAAGAGTGATTTTAACTGGTCATCCGCAATTGTATCCTCCTTAAATAATAAACAACATCTTAATATAAATTAGGAAAAATGCATCAGAGAACTTACGGGAAAATCTTCTATCAAATAAATTATATATTATTGTAAACGTAACAAATACAAGACAGATAAAACATTTGTCCGTGTTGTTTCAACAACCAAGAATAACAAACAATCGTTTTATATACATCATAAAAAATGAAAATCTTCAGGAAATCCTTCACCACTTCCAGTAAAGTCATCAGAATAACAACTGATGGTATCGAATGATCCAGATACACATTCAATAACGTCTTCATGGTCCACTTCAAATCTTCTGATTCCATGACATCATCAAGTGATAATCATCAGAAATGTTTTCACCACACAACATAACGCCATTGTGTGTACTTTCTATATTAGGGGATAGTACACATGTATTTGTTTTATTTAAATAAACGAGATCATTTTGATCTATGACGTCATCATACCCACAAAGGCGATGAAAAGTAGAATGTTAAAGCCCATTTCGTTTCATCTAAATTTTAGCCCTTGGAGCATTACTCCAAACATCCCCGCATCTACAGTATCTACATGTAGGTACACTATCAAGCTTCAAGAAGAATTCCTTTTGTAGAGGAAGGTAGAAATATTACTTGTACGATAATATAACACCAGACTCTGTAAACAGTACAGGAGTCGGATTAGAAGAGTGATTTTAACTGGTCATCCGCAATTGTATCCTCCTTAAATAATAAACAACATCTTAATATAAATTAGGAAAAATGCATCAGAGAACTTACGGGAAAATCTTCTATCAAATAAATTATATATTATTGTAAACGTAACAAATACAAGACAGATAAAACATTTGTCCGTGTTGTTTCAACAACCAAGAATAACAAACAATCGTTTTATATACATCATAAAAAATGAAAATCTTCAGGAAATCCTTCACCACTTCCAGTAAAGTCATCAGAATAACAACTGATGGTATCGAATGATCCAGATACACATTCAATAACGTCTTCATGGTCCACTTCAAACTCATCTGATTCCATGACATTGTCAAAATATAATCCACTAGATGGCGTCGCTGTTGTTAACAAGGAACTGGTCATGTGATAATCATCAGAAATGTTTTCACCACACAACATAACACCATTGTTTGTACTTTCTATATTATTTAAATAAACGAGATCATTTTGATCTTTGACGTCATCATACCCACAAAGGGATTCCCCAATTTTCATCACTTCGGTATCTGTTGTATGATTGTCAAATATTTTTATTTCATTTGAAATTCCCGAGGCATCTCGATTATTAGATACGGTGTTGTCCCCGGCTTGATTTTCGCAAGAGTTCATGAACTGTAAATAAGACTGGAATTGTTTTAGTGACTTCGTATTATCAAATTCTAGACATGATTTTAGACATGTCATCCAGTCTTTTCTTGGTGAGTGCTGTTCTTTCTCTTGAATTAAAGATTTATTTTGTTCAGACAGACTTTCTGTGGTTTGGAAAAGTTGACGACGGCACCTTGGTGGGTTATCCTTATTTCTTAAAGTTCTTAATTTTCTTTTTCCTTGGCGGCAGAAAACCTATAAAATAATAAATATGACCATTACCAGTTTTATACCAAGAATAAATACCACTACGTCATACACCTGACTACATAAGGTGGCATCGTTACTAAACGAGTGGCTTGGACTTATTTAGTTAGGATTGTAAATTGTAAAATGAAATCAGGCTGACATCCAGTAACCGCGTACTTATAGCCACCCACACTATGCCGATTTTTAACTCTTATGTTTGAATATTATTATCAGACTTACCAAAGCCAAGTGACTGTTTTCATCTGGTAAAAAATCCATTTTACAATCAAATATTTGTTTCTTGTAAACTTTGGAATGAGGTCGAACTCACTTTAAACACAGTTTTATTTCGTAGCCAATTGATAATAATATTTGAAATGTCTTGTACTTCTTATACTACTAGTATTTTAAACTCTTTTTGGCAAATAGTCTTTTAACCAATGATATTTGAGATGACCAGCCATAACAGTTAAGTAGAATAACGGTAACTATATAATCCTAATTAATCCATTCATTAATCACGAGTATCAAAACTGAATACAGAAATTCCTCGTACCATTTTGTTTTCCAATCAACAACTTCGGGTCCCAACTCACTAACGATTAGGCTTTATTTGTTTGTTATCGATGTCTATTTTGTTTACAACCTCTGTTTCGGTATCATAATGGTTGTTCAGGATACTATTTGAATTAATATAATAATATATTAGCCCTTCCCTGAAAAAAAGATTCAGACAGAGTTAGTGTATACAAATCTGTATATGTATAAATGATAGATTTAATACATTTTGATGTATTCTGCTTCAATGGTGCCGTTCTGTGTGGCTTTCATGCACCTTTTCATATGGAAATAGTCTTAATGAGCTCAACATGTCCATAATATCATAATTAATGTATATGACATTAAAAGGTATTAAACAGCAAGAACGGCTCAATTTTAACAGGGTTTTCCTTATGTATCTAATTGTAGGATTTCTTCTGTTGAGTTCAAAGTTTGGGTAACCACAAAAGACTTGACTAAACGTATTTACATGTACATCCATTCAGATCAACCAGCCAAGGAATACGGTGGTGATTTTATTCTTTTTAAACTAAATTTACAGAGATGTATTGCCCCCTTCATCTAAATCCTCTAGTAAAGATGTTGTTATCGCTAACTAATGTAATTAGTAAGTTACATCCAAGTTTAAAATGGCAGTAATTTAATATCAGTGTCATCGAATAAGATGAACCCGGATTAAACGGTATAGCAAAACAACATTTAACTAAACATATATGTATTTTCATAAACGTATATTACGACTCGTTACCATGATGCACAATTCTAATGATCTAGGTTTTTAACAACCTTACAATTACAAGGACGCTACCATATTCTACTCATTTCTTTTAGACAAATTATAAATCATATAGCTCGTAAAATATATCAATTTCATTTAGTCTAACGATGTCGCAGACTCTTCCTTCGCTGTGTACAGTTGATAAAGTAGTTCTAATTAATGACAATTAATAATCAAATTTTAAACAGCATGGGTTAAATCTAATCACATTTATTTAGATTTTAGAAGCGCCGATAAACCCCTAACTGATTAATAGTGATTGTCGTGTGCTCAGCGAAACCCGAAAAGACAAATTTTAATCGGCATGGGTTAAATATAACCAGGATTAGTTAGACTTTAGAGGCGCCGATAGACCCCTAACTGATTCATATTGATTGTCGTGAGCTGAGCGAAACCCACAAAGACAAATTGTAAACAGCATGGGCTAAATATAATGAGATTTAGTTAGACTTTAGAGACACCGATATACCACTAACTGATTAATAATGATTGTTGTGTGCGGGACGAAACCCGAAAACACAAATCATTAAACAACATGGGTGAAATATAATCACATTTATTTCGACTTTATAGGTGCCGATAGACCCCTAACTGATTAACAATGGCTGTCGTGTGCGGGCCAAACCCCGAAGAGGCAAATTTTTAAACAGCATGGGGGAAATAATAATATAATCTCACTAAATTTTAGTTTAGAAGCGGCGACATACATCTAGCAGATAAATAGTTATTGTCGTATGCATAGAAAAAATTCGAAAAGACGCAAATTGTTGATCAGCATGGGTTAAATCTAATCAGATATTTTTTGCTTTTAGCAGCGCCGACAAGACACCTAAAACGGACAGGACAAGAAACTAAGATGGATAGAGGGCCTGTAATCTGCAAGAGTAGACAGTAACCCAGTGTTATCTGTTTTTTTTCAGTAAATTAAGAATTTAAAACATAAATAAATAGCCATTGAGTAATTATAATTTAATAAGGAAACACACTTACTTGTAGAAACTTCTAACATGCCAACGTTTTGTGCTATCAATTAAAACAATCCTATTTTGTCGAGTTAAATATAACAAAATGCTATATCTTTTTTAAACATAAAGAAAAATGTGCTATCAATCAAATCACATTATAGATTTGTTAATTATAACATAATGCTATATACTATGGGATAATATTTTTAGTTTTTAATAGATGTTTTAAGTGTATTTAGTCCTTTTTTTTAAAGAATAAGCCACAGGCGCGGATAGTTTAGTAGCCGTAAACTATTTCAAATGGCGAATCGACAGAATTCAGACGGTAGATTTGAAAATGAAGTGACAGACTCAGAATTATTTGTGAATGAAGTTATGGCGCCAAGTTCAAATGGGCTACATTCAGTCGCAGTTGATGTCCACAACACACCATCTACACCATTGAATGTTAGTGTCAAAAGGAAAGAGGTGAGCCCTTATATAAATACGATAGAAGTGGACACGAAAAAACATCGATATGATCAAGATGAACAAGAATTCGAGATTGAAAATCGTGGGGTTCATACATGGCCTAGTTCCGCGACAGGTGTAAAACGTTCAGACGATATAGGAAGGTTAACAGATGTTGTGGAAGTTCTGTCTCGCAATATGCAGTCTATGTGTCAGACATTAACCAATAAAATTGACGATTTAGAATTACATATTGAAGAGAAGATTTCTGAAAGAATAGCCAGATCAATAGACGAGAAAGTAAGTAACTGTGTAAGAAGAGAGATAGATGTTTTTAGGGGTGATATCGAAGGTCAAATTGACTCGATCAAAGTGCAAATCAGTCAGGCGGGTAGCTCTATGAGTAGTACTCCAGTAGACAAGTACCGATCAAGTCGAAAATGAAGAACATTGTCTTTTAGAATGCGAGCTGTATAGCGATTTTAGGAATGTTTTATTCACGTTAATACAAACTGTGTGTCCAAACTTTGCGTCTTTTAATAAATCTGATAAAATGTCTTTTATTCTGTCCAGTGACGAAGTAGTTAAGTTTAGTGCCAAAACCTGCTGTGATATTTTAAAAAGGCGGAGGCAAACTTTATATCCATGTTCATGAATGGGTTATTTTTTTTTTTAGCCTATTGTAGATATGAATTTTAAAATTTCCTCCGTATGTATGTTTTTTCTGTTATTTGTATTTTACTATGATTATTTATTTGTGTCTATGTAATGTTCATCTCGTCTCTCATAATTCTTAATGAATGGCAGTTTTTAGCATATTTTAATTTATGAATGTGATGTATTTATAACTGGTGAGACGTTAATAAACAACTACTACTACTACTAACACTAGTTACAGTGACAGCATAATAATGTAAATGACATGTATTATAATTAAACTGTAGTAAACACATATAATCAATGAATAAATTAAATATCAAGGCCAGTTACAGTGACAGCATAATAATGTAATTGACAAGTATTATAATTAAAGAACATTAACATTTAACGAGTTTTACACAACTGTAACAAAATTGTACAAACTGTAGTAAACACATCAATGAGTAAATTAAAAAAAAAGGTTTATAATTAAATTAGATCTGAATCCATCAATAAAATCAACATTTAACGAGTTTTAAACAACAATTATAAACTTGTATAAACTGTAGTAAATATAAATAATGAATAAATAAATGAATGTTATGATTTTGTCCTGTAGAGGAATAGTTTAAAACGTAATGTACTGTGGATACTTCTATTGCAATGTTGGCAAAAACAAAAATAAATTAATAAACAATGTACTAGTGTCATTAGTATTCCTTTTAAAGATCTTAAATTTTGTATCTATACATCAAAATAAAGCAGGTACTGCCGAAAAGGCAAATGTCAATTAATTAAAAAGATGGCTTAACGTTAATTAGTTCTATGCCAATCTATCACAGTTAACTGAAGGATTAACGGTTTATAGAAATTTGACATTAAACGTGGTATAAACTAAACTAACTGTAATTAGATTGATATAAAGAAATAGTAGTGATTATTGTATAGCTGACTATGATAGGATTACATTATGTTTATATATACTAGTTGTATACTATAGTATATAAAACATGTAGATAGTCAGTATATCATTAACTCTTCTACAACATACTTCTACCATAATGACCTCTACACATTTTCTAGCTGCACGTTTATTAAACAACTGGTTAATCAAGAATCCTATAGACGGGAACAATACAGGAAATTCCGATATCGATGAGAGTTTGTCTGGTTTGGGATGGTTACGAAATCTGAACGTTGGTAAATTTACCAATACAACACCAACACGTATCATATATTCACCATCTTCGGTATCCAGAGAGGTTTTACAGATCAAAGAGATCAATACAAATAGTTCTACAGAATATAGATATCACCAAAACAATGGTTTCAATAAACCTCCGTATTCATACGCCACCCTCATATCCATGGCAATCAGTGACACGGAGGAGAAGAGAATCAACTTATCTTCGATTTACAAGTGGATCACTGATAATTTTCCTTACTACAAAATGGCTGATTCACACTGGAAAAATTCAGTTCGACACAATCTTTCTTTAAACAAACGTTTTGAGAAGATCCCTCGACATCCTAATGAATCTGGTAAAGGTGGATATTGGAGAATAAAACCGGAAGTAAGTGACATCATTCAAAGGAGTGCTATAAAGAAACGCAGAACAAGTGACGATCGATGCTGTCCTCCACCAACTAAACGATGTAAAACCAAAGAAGAGCCCTTGGAGGTAGTGAGTTATGATGCAATAAGAAAGACAAATTCTTGCGGCAACTTTTCTCTGAATATTTCGACAGTACAGAAACGTGTTTGTAAAAATGATTTTTATTTGTCACCAGAGCAACAACAATACCCTAAAGAAAATATTATTAACATTAAAACTGAAAATGTGATAAATGACGATATTTATGGTAGATCCATTACTCCAGACACTTCCGGTGATGAATTTAATGACATTAAAAGTTATACAATGTCTTCTCGAGTTTCAAGTTATGACGATAATTCTGTAGATGTGACGTGTTTTGATGATCTTCTTGTTTTTAATTGTACTGATGAATCTAGGAATATTGTCCATGATGAATCAAGAGATCACCAACTAAACGATGATTCTTTAGATTTATCTTTAATATCAGATGGAAGTGGTGATCATGATTGGTGGCAGAAAGACTTTGATTGTAGTGAAAACTTTAATAAAAATCATGGACTAAATACATTAGATTGTTCCTCATATCTAGACAATGATTGTAATGAAATATATATTTCACCCTTAGATAACATTGATAATGATATAGATATATGTAAAATGTTAAATATTTAATCTAGATTAATGAATTATTTTACTTTTAATATTTGTGTACTTCATATATAGTGCTTTGTTTTGGTTTAGTAAAATTATTGAATTTATTTTTTATTCTTTTCTTTGTTCCGGTCATATAGTAATGCTCTAATACAGATTGCGATATAAACTAAAATATACGTCAATGAATTTGTTTACAATCTCAAACGAATAATTCTATTTCATGAATTCGGTTTTTTTTTCTATCTCTAAAGTTGGGATGAAAACTAACTTCCTGTATTCTCAAATTAGCCAAGAGTCCATCTTTAATACATTCATCTCTTTCTCTTGTTTACGACACTTTTGTCTTATTCCTATCTGATATTGTCAGGGATACTTTCCGTGCAGGATTTATTCCGACAGCTTAGTGATCCAGAGTCCACGTATCCTCTATCAGTATTTTTCATCCACAGACTCTTAGATACTGCTTAATGTCTTATAAATAATAATACGAAACGAAGCAACTCCTGCGCCCATGCTCCCACTACGGACCCATACCAGAATTTCACCCGAAAGATGTTTGTATGTTAGATGATCATAATTCTAAAGAGAACGATCCAATTTATTGGGAAAACGATCTGAATTTTCAGCGCATATTTTATATAAAAATTACATTGTCTTACTTACAGTTCATTACGACTGTTTTACGATTGTTCTCGGGCAAATAGTTCGTAAGGTATAATTATGTACTGCATAAAATAGTGCTTTGTATTTGTTTAGTAAAATTATTGAAATATTTCTTTACTGTCTGTTTCTTTGTTTCGACCATAATATAATACAGATTAGGTATCAATTAAAATAGACAATGTATCTATCTACAATCCCCAATAAATTAGTCACGTTCTATTTCATAATTAATTAAGGCACTGTCGGGATATTCCATTCGTAAATCTGACATGCTTCATTACTGTATGTAATTCTCAAAATAGCCCAGAAACTGTCAACAAATCCGGTTTGCAACTTCTTATTTTCGTGATTTTTATCTCATCCCCATCTGAAATCCTTGTGAGTCTTTCTGTATCCTTTATACGTAGTCCATGGATCTTCTAGCTGTAGGTTTCATCCACAGACTCTCGATCATGCTTCAATGTCTTGTAAGTAATAACCATGCAAAACGAAACAACCCCGATCCCCCGTTCGCACCGAAGGTCCAGGGCAAGGCTTCACCACGTTTGTTTATCAGAAGATCTTAATTCTAGAGAGAGGTGCTATTCACAGGGGAAACAATCAGAATTTTGAGGTCCTTTGTCAATACAGGAGCTGTCCTAAGTAAATCTTATTCTGGGTCATTTATTTCCTATGTTTAATCGTTTTTGGTATATTTTCTTCGATATCGGGGATATTTTCTATCAGATGGAAGTGGTGATCATGATTGGTGGCAGAAATACTTTGAGTGTTTTCCATATGAATAGCACCTCTCTCTAGAATTAAGATCGTCTGACAAACAAATGATTGTAATGAAATATATATTCCACCCTTAGATAATATTTATTATGATATGGATATAAGTAAAATGTTTAATATTTAATCTAGTTATATCCTGTTTCCTTTTTGTACTGCATAATATAGTGGTTAGTATTTCTTTAGTAAAGTTATTGATGCGTGGATTTAAAAATTAATATGTAAATTTATGAATATAATTTAAATGAATTAAATGATATAAATGCATAACATGCTTCTTTAATATTTTGTTTGTTACAACCATATACATGTATAAATAATAATATACAGACTTAGATATGTACACTGAAATGTAAGACAATGTTTCCATTCACAATTTCCAAAGGTTCAACCATCTTGAATTATAGGGATTGGATGGTTTGCATTCCATGGTGTTTTATTTGTAAAGCTGATACAAACCTAGCTCCCACAGATTATTAAAAGTCTATTCGACAAAGACACGTCACCTAACTCAGCTACAGACCTCATGACCAAAATCACACGCGTTACACCATTCGACTAACCTACCCTCAAGGCTAAGTGAATGGTTTATGCCCATTACTATTTCTAGGAACTTCAATGGGTGAATGTTTCAGATCCCGTGTATATTTCCATCTACTTCCTTCTTGTGTATCTCAAGATTTTCATGATGAACCTCATACGTGCTTTTGGGAAAGAGGTTGCCACATGTTGCTTCATATGTGCTGGAAAGCGTTCTACCAAAAACGAAAATTTGAGAAAAAGTAAGAGTCGGTCTTCATTAATCTATAAATAAATTCAACGTGTTTTAACTGTTATAATTTTTATGAATCTCGAAACTTCTCTAATTTTAAAAACAAAATATTGTGAATAATTAGATAAAAAGATGGAAAAGAAATTTACTTCATAGACTTCCAGTGATGACAGTAAGGTTATGCAATGCTTTCATCGGGCCAAGTTTCAAAAGAAAACACACTTCAAGACAAGTAGAATGTTATAGCCCATTTTATTTCATATAATCTTTATCCCTTGGAGCATTACTCCAAACATCTCTCCATCTACTTTATCTAGGTGCAGTATCAAACTTCAAAATGAATTCATTTTGCAGAGGCGGATGGAAATATTACTTGTACGATAACATAACACCAGACACGCTCTGCAAACAGTATAGGTATTGGAGGAGTGATCTTAATTGGCCATCCGCAGTTGTCTACTCATCCCTCAGCAAGTTGGCTTCATCCACAGACCCTAAACTGCTCAGAGCACACAATTCATTCTACATTTATCAAAATAATGTAAAGCTCTACTCTCCACCCATATCCTGTATGGGTGTGCCCCTAAATGAACAGAAATATCGTCTCGGACATCTGCTTCGCCCTTGACAGAGAGAGAGAGAGAGATTTCTTATTAATTGGGAAAACCCAAATTTTAATTTTTAGGGAATCTTTACTCAATATTGACATTGATAGGTTTGGTTTGTGTGTACCATGTCGCGTAGTTTACAAAATTTATTCAATCCAAAGTTGTTTCCAATATTTAATATGGGCTACCTACATAATGTCGGCTTCATAGAATACATTCTAATAAATACTGTTTTAAAAGATATAGAGATAATTTATCCTTAAATACAATTATATACAAAACTATTAAATGTATATTAAATATAGACTAAATAATCACAAATTGCGTATCACAGATATAATTTAATATCAAATAAAAACAGATAATTAAAAAAACTATTATAACAACTATTCAACAAATTGATATCAATAAATTACATATTAATGTTGTACAATTATTGTAAACGTAACAAAGACGTTTTAACCACGGATAATAAACAAAATCTTAACATAAATTAGGAAATATGCATCCGAGAACATTCGGAAAAATCTTCTATCAAATAAATTATATATTATTGTAAACGTAACAAATACAAGACAGATAAAACATTTGTCCGTGTTGTTTCAACAACCAAGAATAACAAACAATAGTTTTACATAAATCATGAAAAATGCCCTAGTGAACATTCCGGAATTCTTCAGGAAATCCTTCGTCACTTCCAGTAAAGTCACCAGAATAACAACTGATGGTATCAAATGATCCAGATACACATTGCATTACTTCTTCATGGTCCACTTCAAATCTTCTGATTCCATGACATCATCAAGTGATAATCATCAGAAATGTTTTCACCACACAACATAACGCCATTGTGTGTACTTTCTATATTAGGGGATAGTACACATGTATTTGTTTTATTTAAATAAACGAGATCATTTTGATCTATGACGTCATCATACCCACAAAGGCGATGAAAAGTAGAATGTTAAAGCCCATTTCGTTTCATCTAAATTTTAGCCCTTGGAGCATTACTCCAAACATCCCCGCATCTACAGTATCTACATGTAGGTACACTATCAAGCTTCAAGAAGAATTCCTTTTGTAGAGGAAGGTAGAAATATTACTTGTACGATAATATAACACCAGACTCTGTAAACAGTACAGGAGTCGGATTAGAAGAGTGATTTTAACTGGTCATCCGCAATTGTATCCTCCTTAAATAATAAACAACATCTTAATATAAATTAGGAAAAATGCATCAGAGAACTTACGGGAAAATCTTCTATCAAATAAATTATATATTATTGTAAACGTAACAAATACAAGACAGATAAAACATTTGTCCGTGTTGTTTCAACAACCAAGAATAACAAACAATCGTTTTATATACATCATAAAAAATGAAAATCTTCAGGAAATCCTTCACCACTTCCAGTAAAGTCATCAGAATAACAACTGATGGTATCGAATGATCCAGATACACATTCAATAACGTCTTCATGGTCCACTTCAAACTCATCTGATTCCATGACATTGTCAAAATATAATCCACTAGATGGCGTCGCTGTTGTTAACAAGGAACTGGTCATGTGATAATCATCAGAAATGTTTTCACCACACAACATAACACCATTGTTTGTACTTTCTATATTATTTAAATAAACGAGATCATTTTGATCTTTGACGTCATCATACCCACAAAGGGATTCCCCAATTTTCATCACTTCGGTATCTGTTGTATGATTGTCAAATATTTTTATTTCATTTGAAATTCCCGAGGCATCTCGATTATTAGATACGGTGTTGTCCCCGGCTTGATTTTCGCAAGAGTTCATGAACTGTAAATAAGACTGGAATTGTTTTAGTGACTTCGTATTATCAAATTCTAGACATGATTTTAGACATGTCACCCAGTCTTTTCTTGGTGAGTGCTGTTCTTTCTCTTGAATTAAAGATTTATTTTGTTCAGACAGACTTTCTGTGGTTTGGAAAAGTTGACGACGGCACCTTGGTGGGTTATCCTTATTTCTTAAAGTTCTTAATTTTCTTTTTCCTTGGCGGCAGAAAACCTATAAAATAATAAATATGACCATTACCAGTTTTATACCAAGAATAAATACCACTACGTCATACACCTGACTACATAAGGTGGCATCGTTACTAAACGAGTGGCTTGGACTTATTTAGTTAGGATTGTAAATTGTAAAATGAAATCAGGCTGACATCCAGTAACCGCGTACTTATAGCCACCCACAATATGCCGATTTTTAACTCTTATGTTTGAATATTATTATCAGACTTACCAAAGCCAAGTGACTGTTTTCATCTGGTAAAAAATCCATTTTACAATCAAATATTTGTTTCTTGTAAACTTTGGAATGAGGTCGAACTCACTTTAAACACAGTTTTATTTCGTAGCCAATTGATAATAATATTTGAAATGTCTTGTACTTCTTATACTACTAGTATTTTAAACTCTTTTTGGCAAATAGTCTTTTAACCAATGATATTTGAGATGACCAGCCATAACAGTTAAGTAGAATAACGATAACTATATAATCCTAATTAATCCATTCATTAATCACGAGTATCAAAACTGAATACAGAAATTCCTCGTACCATTTTGTTTTCCAATCAACAACTTCGGGTCCCAACTCACTAACGATTAGGCTTTATTTGTTTGTTATCGATGTCTATTTTGTTTACAACCTCTGTTTCGGTATCATAATGGTTGTTCAGGATACTATTTGAATTAATATAATAATATATTAGCCCTCCCATGAAAAAAAGATTCAGACAGAGTTAGTGTATACAAATCTGTATATGTATAAAAGATAGATTTGATACATTTTGATGTATTCTGCTTCAATGGTGCCGTTATGTGTGGCTTTCATGCAACTTTTCATATGGAAATAGTCTTAATGAGATCAACATGTCCATAATATCATAATTAATGTATATGACGTTAAATTGTAATAAACAACAAGATCGGCTCAATTTTAACAGGTTCTCCTTATGTATCTAATTGTAGGATTTCTTCTGTTGAGGTCAAAGTTTGGGTAACCACAAGAGACTTGACTAAACGTATTTACATGTACATCCATTCAGATCAACCGGCCAAGGAATAAGGTGGTGATTTTATTCTTTCTAAACTAAATTTACAGAGATGTATTGCTCCCTTCATCTAAATCCTTTAGTAAAGATGTTGTTATAGTTTAATATAAAGCTGTATTACAATGTCCATTAGTGTCATAAACGGTTTCCCTCATAAACTAGTGTAATTATTAAGTAACATCCAAGTTTAAAATGGCAGTAATTTAATATCAGTGTCATCTAATAAGATGAACCCGGATTAAACTGTATAGCAAAACAACATTTAACTAAACATATATGTATTTTCATAAACGTATATTACGACTCGTTACGATGATGCACAATTCTAATGATCTACGTTTTTAACAACCTTACAATTACAAGGACGCTACCATATTCTACTCATTTCATTTAGACAAATTTTAAATCATATAGCTCGTTTAATATATCAATTTCATTTAGTCTAACGATGTCGCAGACTCTTCATTCGCTGTGTACAGTTGATAAAGTAGTTCTAATTAATGGCAATTAATAATCATGGGTTAAATCTAATCACATTTATTTAGATTTTAGAGGCGCCGATGGTCCCCTAAATGATTAAAAGTGATTGCCGTGTGCTGAGCGAAACCCGAAAAGACAAATTTACATCAGCATGGGTTAAATATAACCAGGATTAGTTACACTTTAGAGGCGCCGATAGACCCCTAACTGATTCATATTGATTGTCGTGTGATGAGCGAAACCCGAAAAGACGAATTGTAAACAGCATGGGCTAAAAATAATGAGATTTAGTTAGACTTTAGAGACGCCGATAGACCCTATAACTGATTATTAATGATTGTTGAGTGCGGAATGAAACCCGAAAACACAAATCATTAAACAACATGGGTGAAATATAATCACATTTATTTAGACTTTATAGGTGCCGATAGACCCCTAGCTGATTAACAATGTCTGTCCTGTGCGGCCCAAACCCGAAGAGGCAAATTTTTAAACAGCATGGGGGAAATAATAATATAATCTCACTAAATTATAGTTTAGAAGCGGCGACATACATCTAGCAGATAAATAGTTATTGTCGTATGCATAAGAAACAATTCGAAAAGACGCAAATTATGGATCAGCATGGGTTAAATCTAACCAGTTATTTTTTGCTTTTAGCGGCGCCGACCAGACACCTAAAACGGACAGGACAAGAAAGTAAAATGGATAGAGGGCCTGTAATCTGCAAGAGTAGACAGGAACCCAGTGTTATCTGTTTTGTTCAGTAAATTAAGAATTTAAAACATAAATTAATAACCATTGAGTAATTATAATTTAATAAGGAAACACAATTTCGTGTAGAAACTTCTAACATGCCAACGTGTTGTGCTATCAATTAAAACAATCCTATTTTTGTCGAGTTAAATATAACAAAATGCTATATCTATTTTCAAACAGAAATAAAAATTTGCTATAAATCAAAACACATTATAGATTTGTTAATTATAAAAAAAACAATATAGCAACACATGTTACAGTAACAGCATAATAATGTAATTGGCATGTATTGTACATACAATGATGTAAGGTGTTCCGTTCGTGTAAATGGTCGACTTACTCCTTGGTTTGATGCAAAAGTGGGCGTTAAACAGGGCTGCTTATTGTCACCACTACTGTTTTCTATCTACGTTAACGATCTAGCCACAGCTATAAATGAATTAAATTGTGGCGTTGATATTGATAATTGTAATGTAGGTACTTTACTGTATGCAGACGATATTGCTTTAATTGCACCGTCAGAAGACAAACTGCAAATTATGTTAAATGAAATTAGTTCTTGGTGCTATAAATGGCGTTTATCTGTAAATCAGTCAAAGACTAAAATTGTACATTTTAGACCATCTACATGGCAAGTATCGGAGAGAATATTTACCATTGGAAATTTGAATATTGATTATTGTGAAAGTTATAAGTACTTAGGTCTATGGCTAGATGAGCATCTGAATTTTAAGCTGTGTGTTAATGAGCTATCCAAGTCAGCAAGCAGAGCTCTGGCGGCCCTTTGTTCAAAACACTTCCAGGCAGGAGGATTCCCATATAACATATTCACTAGGCTCTTCGAGTCTTTGGTTCAACCCATCATCCTCTATGGGGCGGGAATTTGGGGCATTACTGAGCACCATAAATTGAACAGTGTCCAAAATCGAGCATGTAAAGTATTCCTTGGTTTAAAACGGAACAGTCCAAACTTAGCAGCTAGAGGGGATATGGGATGGACTTCGTGTCTCACGAAACAGACAACAGAAGTACTCAGATTATTTTGTCGTTTAAAAAGTCTACCCAGTAGCAGATTACCTGTTATAATTAGTAATTGGTCACTCAGACGAGCTAAATCTTGGGAAAAGAAAGTACACGCCCTGGTAAAAAATCTTAAAATAAGTCATATATGTGATGTCAAATCTATAAACAAGTCTCATTTAAAAGCTTTAAAGCGTCATTTATTCCAAAATGACGAGAGTAAATGGTTCCAAGAGTTATGGAATGACAGCAAAAACCCCAATGGCAACAAAATGAGAACCTATCGTCTGTTTAAAAAGGATTTGAAACCCGAACCTTATGTTTTAGTTAACAATCTCCCACGCCATATACGTAAAGCCACGTCATTATTACGCAGCGGTAGCTCTGATCTAATGATCGAAAAACTGAGATACAGTCACCCCCCAACCCCATTAATTTGTCGATTATGTCCCTTCTGCTCAGAGATTGAGACAGAATCCCATTTTTTAATCGAATGCAAAATGTACTCCGACCTTCGTTACGGACCCTTTAAAGAAATGCATAAGATAGACACAAGTTTCTATAAAATGTCCATAAAAGAGAAAGTAATAAGTATTTTTTCTAGTGATATCAACCCCAGTATGATATGCAATTTTATATTTGACATGTTTCAAAGGAGAGCCCGTTTTTTAAAAGATATGTGATATCATTTTTATTTTAATATAAATCTGTATTTTAGATAATTATATATATATATATATATATGTCCAGTGTCCCATAGGCCGTCATGGCCGGGCGATGTTCTTTTTAATTAAGTTTTTAATTGGATTATGATATGTAAATGTACATCGTGTGACACTTTAATAAACACTACTTCTTCTTCTTCTTCTATAATCAATGAATAAATTAAATGTCAAGGCCAGTTACAGCGACAGCATAATAATGTAATTGACAAGTGTTAGAATTAAACTGTAGTAAACACATATAATCAATAAATAAATTAAATATCAAGGCCAGTTACAGTGACAGCATAATAATGTAATTGACAAGTGTTATAATTAAAGAACATTAACATTTTATCGAGTTTTACACAACTGTAACAAAATTGTACAAACTGTAGTAAATACATCAATGAATAAATTAAAAGCGTTATAATTAAATTAGATCTGAATCTATAAATAAAATCAACATTTAACGAGTTTTAAACAACTGTTATAAACTTGTATAAACTGTAGTAAATATAAATAATGAATAAATAAATGAATGTTATGATTTTGTTATGTAGAATAATGGTCTAAAATGTAATGTACTGTGGATACTTCTATTGCAATGTTGGCAAAAACAAAAATAAATTAATAAACAATGTACTAGTGTCATTAGTATTCCTTTTAAAGATCTTAAATTTTGTATCTATACATCAAAATAAAGCAGGTACTGCCGAAAAGGCAAATGTCAATTAATTAAAAAGATGGCTTAACGCTAATTAGTCCTATGCCAATCTATCAAATTTAACTGAAGGATTAACGGTTTATATAAATTTGACATTAAACGTGGTATAAACTAAACTAACTGTAATAAGATTGATATAAAAATAGCAGTGATTATTGTATAGTTGACTATGATAGGATTACAGTATGTTTATATATACTAGTTGAATACTATAGTATATAAAACATGTAGATAGTCAGTATATCATTAACTCTTCTACAACATACATCTACCATAATGACTTCTACACATCTTCTAGCTGCACGTTTATTAAACAACTGGTTAATCAAGAATCCTATATACGGAAAGAATACAGGAAATTCCGATATCGATGAGAGTTTGTCTGATTTGGGATGGTTACGAAATCTGAATGTTGGTAAATTTACCAATTCAACACCAACACCAACACGTATCATATATTCACCATCTTCACTTTCCAGGGAAGTTTTACAGACCAAAGAGATAAACGCAAATAGTTCTACAGAATATAGATATCACCAAAACAATGGTTTCAATAAACCTCCGTATTCATACGCCACCCTCATATCCATGGCAATCAATGACACGGAGGGGAAGAGAATCAACATATCTTCGATTTACAAGTGGATCACTGATAATTACCCTTACTACAAAATGGCTGATTCACACTGGAAAAATTCAGTTCGACACAATCTATCTTTAAACAAACGTTTTGAGAAAATCCCTCGACGACCTAATGAATCTGGTAAAGGTGGATATTGGAGAATCAAACCGGAAGTAAGTGACATCATTCAAAGGGGTACCGTAAAGAAACGCAATACGAGTGAAGATCGATGCTGTCCTCCATCAACTAAACGATGTAAAACCAATATTTCAAGAGTACATGAACATGTTTGTAAAACCGAATTTAATTGGTCACCAGAGCAACAACAATACCCTAAAGAAAATATTGTTAACATTAAAACTGAAAATGTGATAAATGACGATCTTTATGGTAAATCTATTACTCCAGGCACTTCCGGTGATGAATTTAATGACATGAAAGGTTATACAATGTCTTCACCTATTTCAAGTTATGACGATAATTCTGTAGATATGACGTGTTTTGATGACCTGCTTGTTTTTAATTGTACTGATGAATCTAGGAATATTGTTCTTGATGAATCAAGAAATCACCAACTAAACGATGATTCTTTAGATTTATCTTTAATATCAGATGGAAGTGGTGATCATGATTGGTGGCAGAAACACTCCGATTGTAGTAAAAACTTTAATAAAAATCATAGACTAAATACATTAGATTGTTCCTCATATCTAGATAATGATTGTAATGAAATACATATTCCACACTTAGATAACATTGATAATGATATAGATATATGTAAAATGTTAAATATTTAATCTAGAATAATGATCTATTTTACTTATTGTGCTGTGTACTGCATAATATAGTGCTTTGTATTTGTTTAGTAAAATTATTGAAATGTTTTTTTACTGTTTGTTTCTTTTTTCCGACCATACAGTTATAATATAATACAGATTGGGTATCAATTAAAATTGACAATGTATCTATCTGCAATCCAAAAAAAATTAGTCACGTTCTATTTCGTCAGAAATTAAGGCACTGTCGGGATATTCTATTCGTAAATCTGGCATGCTACCTTACTGTATGTAATTCTCAAAATAGCCCAGAAACTGTCAACAAATCCGGTTTGCCTTTTTATTTTCGTGATTTTAATCCAGGGCAAGGCTTCACCATGTTTGTTTGTCAGACGATCTTATTTCTAGAGAGAGGTGCTATTCATAGGGGAAACAATCAGAATTATGAGGTCCTTTGCCAATATAGGAGCTGTCCTAAATAAATCTTATTCTGTGTCATTTATTTCCTATGTGTTAATCGTTTTGGGTATATTTTCTTCGTTATCGGGGATGTTTTCTATCAGATGGATGGAAGTGGTGATCATGATCTAGAATTAAGATCGTCTGACAAACAAATGATTGTAATGTAATATATATTCCACCCTTAGATAACATTTATAATGATATGGATATAAGTAAAATGTTTAATATTTAATCTACTTATATTTTATTTCCTTTTTGTACTGCATAATAAAGTGCTTAGTATTTCTTTAGTAAAGTTACAACCATATACATGTATAAATAATAATATACAGACTTAGATATGTACACTGAAATGTAAGACAATGTTTCCATTCATAATTTCCAATGATCCAGCCATCTTGGGTTTTTTATGGTTTGGATGGTTTGCATGCCATGGTGTTTTATTTGTAAAGCTGATACAAAACTAGCTCCCACAGATTATTAAAAGACTACTCGACAAAGACACGTCACCTAACTCAGCGACAGACCTCATGACCCAAATCGCACGCGTTATACCATTCGACTATCCTACCCTCAAGGCTACCTGAATGGTTTATGCCCATTACTGTTTCTAGTAACTCCAATGGGTCTATGTTTCAGATCCCGTGTATACTTCCTTCTACTTCCTGCTTGTGTATCTCAAGATTTTCATGATGAACCTCATACGTGCTTTTGGGAAAGAGGTTGCCACATGTTGCTTCATCTGTGGTAGAAAGCGTTCTACCAAAAACGAAAATTTGAGAAAAAGTAAGAGTCGGTCTTAATTAATCTATAAATAAATTTAACGTGTTTTTACTGTTACAATTTTTATGAATCTCGAAACTTCTCTAATTTTAAAAACAATATATTGTGAAGAAACACACTTCAAGACAAGTAGAATGTTATAGCCCATTTTATTTCATCTAATCTTTATCCCTTGGAGCACTACTCCAAACATCTCTCCATCTACATTATCTAGGTGCAGTATCAAACTTCAAAATGAATTCCTTTTGCAGAGGAGGTGGAAATATTACTTGTACGATAACATAACACCAGACACGCTCTGCAAACAGTACAGGAGTCGGTTTGGGGGAGAGATCTTACTCATTAGGAAAACCCAAATTTGAATGTTTAGGGAATCTTTGCTCAATATTGACATTGAAAGGTTTGGTATGTGTGTATATTCCATGTCGCGTAGTTTACAAAATTTATTCAATCCAAAGTTGTTTCCCATATTTAATATGGGCTACCTACATAATGTCGGCTTCATAGAATACATTCTAATAAATACTGTTTTAAAAGATATAGAGATTATTTATTCTTAAATACAATTATATGCAAAGCTTTCAAATGTATATTAAATATAGACTAATAGTAAGTGCAGGGGGACTGCACCACATATGATTTACACAAAAGACAAACATAGCGACAAGACACCATACTCAAAAAACAACAACAAACAAACAATTCAAAAAAAGCGAATGGATCCGGTGGCTAGCCGTAAGCGTCCACTGCGCTGTACAGTCCCGGGCCATTGGTGACACAGACTTCACTCATATTTAAAAACAACTGGGAATGCAACCCAAAGAAATAATTATATAGTGTCAGCATGAGTCATAATCTATTATATGTTGTAAGAATTACGAATGTAAGTAGGCCTATATTGTTGTATAAATTCCGCTACCCAAGTAACCACATAGTTAAATGTATCAGAAGTAGGCCTAGTTCAAACTAAATCAAATCAATAAAAGGATTGAAGTATATTAAATGCATTTAGAACACACATTACAACCGTCACAGAAACAAAAACAAAACTGATTACAAGAAGCAAAGGAATATAGACTATCTAGGGATACAGCCGAGCCGTCTGCTGACTGAGTGGCGTGACGTGAATCTGCCGTAATAGTTGTTATGACGTCGTGGTTTAGAAGGTGCAATTTCCCGATAAAAGGGCGATAATCTAGATAAAATAACGTTGAAATCTAAAAACTATTAGTTTTTAAGACCATGCAATTGTACAAACCATAGTATAATTATTATATAATGTCCCACGTAAGAAATGAAAAACAGGAATGCTAAAGAAATCGTAAGTTATTAGTGTAATCCTAAAGGCATAAAAATAAGGTCAATAATCCAGATAGGACTAGACATCTAGAAGCAATTTATATAGAAACATTATCCAATATGTAGTCAGTATTATCGCTATAAGAAATGTCAAACTTATTATGTTGAAGAAATGGAAGTTTTGAAATTTCTTTCAAAATGCGTAATTGTGTACCACCTTTGGCCGTGCACTTAAAATTAAGAGTTTTTATTCGGGAAAGAAATAGTTCTTTATTGTTGCATATTTTTAAAAATCGTAATGCCTGTGAATAGAAAACATTGTATAGTGTCGTATCTGGTATTTTACTATGAGCTGACGGGTATTTTACTACTTCAAACCAAATTTGTCCGTTTTATCGAATATACCGACATTAAATTTGTTATTAATTATATTGATGTCCAAGTCAAGGACAGATGCATTTATAGTGCCCGAATTTTCTTTATTTAATATAAGTTCAGGAGGATATATTTCATCTTTGTATTTATTGAAATTACCATTATCATTGATCGGTGTTATGTCATCAATGTAACGGAAGGTATAATTTAGACTTTTTGCTACCTTGTAATCTGTTTTTCTCTTATGGTCTTGAAAGTCGAATTCGTATTTATATAAATGTGCATTTGCCATAAATGGGGCGGGGTCAGTTCCCATTGGTAAACCAATAGTTTGTTGTATTATCTGATCCCCAACCTCAAATATGGCATTGTCAATGAGAAAATGTATAATATTTTGAAATTTTTCTTTATCGAAAACTACAGTATTGGCATTGCGCCGTTTTATGATCCATATCACAAATTGCGTATCACAGATATAATTATATATCAAATAATAAGAAATAATTTAAAATACTATTATAATAACTATTTAACAAATTTATATCAATAAATTACATAATAATGTTGTACAATTATTGTAAACGTAACAAAGGCGTTTTAACCATGAATAATAAACAAAATCTTAACATATATCAGGAAAAATGCATCAGAGAACATTCGGAAAATCTTCTATCAAATAAATTATATATAATGTAAACGTAACAAATACAAGACAGATAAAACATTTGTCCGTGTTGTTTCAACAACCAAGAATAACACACAATAGTTTTACATAAATTATGAAAAATGCACTAGTGAACATTCTGGAAAATCTTCAGGAAATACTTCGTCACTTCCAGTAAAGTCATCAGAATAACAACTGGTGGTATCAAATGATCCAGATACACATTGAATAACGTCTTCCTGGTCCACTTCAAACTCATCTGATTCCATGACATCATCAAAAGATAAACCACTTGATGGCGTCGCTGTTGTTAACCAGGAACTGGTCATGTGATAATCATCAGAAATATTGTCACCACACAACATAACGCCACTGTTTGTACTTTCTATATTAGGAGATAGTACACATGTATTTGTTTTATTTAAATAAACGAGATCATTTTGATCTATGACGTCATCATATCTACAAAGAGCTTCCCCAATTCTCATCACTTCGGTATCTGTTGTATGATTATCAAATATTTTTATTTCATTTGAAATTCCCGAGGCATCTCGATTATCAGGTACGATGTTGTCCCCCGATTGATTTTCGCAAGAGTTCATGAGCTGTAAATAAGACTGGAATTGTTTTAGTGATGTCGTATTATCAAATTCTAGACATGATTTTAGACATGTCACCCAGTCTTTTCTTGGCAAGTGCCCTTCTTTATCTTGATTTAAAGATTTATTTTGTTCAGACAGACTTTCTGTGGTTTGGAAAAGTTGACGACGGCATCGTGGCGGATTATCTTTATTTCTTAAAGTTCTTAATTTTCTTTTTCCTTGACGGCAGAAAACCTATAAAATAATGAATATGACAATTACCAGTTTAATACCCAACATAAATACCACTACGTCATTTACCTGACTACATAGGGTGACATCGTTACTAAACGAGTAGCTTGGACGTATAAGTTTAGTAAGCATTGTAAAGTGTAAAAGGAAATCGGGTTGACATTCAGTAACCGCGTACTTAAAGCCATCCGTACAGATTTTAAACTCTTGTATTTGAATATTAACATACAACTTACCAAAGCCAAGTGACTATTTTCATCTGGTAAAAAATCCATTTTATAATCAAATATTTATTTCTTGTAAACTTTTGAATGAGGTCGAACTCCCTTTACACACAGTTTAATTTCGTAGCCAATTGATAATAATATATGAAATGTCTTGTACTTTTTATACTATTTGAAACTTTTTGGCAGATAGTCATAATTTAACCAATGATATTTGAGAGGTGTATTCCCGGGAAGGCGCAGTTACAGAGCGTAACCAAAATTAATCCTTCCCGGGAAGGCGCAGATATCGACTTGTCGGCTTTCGTTTGAAGAGAGACACGTTGTTATTAGGACCCAATTAACGGTGTTAAAGATTTTTTGAATTTATGTTCACTCTGAATTTTTTTCACCAATTGGCAACTAATGATGAATATCATCAAATCACCCAAGGGTTATTCTTCATTCATCAAAATATTTATTTTATTATAATAACGAATTTTCTCTCACGGTCTCTCAGTTTTTGTAATTTGCTTATTTTCTTACCAAATTATATTTCAGATGAATTTTGAATTGGCAGCAAAACAAGCAGTGTTGGAAATATTCCCAAATACGGAATGGAAAGGCTGTTTTTTTTTCATTTTACCCAGTGTATTTGGAGACGAACACAAAATGCAGGTCTACAAGTACAATATAGAGACGACCAAGAAATACAGAAGGTAGTACGGAGAATTTCAGCTCTACCGTTGGTGCCAGTTGAACGGGTAGGTGTATTTTATTATGTCTTGCTGCATATGCCCTGGAACGTTTTGAACACTTTGTTATCAAATTTATTTATCAAGTCTATTTTACTTGCAGGTTGAAAATGCATGCCTTCACATTGTAGCGGCAATTTCACCTAATCCGAAAATAGAAGAATTGGCTGATTATTTTACAAATCAATGGTTCGAGGGAGAATTTTCAACTTACCAGTGGAACCATTACAATACAGAGGAACACAGGACCAACAACACTCTGGGAGGATGGCATTCGAGGGTCAAAAAGCTTGTCGGAAAAGCCCATCCGAATGTTTTTGAATTGATAGCATTTTTACAACAGGAGCAACATATTAATGAAATAAGAATAGTGCAATATGCTGGCGGACAGGAACCACCAAAGAAAAGACACAAATATGCCCAACTTCAAAACAAGGTCCAGGAATTGAAAAGAAGTTACGAGGTTAGTTAAGTATTTAGACAGGGTGTCTTATTTGGCGAAATTGAACTGATTGTAGTTGTTTTTATTTCTTAAGTTTTTGTTATAGTATAATTATGTTTTTTATTTATTTGGTGAAATTAATTTTTGTTATAGTAGAATTGTGTTTTTTATTTATTTGATGAAATTAATTTTTGTTATAGTATAGTTATGTTTTTATTTATTTGACGAAATTAATTATTGTTAGAGTATAGTTATTTTTTTATTTGTTTTTGAAGAAATTAAATGAATATTTGTTTTAAATATATGTTTTTTTTTTGTTTTTGAAGAAATTAAATGAATTTTTGTTATACTATAGTTATGTTTTTTTTTTCTTATACCACGACTGATGCTAAAATGTTGGTTAATTAGTTATAGTGGGGATTATGAAAGATTAAATTCTTATCATAACACTCTATAACACCATTGTTACGTTTTTTAATCCATTTTAATCCATTTTAATCCTTAGGGGCTGGATTCCCGTTAAGGCGTCGAAAACGACCATTTTTAATCCGTTACGGTCACTAACTGCGCCTTCCCGGGAATAAACCATTTGAGATGACCAACCGTAACATTTAAGTAGATTAACGGTAACTATATAATCCTAATTAATCCATTCATTAATCAAGAGTATCAAACCTTTAAACAGAAATTCCTCGTACCATTTTGTTCTCCAATCAACAACTTTGGGTCCCAACTCACTAACGATTAGGCTTTATTTGTTTGTTATCGATGTCTATTTTGTTTACAACCTCTGTTTCGGTATCATAATGGTTGTTCAGCATACTACGAGAATTAATATAATAATATATTAGCACTTCCCTGAAAAAGGGATTTAGAAAGCCAGTTACTAATAGTGATAGCGTATATAAATATGTATCATATATGTAAAAAAAAGATGGAATAAGACATTTTGATAATATGATGTATTCTGCTTAAAGGGTTGCCGTTCTATGTGGCTGTTCTGTTCGCCCCTTTCAAGCACCTTTTTACTTAACCTTTCCATAATACTATCTCAATTAATGTATTGTACATTAAATTGTAATGAACAAGAAGAACGGCTTATTTTAACAGGTTCTCCTTTTGTATTAAATTGTAGGTTTTATTATGTTGAAGTCAAAGTTTGGGTAACCACAAAATACTTGACTAACTAAACTTATTTACCGTTGATATACATCCATTCATCCACTAAATTTACAGAGAGTTATTGCCCCCGTCATCAAAATCCTTTAATAAAGATGTTGTTATAGGTATTACAATTTCCATTAGTGTCGCAAACTCGTTTAATTAATAAGTTACATCCAAGTTAAATATTTTAAATGGCAATAATTTAACATCAGTGTCATATAATAAGATCGACCCGGATTAAACTGTATAGAAAAACAACAATTAACTAAACACATATGTATCTTTATAAACGTATATTACGACTCGTTACCATGATGCACAATTCTAATGATCTACGTTTTTAACAACCTTATAATTACAAGGATGCTACCATATTCTACTCATTTCATTTTGTGTTTCTTTTGATATAGACAAATTATAAATCATATAGCTCGTTTAAATTTTAAACAGTATAGGTTAAATATAATGAGATTTAGTAAGACTTTAGAGACGCCGATAGACCCCCTAACTGATTAATAATGATTGTCGTGTGTGGAGCGAAACCCGAAAAGACGAATTTTAAACAGCAAGGGTTAAATGTAATCAGCTTTAGTTAGACTTTAGAGGCGCCGATAGACCCCTAACTGATTATTAATGATTGCCGTGTGCTGAGCGAAACTCGAAAAGACAAATTGTAAACAGTATGGGTTAAATATAATGAGATTTAGTTAGACTTTAGAGGCGCCGATAGACCCCTAACTGATTATTAATGATTGCCGTGTGCTGAGCGAAACTCGAAAAGACAAATTGTAAACAGTATGGGTTAAATATAATAAGATTTAGTTAGACTTTAGAGGCGCCGATAGACCCCTTACTGATTAATAATGATTGTCGTGTGCGGGACGAAACCCGAAAACACAAATCTTTAAACAGCATGGGTGAAATATAATCACATTTATTTAGACTTTAAAGGCGTCGATCGACCCCTAACTGAATTATAATGAAAAGGCACATTTTTAAACAGCATGGGTGAAATATAATCTCACTTAATAATGATTGTCGTATGCATAAAAATAAATCTGAAAAGAAAATTATTGAACAGCATGAGTTAAATCTAATCAGATATTGTTTGCCTTTAGCGGCGCCGACAAGACACATAAAAACGGACAGGTACAAGAAACTGAGAGAGAGAGAGAGAGAGAGAGAGAGAGAGAGAGAGAGTCTTTAATCTATAAGGGATGACAGGAGCCCAATTTGATCTCATTTGTTCAGTAAATTTAGAATTTAAAACATAACTTAAGCAATTAGATTTCGAGAAAGAAACACACTTTCATGTATAAACTACTAACATGCCAAAGTTTTGTGCTATCAATTTAAACAAAATGCCCCTTTTTATCGAGTTAAAAATAACACAATGCTATATTTTGGAAAAAGAAAAATGTGCTATAATCAAGACTCATAAAAGAGTTCTTAATTATAAAATAAAACAACATAACAACACCAGTTACAGTGACAGCATAATAATGTAATTGACATTAAACAACAGTTATAAACTTGTATAAACTGTCGTAAATATAAATAATGAATAAATAAATGAATGTTATTATATTGTCCTGTAGAGGAATAGTCTAAAACGTAACGTACTGTGGATACTTCTATTGCAATGTTGGCAAAAACAAAAATAAATTAATAAACAATGTACTAGTGTCATTAGTATTCCTTTTAAAGATCTTAAATTTTGTATCTATACATCAAAATAAAGCAGGTACTGCCGAAAAGGCAAATGTCAATTAATTAAAAAAATGGCTTAACGCTAATTAGTCCTATGCCAATCTATCAAATTTAACTGAAGGATTAACGGTTTATCGAAATTTGACATTAAACGTGGTATAAACTAAACAAACTGTAATAAGATTGATATAAAGAAATAGCAGTGATTATTGTATAGCTGACTATGATAGAATTACAGTATGTTTATATATACTAGTTGTATACTATAGTATATAAAACATGTAGATAGTCAGTATATCATTAACTCTTCTACAACATACTTCTACCATAATGACTTCTACACATCTTCTAGCTGCACGTTTATTAAACAACTGGTTAATCAAGAATCCTATAGACGGGAACAATACAGGAAATTCCGATATCGATGAGAGTTTGTCTGGTTTGGGATGGTTACGAAATCTGAACGTTCGTAAATTTACCAATACAACACCAACACGTATCATATATTCACCATCTTCGGTATCCAGAGAAGTTTTACAGACTAAAGAGATAAATACAAATAGTTCTACAGAATATAGATATCACCAAAGCAATGGTTTCAATAAACCTCCGTATTCATACACCACCCTCATATCTATGGCAATCAACGATACGGAGGGGAAAAGAATCAACTTATCTTCGATTTACAAGTGGATCACTGATAATTTTCCTTACTACAAAATGGCTGATTCACACTGGAAAAATTCAGTTCGACACAATCTTTCTTTAAACAAACGTTTTGAGAAGATCCCTCGACGTCCTAATGAATCTGGTAAAGGTGGATATTGGAGAATAAAACCGGAAGTAAGTGACATCATTCAAAGGAGTGCCATAAAGAAACGCAGAACAAGTGACGATCGATGCTGTCCTCCACCAACTAAACGATGTAAAACCAAAGAAGAGCCCTTGGAGGTAGTGAGTTATGATTCAATAAGAAAGACAAGTTTTGGCGGCAGTTTTTCTCTAAATATTTCGACAGTACAGGAACGTGTTTGTAAAAATGATTTTAAGTGGTCACCAGAGCAACAACAATACCCTAAAGAAAATACTATTAACATTAAAACTGAAAATGTGATAAATGACAATATTTATGGTAGATCCATTACTCCAGACACTTCCGGTGATGAATTCAATGACATGAAAAGTAATTCCATGTCTTCACCTATGTCAAGTTATGACGATAATTCTGTAGATATGACGTGTTTTGATGACCTACTTGTTTTTAATTGTACTGATGAATCTAGGAATATTGTCCATGATGAATCAAGAGATCACCAACTAAACGATGATTCTTTAGATTTATCTTTAATATCAGATGGAAGTGGTGATCATGATTGGTGGCAGAAAGACTTTGATAAAAATTTTGATAAAAACCATGGACTAAATACATTAGATTGTTCCTCATATCTAGATAATGATTGTAATGAAATATATATTCCACCCTTAGATAACATTGATAATGATATAGATATATGTAAATTGTTAAATATTTAATCTAGATTAATGAATTATTTTACTTTTAATATTTGTATACTTCATATAGTGCTTTGTTTTGGTTTAGTAAAATTATTGAATTTATTTTTTATTCTTTTCTTTGATCCGGTCATATAGTAATACTATAATACAGATTGCGATATAAACTAAAATATACGTCAATGAATTTGTTTACAATCTCAAACGAATAATCCACGTGCTATTACATGAATTCGTTTTTTTTTCTATTCCTAAAGTTGGGATGAAAACTAACTTCCTGTATTCTCAAATTAGCCAAGAGTCCATCTTTAATACGTTCCTCTCTGTCTCTTGTTTACGATACTTTTGTCCCATTCTTATCTGAACTGCCAGGGATACTTTCCGTGCAGGATTTATTCCGACAGTTTAGTGATCCACAGTCCACGTATCCTCTATCAGTATTTGTCATCAACAGACTCTTCAATCATGCTTAATGTCTTATAAATAATAATGCGAAACGAAGCAACTATTGCGCCCATGTTCCCACCACGGACCCAGAGCAGAGTTTCACCCCGAAAGATGTTTTTATCTTAGATGATCATAATTCTAAAGAGAAAGATCCAATTTATTGAAAAAACAATCTGAATTTTCATCGCATATTTTATATAACAATTACATTGTCTTACTTACAGTTCATGACGACTGTTTTACGATTGTTCTCGGGCAAATAGTTCGTAGCGTATAATTTCCCGGTATAATCTAAAAGATTATAATTAAATATTTTAGTCGTTCTAGGTTGAAAGTGGTTTGAACTTTAATAGCCGATCGAACTCGTTTCTAAAATATGGCCGTATTTCCATGTTTGGCTTTAGCTATATGTCTATATATAAAGTAGCCTACATTTTTCTTAAAGATTTTCAGTAATGTACTACGACTTAACGCCCCCCCCCCCTTAAAGGATTTTTGAACTTTAATAGCGAATCGAACTCGTTTCTTAAATATGGCCATATTTCCATGTTTGGCTTTAGCTATATGTCTATATATTAAGTAACATACATATGTCTTAAAGATTTTCAATTATGTACTACGACTTAAAACGCCCCCCCCCCCCAGACACACCTTTAATATAGTATACAAATTAAACAGGTTACAAAATAAAGAAGAAAAAAGGAGCTTTCATATTCAAGTCCGTAGAGAAGGAGACACAAGGAAAGCCTTATCAAAACAGAATATATATATAGTATGCGGGTGTATGACAAATCTGATATAAATCATGTTGTCTTCGCCCATGTCTTCTCATGCTATCTATCAGCTCATGTTATCAAAACATATAAAAAATATAGCAGATAGAAATTGTAATTCAGCACAAACACATTATTTGAAATAATTAAATTCATTTTTAGAATGATTAACGTCTACAACTAGCGTGACTAAATAATGGAGATATTTTATTTTGTTATCTCATCATCAGCCACCTCGTTACTTGTCATGTCCTTGAAAGCTCCGTGATTCACTTAGTAATAATACATGCTTTAAATCAGATTTCCAATGGGAATTTTAAAGTACCTATTGCTTGTTATAGCCTAAAGTACCCGTATACTGTAGTTGTCAGGTGTGGTGCCGGTTGTGGTGGTGGTGGTTTTGTTTAAAATCGAGTATAAAAGGTGGTATATGGCAATAAAACATATGGCAACAAAGCATATAGGGGGTTGAGATGGCCCAGTGATCTAGAGTGCCGCGCTTCGACCTCTAGCTGGCCGGTCACCTCTGGCTTATGGCTGTGGTTTCGATCTCTGGTGTGAGCGTATGTGGCATGGAGATGGGGGCGCCTTCTTAACCTTGTGGGTTTTCTCCGGGTACTCTTCGATTTTACCTTCGGTGGAAGCGGACGTTAAACACTAAGAAGAACAACAACAAAACATACGCACCCAGCAGATAATGTACATAAATCGTAAATATGACTTAGCCCCCCCCCCCCCGTGTATAGCCCCGACACACCAAGAGAGTTGCAGTTTAGATAGAGAGACGGGGTAACGTCCACTCGACATAAACTATCTCATTTTGGGACTAACATACGGCCCAATATTATTTCAATAATTGGCCTTTAGCAGTTGGAGGAAACCGGAGGACCCAGAGAAAACCCACGAGGTTGGACAGGCGATCATACGCCACGCTAGTTGACCCAATGACAGACCTTGTGGTACAACGTGATAAGTTGTAAAAAAAATTAGACATCAATAACACACAAAAAAGTCTAATACACGTAGTTAATCAACTTTGACATGGGGGGGGGGGGGGTAAAACAAAATGTTAGTAGTGGCTACTTTGTTCTTTGTGATTAATGAATAGATTAATTAAGATTATATGGTTAATATTAATCCACTTAACGTTTCTGGTTGATATGTTTATGTATCATCATTGCAATTGGCTAAGTGATTCCCTATCAATAAGATTTTGAAATGGTATAAAAATAATGATGACTTGAAAGAGAGAACGTTAAACCTCATAAGTTATTGTACAAGGCATCAATTTTTTTTTTTAAATGGACTTTTTGCCAGATAAAGATAGTCACTTAGCTTTGGTCAGTCTTTTAATAACCTCTGAACATTGAAGTTTAAAATATGTCTTACTGAACCCATCACTTGTGTCTGGGGAAACATCATTCCATTTTCGTTTTATAAGTTACACAGTTAACCTAAAATACTTTATTATAGTATATTATTATAACTCAATTTTTAAGGAATCTGAAGGAACGGACCATAAGGGGTATGTGTTGTTGTATGTGTTGGGAGCTAGTTTTTTTATACCAGCTTTATAAATACAACACCATGGAATGAAAACAATATAACCCATAAAATACAAGATGACTGAATCATTGGAAATTGTGAATGGAAACATTGTCTTACATCTCAGTGTAGATATCTAAATCTGTATTATATTATTACTACATCTATATCATTGGAACAAACAAAATATTAAGAAGCATGTTATTTATTTATATCATTTAATTCATTTAAATTCTATTCATAAATATTTACATCCACGTATCAGAAACTATACTAAAAAAATAAAAAGCACTATATTATGGAGTACAAAGGGGAGCAAAATATAACTGGAATAGATCATTATTCTAGATTAAATATTTAACATTTTACATATATCTATATCATTATCAATGTTATCTAATGGTGGAATATATATTTCATCACAATCATTGTCTAGATATGAGGAACAATCTAATGTATTTAGTCCATGATTTTTATTATAGTTTTTACTACAATCAGAGTCTTTCTGCCACCAATCATGATCATCACTTCCATCTGATATTAAAGATAAATCTAAAGAATCATCGTTTAGTTGGTGATCTCTTGATTCATAATGGACAATATTCCTAGATTCATCAGTACAATTAAAAACAAGCAGGCCATCAAAACACGTCATATCTACAGAATTATCGTCATAACTTGAAATAGGTGAAGACATTGTATAACTTTTCATGTCTTTAATTTCATCACCGGGAGTGTCTGGGATAATGGATCTACCGTAAATATCGTCATTAATCACATTTTCAGTTTTAATGTTAACAATATTTTCTTTAGGGTAGTGTTGTTGCTCTGGTGACCAATTAAATTCGGTTTTACAAACATGTTCCTGTACTCTTGAAATATTGGTTTTACATCGTTTAGTTGATGGAGGACAGCATCGATTTTCACTCGTCTTGCGTTTCTTTACGGTACCCCTTTGAATGATGTCATTTACTTCCGGTTTTATTCTCCAATATCCACCATTACCAGATTCATTAGGTCGTCGAGGGATCTTCTCAAAACGTTTGTTTAAAGATAGATTGTGTCGAACTGAATTTTTCCAGTGTGAATCAGCCATTTTGTAGTAAGGAAAATTATCAGTGATCCACTTGTAAATAAAAGATATGTTGATTCTCTTCACCTCCATGTCATTGATTGCCATGGATATGAGGGTGGCGTATGAATACGGAGGTTTATTGAAACCATTTTCTTGGTGATATCTACATTCTGTAGAACTATTTGTGTTTATCTCTTTGATCTGTAAAACCTCTCTGGATACTGAAGATGGTGGATATATGATACGTGTTGGTGTTGAATTGGTAAATTCACCAACATTCAGATTTCGTAACCATCCCAAATCAGATAAACTTTCATCGATATAAGAATTTCCTGTATTGTTCCTCTCTAAAGGATTCTTGATTAACCAGTTGTTTAATAAACGTGCAGCTAGAAGATGTGTAGAAGTCATTATGGTAGAAGTATGTTGTAGAAGACTTAATGATATACTGACTATCTACATGTTTTATATACTATAGTATACAACTAGTATATATAAACATACTGTAATCCTATCATAGTCAACTATACAATAATCACTGCTATTTCTTTATATCAATCTTATTACAGTTAGTTTAGTTTATACCACGTTTAATGTCAAATCTTTATAAACCGTTAATCCTTCAGTTAAATTTGATAGATTGGCATAGGACTAATTAGCGTTAAGCCATCTTTTTAATTAATGACATTTGCTGTTTCGGCGGTACCTGCTTTATTTTGATGTATAGATTAAAAAAAATAAGTTCTTTGAAAAGAATCCTTATGTAATGAAAATAGTATATTGTTTAATAATTTATTCTGTTTTTTTCTAATAGAAGTATTCACAGTACATTACGTTTTAGACTATTCTTCTACAGGACAAATTAATAACATTCATTGATTTATTCATTATTTATATTTAATACAGTTTATACAAGTTGGTGACAGTTGTTTAAAACTCGATATTCAGATCTAATATAAATGTTAATGTTCTTTAATTATAACACTTGTCAATTACACTATTATGCTGTCACTGTAACTGTTTACTACAGTTTAATTATAATACATGTCAATTACATTATTATGCTGTCACTGTAACATGTGTTGCTATTTTGTTTTATTTTAAAATTGACAAATCTATAATGTGTTTTGATTGAAAGGACATTTTTCGTTCTGTTTAAAAATATATATATAGCAACAGGATTGTTTTAATTGATAGCACAAAACGTTGGCATGTTAGAATTTTTTAAACAAGGGTGGGTTTCCTTCTCAAATTATAATTACTAAATGACTTTTTATGTTTTAAATTCTTAATTTACTGAACAAATCAGATAACACTGGGTTCCTGTCAGCCCTTTGCAGATTAAAGGCCGTCTATCCATCTTTGTTTCTTGTACCTGTCCGTTTTAGGTATCTCGTCGGCGCCGCTAAAAGCAAACAATATCTGTTTAGATTCAACCCATGCTGATCAATAATTTGCGTCTTTTCGGATTTATTTCTATGCATACGACAATCACTATTTATCTGCTAAAATTAAGTGAGATTATATTTCACCCATGCTGTTTAAACATATGCCTCTTCGGATTTCGTCCCGCACATCATTATTAATCAGTTGGGGGTCTATCGGCGCCTATAAAGTCTAAATAAATGGGATTATATTTCTCCCATGCTGTTTAAAGATTTGTGTTTTCAGGTTTTGTCCCGCACACAACAATCATTATTAATCAGTTAGGGAGTCTATCGGCGTTTCTAAAGTCTAACTAAATCTCATTATATTTAACCCATGCTGTTTACAATTTGTCTTTTCGGGTTTCGCTCAGCACACGACAATCATTAATATTCAATTAGGGGTCTATCGACGCCTCTAAAGTCTAACTATTCCTGGTTATATTTAACCCCTGCTGATTAAAATTTGTCTTTTCAGGTTTCGCTCAATTAGGGGTCTATATAATAGATGACGGGGGCAATACATCTCAGTAAATTTAGTTTAGAAAGAATAAAATCCCCACCCTATTTCCTGGCTTGTTGATCTGAATCGATGTATATCAAATGTAAATTCGTTTAGTAAGTCACGTTCTTGTTGTTTATTACATTTTAATATCCTATTCATTAAGACTATTTCCATATAAAAAGGTGCATGAAAAGGGTGAACAGAACAACCACAGAGGGCGGTGCCATTTAAGCAGAATACATCGTATCAAAATGTATCAAATCTATCTTTTATACATATATGATAATATTTGTATACACTATCACTATTAGTAACTGACTGTTTGAGTCCCTTTTTCAGGGAAGGGCTAATATTATTATTTTATTAATTCACATACTATCCTGAACAACCATTCTGATATCCACACAGAGGTTGTAAACAAAATAGACATCGATAACAAACAAATAAAGCCTAATCGTTAGTGGGTTGGGACCCGAAGTTGTTGATTGGAAAACAAAATGGTACGAGAATTTCTCTTTTAAGTTTTGATACTCGTGATTATTGAAAGGATTAATTAGGATTATATACTAACCGTTAATCTACTTAATTGTTATGACAATGGGGACATCTCACTATCGAATACAATCGCGTTAAAAGTATAGTCCGATTTTTTTCTAAAACTACTACGTTTAAACTAATTAACAAATTACATAAAAGTAACAACAAATTCAAGTATCAAACATAAATCATAGTCCTACTAAATGCTACATGGCGTCATTATATTTAATTGCACTCCATTTAACAGCTCGATTTTTAGATCATTAATATATTCTTCTACTCTTATGAACTTAAATACATTTGGATGGCGTGTTCGTTATAAACGGAAGGAATTTGCTGACAAATATGTTCATTAAGGTAATAAACTCTTGTACTCTAATAGCATTCTCGCCGGATGGATGGTTGGGGTTCAGGCCGTAGCTGTTTTACAAAACTATTTGATGTGTTGGTCGTTGTCGGACAAGTCATTTTGCAACATTGCACATGGGTGTTATTGGGTTTCGAATTTTTTACCCTGTACTTATACCCCAAATGAACAAAATTTTGACATCCTTGACAACTAGAAATAAACCGTACGCGAACTTTAGCCATTTTAAAGCCATTTTTTTATTTGAACGATGTCGTTGTTCCCATAAATGTTACTTGTTTTTAATTTCATTATGTAAGGATAAAATAAATTCATTATTGGTTTAAAATGTAGGGTCACTAATTGTGACTGATCATCCTTTTTGCCGAAATTTGTTTTCGACCAACGCAACTATCAGACAGATGTAACCAGGATGCTGAATGATTCCCTGAGTTCCATTTCTCGCACAAGCTCAGGCCAAAAGTGACCCCACCTGTCATGGATCGTCACTTCCGATTACGTCAATAGCGGAAATGGTTCTCCACAACGACCTCTACTGCAGTAGCATTTGCGGGACGGCGTAGAATCTCAGTTTAGGCAGTCTGTAAACGCCTACATGAAACCGGATTACGAGCCAGAGCTGCTGTTTTGAAATACACCGACACCAGTGGGTTAAGACACTGGGGGTATTGCCACAGCGACGTGTCGCGGTTCCTGTTGCACCAAGGTGATGGTAAAGCGAGGGTATACCGACGACGAAATGTCACGTTGCGTTTCTTTATTGGGAGAGTATATAATGATAGTGAGTTTCTAATCATATATTTGATTGATTTACGAGTACAGTCTGAATGAATGGTAGGTGAATAATATTTAAGATACTCGTTAACCGATGACACGTGAACTCATTAAAATAATTAAATCTTAACTAAATGAACAGTATTAATAATAATCCTTTGTTAACCATTACCCTATAACACCAGTTGATTGGGGGGCACAGTGAGATCAAACCATGACAATCTGCCAAACAGAGTTAAAAATAGTATAAAAGTACCAGACATTCCATTTTTTATCAATTGGCTGCAAAATTAAACTGTGTGTGAAGGGAGTTAGAGTTAAAAATAGTATAAAAGTACCAGACATTCCATTTTTTATCAATTGGCTGCAAAATTAAACTGTGTGTGAAGGGAGTTAGACCTCATTCAAAAGTTTACACATAAATAAATATTTGATTGTAAAATGGCTTTGGTAAGACTTTTTTTTAAATAATATTCAAACACAGGAGTTTAAAATCTGCATAGTTTAGGTGGCTGTAAGTTCCTGTGACTGAATGTCAGCCTGATTTCCTTTTACAATTTATAAGGCTAACGATGCTACATGTACTCACATGTATGACGCAGTGGTATTTATGCTGGGTGTTAAACTTGTAATGGTCATATTCATTATTTTATAGGTTTTCTGCCGTCAAGGAAAAAGAAAATTAAGAACTTTAAGAAATGATGATAATCCGCCAAGATGCCGTCGTCAACTTTTCCAAACCACAGAAAGTCTGTCTGAACAAAACAAATCAAGAAAAAGAACAGCAATCACCAAGAAAAGAATTGGTGACATGTTTAATATCATGTCTAGAATTCGGTAATACGACGTCACAAAAACAATTCCAGTCTTATTTACAATCAAGCCGGAGACAACACCGTACCTGATAATCGAGATGCCTCGGGAATTTCAAATCAAATAAACAATTATGCAACAGATGCCGAAGTGATGAGAATTAGTGAATCTCTTTCTATGTATTTAAATAAAACAAACCCATGTACTATCTCCTCATACAATCTAATTTTATGCTTTCGATGGCCTACGCGACATGTAGATCTAACAATTTATAGTGGGATTTCACGTTCTATGACGTCAGGTACCAAGCAAGCGACATTTGACCCGATACCATCAGTCATTCGATTAACCAATTAGCGACCGCCATGGGTATTTTTTTTGTATCTGCTTACTATGTTTGATTGCTATCGCAGGTAATGTCTACCCCTAGTTCCGCGCAAAAAAAGGTAAAATACTCTATTCGACAAACTATTTGATTGGCTGATCCCTCATTTCAAGCAGTGTAGTAAAGACAACTAAAAACGAACTATAAAAACGAAACGAAATTGGATCGGTGTATTAATCAGATTGCTCCACATATAGAAAGTAGAAAAATGGGCGTTATGTTGTGTGGTGAAAACATTTCTGATTATTATCACATGACCAGTTCCTTGTTAACAACAGCGACGCCATCTAGTGGCTTATATTTTGATGACGTCATGGAATCAGATGAGTTTGAAGTGGACCATGAAGATTCTTGGCTCACACTGGCTTTCAATTTTTTTCCGACAAAATGGATTCTAATTTTCATGTAAAACAATGATGATATTTTTTTCCGCCAACTTGAATATTTTATCCACCAAAAATATACGATATAAGGATTTACGGAGATCCGGTTTATTTTTAGTTATTCAATGTGTATCTGGATCATTTGATACCATCAGTTGTTATTCTGATGACTTTACTGGAAGGGACGATGGATTTCCTGGAGATTTTCAGGAATGTTCTCTGGTGCATTTTTCATGATTTATGTTAAGATTTTGTTTATTGTTCTTGGTTGTTGAGACAATAATAGTTTTAACTGTCTTGTCTTTGTTATGTTTACAGTATGTGTACAACATTAATATATAATTTATCTGTTATATTTTAATATTAACATTATATCTGTGATACGCAATTTGTGATTATTAAGTCGATATTTAATATACATTTGATAGCTTTGTATATACATGTAATTGTTATTAAGAATAAATTATCTATATATCTTTTATAACAGTACATGTATTTATTAGAATGTCTTCTACAAAACCGACATTTATATGAAATATTGGAAACAGTTTTATTAAGCTTTGGATTCAATAAAAATGCGTAAATATAGATATGTATATATTCTCACTGGCTAGCGGTCATAGAGGAAATATACACGCGATCTGAATTGTACACACATGACAGACGCATCAATGTCAATATTAAGCAAAGATTCCCTAAACACGCACATTAGTATAGCATCACTCTCATGTCCAATAGACATGGTACCATTTTCTTTGCATTATCTGGGATGATACCCAGATGATACCCAGATAAAATCAGATGCATGAGACACTATTTCTGCTCATTTAGGGGTACTCGTGTACATGATTCGAGTAGAATGGAGCTTTGCATTACTACTATGATGAATGTAGGATAAAGTTATATGCTCTGAGCACGGTAGGGTCTGTGGGTGAAGACCTGTTGGGGGATGAGTAGCAGCAGTTAGGGTGTTTATATAGCTCTGATGACCAATTGAAATCACTGATGACCAATTGAAACCGACCCCTGTACAAAATCTGGTTAATAGCGTACAACTAATATTTGCACCTGCACCTACAAAAGGAATTCATTTTGAAGTTTGATACTGAACCTAGATAATTATATTTTTCTTCACCTAAGTTTGATACTGAACCTAGATAATTATATTTTTCTTCACCTAATGGGCTTATAAACGAGGTAACAATTCGATATATAATTATGTCCCTGCTACAATACTTTAAACTTGTTTTCTCTTGAAATTTGACCCGAAGAAGGCATTGTATAACTCTACTGTCATCGCTGGAAGTTTATCGAGTAAATTTCTTACATCTTTTCATCCAATAATTTACAATATAATGATTTAAGACAGAGAAAATTTTCGGGATTCATAAAAATTTGTAACAGTTGTTCAAAACACAATTATAGATTAATTAAAGGGCCAATCCCGATAATATTTTGGAAAATAAAACTTCTTAATTTTGTGTTGAAACTGCTTAAAATTAAGGGCTGAACAACTAATTCAACGTATACCCGCCTTTCTTCATCTGGAAATGGATACCGATGTCCCAAACTGTATTATGCGGTGTCTGGATAAAACCAGACTTTTTTTATAAAAACAATATGTAGGTGAAATCTACCTTTCGTTATCATTCACTGTATAGACCTATAAGGAGCAGCATTAGATTATCAGGTCACCCAAAATAAAAATTGACCAGAAATCCTTAAAAGGTTAGTGTCCGGATAAGCATTTTTGATGTTCACGTCCAAAAAACTCAACATTTTGAGCTGAAATTTTGAGGCAGGGTAAATACACTACCCCTCTTTATTTGGCTCTTAAATTTCATACGAACTCGGACATTTATTTTTCAGACTCTGTTGAAATCGGGACAGTCCCTTTAAGATCTACTTTAATTTTAACATATGGCAATTACATTATTATGATGTCACTTTAAATGGTTTTGGTAGATTGTGCTATTATTAAACTGGTAAAAAAAAACGTGTTATTTGTTTTAATTGATCACCTATTATCTAGCTATTGTTAATAATATCAATCCACCAGTTTTAAAGGTTAGTCTAGATATTTTGAAATTTGATGAATATCTTCTATCAAATTAATTAAAATCTATCTGTATTACTGTGACACCTAAGTATGGAATGGATTAGTTAAACTTACATACATTTTGACTACGATATTTTTAACGATATGATAATACCAGTTATACTAGTTTTTACCGGTTTATTTCAGTATCATCTGTACTGGTTTGGCCACAGATCACCAATGATTTCTCCATCGACTTTAATGTTAATTCTTGTCTCTTAGACCGGCTCTTACTTTTCTCCAAATTTTCGTTTTGGTAGAACGCTTTCTACCACAGATGGAGCTACATGTGGCAACCTCTTGCCCAAAAGCACGTATGAGGTTCATCATGAACGTGACGTTGACGTGTAAACTCTCGATAACTTCTGTGAAGACGTGATTTTAATAAAATTATACTTATTCAATTATCATTAACAAGCTACATATAAACAATATATATAACTTCAAAGAGAATGTGTTGGTGTATACCTTGACCCGACAGTGACTTTCAGACAAGTATGCAATGTAATTACAAACACCATAATTTAATAATAAACAATATCATATATGATTATCATTTATTCATCTCAGCTTATTGTTAAACGTTTTATAAGCAGGCGTTCACTGAGACTAAGGCAGTCTTTGGAATAGAGCTCCTAGCCGACGTATGTCTATTTCATGTACTTAATAATGGTTTGAAACATTATGCCGATATTCTGTTATCTGTCTGATAGTGTTACACCTGAAACATACACTCACTGACGTTTCTAGAAATTGTAATGGGCATCAACCATTCAGTTAGCCTTTGTGATTGGGTAGCCGAATGGTGTAGCGCGTGCGATTTAGGTCATAAGGTATGTCGTTGAGTTATGTGGCGTTGCTTATGTCGAGTAGACTTTGAATAATCTCTGGGAGCTAGTTTTACAAATAAAACACCATGGAGCTAGTTTTGTATCAGATTTATAAATAAAACACCATGGAATGAAAACCGTATAACCCATAAAATCCAAGATGGCTGAATCATTGGAAATTGTGAATGGAAACATTGTCTTACATTTCAGTGTACATATCAAAATCTGTATTATATTACTACTAGATCTATATGATTGGAACAAACAAAATATTAAAGAAGCATGTTATTTATTTATATCATTTAATTCATTTAAATTCTATTCATAAAAAAACAAGAGTTTAATTTACATGTAAATATTTATATTTACGTATCAATAACTAAGCACTTTTTTATGCAGTACAAAAAGGAAACAAAATATAACTGAAATAGATCATTATTCTAGATTAAATATTTAACATTTTACATATATCTATATCATTATCAGTGTTATCTAAGGGTGAAATATACATTTCATTACAATCATTGTCTAGATATGAGGAACAATCTAATGTATTTAGTCCATGATTTTTATTAAAGTTTTCACTACAATCAAAGTCTTTCTGCCACCAATCATGATCACCACTTCCATCTGATATTAAAGATAAATCTAAAGAATCATCGTTTAGTTCGTGATCTCTTGATTCATGATGGATAATATTCCTAGATTCATCAGTACAATTAAAAACAAGTAGATCATCAAAACACGCCATATCTACAGAATTATCGTCATAACTTGAAATAGGTGAAGACATTGTATAACTTTTAATGTCATTAAATTCATCACCGAAAGTGTCTGGAGTAATGGATCTACCGTAAAAATTGGCATTGATCACATTTTCAGTTTTAATGTTAACAATATTTTCTTTATGGTAGTGTTGTTGCTCGGGTGACCAATTAAATTCGGTTTTACAAACATGTTCCTGTACTCTTGAAATATTGGTTTTACATCGTTTAGTTGATGGAGGACAGCATCGATCTTCACTCGTCTTGCGTTTCTTTACGGTACCCCTTTGAATGATGTCACTTACTTCCGGTTTTATTCTCCAATATCCACCTTTACCAGATTCATTAGGTTTTCGAGGGATCTTCTCAAAACGTTTGTTTAAAGATAGATTGTGTCGAACTGAATTTTTCCAGTGTGAATCAGCCATTTTGTAGTAAGGAAAATTATCAGTGATCCACTTGTAAATCGAAGATATGTTGATTCTCTTCTCCTCCGTATCGTTGATTGCCATGGATATGAGGGTGGCGTATGAATACGGAGGTTTATTGAAACCATTGTTTTGGTGATATCTATATTCTGTAGAACTATTTGCGTTTATCTCTTTGGTTTGTAAAACTTCTCTGGATACTGAAGATGGTGGATATATGATATTTGTTGGTGTGGAATCGGTTAATTTACCAACATTCAGATTTCGTAACCATCCCAAACCAGACAAACTTTCATCGATATCGGAATTTCCTGTATTGTTCCCGTCTATAGGATTCTTGATTAACCAGTTGTTTAATAAACGTGCAGCTAGAAGATGTGTAGAAGTCATTATGGTAGAAGTATGTTGTAGAAGAGTTAATGATATACTGACTATCTACATGTTTTATATACTATAGTATACAACTAGTATATATAAACATACTGTAATTCTATCATAGTCATCTATACAATAATCACTGCTATTTCTTTATATCAATCTTATTACAGTTAGTTTAGTTTATACCACGTTTAATGTCAAATGTCTATAAACCGTTAATCCTTCAGTTAAATTTGATAGATTGGCAAAGGACTAATTAGCGTTAAGCCATTTTTTAATTAATGGCATTTGCTTTTTCGGCAGTACCTGCTTTATTTTGATGTATAGATAAAAAAAATTAAGTTCTTTGAAAAGAATCCTAATCTTATGAAAATAGTTTATTGTTGAATAATTTATTTTGTTTTTTGCTAACATTACAATAGAAGTATTCGCAGTACATTACGTTTTAGACTATTCTTCTATGGGACAAAATAATAACATTCATTTATCTATTCAATATTTATATTTACTACAGTTTATACAAGTTTATAATTGTTGTTTAAAACTCGTTAAATGTTGATTTTATTGATAGATTCAGATCTAATTTTATTATAAAGCTTTTAATTTTTTCATTGATGTGTTTACTACAGTTTGTACAATTTTGTTACAGTTGTGTAAAACTCGTTAAATGTTAATGTTCTTTAAATATAACACTTGTCAATTACATTATTATGCTGTCACTGTAACTGACCTTGATATTTCATTTATTCATTGATTATATGTGTTTACTACGGTTTAATTATAACACTTGTCAATTACATTATTATGCTGTCACTGTAACATGTGTTGCTATACTGTTTTACTTTATAATTAACAAATCTATAATGTGTTTTGATTAATAGCAAATTTTTATTTCTGTTTGAAAATAGATATAGCATTTTGTTACAGTTGTGTAAAACTCGTTTTGTTTTTTTTTATAATTAACAAATCTATCATGTGTTTTGATTTATAGCAAATTTTTATTTCTGTTTGAAAATAGATATAGCATTTTGTTATATTTAACTCGACAAAAATAGGATTGTTTTAATTGATAGCACAAAACGTTGGCATGTTAGAAGTTTCTACACGAAAGATTGTTTACTAAATTACTATTTATGTTTTAAATTCTTAATTTACTGAACAAATCAGATAACACTGGGTTCCTGCACTTCCTGCCATCCCTTGCAAATTAGAGGCCTTCTATCCATCTTAGTTTCTTGTACCTGTCCGTTTTAGCTGTCTTGTCGGCGCCGCTAAAAGCAAACAATAGCTGATTACATTTAACCCATGCTGATCAATAATTTGTGTCTTTTCGGGTTTATTTTTATGCATACGACAATTACTATTTTTCTGCTAGATGTATTTCGCCGCTTCTAAACTAAAATTAATTGACATTATATTTCCCCCATGCTGTTAGAAAATTTGCCTCTTCGGGTTTCGTCCCGCACACGACAAACGGTATTATACAGTTAGAGGTCTATCGGCGCCTATAAAGTCTAAATAAATGTGATTATATTTCACCCATGCTGTTTAAAATTTGTGTTTTCAGTTTCGTCCCGCACACAACAATCGTTAATCAGTTAGGAGGTCTATCGGCGCCTCTAAAATCTAAATAAATGTGATTATATTTCACCCATGTTGTTTCAAATTTGTGTTTTCGGGTTTCGTCCCGCACACAACAATCATTATTAATCGGTTTGTGGTCTATCGGCGTCTCTAAAGTCTAACTAAATCTCATTATATTTAGCCCATGCTGTTTACAATTTGTCTTTTCGGGGTTCGCTCAGCACACGACAATCATTATCAATCAGTTAGTGGTATATCGGCGCCTCTAAAGTCTAACTAATCCTGGTCATATTTAACCCATGTTGATTAAAATTTGTCTTTTTGGGGTTTCGCTCAGCACACGACAATCACTATTAATCAGTTAGGGGTCTTTCGGCGTCTCTAAAATCTAAATAAATGTGATTAGATTTAACCCATGCTGTTTAAAATTTGATTTTTAATTGCCATTAACTAGAACTATCTTATCACATGTACACAGCGAAGGAAGAGTCTCCGACATCGTTAGACTTAATGAAATTGATATATTTTACGAGCTATATGATTTATACTTTATCTATCAAAAAATAAACACAAAATGAAATCAGTAGAATATGATAGCATCCTTGTAATTGCAAGGTTGTTAAAAACCTAGATCATTAGAATTGTGCATCATGGTAACGAGTCGTAATATACGTTTATGAAAATACATATATGTTTAGTTAAATGTTGTTTTGCTATACCATTTAATCCGGATTGATCTTATTATATGACACTGATATTAAATTACTGCCATTTTAAACTTGGATGTTACTTAATAATTACACTAGTTAGCGACACTAATGGACATTGTAATACAGCTTTATATTAAACTATAACAACATCTTTATTAAAGAATTTAGATGAAGGGGGCAATACATCTCTGTAAATTTAGTTTAAAAAGAATAAAATCCCCACCCCATTCCTTGGCTGGTTGATCTGAATGGATGTATATCAAATGTAAATACGTTTAGTAAGTCAAGTCTTTTGTGGTTACCCAAACTTTGACCTCAACAGAAGAAATCCTACAATTAGATACACAAGGAGAACCTGTTTAATATGAGCCGTTCTTGTTGTTTATTATAATTTAACGTCATATACATTAATTATGATATTATGGACAGTTGAGCTCATTTAGACTATTTCCATATGACAAGGTGCATGAGATCCCCACATAACGGCACCATTTAAAATACATCAAAATGTATCAAATCTATCTTTTATACATATACATATTTGTATACACTAACTCTGTCTGAATTTCTCTTTCGTGGAAGGGGGTAATTTATTATTATATTAATTCAAATAGTATCCTGAACAACCATTCTGATATCCAAACAGAGGTTGTAAACAAAATAGACATCGATAACAAACAAATAAAGCCTAATCGTTAGTGAGTTGGACCTCAAAGTTGTTGATTGGAAAACAAAATGGTACGAGGAATTTCTGTTTTCAGTTTTGATACATGTGATTAATGAATGGATTAATTAGGATTATATAGTTACCGTTAATCTACTTAACTGTTATGGTTGGCCATCTCAAAGATCATTGGTTAAATGGATATCTGCCAAAAAAGATTTTAAAATACTAGTAGTATAAAAAGTACAAGACATTTCAAATATTATTATCAATTGGCTACGAAATAAAACTGTGCCTAAACGGAGTTCGACTCTATTCAATAGTTCACAAGAAATAAATATTTGATTGTAAAAATGGATTTTTTACCAGATGAAAATAGTCACTTGGCTTTGGTAAGTTGTATGTTAATATTCAAACACTAAAGTTTAAAATCTGTATAGTTTGGATGGCTTTAGGTACGCGGTTATTGAATGTCAGCCTGATTTTCTTTTACAATTTACAATGCTTACTAAACTTATAAGTCCAAGCTACTCGTTTAGTAACGATGCCACCCTATATAGTCAGGTAAATGACGTAGTGGTATTTATGCTGGGTATTAAACTGGTAATGGTCATATTCATTATTTTATAGGTATTCTGCCGCCAAGGAAAAAGAAAATTACGAACTTTAAGAAATAAGGATAACCCACCAAGATGCCGTCGTCAACTTTTCCAAACCACAGAAAGTCTGTCTGGAAAAAACAAATCTTTAATTCAAGAAAAAGAACAGCAATCACCAAGAAAAGACTGGGTGACATGTCTAAAATCATGTCTAGAATTTGATAATACGACGTCACTAAAACAATTCCAGTCTTATTTACAGCTCATGAACTCTTGCGAAAATCAAGCCGGGGACAACACCGTATCTTATAATCGAGATGCCTCGGGAAATTCAAATGAAATAAAAATATTTAACAATCAAGCAACCGATACAGTATCCCCATGTAGTTATGATGACGCCATAGATCAAAATGATCTCGTTTATTTAAATAAAACAAATACATGTGTACTATCTCCTAATACAGAAAGTACAAACAATGGCGTTATGTTGTGTGGTGAAAACACTTCTGATGATTATCACATGACCAGTTCCTTGTTAACAACAGCGACTCCATCTAGTGGTTTATATTTTGATGATGTCATGGATTCGGAGGAGTTTGAAGTGGACCATGAAGAAGTTGTTCAATGTGTATCTGGATCATTCGATACCATCAGTTGTTATTCTGATGATTTTACTGGAAGTGACGAAGGATTTCCTGAAGATTTTCCCGAATGTTCTCTGGTGCATTTTTCATGATTTATGTTAAGATTTTCTTTATTATTCGTGGTTGTTGAAACGTCTTTGTTACGTTAAGAATATGTGTACAACATTAATGTGTAATTTATTGATAGAAAGTTGTTTAATAGTTGTTATAATGGTATTTTTTATTGTTGGTTATTTTTTTAATTTCAATTTATAACTGTGATACGCAATTTGTGATTTAGTCTATATTTAATATACATTTCATAGCTTTGTATTATAATTGTATTTAAGAATAAATTATCTCTGTATATTTCAAAACAGTATTTATTAGAATGTATTCTATGAAGCCGACATTATGGGGGTAACCCATGCGTGAAACCGCACCTCTCTCCCTCTCTCATATTAGATATTGGAAACAGTTTTATTAAGCTTTGGATTGAATAAACAGCGTAAATTACGCGACATTGAATATACACGCATACCAAACCTATTAAAGCTGAACTCCGGTTACAAAAATACCGAAATATTTAAATAAAAAAAAAGTTAACGCCCCCAAGCCGCCATACTTGTTGCCAACTTGTGTAACAAAGATGGTGGATATGGGGGCTTATGACCCGGAGAGGTTAGCTGATCTCACTTCCAGTTCGTTTCCAGCTAACCTCTCCGGGTCATAAGCCTCCATATCCACCATCTTTGTTTCTAAAGTTTGCAACAAGTATGGCGGCTTGGGGGCGTTAACTTTTTATTTATTTAAATATTTCGGGATTTTTGTAACCGGAGTTCAGCTTTAATGTCAATATTGAGCAAATATTCCCTAAACATTCACATTGGGTTTTTCCTAATGGGGGATGAGTACGAGTAGACAAATGCGGATGAACAATGAAAATCACTCTTCCAAACCGATTCCTGTACTGTTGGCAGAGTCTGGTGTTATGTTATCGTACAACTAATATTTCTACCTTCCTCTACAAAAGGAATCCTTCTTGAAGTTTGATACTGCACCTATTATAGATAATGTAGATGCGGGATGTTTGGAGTAAGTATTGGGTTTATAATGAAAGTCTTGAGCTACACAAGCTTGGTGTAGAGGAAAGGATACACGGGACCTGAAACATATACCCATTGGAGTTACTAGAAATAGTAAAGGGCATCAACCAATCAGTTAACTTTGAGGGTTGGGTAGCTGAATGGTGTAACACGTGCGATTTGGGTCATAAGGTCTGTCGTTAAGTTATGTGGGATGGCTTTTGTCGAGTAGAGTTTAAATAATCTCTGGGAGTTGTTTTGTACCCGCTTTACACCTAAAACACTATGGAGCTAGTTTTGTATCGACTTTACAAATAAAACACTATCGAGCTCTTTTTGTATCAACTTTACAAATAAAACACCATGGAGCTAGTTTTGTATCGATTTTACAAATAAAACACTATGGAGTTAGTTTTGTATCGACTTTACAAATAAAACACCATAAGGTGCAAACCATATTATGACCCATAAAATCCAAGATGGCCGAATCATTGGAAATTGTGAATGGAAACATTGTCTTACATTTCAGTGTACATATGATATCAAAATCTATATTATATCATTACATCTATATGATTGGAAAAACCAATATGATTGATACCACCAGTTGTTATTCTGATAACATCAGTTGTTATTCTGGTGACTTTACTGGTGCATTTTTCATGATTTATCTTAAGATTTTGTTTATTATTCTTGGTTGTTGAAACAATATATGGACACATGTTTTGAACTGTATTATCTTTGTTACGTTTACAACAATTGTAAACATTTTAATAATACATAATTTATTGATATAAATTTTAAATATAGTAATATTATTTTTATTATTAATTTGTGATATCTATATATTAGTTTGCGTCATGGGGGGAAATATAACGCGACATGGAATATACACACATACCAGACCTATCAATGAAAATATTGAGCAAAGATTCCCTAAACACTTACATTGGGTTTTTTTCCCAATGAATAGCACCTCTCTCAGTCTTTAGCAATATTCCTTTCCAAAGTGCCACAACCGACCATGTCCGACTCCGACAATCTTCTGCATAAATAAACTAATTTACAGATTGTTTTTAAAAATGAACGATAGGACCGTAAACATAATAACCATTTTAACTTATTAAATCTGGCATGAATTATTGGAACCAGAAAGGATGAACCCTATTTACTTTCAGCAAACTGGGAATTTCTTTTCTAAGGATAAATTATGTGTCCGGAAAAGCTGGTGAATACGATGCTGATTGCATTGCTTGAGGGATCCTAGCTAGACCCTTATTTAATTTGATCAACATCCACATTTTTCGTTCGGATAAGTTACAGTTAAGACATATCTGCTGCGTATAGTTCTACGCTTTGCGTGACTACCTTTAACAACATTAAGAAAGTAATGGGTAGTGGCAATTAATTACATTCATACAATAGGCAATGGGGATTCATTATTTTGCTAAATATTATAATGATTAAATTTTAAAAATTTGTATTTGGGATATTTGTATTTAATCTGTTGTAATGAATATTGAGTGGTCGTTAATGCATTACTATCTCATTTTTCTCAACACTACCAACATAACGGAAACATAAGACTCTTGGCTAATTTGAGAATACAGGAAGTAAGTTTTCATTCCAACTTTAGGAATAGAAAAAAAACTAATTCATGAAATGGAACGTGGATTATTCGTTTGAGATTGTAAACAAAATCATTGTCGTATATTTTAGTTTATATCGCAATCTGTATTATAGTATTACTACATGACCGGAACAAAGAAAAGAATAAAAAATAAATTCAATAATTTTACTAAACCAAAACACAGCACTATATGAAGTACACAAATATTAAAAGTAAAATAATTCATTAATCTAGATTAAATATTTAACATTTTACATATATCTATATCATTATCAATATTATCTAAGGGTGAAATATATATTTCATTACAATCATTGTCTAGATATGAGAAACAATTTAATGTATTTAGTTCATGATTTTTATTAAAGTTTTTACTACAATTAAAGTCTTTCTGCCACCAATCATGATCACCACTTCCATCTGATATTAAAGATAAATCTAAAGAATCATCGTTTAGTTGGTGATCTCTTGATTCATCATGGACAATATTCCTAGATTCATCAGTACAATTAAAAACAAGTAGGTCATCAAAAGACGTCATATCTACAGAGTTATCGTCATAACTTGAAATAGGTGAAGACATGGTATTACTTTTCATGTCATTAATTTCATCACCGGAAGTGTCTGGAGTAATGGATCTACCGTAAAGATTGGCATTGATCACATTTTCAGTTTTAATATTAACAATATTTTCTTTATGGTAGTGTTGTTGCTCTGGTGACCAATTAAATTCGGTTTTACAAACATCTTCCTGTACTCTTGAAATATTGGGTTTACATCGTTTAGTTGATGGAGGACAGCATCGATCTTCACTCGTCTTGCGTTTCTTTACGGTACCCCTTTGAATGATGTCACTTACTTCCGGTTTTATTCTCCAATATCCACCTTTACCAGATTCATTAGGTCTTCGAGGGATCTTCTCAAAACGTTTGTTTAAAGATAGATTGTGTCGAACTGAATTTTTCCACTGGGAATCGGCCATTTTGTAGAAAGGAAAATTATCAGTGATCCACTTGTAAATCGAAGATATGTTGATTCTCTTCTCCTCCGTGTCATTGATTGCCATGGATATGAGGGTGGCGTATGAATACGGAGGTTTATTGAAACCATTGTTTTGGTGATATCTATATTCTGTAGAACTATTTGCGTTTATCTCTTTGGTTTGTAAAACTTCTTCTGATACTGAAGATGGTGGATATATGATATTTGTTGGTGTGGAATCGGTAAATTTACCAACATTCAGATTTCGTAACCATCCCAAACCAGACAAACTTTCATCGATATCGGAATTTCCTGTATTGTTCCCGTCTATAGGATTCTTGATTAACCAGTTGTTTAATAAACGTGCAGCTAGAAGATGTGTAGAAGTCATTATGGTAGATGTAATATGTTGTAGAAGAGTTAATGATATACTGACTATTTACATGTTTATATACTATAATATACAACTAGTATACTGTAATCCTATCATAGTCAGCTATACAATAATCACTGCTATTTCTTTATATCAATCTTATTACAGTTAGTTTAGTTTATACCACGTTTAATGTCAAATTTATATAAACCGTTAATCCTTCAGTTAAATTTGATAGATTGACATAGGACTAATTAGCGTTAAGCCATCTTTTTAATTAATTGACATATGCCTTTTCGGTAGTACCTGCTTTATTTTGATGTATAGATACAAAATTTAAGTACCTTAAAAAGAATACTAATGACACTACTACATTGTTTAATAATTTATTTTTGTTTTTGCCAACATTGCAATAGAAGTATTCACAGTAAATTACGTTTAAGACTATTCTTCTTTGGGAAAAAAATAATAACATTCATTTATTTATTCATTATTTATATTTAATACGTGTTATACAAGTTTATAACTGTTGTTTAAAACTCGTTAAATGTTGATTTTATTGATAGATTCAGATCTAATTTAATTATAATGCTTTTAATTTATTCATTGATGTGTTTACTACAGTTTGTACAATTTTGTTACAGTTGTGTAAAACCCGTTAAATGTTAATGTTATTTAATTATAACACTTGTCAATTACGTTATTATGCTGTCACTGTAACTGGCCTTGATATTTAATTTTTTCATTGATTATATGTGTTTACTACAGTTTAATTATAATACATGTCAATAACATTATTATGCTGTCACATTTATCTTTCTGTTTAAAAATAGATATAGCATTTTGTTTTCTTTAACTCGACAAAAATGAGATTGTTTTAATTGATAGCACAAACGTTAGCATGTTAGAAGTTTCTATACGAATTAACAATTCTATAATGTGTTTTGATTGATAGCACATGTTTCTTTCTGTTTAAAAATAGATATATAGCATTTTGTTTTATTTAACTCGACAAAAATGAGATTGTTTTAACGGATAGCACAAAACGTTGGCATGTTAGAAGTTTCTACACGAAAGTGTGTTTCCTTCTCAAATTATAATTACTCAATGACTATTTATGTTTTAAATTCTTAATTTGCTGAACAAATCAGATAACACTGGGTTCCCGTCATCCTTTGCAGATTAAAGACCCTCTATCCATCTTAGTTTCTTGTACCTGTTCGTTTAAGGTGTCTTGTCGGCGCCGCTAAAAGCAAACAATAGCTGATTAGATTTAACCCATGCTGATCAATAATTTGCGTCTTTTCGGATTTTTTTTGTTATGCATACGACAATCACTATTTATCTGCGAGATGTATGTCACCGCTTCTAAACTAAAATTAAGTGAGGTTATATTTCCCCCATGCTGTTTAAAATTTGGCCTCTTCGGGGTTCGTCCCGCACACGACTAACATTAATAGTCAGTTAGGGGTCTATCGACGACTATAAAGTCTAAATAAATGTGATTATATTTCACCCATGCTGTTTAAAGATTTGTGTTTTCGAGTTTCGTCCCGCACACAACAATCATTATTAATTAGTTAGGGGGTCTATCGGCGTCTCTGAAGTCTAACTAAATCTCATTATATTTAGCCCATGCTGTTTACAATTTGTCTTTTCGGGTTTCGCTCAGCACACGACAATCAATATTAATAAGTTAGGGGTCTATCGGCGTCTCTAAAGTCTAACTAAACCTGGTTATATTTAGCCCATGCTGATTAAAATATGACTATTAATTAATTAAGTGAGATTATATTTCACCATGCTGTTTACAGATTTGTCTTTACGGGTTTCGATCAGCAAATGGCAATCAGTATTAATCAGTTAGGGGTCTATCGGCGCCTCAAGAGTCTAAATAATCCTTGTTATATTTAACCCATGCTGATTAAAATTTGTCTTTTCGGGTTTCGCTCAGCACACGGTAATCACTATTAATCAGTAAGGGGTCTATCGGCGCCTCTAAAATCTAAATAAATGTAATTAAATTTAACCCATGCTGTTTAAAATTTGATTATTAATTGCCATTAATTAGAACTACTTTATCACCTGTACACGGCGAGGGAAGAGTCTGCGACATCGTTAGACTTAATGAAATTGATATATTTTATGAGCTATGATTTATCAAAATAAACACAAAATGAAATGACTAGAATATGGTAGCGTCCTTATAATTGTCAGGTTGTTAAAAACGTAGATCATTAGAATTGCGCATCGTGGTAGCGAGTCGTAATATACGTTTATAAAGATACATATATGTTTAGTTAAATGTTGTTTTTCTATTCAGTTTAATCCGGGTTCATCTTATTATATGACACTGGTATTAAATTACTGCCATTTTTAACATTTAACTTGGTCGTAACTTATTAATTAAAACTAATTTACGACACAAATGGTAATTGTAATACAGCTTTATATTAAATTATAACAACATCTTTACTAAAGGATTAAGATGACGGGGACAATAAATATCTGTAAATTTAGTTTAGAAAGAATAAAATTCCAACCCCATTCCTTGGCCGGTTGATCTGAATGGATGTATACCAAATGTAAATACGTTTAGTAAGTCATGTCTTTTGTGGTTACCCAACTTTCACCTCAACAGAAGAAATCCTACAATTAGATACATGTAAAACCTGTAAAAAATGAGCCGTTCTTGCTGTTTATTACAATTTAATGCCATATATACATTAATTATGATATTATGGACATGTTGAACTCATTAAGACTATTTCCATATGACAAGGTGCATGAAAGCCACACATAACGGCACCATTTAAGCAGGCTACATCAAAATGTATCAAATATATCTTTTATACAAATATAGATTTGTATACGCTTTCTCTGTTTTAGTCCCTTTTTCAGGGAAGGGCTAATATATTATTATATTAATTCACATAGTATCCTGAACAACCATTCAGATACCCAAACAGAGGTTGTAAACAAAATAGACATCGATAACAAACAAATAAAGCCTCATCGTTAGTGAGTTGGACCTCAAAGTTGTTGATTGGAAAACAAAATGGTACGAGGAATTTCTGTTTTCAGTTTTGATACTCTTGATTAATGAATGGATTAATTAGGATTATGTAGTTACCGTTAATCTATTTAACTGTTATGGTTGGCCATCTCAAAGATCATTGGTTAAAAGACTATCTGCCAAAAAGAGTTTAAAATAGTATATAAAGTCCAAGACATTTTATATATTATTATCAATTGGCTACGAAATTAAACTGTGTGTAAAGGGAGTTCGACCTCATTCAAAAGTTTACAAGAAATAAATATTTGATTATAAAATGGATTTTTTACCAGATGAAAATAGTCACTTGGCTTTGGTAAGTTGTATGTTAATATTCAAATACAAGAGTTTAAAATCTGTACGGATGGCTTTAAGTACGCGGTTACTGAATGTCAACCCGATTTCCTTTTACACTTTACAATGCTTACTAAACTTATACGTCCAAGCTACTCGTTTAGTAACGATGTCACCCTATGTAGTCAGGTAAATGACGTAGTGGTATTTATGTTAAACACACTGTAAATATTATCACCATATATGTATAAAATGTAATTGTCTGCGATATCACTTCGGTGGAAGCGGACGTAAAATAAAGCTATTTCACACACATATATATTATTACCAATTGGCTACGAAATAAAACGGTGTCTAAGCGGAGTTCGACCTCATTCAATAGTTTACAAGAAATAACTATTTGATTGTAAAATGGATTTTTTACCAGATGAAAGCAGTCACTTTGCTTTGGTAAGTCTTATAATAATATTCAAACACAAGTTAAAATCTACATAGTTCAGATGCCCGTAAGTACCGGTTATTGAATGTCAGCCTGATTTCCTTTTACAATTTACAATTCTAACTAAACTTATAAGTCCGGGCTACTCGTTTAGTAACGATGCCACCCTATGTAGTCAGGTAAATGACGTAGTGGTATTTATTCTGGGTGTTAAATTGTAATGGTCATATTCATTATTTTATAGGTTTTCTGTCGTCAAGGAAAACGAAAATTAAGAACTTTAAGAAATAAGGATAATCCGCCACGATGCCGTCGTCAACTTTTCCAAACCTCAGAAAGTCTGTCTGAACAGAACAAATCTTTAATTCAAGAAAAAGAACAGCACTCACCAAAAAAGGCTGGGTGACATGTCTAAAATCATGTCTAGAATTTGATGATACCACGTCACTTAAACAATTCCAGTCTTATTTACAGTTCATGAACTCTTGCGAAAGTCTATCCGGGGACAACACCGTACCTGATAATCGAGATGCCTCGGGAATTTCAAATGAAATAAAAATATTTGACAATCATACAACAGATACCAAAGGGATGAAAGTTTGGGAATCTCTTTGTATGCATGATGACGTCATAGATCAAAAAGATTTCGTTGATTTAAATAAAACAAATGCAGGTTTACTATCTCCTAATATAGAAATTACAAACAATGGCGTTATGTTGTGTGGTGAAAACATTTCTGATAATCATCACGTGACCAGTTCCTTGTTAACAACGTCGACGCCATGTAGTGGCTTATATTTTGATGATGTCATGGAATCGGACGAGTTTGAAGTGGACCATGAAGACGTTATCTGGATCATTTGATACCATCAGTTGTTATTCTGATGATTTTACTGGAAGTGACGAAGGATTTCCTGAAGATTTTCCCGAATGTTCTCTGGTGCATTTTTCATGATTTATGTTAAGATTTTGTTTATTATTCGTGGTTGTTGAAACGTTTATGTTACGTTTAGAAAATGTGTACAATGTAAATAGTTGTTATAATTGTATTTTTATTGTTTGTTATTATTTAATATAAAATTATATCTGTGATACGAAATTTGTGATTATTAGTCTATATTTAATATACATTTAATAGTTTTGTTTATAATTGTATTTAAGATTAAATTTTCTCTATATCTTTTAAAACAGAATTTATTAGAATGTATTCTATGAAACCGACATTATGTACGTAGCCAATCTCTCTCCCTCTCTCATATTAGATATTGGGAACAGTTTCATTAAGCTTTGGATTGAATAAATAGTGTAAATTACGCGACATGGCATATACACACATTCCAAGCCTATTTGTATCATTATTGAGCAAATATTCCATAAATATTCACATTGGGTCTTTCCTAATGAATAGCATCTCTAGTAGATTCTCTACTAATGCTCTGGGCAGTTCAGGATCTGTAGTAGTTACTCAAAGTAACGTAATAATAAGATTCTGATACACTCGGCAAATCTCGACAGATTCCGGTACGGACTAAACTTATTGTGTATGTACGTTGAATAAAACAACTTGAGTGTTATCATATAGCAAGTTTAGTCCGTTAATTAATGTACATGTACATCACGAATTTCCGTTTACGGTAAAAATTCCATTTCTAAATTTGGAATATTGGCTGAGGAAAAATATGAATTGGTCTGCGCAGTCGTCAGCACTCAATGGCCACCAGATTTAAATTAATGCTGTTGATGTTTTTCTAACGTCGAATTCTACATAAAAAAAAGTGTTGGATTATTATAAATTTGTGTCGGTTGGGACAGGAAATGATTTCTGTTGGTGATGAAAGAAGAATCACGGTGCAAAATAGACGAGACGGTAAGGATTCTAAAGTAGCCTTAGAACCGAGATGGTGAAAAGCCTTATTTTCATACTAGTTGAAATGCGTGCTCGTCAGTAACGTAAAGAGTCCAGCGTTAGCTGTTATCAGACTCTTATTACGTTACTTTGAGTAACTAGGTCTGTAGGTGAAGATTAACCTATATCCTGCGGGGGGATGAGTACCAGTAGACAACTGCGGATGACCAATTAAAATCACTCTTCCTAACCGACTCCTGTACTGTTTACAAAGTCTGGTGATATATTATCGTACAACTAAGAGGCGTATCGGGTTTATCATGAAAATCTTGAGATACACAAGCTGGATGTAGAGGAAAGGATACACGGGACCTGAAACATACACTCATTCGCGTTACTAGAGATAGTAATGGGCATCAACCTGTCAGTTACCCTTTGGAGTTGGGTAGCCGAATGGTGTAACGCGTGCGATTTGGATCTTAAGGTCTGTCGCCGAGTAATGTGGCGTGGCTTTTGTCGAGGAGACTTTAAATAATCTCTGGGAGCTAGTGCTGTATCCGCTTTACAAATAAAACACCATGTAGCTAGTTTTGTATCGACTTACAAATAAAACACCATGTAGCTAGTTTTGTATCGACTTACAAATAAAACACCATGTACCTAGTTTTGTATCCGCTTTACAAATAAAACACCATGGAGCTAGTTTTTTATCGACTTTACAAATAAAACAGCATGGAATGCAAACCATATAACCCATAAAATCCAAGATAGCCGAATCATTGGAAATTGTGAATGGAAACATTGTCTAACATTTCAGTGTACATATCAAAATCTGTATTACATCTATATGATAGGAAAAACCAATATGATTGATTCCACCAGTTGTTATTCTGATGACTTTACTAGAGTGATGAAGGATTTCCTGAAGATTTCCCGGAATATTCTCTGGTGCATTTTTCATGATTTATGTTAAGATTTTGTTTATTATTCTTGGTTGTTGAAACAATATATGGACACATGTTTTAACTGTATTATCTTTGTTACGTTTACAATAATTGTAAACATTTTAATAATATATAATTTATTGATAGAAATTTTAAATATAGTAATATTATTTTTATAATTTGTGATTTTCTAATATTAAAAATTAGATCTGTGATACGAAATTGGTGATTATTTAGTCAATAACATTTTAATACCTTTATATATATAATTGTATTTAAGAATAAATTATCTATATGTCTTTAATTAGAATGCCTTCTTTGAAACCTACATTTTGCACTTAGCCCACATTGAATATTGGAAACACGTTAATAAATCTTTGTTTTGAATAAATAGTGTAAATATAGATATTTATATATTAGTTTGCGTCATGGGGGAAATATAACGCGACATGGAATGTACACACATACCAGACCTATCAATTAAAATATTGAGCAAAGATTCCTTAAACACTTACATTGGGTTTTTTCCCAATGAATAGCACCTCTCTCAGTCTTTAGCAATATTCCTTTCCAAAGTGCCACAACCGACCATGTCCGACTCCGACAATCTTCTGCATGAATAAACTAATTTACAGATTGTTTTTAAAAATTTAGCACTAAGCATAGGACCGTAAACATAATAACCCTGTTACTTATTAAATCTGGCATGAATTATTGGAACCAGAAAGAATGAACCCTATTTACTTCAGCAATCTTAGGAATTTCTTTTCTAGGGATGAATTATGTGTACGGGAAAGCTGGTGAATACGATGTTGATTGCATTGCTTGAGGGATCCTAGCTAGATCCTTATTTTTCGTTCGGATAAGTTACAGTTAAGACATATCTGCTGCGTATAGTTCCACGCTTTGCGTGGCTACCTTTAATAGCATTAAGAAAGTAATGGGTAGTGGTAATCAATTACATTCATGCTATAGGCAATGGGGATTAATTATTTTGATTACATTTTAAAAATTTGTATTTCGGATATTTGAATTTAATCTATTGTTATGAATATTGAGTGGTCGTTAATACATTACTATCTCATTTTTCTCAACACTACCAAAATAAGGGAAACATAAGACTAGATAACAAGAAAGATATTTTTGGTTTTTTTTTTAACAACTTCGATGATGGACCGTAATAGTTTAAATGAATGAAAAGCTAAAATAAATAAAAAAGAAATTTACATGGATTTAATAATCGATTACGGTCCATCATCGAAGTTGTTAAAAAAAAAAAATATATACAAATAAATATGTGATGATATCCAAATTTCTTGAAACTAATTTTGGATTTCCGCACACACGACCTAACGTTCTTAGACATGTGTATGATGAAGTAGGAAGTAAAAATAATACACGTTAGAGTAAAAATGTTAAAATCGCAAAAACTACTGGGGCTCACTTTTTGTATGTCACGCCATAGATAACTCTGTGTTACAAGTACATTTTAATGAGAATTCGTGTAAGTAATTAAGGATTTCACGAATGGGGAAAGAGGGATAGTGTGAAAATAGCTTGATTTAGTTTTCGTTATTGGTGAACAGAGAGATACAGATCAGCACAAATATTTCAATCTGGTTTTCAATTCTCAGGAATATATATATATCGATTAAACCCCATGTTTGATTTTAATGCTTATTTTGATTTATGTTAATTTGTACTGAATATTACTAACAAATGTATATCATGACCGGTGTTTATATTTTATTTATAGCATTATATATTTTGTATTTTCGATATATTTGACCTTGTGTAGTAAAAGTAAAAGTGTTGTGTATATATAGCGATCTTGATTGGGCTAAACGCCTTGCACACTTACATCTCTAAAATGTTTTTACTTTTCATTTTCGTGTTGATAATCAAAAACATTTTAAGGAATAGGTAGTACAGTTATTGTCTGTTTCGTAACACATCCCAAGGTGTTTTTTTTTACATAGGCTTAAGCCTGTTCCCCAATTCCATTTAGACAACCTGAATAAAATCATAGTTTAAAAAAAAACGAAAGAAAAATCACACCCAACATCATTCATCAGTCCGAATGTGGAACATGGTCATACAACCATTTTATATCTTCAGAGCATTCCCTTTGACTTTGATGTTATTTTTTCGCCTAATTTTCGCCCTTTCCAAAATTCTATATTGACCGAAGTGAGAGATCATGAATTCAACCCCTTTGACTATTGATCCTTTACCAAAACGTCAATTTACGACACGAGCAAGGAATGAAAATCTATTTGCTTGAATTGGAACAAAGGATAACATTAGGAGGCACCTTACTGTACAGCCGAGATTAGATGTAGGGTACCGGAATCTGCCGAGTGAGGAAATTCGATAAGACTTATTTCCGGCTGAAGAACAGTGCATAGAAGTTAATGTTTTGTTCATATTATTCATATTGTTTGATTGTGCCTAAGCATTTACAGTGTATTTGAACGCATTACATATTACGTTTGGGTTTCTTTCGACAAGAATAGATTTTATTTGTAGACATTTAATGTCGTAAATAATGAATTAATATCTCAACTTAATGAAATAAGTTGAAGTCTGTCGCACGACTTTCTCTGAAACATATCCCGTTAAATGCGTACAGATGTTATATAATGCAAATAGCAATAAATATAATATTCATCAATATAAATAGACAGTGGCGGATCCAGTTGGGAGCCATAGGTGCCTATTACCCCATCCTCCTAAATGAGAAAGAGAAAGGGGGTGGGGTTTAACGTCCACTCGACACAAACTAGGTCATTTCGGGAGTAACATAATATGGTTTAATTTTATTTCAAAAATTCGCTTGCGCGTATGGGTTTTTAGCAGTGGGGGAAAACCGGAGCACCCGGAGATTACCCATGAGGTTGGACCGGCGACCCTACTCCTTGTCACGTACAACCGATAATTCAAAACCACGCCAGTTGACTCAAGACATGCTTTATGATACAGCTAACCATTCCTCCTAAATGACTGTATAAAAATTCAATTATTATTCTGTTTCTATTAAATGTGTAGATTTGAGTTATTTGTTGGTTGTAGCTGATGAAACTGAATGTTATAGTCGGGTCTAGATATACGTCACACATAACCATCTCGGGGAACCCCCTTTGACCAAATATCTATTGTCTGCCAGTGTAAATCGAATATAATATTATGTTTACTGCTATAGATTACAATAACCCAAATATTAAATATGTTTACTAAAATAATCAGTTTTATATTTATTTTTTTTTACGATAAAATGATAAACTAAATTAAACCCCGCATCTAGAATACCTCATAAAATTGAACCATGGCCCGATTGAAACATTTTCCAAAATATCAATGGTTGACATTTTGTACGTTTTTGTGTGATAAAATGGGGATGAAACAATGGGGTGACCTGTCTTTTTACATACTTAACGCAATAACTGTCATAATAAACACATTATAAACCATACTTGACATGACACAAAAAACCACACCTTGCTTAAATATGATTAAAGTGGCTGTTCACCCGTTTAACTATTTTATCTTCTTTGCTTTTCAATATATTGTAATATGTCATTTATTGTAACTGGGAGAGGGGTTTATATAGGGCTTTGCATGTTCCCCAAAATAAATATTTTTTATAAAAAAAAACTATTACCCGATGGGTTCCAATGCATTTTTTACGAACATGATTGAAATTATTGGCTGCCTAATAGTAAGTGCAGGAGGATCGCAAAACAAAAATTTGTTAATGTTTCAATCGGGCCATGGTTCAATTTTTTGAGGTTTTATAGATGCGGGTTTAATCTGTGCAGCAACGAGGTTTTAGATATTTTGCATGTTAAGGTATGGGAACTGTTCTTGCTTGTCGGTTTGAAGGTTCCGTTGGTGTTACCGTAGCTGTTAAAATTGATCAGAGAACACTGCTGTTGTCTCGAGAATAGAATATGGTCGTTATCAGTCGAATCTTATAACGACCGCCACTTTAAAATGTTATTCTCTGTATAATTATGGTTTAAACACACAAAAAGCCATATCTTGCCATTACAAATATTCATATTTACCTTAAATACTAAATAACGGACACGATTTACTCACATTCATTTCAAAACAAGGGAAGGTATAGTTTATAGCTCCATATTTCACCAGGATACAGTATAAAATGGCTAAAGTGATATTGACAATAATCTTATTAATATCTGTTGTTTTAATGGCAGAATGTGATGAGAACACCTCTGATGGTAAGTTTCTTTTTTAAAGGGTTCTCTTTACAGAGAGCAAGGATTAACAATATGTTTGATGGTTTTATTCAGTAAGGTATCCCGTGGCTAAGTTGGTAAGGCGCTGGCTCGCTAGCCTGGCTTGTGGTCGAGTGTTCGATCCCTGTATTGGCCGAGAAAGTTTATCTCGATTTTCCGACGTGGCTTCCCCTTGTCAGTGATGCAGAACGGAGGGTCTGACAAGGAAAGTTGTCTAGTCGTCTAGTTGTCTAGTCGTTCGAGTGGGACGAAAAACCGAGGACGAAAAACCGAGGTCCCGTGTACATATTGGCGTGCACGTAAAAGATCCCTTGGCAGTTGAAATTTGATATAAGAGAAGGCCGTAGCGCCGCTGCCCGGGCAAAATTTCCCTCATAATGATTCACGTGGTCAAACTCGCTTAAGATAGCTTGAAGGCTAGAAAGTACATCTTCAACATGTAACCATCATACATTGGCAATAAAGGGCTCACTTATCCATTCACTTGATTTGATAATTGTTTAGTGTTTGCAATGTCTATTTTCTGTCTTGTCCGCAGGTTTATTTTGTAGATTTTTTTTTGTTTTGCGTGTAGTGCAGTCCTCCTACATTTACTATTAGAGTAGAGTTTTAGCCCTTCGTACTGCAGAATGTTCTCGTTGTCGGGCTTTGCTCCTGTTTGCTCACTACATTTATTATTTTAGCGTTTTCCGAGTTTCTGTCCGGAATATCGCCCTTATTGTTAAAATTATTTGACGTTCTAACACCTGACGTCAAGTGGCTGACTATCGCCATTGAAGAGACGACCACTGACAAGATCGGTCGCATTTTTTTTTTTTTTACGTCTTTTTTGTAAGTCATTTTAGTGAAGTCTGTACCACAACAGGCCCGGGACTGTACAGCGCAGTGGACGCTTACGACTGGCCCCCGGATCCATTCACTTGATTTGATAATTGTTTAGTGTTTGCAATGTCTATTTTCTGTCTTGTCCGCAGGTTTATATTGTAGATTTATTTTTTGCGTGTAGTGCAGTCCTCCTGCATTTAGGCCTACTATTGATTAAGTACAAAGCGTTTGCCCCCTGGGTTACCCGGAGAATGGGGTAGTGTAACTCTTTTAGGTGTCTCACCTGCAATTTTTCATTGGATAAACGCAACTAATCAAGACAATTGATGCTCTGGAAAAGAAACTATAGGGAAGTATTATCACTGCGCATGCGTCTGGCATATAGACAAGTTTATCTAGACACAATAAGAAACCCATGTAATAAGTTTTATTTAACGGCTTATACTTCGCGTTGTTATCCACATAATCACTATGCAATTAAGATTAACATCTCGTACATTAATTGAACTCGTTGAATGTTAACTAAAAGGACACAACTGCGTGATGAGTACTAAACACACAATAGAATTAATCAACCTTAAGTAGCCACATTTTATCCAGAACCTGATTGTTTTATTAATCACGTAAGGTTATTTCCTGTATATGATTATTATCACAATATTCGAATTGTTTGAATGACCTCAAGCTTTATCTATTTTTTATCTTAGATTATTGTTTTATTTCCGCTTAATTCTCAAACGCACTCCAAAGCCAATTCCATTTTTCGAAAGCGTTTGCTCCCTGGGTTACCCGCAGAATGATATCATTTCGAGTATATGTGACTAGACAGGAAGTAATAATTTCACAATGTCTTATATATCATGTGACATCCGTTCGTTCGTCTACAGGTTTATTGATTTACGTTTCGTATACACCGATCATTAAACCAAGTGGTCTCAAAGATAAAGGCGATCAAGTCAAATCGTTGAGCTAATCGGAGCTTGCGGAAAACTCAGTATATCAGTGTTTCTACATGGCAAATATAATAAGCAATTTCAACACCTGTTTATATGTAAATACACTGGTTTTATCAATATCGCAATGTTTTTTTTATCGTTTTAGTTCCACCAAAGCCTAATTGTGGGGCTAAAGACTTTTGTCACGACCTGTCTGTTATTGCTGATTTCTTATGTCCAATAAAAACGGATGATGTTTGTCCAGAAGAAAAACAAACGTGCTGTCATTTTCCAATGACGGATTATCCGGGATAAAATCTACACTGACATGGTACATAAGATTATTTAAAACAAAATATATGCTGTATCTCAAATGAAATAAAACGGTGCTTATATAGTAGACCTTATCTGTGTCAATATTTTAATGGATCATATAAAACACATGTATGGTGGCCTACGGTCTGAATAGCATTTTATTTTATTTTTCTAAATATGCTAAAAATATCTTTTTTTTTAAATAGAGAAAAATTTTTTCTAAATATGCTAAAAAAAAAACCCAGATTTTTTTAAATAGAGAAAAAAAAAATTTTTTTTTCTAAATATACTAAATAAAAAAATTAAATAAAGAAACAATTTTTTTTTTTTGCATTTGCCGAGCCTCCCAATAGTGTCTTGATTTACCAGACGCTCAGTGTGAGTTATCTCCCTTTCGAAAGTAATAATCGTCGTAAAGTGCACAAACAAGCCTAAATTAAAAACATGTCTGAGCCTACAAAAAAACCCGCCCAAAATCGGGAAAGAGAGAGAGAGTTAAATCTATCTTCCCTTACGAGAGAGAATTAGATTGATCTTCCGTTACCGAGAGGGAGGGGGATCGATCTTCTCTGAGAGGGAGAGACATCTTCCCTCAATAATTAGATTGATCTCCCGTTACCGAGAGAGAGGGGGGGGGTATCCCCTTACTACTACTACGAGAGAGAGGGAGAGAGAGAAAGAGTGGAGGTAAAATTGGTCTTCCCTTACTACGATAGAGAGAGGGGGGCGATCTTCCCTTACTACCAGGCTACTACTACGAGAGAGAGAGAGAGAGAAATGGGGTGGTAAATCTGTCTTCTCTAAGAGAATGAATGAATGAAATGGGGTTTAACGTCCTACGCTTAAGCACCTAGATTGGGCTAATTGAAGACGGGCATACGACATACAGTAGTATGCTAAGTGGGAATTTTTGCCCGGGCAGCAACTGAATTCCAACTGCCAAGGGTTCTTTTGCGTGCACGATAATGTGTACACGGGACCTCGGTTTGATCTTCCGTTACCGAGAGGGGGGGGGTCGATCTTCCCATACTATTATACTATGAGAGAGAGAGGGATCTTCCCTTACTACTACGAGAGAGAGCGATCTTCACTCACTACTATGAGAGAGAGGGGGGGGGGGTATTCCTTTCCTACGAGAGAGAGTTAAATCGATCTTCCGTTACTGTACGTTACAACTTCTATCTCGCTTTTCGTAGTAACGGAAGATCGACTTAACTTTCACTCCTAGTAAGGGGGTCGACCCCCGCCCCCAACTCTCTCTCTCTCTCTCTCTCGTTAAAGGAAGATTGATCAAATTATCTCCCCCTCTCTCGTATACTAAGAGAAGATCGATCTAATTCTCTCCTAGTAGTAAGGGAAGATCTCGTAGTAAGGGAAGATCGACCCCCATCGGTAACGGAAGATCAATCTAATTCTCTCTGGTACTAAGGGAAGATCTCTCCCCTCTCTCTCTCTCTCTCTCTCTCTCGTAGTAGTAGTAGTAGTAAGGGAAGATCGACTCCCCTCTCTCTCTCTCTCGAAGTAAGGGAAGACCGATTTACTCTCTCTATCGTGGTAAGGGAAGATCTCTCTCCCTCTCTCTCTCGTAGTAAGGGAAGATCGATCCCCTCGGTAACGTAAGATCAATCTAATTCTCTCTCGTAAGGGAAGATAGATTTAACCCTCTCTATGTCTCTCTCTTTCTCGATTTTTGGGCTTTTCTTTTTGTAGGCTCAGACATGTTTTTAATTTGGGCTTGTTTGAGCACTTTACGACGATACTACTTTCGGAAGGAAGATAACTCACACTGAGCGTCTGGTTAATCAAGACAATATTAGGACGCTCGGCCAATGTAGAATTTTTTTTTTTCTCTTTTTTAAAAAGAAAAAAAAATCTAAAAAAAACCCCAAAAAAAACTTTTTTTAATTTCGGCTTGTATGAGCACTTTACGACGATACTACTTTCGGAAGGAAGATAACTCACACTGAGCGTCTGGTTAATCAAGACACTATTAGGACGCTCGGCCAATGTAGAATTATTTTTTTTTCTCTTTTTTAAAAAGAAAAAAAAATCTAAAAAAAAAACCCCAAAAAACTTTTTTTTTAACGAGAATTTATTTATTTATTTTTTTAAACGAGAATTTTTTTATTTATTTTTTTAATCATCATTATCACTGATACCATTTTGAGCAGGCATGCAGGTAAAATGAGCACCCTGCTCAAATTAGCAAAAAAATGGGTGCTCACATTACCAACTGTGTGTCGGGTCAGTTCTAGGCTTACCAGCGCAGGAAGTTATGGCATTACAGTTTACAACGCTGGATTCTACAACTCCTTAGAAAAAGGGGCTTCGTATGAGATCTTGACAAACCTTGTGTTATGTGTAGGCTCAGACATGTTTTTAATTTCGGCTTGTTTGAGCACTTTAAGACGATACTACTTTCGGAAGGAAGATAACTCACACTGAGCGTCTGGTTAATCAAGACACTATTAGGACGCTCGGCCAATGTAGAATTATTTTTTTTCTCTTTTTTAAAAAAAAAATAAAAAAATTCTCGTTTAAAAAAAAAAAAAAAATTTCTCGTTTAAAAAAAAGTTGGGTTTTTTTTAGAAAATATTTTTTTTTCTCATTTAAAAAAAGATATTTATTTTTTGTTTAGCATATTTAGAAAATAAAATGCTATTCAGACCGTAGGCCACCATACACATGATATGTATATGCTTTGATATACTTGCTGGTGAAAATCATCAAATAATCTTACAATTAAAGTCGGTTACCTCATACGGAAATAAATAATGATCATGTCGGAACTTCAAGACAACAGAGGTACTGATATCTTGCTTTAAATTGGACTAAACAGAAGCCGTGAGCTGCTTATATTATATGAAGGCTGTTTGAAAAGTTCTCTGTGAAAGAACTATACAAAGTCGACGACTTTCATTTATTTTCCTACATAGTCTCTTTTGAGCTATATACCCTTTGCCAGGCTTGGGATTCATAGGCGTGCGGGCTCGATGACAGTTAGGGGGGCAGAACCTGAAATGCCTCCCCCCCCCAAAAAAAAAAAGAAATAGGGTTAAGAGAAGACGGGTCCGTTAGGAGAACATTTTGAAAATTTAACTGCCGCAAACGCGTTTTCCTGCAATTTCAGCAGGTGAACAAAGCAACATCAAAGTGGTCTATTAGGCCTATAGCCTAATTAAGGTGGCTGACTCGAATTCCAATCAATCGTTTACAGTCCTCGAAGACGAGTCCGTTAGGAGAACATTTTGAAAATTTAACTGACGCAAACGCGTTTTACTGCTTTCAACCGGTGAAAAAAGCAACTTTAATTTGGGGGCCATCCATAAAGTACGTACGATCAAAATGGGTAAAATTCAGACCCCCCCCTCCCCCTGTACGCTCCTGTACGCTTTTGGCATAACCCCCCCCCCCCCCGTACGCCCGTACGCAATCCCGGGAAACAATCGTATGAATCAGGAGGAGTCACATATATGATTAACGGATTTTAACTAGTGTTTAACCCTGGGACCGGGAATCGCAAGTAAAAGCCATCTGAGCCAGCGAATACCGTTGTGAAAATATCTATACTGATACATATACAATGACCATATAACAATAATATCAGTAAAGCAGCACGCGTCGAACGTGAGGGAAGTGCGCACGTCCCGAAATTAGAGTTAAAAATAAAAAAATCAAGCGTTCGTACGTTTTGCAAATGTACATTTTTGGCGTGACCCCCCCCCCCCCTCCCTTCAAGCGTACGTACTTTATGGATAGCCCCTTGGTCAAATATAGCCTATCTGGCTGACCCGAATTCAACACAACAAATCAATCGTCGCGGTTTATGGGGGCCTCTACCTTCCGGAAACAATTTTGAAAAATTAATCACCGCAAATGCGTTTTTTTTTGCTATTCTAGCCCGTGTAAGCAGTTCCAAAAGTAACCAATGGTTTTGCAACCGAAACCCCACTCCGAATTCCAACCATCCAATCAGACTGTTGTAACTACCTTCACAAATAATAATCGATGCCCGAAAAATGTCGCGCAAAGTAGAGTGGCTGCAGACAAAATGTTTTAATACAGTCAACTCTATTCTAGCCCGTTTAAGCAGCTCCAAAAGTACCCAATGGTTTTGCAACCGAAACCCCATCCCGAATTCCAGCCATCCAATCAGACTGTTGCATCTACCTTCACAAATAATAATCGATGCCCGAAAATGTCGCGCAAAGTAGAGAGGCTGCAGACAAAATGTTTTAATCCAGTCACCTCAGTACAAATTCGTGATATTCAATTACAAGAAAAGTAAAATTGGTGTTTATCTTAGAAATTCAAAATTTAAGCCAATTTTGAAAAGCAATCCGCACATCTCGTGCAATATGATTAATGTTTTAAATCCCCCAAACGAAATTGCTAGTCAGGTTGCTTCATATGTATATAAGTGTCTCCAAGAAAGAGCATCTGAGTTACCTGTTAACCAACACATCTGTTCAATATAATATGATTACATGTGATATACTAATACTTACGGTTAAAATAGCTTGTTTACTTTCCAGGGTAGTTTAGATAATTTTCGTTTTATCTCTATACTGATTATCGATATACAGACCACGTATTGCAGTGATGCTTATAGGCTTATTATATCAGATTGTACATCCATAAAGAATTACCCCAGATGTTATGTTATAATATTGACTTATGTTATAATTGTATAATCGACTTATGTTATAATTGTATGATCAACTTTTCTTTTAAAATGTGTATGCTGTCCGTAGTGGATGCTATGATACAATAAATCTATCTATCTATCCATGAGGGCTCGATGACGGTTAGGGAAGCAAAACTAGAAATGCACGAGAAGTTTCGTGTTTATTTCACTGCGGCTCCGTTTTCTTTGAGATGCGATGAAGCGGGACTGACTTTCTATGGACCCCCAAGAAAATGTTTGATTATTTGACGGCCGAAAACGTGTTTTACTGCTATTCCAGCCCGTAAAATTAGTCTTTTATTAGATCTCGGGCACTTTATTTTGACAAGTAGATAAAATAATTTGTTTTTTTATTCACTTTACCCGTCTCCCCGAAAAGTCAGCTGCCCCCCCCCCCCACTGGCTCGTTCGCATCTTGGATGCCAGTCAGGAAGAAATTTTTAATCATCCAAATTATAAAAAAAAATCTTTCACAGCTGAAATGACGTCATTCATATTTTGAAACACGCCCAGAGTTCACAAAGCATTCTCAGACTTAAGTAAAGAATTTACTCAAAATTGATCGCCTTATTTAAGCCAAAATATAGCCATTTATAAAACTTTTGTTGTTTCAATGTATTAAATACAACAATAAGGAATTTAGGTGCAAAGTGTTTCTAGATCAAAGATATTTGTGACACTTTGTCCTTTTCCAGTGATTTCAGATTTATCTCCCCTGAACAGTCATCAGCAATAATTACTCGCAATACAATCGCACTACTGTAATGTTTAAATCGAAATTTGTTTTGGCAACTAAATCTAACATATCGGTTATGCATGGAATACTGACCTTCGCTTGACTTAAGCGCCAATTCTTATTTCTTGTAAAATGTTCATCCCTCCCGATGATGAAACACATACTCTTACAGGGCCTCACGGATGAAGAATCAAATTTTGTTCAGCTGTTCAACTCAGGGCAAATGACGATCTCGAAATGTAAGTCTGGCTGAAGAAAAAATCTGATAAATACACATCTCATGATATTCAAAATGAGTTTATTAATATTATGGCACTTCAGGTTATTCGTGACATTTCAGAAAGCAACATGACGGATTTTTCATGTTACTGGCTAATGAATGCACCGATAGTTCAAATAAAGAACAACTGGTTATTTGTATACGCCAAATTAATCGAGACCTCAACGCTTTGGGGATTTGCTCGGATTTTATCACATCTCAAATATCAATGCCAACACAATAGTTGCAGCTATCAAAGATGTCTGACTCCGCGTTAATCTTGGCCTATCTAACTGCCATGGACAATGTTATGACGCTGGCAGTCCTATGGCAGGCTGTAAAAATGGTGTTGCAGTACAGATTTTGTCTGAACCCCCGACTGCGTTTCTAACACATTGCTACGGCCATGCATTAAGAAAGCGGTACATGCTATGACTAAAGGATGTAAAACTCTCCCCAATGCAATGGACACAACCCGCAAAATATGGAATCAAAGTTCTTTGTCCAACGCGCTTGACAGTACGCGGCGATAGCTTCCGGCGTATAATTCAGAACTACGAAACACTGCTAAAGAGTGGTATTTATGTTTAGAGGGGAAACTGGTTACAGAAATGAGAGCCCGAATAATAAGTGCAATTGCGAAGATGAAGAAATTCAACTTCTTATTTGCAATTAATCTTGGAGCACGTTTATTTACACAGACTGGCAATCTTTCTAAAACACTGCAGCAAACGGAGTTATCCGCCATAGAAGGTCAGCGATGCGCCAAGATCTCTACCACGAGAACTGATCAGATGTTTGTATTGTTTCATGAAGGTGTCGAAATGATAGCCAGGCAGCAAGTAATATCTGACCCACAGCTGCCCCGAAATCGACGTGCTCCTCTCCGCTTTGAGTTTGGTTCATGAGAACCTTACCAACCAGAAACCATCGACGCTCATTATCGTAGTCATCTAGTTTGAAGCTGTTGATTTCGTTGTCAATGCTATAAAACACCACTTTGATCCACCAGAAGTTAAGGCCTATATGGTAATTGGGTCTCTCCTTGTAAAAGGTTTAAAGTCAGAGTATATTACAGATAAACGAGCCTATCTGAATCGTTGGTATAGTAATGACGTAAATGTCACTCTCTAGGAGATTCAAATGCCTAGATTTCGACAATTAATATCCACAATACCTGGTTGTTTTGATGATATTTACCATAGCATACTGCAACTCTCACAACCTGGAAGATTTATTTTGTCCGAGATAATATTAATACTGGTCAATCCAACAACTGACGCAGTAACGGAGGTGTCATTTTCCATCGCTAGACGTCTCCATCGCTGGTTTCGGTCTTCCATGAACCAGCAAACATGTAACAACTTAGCCCGTTTAACGATAAATTCGAAAAAAACTTCAAAAATTAACTTTACGAGTGTTCCAAATGAATTTGCCAACCGCAACGCGACTGAAAACGCAATTTTGGTCATTTTCACGCCAAGCACGTGTCCTGATATATTCATACTCTATACACATAAAGAAATAAAAAATACGTCCAGATAAAATTTCAATCACTTTTACTTCTTTAATTTGATACATCAAATCTAGCTGCCTGTCCTTAATAAGCGCCGCCAAGTGTATTAATACCACGGTAACCTGGAATATAGACAAGTTTATCTAGACACAATAAGAAACCCATGTAATCAGTTTTATTTAACGACTTATACTTCGCGTTATTATCCACATAATCACTATGCAATTACGATATCATCTCGTACATTCATTGCATTCGTTGAATGTTAACTAAAAGGACACAATTGCGTGAGGAGTACTAAACACACAATAGAAATAATCAACCTGAAGTAGTCACATTTTATCCAGAACGTGATTGTTTTATAAATCACGTAAAGTTATTTCCTCTATATGATTATCATCCCAATTCGAATTGTTTAAATGTCCTCAAGCTTCATCTATATTTATCTTAGATTATTGTTTTATTTCCGTTTAATTCTCAAACGCGCTCCAAAGCCAATGCTATTTTTCTAATTGAAAATTTAACAATATTAAGAAATACTACATACAATACACGGGCGAGAGGACAAGCTACATGTACTTCTGACTAATTTTCAGGTGATATCTGGAAAGGGAAATAGTTAACGTTTTCTTTTCATTCAAGTTAATAGCTGTTCCATAACTTTGACAATCCATTTCATACATTAATTAATGTGAGAATTTCATACTTTCTAAGAAAGCCAAAACATAATTATTCATATGACTTTTGCTGAATAGGTTATCAACTCACTATTATACGACCATGGGCATTATTTCCCACCCTCAAAAATCAGTGACACAGGAAATAATAACACAATTACCCCCCCCCCCCACTCCTTGTTTTCCCATTGCCCTCGATGCATTAGCCAACTCCAAACATTGGAATTTGAGGTTGAAAATGACATGTTTGCCAATTTCTCAATTGGCAATAGTGAATTATAGGATTAATAGGATTATTCTTTTACAAGGTAGGACTGTTTATGGATGCCATATATTTTGTGGCTTTATTTTATTACATTTTAACAAAAATAACTTGAAAATTGGAAATTGGAAATTTAATTAACACAATAAAACACAAAATATACAGTACTTTTATTCACCTGCTTCTCTTTCCTGAAACGGCGCCATGTGTACCAACATTTTTCACGTGCCTTGATAACAAATTAGTGGAAAATAAGTTAAAATATATTATAATTTAGATTTTAAACAAAAGCAACATATTTTGTAAAAAAAAACACCTTGAAACTTGAATTTGTTAACCAAAAACTGAAATGAAATGGAAACGGGGAGTTAAGGTGTTACTTGTCTGCACAATCCGGTCTAATGAAGATTAAAACGTGTTGCGTATCCATTTATTGACGGGTTTAAGTTCATGTTTCCATGAACGGTCTTCATGTACATGTACAACCGTCGGGTTCCAGACTGTAATTTAATGTTAATTTAAAACATACTTATATAAACCACAACATAAGACAGCTAGTGTTAAATATGCAATGAAGTTCTAATAATATACAATAAAAGTAATCTAGTTTCACTTTTCCAGAAAGGCGATACGTTCACTATCTACGGTAGTTTCTCTGGCCATTATTTATAAAACCAAACTGTGTACTATCCATTGTCTGTGATATCACTTCGGTGGAAGCGGGCGTAAAAAGCTATTTCACACACACTACCCATTTTCATTTGCACAAAAATATAAATTGTATGGGAATGTTATTAATTATCAATTTTACCACGTTCGTGTAATATTGCAGGAAATAGGATGAATGCCTTTTCATTTCCCAGCAGGTGAATCTGAAACACTTCAAATTATCTGAAAGAGGAAGTGATAATGTTTTATTTTATTAACGGCATCAGTGGATGCTACCTACAACTTTATGGTAATTAAGGAGTGCTTGTCTATGAAATCAGAACAAAAAATGATAATATTCGGTGAGCTTTCTGCACCTGTATATCCTGCCTGTTAGTAGGCATTTATCTTCAGTTAGAAATGACATGACTGATATGAAATAAATAGAGTTAAAAGTAATTATAGGAATAATTGTAGGTGATAATCATGTATGGCGTCTACGAATAGGATTCAGTACAATAGAGTTGGTGTGTACCACCTGCCAGTCGTCCCGTGTTGGATTTAGATCATGAAATTTCCAAAGCTCTTATTCTTATTATAGCACCAAAATCCCCCGCCGCCACCACCCCATCACAAGACTAGAGGAATGTGAACGTATGTTATAAGCCTAAAATGATGACAAATGTTTCGGACTGCGCGGCGCGTGCAAGAAATCCTTAAGCCAAGCTTATGTCGCCCTACGTCGCGATAAAACTTTCGGCGACTGGTCTACGATCAAGAGGAACTGATCGGTCGTAGCTACTTGGGCGACCTAAGCGCTATGATATGGAAGCGTATAGGGGTCAATAGCGCGATAGATAGCGCGATATTAATAAGGTCATATGTCATTATATTGTGATTATTGTGATGACTTTACCACTAAAAAGACAATTTTAGCTGAATTAAGTGTACAACGCAACATGTTGTTTGTCGTCATTGCGTTTTGAATGCGCACGTATGCGTTAACATATTGCTATTTTGAAGCATTGTCAACATCTTCCAAATCGCCGTGCTATATGCCGATATACCACATTGCGATAAGTGAAATATGTTGACAAAACTTCAGAATATCAATATAATTACTCAAACGCGCGCATTAAGAACGAAATGGTGACATACAACATGGTGTGTTAATTCAATTAATTGAGCTAAAATTGTCTTTTTAGTGGTAAAGTCATCACAATAGTTACAATATGTTGACATAATAATATGACCTTATTAATATCGCGCTATCTATCGCGCTATTGACCCCTATACGCTTCCATACTCTGACGACTAGCGTGAGTCGGACGCAAGCCAGTCTCTGTCCAGTTGTCTCCAGTTTCTCCGAGTCGCACATGTTCTACTCCTACGACTGCTAACAACTAGTTTTCTCTAGTCGCAAGCGACATAGGCGCACCTACGACTTGACGTAGCCAACATGATTCGGTTATTTAGTCAGTTGTGGCTCCGATTCTTCAGCTGATGCCGGTCGACATAAGCGCTCTTACGACTGCGATCAACTTGTTTCTTTTGGTTGCGTCCAGTTGTGGATAAATTCAGTCGTAGCGACATAAGCTGTCTGTCAGTTGCCGCTAGTCGCCGATAGTTTTATCGCGTCGTAGGGCGACATAAGCTGGGCTTATGACCGTGTCAAAACAATTCACCCTTAAACCGCCCCCCCTCCCCGTTCCAATATATCTTTGTATCTTTGGGCTATAATTTAGGCTTCTGCCTGCCAAGGCTAAGATAAATTCGACACTTGTTTCATAAGAAACCTATTTTTATAACAGCTGAGAATTTATTTATCGTGTTGCCTCCACCTTTTTCAGTGTCTTTACGAATCTGATATTGTCAATCATTCAGCTAATTATATACGTATAAATCTGTGATCGGTGTTTTTGTATTTCTTATTTATTTAGATAGTATTTCCTTTACTTATTATTATTAGTTCCACTTGGGTCTGTTGAATTTTGCATTGGAGCTTATGTTCACGCTTACCATTTACTAGTAAAAATATCAGGAATAAGGCTGGTGGGGTTTTTTTATTGTCCAGAAATTAAACAAAAGATGGTGTACCGAGTCTAAACCGGTAGCCATAATCGAACCGTGACACTGGCGTCAATTATTTTTTTAAATGTTAGTTTAGTGCTAAGGTTGAAGCCTACTTTTTCCGATGTGTTCAAAAATGTTTGTTGCGTTTCAATATGGAAAATCATTATAGGGTTAATGAGGTTTTCGTCAAAATTATTTGAAATTAGTCTGTAATACTTTGAAATTGTGTGGTGGACACTTGGAAAGTTTTCGATAAATGGTTGCCACCTACATGATTCTTAGATTTGTTCAAATAATATTGTACTCTCGTTGGTAAAAAAAAGTAGAGCATTGCGCCATTTCATTTCAAATCGTGTAGCGCAATATCATACAGAGACATACGTTAGTCTTACAGACCCCTAGTTCTCTCTCTTCGTTACTGTCACGTCCTATTGCCAACTAATGTTACCGACTATTTTTCACCATGATTCTTCTTTGTTCGCTAAAATACACCCCATTATATAGTACATGTATATAAACTATTAATTACACCTTTATTAACATGATACGACCATAATCAACTCTTGATGTCATCTGATGGATGGACGAAAAGCAGTGGTCCCATGTGCACATTGGCCTGCATGTAAAAAGAATCCTTGGCAGTTTGAATTTGGTATAGGCCACAATGCCACTGTCTGGGCAAACAGTTTTACATTTAACACCATTTTATATAAATTTCTGATCAAGAATACAAAAAAATGGTGAATATAATTTCTATTACATTTTATTTTATTTTGCAGAATTATCATATGAGAGTTAAGCTTATTTCGAATAAATTAAACTCTCAAAATGACACATAACAAAACCTTGAAAAATCTTTTTCTTCAGAATTCATGAATTTATTAATTTGAAATTGTAATCTTCAATAGAACAGAATCGTCTCATATATCAGGCCCTGAGTTCACAAAGCATTCTCAGACTTAAGTTGAGAATTTACTCAAAATTGTTTGCCTTATTTTAACTAAAATATAGCCCTTTATAAAACTTTTGTTGTTTTAATGTGTGAAATACATCAATAAGAATCTATGTGCAAAGTTTTGTGTTTCTGGATCAAATATATTTTACATAAACAGTGATTGAAAGTTGAGTAAATTCTCAACTTAAGTCTGAGAATGCTTTGTGAACTTGGAGCCAGATTGTTCTACTGAGAGAGCGATAAATGAGGTTTTACGTCCACTCGACACAAACTAGGTCATTTCGGGACTAACATGGATTAATTTTATTTCAATAATTATTCGCCAGCGCGTAGGGGTCTTTAGCAGTGGGAGGAAATCGAAGGACGCGGGGAAACCCACGAGGTTGGACATGCGACCCTTTTATCTTTGTCACGTGCAACCGGTGATTCGACACCACGCCAGTTGACTCAATGGTTGACGTTATGATACAGCACGCACGTGCTAGCCATTCGGCCATCCAACCCCCCTTTTTCTACTGAACTTCAACCAAATTTAGTAGGTTTGCTGCTGAATATTGTTCATTCCCGTCCTGAATGACACTTAATTACACTTTCGTTCCAATTCGTTGCAATTAAACATAGCGTTATATCCTCTATAGTAAATAGATATGCTTTAAATTGATTATTGCACACAGTTATTTAATTTCATATGCTTTTAACCATTGATTATTGACGGGAATTTAAGTAATCAAGCTTAACAAATAAAATTGGGTATTGATTGTGCAACAATATCTACTAAAGTCATTATAAATAAGGCTAGTAAATATAGTACATGTATTTTTTAATCATTTCAGAACAAATATAAAGCACTAATGGCGTCACATTAATTAAATCATTCCAATGACGGCATGGCCTATTGATTATATCTTTAATTATAGCGTTATGTCATCTTTTAATACATGTATTAATATTATCAGAGTGTGTTCCGAAAGTTCCACAATACAGAGCCTATGCAGTCCCATTCCGAATTATTCTTGATCTTTGCCTAAATCTTCCCGAAGTCAAGCTAACACAGCCCTATATTTCAGTACAAATTGTGTATTACCTTGATCGAAAGACAGTGTCTATCGTTAATAACAATAATTCAGACACGCCCATATTATGATGACACCTAAGGGCTACTGGTCTATTTGTAGTATCTAACGAAATTGTAAATTCTGTCTGGCTCTGCCTGGTTTTGAAATTTGAAATAGACCTACCATGATTTGGAAACCTCTGAATTTAAATAAAACCATCAATAAGACTGTGATTGGTCAAATCAAGGCATAATTTCACATATCGTATCGTACCGAAATATGAAGAATACCCTACCCCGGGGGATGCTGATAGGGGTACGTACTGTTCTGAAACATTACGTGATGATGCTGATCAATTTGTCACTTGACAATCAGCTGATTTGCCAGGGGATGTTATGTTATAACTTTTAATATCCACTCTTGTTTCCATCCTCGAGGAATTCCAATAGATTACAATCATTGTATTGGTATTGATGATGTATTGGACATTTGGACTGATCCAATTTCGTATTTGATATCGGGGGTGGGGCGTTGAAGTAGGTATTGGATATATTATAAACTTTTGTATATCGATGTAGGCCTACTGGGTATTTTAACAGGTTGAAGTTCGTATTGGATATTGGAGATTGCTAGGGTATGTTTTTATGCTAGAGTGGGTTGAATAGGAGGCAAAGGGGGTGAGGTGGCCGATGGTTAGGTGGCCGATGGTTAGGTCTGTCATTGAGTCAACTGGTGTGGTTTCGATTCCTCGGCTGTACGTGACAAGAAGTAGGATCGCCTGTCCAACCGCGTGGGTTTTCTCCGAGTCCCCCTTTACCGCTAAAAAAGACCCTTGTTAGTCCAAAAATGACCTAGTAAGTGTCGAGTTCAAAATTTCGTTTACTTGTCTTCACTACACTATGATCTGGAAGAGTTGTTATATAACCCTCCTTCTGGATGATGTGAGTGTTCTGCTCCTAAACTGGGCTAATGAAGACGTATTCCCCGGGCAGCGGCACTACGGCCTACTCTTATATCGAATTCTAACTGCCAAGCGTTCTTTTTCTTGCATGTCAATGTGTACAAGGGACCTCGATTTTCGCCCCATCCGAACGACTAGACAGCTGTCCTTGTCAGGCCCTATTTCTTGCATCACTGATAAGGGGGAAATCTGGGTGAACTTTCTCGGCCTCAAGGCTAGCGAGCCAGCTTCTTACCCACTTATCTAGCGTGAACCCCCAGCGAAACGGCCTGTTACGGCGAGTTTTTGTCGTGAGGTGTACGGTACTGTGGGTATTCCACTAGAAACATCAACGCTGATGTCTGACGTCATGGGGTCAAAAGCATTTCGTATGACCCACTACAACCAGGCAGATCTTCATGTTGTGGAGGTCATCAAGAGTATGAAAAATGAAACGAAATAGGTTTTGTTTGATGTAAATTTGGATTTAGCTGCTAACGCTAACTCTTTTGCAAATCACTCTACTTTTATCACCACAGCATTAGTAAAATTGTATATTGTCACTGGTGGACTCGGTAGTAAATGGCGCTTAGTGGATTGAACAATATTATGCTGATGGAATTGTCAATATCAACTAAAATACGCATACTTTTTATAGGGGATTGAATCATATTATGCTAATGGACTTGTCAATCTCAACTAAAATACGCATACTTTTTCTAGGCTGTTAATGTGTAGATAATATGTTTTAATATCGCTTATGTTTTAAATTGGTAAATTCTTTTATTATTGGGTTACTTGAATTGTTTCAAGTGTATTTTATTCAACGCCTTGCATCTAGAGTAGGACAAATCTAAAACCTGAAATAAAGAGATCTAAATACTTTATTATACACTATAATTATAACAAAAACCAGAGGAGAATAATATGGGACCTTTACAATACAAAGTCATTGCACTGATTATTTACCGGTATTTCACTGTAATGAACAATATAAACGGAATGTAAAACTTAAATAACAAGCAATACATATAAGGATATTATCAACAACATTTTATGTACATTTCATAGAAAAGACAACACAGATTTAAAGGCATGTACAATATAATATTAGTTTTGAAAAGCATTTCACTGATAATCAAAATTACACTTAGAATTATAGACTAAGCACAAAACCAATAATCGTTGATCACTTTAAATTTGGCAATGATCGATTATTAAGTTATTAGATCGATAATCGTTTATTAAATTAATATTGATAACCGATTATTTCTTTTAAAAATTAAGAACAAATACATGTGGTATACCAACAATTTTTTTTTAATTAACAATAAAAATATTTTGTTTTCGTGTGAAAACAAACGTTTTATTATCTCAAAGTACCATATTTTTACGAATATGTGGAGCTCACATTCAGTTTTATCCTAGACCCTTAAGATTCATGAACTTTTGCTGTCGATTAAATTTCTATTAAATTACAAATTTAAATTAGACATATTTACAGATTTCGGCGACCAAAAAAGATCTCCAGAAATTATACCCCCAAAGAGCGAGACCAATACGATGTGTAGTAGAGCTTTTAGTGCCAAGTTCCTGTTCAAGAAAGTGGTAAGCTAAGAATGAAGTATCTAAATCCATCGTAGCAGACTGTAGACTTAGTTAAATTTACTTTAATGAAGTGTGTCTACATTAAACAATGATTTACGTTAATGATATCAAGTACCCTTGGCATACATACACCCTTGACACATAAAACAGAAGTAGTAGCCTTTTAAACAGGAAGTAACCTGATAGATTTAATAATTGATATAAAATACTTATATTTAAGATGCATTATGTAAGAGTTGACCTTTCTTGCTGTAATAATTTAAAAGGGGATATTGAAAAATGAAGATATTGAATGTTTAAAATTTTGGCAAGAAATAGAGTAAATTGGCGGGATTGTCTTGTAACATAGTAAATAACTATGTCTCGTTTTTTTTTCCATTTTAAAGTTTAATGAAAATATGACAGACGTTGTCGTATCCACTCTATACCTCAGCCACCAAATAGTTGGGAGAGTTGATTATGGGCTTGCGTGAATAGATGTCTAGATAGCAGTATTTTATAGCATTTCAAACCAGAATAAAGACCTACAATGCATCTTTAAGATGTATTGATTGATATTGTTTGACATTGTTTATTAAGGATTTAGGTCAATGACGCCATAGATCCAAATCATAATAAGATGTATGACCAATAAGGTATTTTAAAACATAATTATGAACAATAACAGGTTCTATTCAGTTATACAACCATAATGTGTAAAGGTAGGCCTACATAATCACATTTGACATGTCATTTTATTTCACGAACAATAATTAGGATATACAATATATTTTGTAATGACGTATTTAAGACAATAACAAGTCCCTGGCTTGAACACAGTAGAATATGCAAATAGACATTGTGGCTAACGCTGCGAGTTGTGCTCATTTTTCAGCCAGAAACTCGTATATACCATAAATACGACCGGAATCAAATATACCGTTAATATACAAAGCGATGTATTGCAGATGATAAATCTGTCACCAATTATTTAACTATCATCTTCTGATGAGGTAACAAAAGAATGGGGTTTCACATCTCGGCAACACAATTCTACACAAGTCTTGTGGTTATTTTTGCTTCAATATAAAAAAGCAGAGCTTTGCTCCGTCAACGTAGTTGCAACATACTCTTCATCGAATTCTAGCTGGTAAGTGTGTCTTACATGCACGCTAATGTCTACATGTCACTTGTGTGTTCCACGGACATGACAAGTGGATACTCGGCTTTAAAATTATACACGGCCCTGGCCAAAGAACTCATTGTCCTTACATCTCGACCGCTGACAAAGAAGGCATTAAAATAAATACTATGCATACGCATAGTACATATTATACTATTTTGTGACATCATGATGTATATGTGAATTGAAAAACATATTATGTACATATCCACTTGTATTTTCTTTTATACATAATATTCTTTATCATTATCAATAAAATAAACTTAAGATCTCTAATAATAATTCTCATCATCATTGTAATAGATAAATAAATAAATAAGAAATCCACAAATGTCGAAAACTGTACATTATTGTGATTATTGAAATAAAATGTGATCTTGAACTCTTATGATATAAGGTATTTCAATTGCATTTAATCTATATTTTACATGGTGAAAAAGCAAGAGGTTGCAATGCAAGAAACGCCCAAATTTAGCAAGAGATGGACGGAGAAAATTAATAGGGATCATCCTCTCACATTGAATCCTCTTATGATTTAGTCCTCATAAACTTATAAAAATAGTGGTCAAGGTTATATAATGGTTTTAGGGAACTAGCCACACTAAACAAAATATGTATTGTATGTTGATTATTATCTCCTCAATTTTCAAAAAAAGATTTTTGGTACAATCAGGGGCAATAATCCATGAAGTTTTACATCCCTATAAATGCTAAAATCGAAAGGAACCAAGATCTTTGGGATATAAATATAAATTTTAAGTTCAATCAAAATCGATTAAATAATGTGACAATCAAGGTCAATAATCCGAAAGGGACCAAGATCTTTGTATTTCAAGTGTCATTAAAATCGAATAACAATTCTGACCTAGAGGATCCAAAGCATTGGGTATTACATACTTTTACACAATTTGCGTACGGTGCGGCGAATTTGTCGGTCAGCTTCGGTCCAATTCTCACCGTCATAAAGATAAAGCGGTGATGTTTTTGAATGTTTTTTTTTTAAATCGAATAAAAACAATTGTGACAACTGGAGGGACCAGGGGACTTTTTGTACAACCAGTGGCCATACGTTCCAATATGAACTAATGTCGAAAGGCACCGAAAACTTTGTGTTATAAACATACATGTCATCTTAATCGGATAAAAATTGTGACCTCTAGCTAGAGTGTCCGCAGAATAAAACGTTATACAGGGTCCATTTTCCATGAACGTTATGGTCCGATACTGACCAATATCGAAAGCAACCGAGATCGTTGGAAGTTCAACCAATATTTCGAGGTTCATCAAAATCGGACAAACTAACGGACGTCCGAATGGACAGGGGCAACGACAATATGAAAATATAGGCGTATAAAAAACAATAAACCGATAATTTCATTTTTGGTATTCAAGCTCTCTTGTGATCAGCCATGATGGAAATACTTCATAGATGTATATCTTACATTGCGGGGGCCCCTCTTTGGTATTGCAAAATGTCAAGTGATCATTTATGTTAATATTTCACAGATGTAATTTGACTTCTATTTTACATTGTGAAAGAGTAAAAACAAACAAATGTCATCTTTTGTATTTCAAAATGTTAAGCACTCGCATGACTAACCATGGAAATTTCACCGATGATGTTTATGACACAGGCATTGTTCACCAATAATTGTCGTAGGCGAGGGGATAAGTGTCCATGTTTTATATACTTTAATATGAATAATTATATAGCCGAGAATATGCACCTCACAAATCATACATCGCGACCAGCCATGGCTATCATTAATATCTCACGTTTTGTACTTCTGTCCGAATCACCCTTTTTAGGCGACTGTCTTTTTTCACAACAGAAAACTGTTTTGACTGTCTTTTGTGCCTGACGTCTAAAATTCAAATTTAAGAAACTGTATATAATAGGATTTATCGCGTTATTGATGAAGAAAAAATTCGAGAAAAATTTACTGGTGACTTCAACGCCAATGCTTCTGTTCTCCTCTAGATTTTTAATTAATGACCTGGTCAACATGATGGTTATAGATGGAAGGTAGCTAATAACAAAGGCGACGGTTACAGCAAATAACACGACGGTGGTTCGCGTGATGCGGATCCTAGAAGCGTAGTTAGCCAAACTTCCAAACCGTGTTCTCTTTTGTTCTTCGCACATCACCTGTCCGTTCCCGTTTTCTGATGAATCGTCATCATTTTCATCATTGCTGCCACTGGCCACGTACTTGACGCGAATCTTCTTCTTTTCTTGTGGTGTCCCGGGAGGTTTGGATGATATCTGATCACCAATCACCATACTGCGACGCTGTTTTATTTCTACCCAAATCCTTACATACAGAACGGTTAGAACAAGGAGCGTGGTGACGAACACTACAGATAAAGCTCCATAATACACTCTCTGAAAGGTCGACTTCAGATATTTCTCTTCAATAGAACAATCGTAGCCCCTCACTCCGGGAATGGGAGTTTTTGGGCGTGTGATGCCAAACAGAAGAGCGGTTGGGGTGGAAAATAGAAGAGCGAGAACTGCTGCCATGAAACACAACATCTTGATCTTAAACAAACTGATAACCATTAATGGTTTACAAATTTTAAAATAACGATCGAATGCTATCTCTACCAGCACAATGGCGGAACCATATATTGTAAATGTCTCCGTAAATCGAAAGATCTTACAACCAATGGAACTGTAGAACGTGTAGGGATATCGTAAATCATAAATTTCTGTGGGCATTCCTACAACACATGCCACAAGGTCAAATATAGCCATGGTCAATATAAAATAGTTTGATGACGTTTTCTTAAAGCGACGCCTGTAGACATACACCACCAGAGAGTTGCCCAGTACGCCGATCACCATTAAGAAGGCTACCCATATCATTACCGGTATAAAATGCAAGGCTTTTTCATCATTTAGGCTTTGTAATAATCCGGCATCTATTGTCGAATTGTCACAATTAAGAGTGCAGTTATGGGGATTTAAGGTGGTATTCTCCATATTTAATGAAATCTGAAAATAGAAAAGAAATATAATTTTTTATACAGTCATTCCATTTACACTAGCAGATGTTCATACATAAAATAAATGCGAGTCTTGGAGATGCATTAAGAGCTAAATCTTGATGGTCTTTCGTTTTGTCCTGAAATGTGATATAAATTGTTAAAGATGCTTTATGTAAGATTTAGATAAAGAACTGACCATTCTTGCTATAATAAATTAGATCAAAAATAGATAGCGTAAAATGAACATATTGAACATTTTATCCAAATTACTTTATTCCAAGTCATATTATCACTGTTTGTAGTTTTGACAAGATGTGTTCATTGTGGTGATCAGGGCACTGGTATATTCGAGACTTTAAAGTCTCGAGTATCCGATGCCATCGGGAGTTGATTATGGTCTTGTTTTATTAATAGATGTCTAATTAATAGTCCATATTACATTTCAGAACTAAAGAAAGACATGCATAGGCAGATTTAGCTCTTGCATAAGGTATGTTTATTTAGACATGTATTAATATAACAAGGTCGTCAGTTTAATTTAACAATGGAAATCGAGACTCCGATATTTTCAACCTACGGTTCCTCGTTATTTTCGTCCAATCTGAACGACTAGACGCTGTTCCACACCACCAACAAGGGCAAACCACGCCGTAAAATCCCAGCGAACTTTCTCGGCAAACACGTGTGCCTTGCGCACTGCTAAATATACGCAATGTAAACCTTTAAATCATGAAACTGGTTTTTGCTCTTCTGCTTGTCATGAACTAAAATATGTGCAATAAGATTATATTACCCATGACAGATTGAAAGCATGGTAATATTGTTATAGAATCCATTGCCAAACACGTTTAATTAAAATGTGCACCCGTAACCTCTATAATTACTGAACGATGTACGTAAAAACAATGACCTCGACATAGGTACTGCGTGGTGTCATGCCATCGACTTGTGTTGTACCATGCCGTGTTTTCTCAAGGTACATTGAAACGAATTCAATTATCTGACTTGAACTCAGAAGTCGGCAAATTACTTCAGGTATTTTAGAAGTAATAGGTTAATATGACGAGAAAGTAGGATTGGTTACAGGGTCGTCATTTTTAATTACATTATAAATCATGTTACATTTGAAAACCACAGATGACATTTTTATTAGAGCCGCCTTTGGGTGCCCACATAAGAACGAATAGGAGGCTGTTTATTATAATTATCACAGCTTGGTGTACATGTTATGAAGTTCTAAATTATAAAGGTAATATATAGGTATTGTAAAAAGATGTGGAGTCAGTGATTAAAAATAAACCCCATCATTATACGGGTTAATGAATGTACATCAAGATGACGTAAAACCTATTTTTAAAACACCTACATTAAATTAAATTAGATTCCCGTTACATACATGTATTTAACTTTTGTTAATGAAAATAAAACTCAACACTTACAATAAATTAAATTAAGATTCCCATTACATTCATGTATTTAACTTTTGTTAATGAAAATAAAACTCAACATGAAAACCATGTGCGACAATGATATCTATATACAGAACAAATTGAACAAATCCTTTTAGTCAGATGAACTTCAATTATAAAGGAAGAAACTAGTCACGTGGTGTCTTATGAAACACTAAATATACCAAATTTACAGTACACTGCTATTTTTTAGAGCAGGGATGGGGAGAGGGTCGGTTTAACGCATGCGCCATAACTCATAGATCGTAAGGCCTGTTATCTATGGACATCACGAGTTCGACCTTGCGTGTGTGTGTGTGTGCCCCTTTTGGGCACCAAATGCTCGGAAAATTTGGGCACACAATTGAAATTGTTCTTTGTAAAAGTTGTATAAAAAAATATTGTGTTCTTGAATGTGTCCAATTTAACAGTGAACTTAAATACAGAGTGTCTATAGTTAGGCATTTAAATAGAAATCTTATCACTCGAACTCTCTATTGTTTGGAGTACAGTCGTGGGCTTACGGGGCAGTGGGCGGGGCATCTGCCCCCTAACTTTCAGGCAAGCTGACTTTTCAGCCAGACGGGAAAAGTGAAATTTTGTTTTTATTTCATCTAGCTGGAATAGCAGTAAAACACGTTTGCGAACGTCAAATAATCCAAGTTTTCTTGGGGGGTCAATACAAGGTCAGCTCTGCTTTTTCGCCTCTCAAAGAAAACCGGCGCCGCTGTCTATAAACCGGAAATATTTTGGGCATTTCTAGTTTTGCTTCCCTAGCAGTCATCGAGGCCTTAATAAAACAATTTTGCTTTTCTTGTAATTGAATATTACGAATTGTACTGAGTTGACTATGGATTAAAACATTCTGTCTGGAGCTACTGTACTTTGTGCGACATTTTTCAGGAATCGATTATTATTTGAGAATGCAGATGCAGTCTGATAGTGATATTTTGGTTACAAAACCATTGGTTAATTTTGGAGCTGCTTACACGGGCTAGAATAGCAGAAATGGCATTTGCGGTGATTAAATTTTCAAATTTTTCTCCGAGGTCCGCGCGACGATTGATCGGTTGTTTGAAATCCGGGTCAGCCAGGTAGGCTATATCGGACCAAATTGAACTTGCTGTATTCACAGACTGAAATAGCAGGAAAACGTGTTTGTGGCAGTTAAATTCTCAAAATTTTCTCCCAACGGTCCGGTCTTCGAGGACTGTAAACAATTGATTGGAATTCGACTCAGTCACCTTAATAAGGCTATATTAGACCTCTTTGAAGTTGCTTTGTTCGACTGCTGCAATAGCAGGAAAACTAGTTTGCAGTCGTAAAATATTCCAAAAATTTCTGAGGAGAGGGGGTGGGGGGAAATACAAGCTAAGCTCGCTTCTTCGCCTCCCGAGGAAGACTGGAGCCGCTGTCTATAAAACCGATTTTTTTTCCCTGGCATTCCGGGTTTTGCCTCTCTAACTGTCATCGATCCCGTACACCTAGGACAGTAAGCCACGAGTTACAGTTGTGTATATTATTACAAGTAAATAAAATTTAGTTCACTTTTATTGATGATTTAGAAATTACGAACTTATTCATCAATCATCGCGAGAGATATTGTAGAACCTGTCATGGGTCTTCAAATAAAACTTTTTTTTATTTGGTAAAAACTACATTTTTTTGGCACCAACCACCACCGCCCCCCCCCCAGTCAAAAATTTCCCCGTACGCCTATGGGGGAGGGGGTATTGTCGCTTGTTCAACTGCAACCCAACCTTGTGGGTTTTTTTCCTGGTCAACCAATTGCCTCCCACGGCTACAGTTATAATACATGTTAGGTCCAACTGACCTTGTTAGTTTTTCTTGGGTTTTTGTAGTTCTCACATAGAGATAAGCAAAGTTCTGAAATTACGCCAATATAAATATAAACATGCAGGCTAAAATATTGTTTAAACCAAACATTACTAAAATTAAGAGATCAATATCACCCAAACATAATATATATTCAACATGTTATTGAAGTTATAATGATTTGAAGTGATAAGTAATATTGTTTATCTTTTGGTGCAAGAACTGCATCTTGGAAGCGATTAAATTTAATGTTATTTGGGTTAGACTTGATTATAAAAGCTTTTGTTAATAAAGGTGCACCCTCGATTATCAAATTATTGTTGATAAAAGTTATTATGTTTTGGCGTTAACGAAGCTTATTTTCAAACATATCCGCAAGCATTTTTTTTTCATTTCTTTGTCGAAACGTTTACATGCAAGTAGATAGTGTAATTTCTGAAATTTGACCCATAGTCTAAAATTTGTTACGGTGCCAAAACCATTTCCTTGCACACTTATAAAGTCATCAGCAATGAAACTTTCAATTATATATTATGTGATATCCGGAGATTTCTCAAATATTTGATTATTGTTAAGTGATTCTAAACAGTATTTGATTGTTGTCAATTGATTTTAAACGGTGTTTGATTATTGTTAATTGATTCTAAACAGTATTGTCCTGTAATACATTATAACACAATAATTGAATAATATAATCAGTTTACATATCTATTAACGCTTGTTATATTAACATCATACCGCTTCAGATTCAAATTGACTTAATTCTATATTACGCCTTTCGAGGTCAACGTATCTATTTTTTTATTTAGTTCTTCAATTAAATATAAATATCTTTACTATGTGTTGTTTCATTCTTGTAAATTTATAAACCTCTTCTTTCAAACTTATAACTTGGTTATAAATATGTTATATTGTTAAACCTATTCCCGTTAACTTAGTTATACATGCATACATGTACATGTAATATGTTTTATTGTTTATCATATTCTTGTAAACTTAGTTATACATATGTTTTTATTGTTAAACCTATTCCTGTTAACTTAGTTCTAAATATTATTTATTGTTAAACTTATTCTTGCTAACTTAGTTATAAATATGTTTTATTGTTTATTATATTCTTGTAAATTTAGTAATAAATAAGTTTTATTGTTAAACTTATTTTTGTTAACTTAGTTATAAATATGTTTTATTGTTAACTCTATTCCTGTAAACTAAGTTATAATTATGCTTTATTGTTAACTCTATTCTTGCAAACTTCTAAATTTTAATTACTATGATTCATTGTTAACCTATATCTCGTAGCTTATACAACATGGTAACATAGATTCAGAAGATCACTGGCTATCAACGTGCTATAAATGATACGGAAACGGAAACTATTTCAAAATGATGGTTCATCTTTTTTTGTCATATTTCTTTTTTAAGGTTTGCTTATGTTTTGATTTTAAAAAGTTAAGTACAGTATACTAAGATACACTGAAAGGTGATCACTTTAATTTGACAAAGCAGCCATTCAGAAGATTGCCTCCGTGCATACTTCTCGCAGTGCTTCGTGGGATTATATAGAGCTAATCCTAATTCTCACTGCTTTCAAGAAAGCAAATTCTTGTTCCAAATTATGACTGGTCAATAGTCCCATCAAAAACCAATCGAAATATGTTAACATAACGTTGCGTCATGACTAACGACTTTATTATGCTCAATTAAACAGTGCATAGCAACATATTGCAGAAAAACTAATTGTGTAACAAACGAGGCTATCAGCACGGATATACTATAATGTAATCAATAATGTTTTGAGATGAACAACACTTTCATCGATTTTAATACCGGGCCATTGCTTCGGGAAAGTGGTATCCGTGCGGTGACGTGTATCTGGCGTGGGCTGCTATATGTGATATATTACTGGCTATTTAATTTTTTATGTGTATCCCTTGTGTCGACGTTTCTCTGTAAAAGGAAGTTGTTATAATTTAAAATTGCTAAACTTAATGTTCTATTGTTTTATGACGTCATTGCAATAAACAAAGAAAAACATATCCTACAAGGCAATGCTGGAGTAAAGTAATGGTTCATCCAAAAACGGCAAATAATAAAAAATAAAAGAACAAAAAGCATGCGTAAGCGACTGTTACTCAATTTGGACAGTTCACGCATTTCACTGGGCATTATTGCAATATTGTTGGGGTTTTTTCTAAAAAAAATTGAATAAAAATAACTTTATATACAGTACATCCGTGTTACATTAATATGTTTTAGACCCATTCCGTCTATTTTAGGGTTCAAAGGAATATACTTGTTAATGTAGGTCAAAATTTTTACGTTAACCATGCATCACTGATACTTTCAAATAGTTTAACAGGTTGTACATATTACATAAATATGCTTGAAGTACATACACTACAAAGTCACAGCCATGTTGAAAAATAAAACAGTTTCTGTTCGGTAATTTGTTATTCGAAATATGACCAGGGAAAACAAATTTGCGTGAATTTAAAATGAAAAAGAAAAATTGGATCATTCTTTAGCTACGAGACTCTAATTCTCAAGGAATTATATTATAATGCACTGAGATACCAGAATTAATAGCCATATCTGTATTCTGGAGATTTATATCCCTGTAATTAGCAGCGTATCACAGAATAAAGAGAGTGGTATGCAAATACGAGAGGACTGAAAATTATGACTTTAATGGGGTGATAGTGTAACATATGGTGATTGTAAAGTTTCCAAAGATGAAAGAGAGAGAGAGGGAGAGAGAGAGGGTATTATTTATGGTCTACTCGACACAAGCCACATAACTCAATGACAGACCTTATCACCCATATCGGACGCGTTACAGCGTTAGGCAACCCAACGTCCAACACTAATTGAATGGTTGGTGGGACATGACATATACATTTTTTTTTTCATTTACAAGCCCATCAACTAATATTGGCTTGCTACTGTGTATTATATTGGAAATACCAACCCTTCTTTTAACAGATGTTATTCAGAATGCAAAGAATGAAATTAGTAGGTGGAAAAGGTATGCCGTGTCAAATACTGTAAATTGCATTACATATTATATATATTTGTCTATGAGCTTAGTTCTTTGCGCAATAGGGGATCACTTTGCTAAATGTTTATATGTCAGTAGAATGCACTCAATGAGTGAGTCTTTGAAGGCACATAAAAAATACCCCTTTAATAGAAATGCCATTGATGTTGTTTTTTATTATTTAAAGCCGCTTTATAATCAAAAGAAATGAAACTCACAACTACCAGTATAGAAGTGTCGGTACTAACAAGCATCACGGTTTTCTGATGAATCCAAATCCAAACTCTATAGTATTCGCTATCCTTAGAGTATTTGACTGCGTCAGTTATCTGAGATACTGGGCTATATCACTTCAGTGAAACCGGACGTAAAATAAATCTATTTCACAGATATATGGAAATCCGCTATAGAGCTACCACAGATATTTAATGTCTATCTACCTGACACCAATTCACTAATAATGGTGGCACTAAATTTTTGACTCATCTCGTAATTAGAAAAATTACACAGGTGCTGAGGTATTCGTCAGGTCTAGTTCGTACGACTACTAACGATTCCAATTAGCACTTCCTTTATATAAGAATTTTATCTGACGTCAATGTATTGTTACCTGTCAATACATATTTACCAATTTTTTGTATAATGTGGACAAAAATAGAGAAGTCATTAAACCACTGAATGTGTCAAATGGTTTTGTAATCATTTGCCCTTTGTTAGTTAATTCGATTTTTGGGTAATAAACCTGATGTGAGCGACAGCATAGATGGAGCATAGGTTTCCAGTACTAATTGATTAATGCTTTAAGGAAAGAAGATAATAAATGACATTTGCTGCACATTAACAAAACCGGAAAGGCATGCCAGGTCATCCCCAAGATAAATCTATATCTATAGCTTTATGGCAAATATAATCCATTCTAGTACGCACTCTAAATTAATAAAGGTTGTATATTACTTTCGTCTGAGAGAGAGGGGGGAAATGGGGTTTAACATCCACTCTACGCAAACTAGGTCATTTCGGGACTAACAAATGGTTTAATTTTATTTCAATGATTCGCTTGCGCGTAGGGGTCTTTTAGCAGTGGGATGAAACCGTAGGACCCGGAGGACCCGGAGGACAGGCGACCATTACTTTCGTCAGAACGATTATACCTGGCTTCATTGAACAATTATAAACCCGTTTTAAAAATAACACTTTGGAATTAAAACATTTTGAAATGCTTTAAATACGATAATTATGTAGGCCTATGTACCTGACCTATGTCAAGCCTTGGTACAATATTCGAAATGTTGTATATATGACTGACTAACTAACTGTGCGCGGGTATAAGCTACTTGATACATTTTTCGACACAATGCCTACTCTCAGTAATTATGGATAGCCATTAAAGTTTAGCAGAAATTTTAGTGATAAGTGATGTTCGCTATTTACTATTAAGTCACTCTTTGAAATGATAAAAGAAATTAGTTTTATGGGTTACGTAACTCAGTTAAGCAAATTTAGCGACCATTTTGATTCGAAAAATTGATACAAAAAGATTTAGCTATTTAATCTCATTTTATTTACGATGTCAATTGAAATGTGGGTTTGTCCCTTTAAGATATTTTCTAGTAAACTATAATAGTTTTTGTTATGATATTTGACAATTATCACAGACTAATTCCAATGAATACCATTTGTGTGTCTCGACAACGATCATTCCCAAAATTAGCCCGTAATCTTTATGACTGAAAGTAGTTAATGATTACATAGCACCATAAAGAGCTTTAAACCGAACTGAACAAAATTTTACACATTCTAATGCAAAATTATAGTAACAAATTATTGTACAAACTGATTTGTTTATAAGTAATTCAAATAAAATATGATTGAATACCAAGCAAGAGGAAACATGTACAACCAGTTTTGTGTTTCAACAAAGCGGCATAACTTATGATTTATAACAGGCCTTCAAATGGAAGATACAAAAAATCTGATGCAGCCCAGCTTGGTGCATTTATTATCATTATTGTTTAAAAACATATCATGAATACTTCCGTAGTCTGTATGAAATAAAACAGCTTCTCTTAAGGGGCGTTAAGTCACCTTGGAGAGAAAGCTGTGTAGAAAGTAATAGTACAACTCCGTGCCTTTGCACAATTAAAATTAATTTGCCTTGGAAGAGTCTCTCAGCTGATTCCAACGATATACATTGTAAGGTAATTTATTTATAAAATACCAAACGACGGCCTGTGTTTATTGATGTCTGCAGTTTACGAACAAAATTATTGAGGCGAAAAGAAATTGGTGCAGCGAAAAGAATGAAACTAAAAATTCAATACATAAATATTTAATCAGTAACAAAAACAACATGTTATGTCATCTTTTCATTGTTTCCCTCTGGATCGTTTCCTTTGAATCAGTCAATGGCATTAAGGCGTAACAATTTGGAATTGGGTGGGAAAGGCCTATTCAACCACGAAGATGGCGTACTAAATAGGAAGCACATTGCCTGCAAGTATCCTCTAAAGAGTGGTTCTAAAGACTTCAACTTCTATGTTGTACTAATGACCATTGTAGTACATGATCAACACCAGACGCCAAGATAACTCTGAAATCAGAGAATCTTGTATATTGTAATCGAAATGTTTTTCATGCATGTCAAATGTATCTAGTACTACATATTCCTGAAGCAATGGCCCGAGAAATCCCTCTCTCGCCATTGCTAGTTTGGCTTCTGATACTTGAACTTTTGATGGAGTGTGTCTATTCTTCCCGTTCAATCAAATATATCACCTAAGTACAGCAACATGACAGTCCTTCGTTTAATCTTTGGTCTTCCCTAAAACTTTGGACATTGATTTAAGGTATTAAAAAAGGTGTAAGTCTGTTCGTCTCCATACAGTATTGTTTATTTTAAGTCAATGTCGATAGCCTCGTTTGTCACGTAATTAGTTTTACTGCAATATTCTGCTATTCACTGGTTAATTAGGCATAATAATATCGTGCGCCATGACGTAACGTTATGTAAACATATTTAGTTTCGTTTGACGCCCTATTCTTCTTCTTTTGGTGTTTAACGTCTGCTTCCACTTAAGTGATATCACAGACAAGACATAGGAGAGCCGAAGCAGCCTCCTGATTTTTAGAATATGATTTTGCAATCTTTCCATTTTGGCCTTAGGCCATGGATTAGGTTTTAGTGGGAAGTTCTTCCCTTTATTTAATAAAAACACATCGTTGGTAGATGATCTCTTCTGTTTCTGGATTGGTAGATGTCTTCTTTGTGGGATTTGTGTTTTTAGGTGCCAGACCTGTCTTCTCGTGGTCTCCCCTTACTCCACTATCCCACTGGTATTTAGTCCAACTTCTTCTTCTTCTTTTGGTGTTTAACGTCTGCTTCCACTTAAGTGATATCACAGACAAGACATAGGAGAGCCGAAGCTGCTTCCTGATTTTTAGAATATGATTTTGCAATCTTTCCATTTTGGCCTTAGGCCATGGATTAGGTTTTAGTGGGAATTTCTTCCCTTTATTTAATAAACACACATCGTTGGTAGACGATCTCTTCTGTTTCTGGATTGGTAGATTTCTTCTTTGTGGGATTTGTGTTTTTAGGTGCCAGACCTGTCTTCTCGTGGTCCCCCCTTACTCCACTATCCCACTGGTATTTGTTTTGGCAGAATAGTGTTTAGATGCCGAGCCCGTCTGATCATGACTCCCTCTTACTCCACTATCCCGCCAGTTTAGTAGATGTTAGTAGTAAATTAAACTAATATAAAATTAAATAAATAAAGAGAGTATAATAAAGTTGTAGTCAAATAAATTAAAGGTAATAAAATAAAGTAAATTAAAGTAAAAGTAAAGTAAAGATAAAGTAAAATGAATGAATTAAAATTTATTAGTTAATTAAATTAAAGGTAATAAATAAAAATGTTTTAAGGGTAATGCCTTTGTAGCGCAGTCAGCGACTGGTAGTTAACCGGATTATTGATTAATCATAATTTAGGATAAGAATGTTCCCTCTTTTCAGCAGTGTTAAGTGGGATTAGCTCTAATCAAACGGAACACTGCGAGTAGTATGGCAATACTATGGCGTATTCATCGTACTAGTAGTGAGAACACCTTAGAAAGTGGGGTAATGTTTCAATCACTATGTCATGTACTTCAGGTCCCATATATACCCACCAAACGTGTTGTCCTTAGGGTATAGTTCAATGCATTCGGTGTTGCTTTATATATTACTTCAAAACAAGAAATGATATACATGTGTATATCCTACATATAGGTATTCGCGCTCGTGCTTCTACTTCTCCTCTTCCTCTTCTGGGTCTTGACACTCTTCGATAAGAAAAGCTTAGAGCTCCGCCATTTCAATTGTTGATATGGTCACACTTTCATCATGGCCGGGGTGACGTCATACTCGGTTCATGTTCTATAGTAGGCCTACGCTCAACTTTGTTATTATTTAAACATATATATTTCAAAATGTTATGGCAAATCACGAAGCATTTTGAAGTAGAAGAGTTTGCACTGTAATTTGTTACTAGCCCTTTCATGAGAATATACAAATTCAGTGAAGATCACGCATCACATATCATTAAGTAATAATGTAATTTGATTGAAGAGCCGCTAATGCACAGATTATTATGGTTAATAGCCCTATATTGTGTCATAGCATACTATTGAATCATTAACTACTTTGTAAACGTGCTAAATTTAGGAATGATCTTTGTCGATGGTGGTGGTGCTATAAAAATTATCAAATGTTTAAACAATATTATTATTCCTACTGAATTCACCGGACACCATAACTAATGTGGGCTTATGTATCTAAATCAAACGCCAAAATGTGACAATAAAGCATATACTTTACCTTGTTAGAAAATTGCAAATGAAAAAAAGAGCTGTTCTGTTAGTCGTACACGACTCGAGTAATATTTGGAAATAGAATTTTACTCATACTCATTAAAACATGAGAACAATCACAGAAACACACTTCATATAAGCAAACATTATTCATCTCCAGTCGATTGACTCATACTTTTAGATCCTAAATACAGAAGCACGCTCCATATAAGGATATTATGTATATTGACTCATACCTTCAGATACTAATAACGGAAGCACACTTCATAAGGAAATATCATTCATCTACATGATATTTGCCCTGAAAATTTCCTACCACATACGTATTTTCCGAAACGAAAAATTGACGGAAATCTGGTAAAAATGTTGATAAGACGTGTATAACATATAAAGTATTATGCAGAAACTTCAAAAGAAACAATCTATCACGGTACTTGTATAATGATTAAAACATTCAACAAGGACGTTATTTACAAAACATCGTAAATCGGAAAACGACTAGGACTATTTGGCAATCTGCCGTCTAATAAAATCAATTCTTTAACATTAACAGCCCGCCTCTGTTTGCTGTAAGATACAAAAAAAGTGTTTTATAGGTTCCCAATCAACAAACTATTTCTAACTTTCAAATATTTCATTTACATGTACATACTATGTCAAAATAGATTGCCTACTCAACACTTGCGACTAACTTGTATAGTATCATTTTAAAAAAAACAACCCAAATAACTAGTGCATACAGGTATGAGATGGAACCATGGCTGCTAGCTGCTTTATGACGTCCAGGACCATCAGCCCTTCCGTATCCCCCTCCCCCCAAACGCCTACATTGATATCCAGTCTCTTTGACTTGATCCACAGAAATATCGCATAGCCAACATTAATTCCGACGTGATGCAATTTGTAAAAAAAAAACTGGGACAAGATAATTCAATTAAAGGACACTATTGGTGTCCGTCAGTATCACATATGTTCCAAATATAATTTTAACACAGAGATCATTGCTACGGTAGATGCGTTATGAAGCTTTCAAGAAGGGAAATGACGACCGTAAAAGGAAAACACGTGTTATCTTTCTATATTATTACTAACTGAAGTGACGAGTGATAACAGATTCACGGCCGAATTTCTGCTCACAAATAATTCCTTCGTAGATCTAAAGTTGTTATAGGAGACCGTGGGAGGACATCTGACAATTCAGCAAATATTGACCGTCGTCACTAGATAAGAGAAAACGACAAAAAGTCCACACATTACCATGTTTTTAAAAGGTATAGAATGAATAAAAACTAAGAGGGATGTACGGGCTATTTCTATTTTCTCATTTTACCTTATCTAGTGACATTCAATTACTTTTCTGATTAATCAGATATCCTCTTACAGCCTGACATAACAACTTTTGGCCCTTTAAAGGTACACATGTAGATGTAAAAAGCAAGGGTTAGAGAAAACTAGAAAAAAGATTAAATTTTATTTTTATAAGTATTATATTAATTGGGTCATATCCGTGGTCTGTCTATCACGGTTGAAAAACATTATTGCTCCATCCTATTAGCTTTGTATTTATAATGGTTTATTCAAACAACATGAAATGTCTGTTACCCAGCAGGTGAAACAATAGTTAGGCTAAGTATATAGGTACAATACAGGTAAACAGATCGGTAATATAAGTATTAACAGCACGTGCTACGCTATCAACACATAATTCTATATTCCTAAAGACCCCCCTTAGGAAAAATCATGTGAGCTTATCCTTTATAGCGTCTCACACAGGGGATAATAAAGAAAACAAATCGGACATTAAAACATATGCCTACGCAGTTTAGAAGGCGAGGTAAAATAGACTACATAAGATGTATACGCATATACAGCATATTTGATAGCCCTGGACTAACTTAATATTTAAAGGGACTGACCCGATTTGAACAGAAAAAAATTAAAGTCCAAATACGTATAAAATTTAACCGCCAAAATATAGAGGAATGGTGTAGTTACCCTGTCTCAAAATTTCAGCTCAAAATATTGAGTCGTTTGAACGTGAACTCAAAACTTCATGCTTATCAGTCCACGTAACCCTTTTAAAGTTCGGGTCATTATCATCCCAGACACCGCATATTACAGTTTTATTCCCCAAAATATTATCGGGCATGGTCCTTTAAAAAATGTCATTGGCTAGATTATCCGGTCTTATACACTGTCATGAACAACGTCTATGGGAAAGAACTAGCCCTAAAACAAGATGTCGACAACCATGAAATTAATTTAAAAATTGCATTTCAGAATATCTTTAAAAAAATTATTGTAAAATTTCTCTCTCCATGGGCAATATCTATGCTTTTGAATTAATCCTAATTCTAAACATAATTTGTTTATAAAGAATACATGGATTATAGGGTTTATATCAGGGTGGGGGCACTTCTTACTTGACTTGGCGAAATTTACTGGAACTGGATAATCAACCACACAAAATAAATGTTGGCAACAGAACGAGACCCTTCGTACGTTGAAGAGTAGCTGTTTCTTTGTTACCGAGACTAATATGTACTTGACAGTACACACAAACTTTAGCAAAGGCTGCCTTTATTCCACTTACAATTGACACATATTTTGTGATTTGTTTTTTTAATGTATAGTTTATCATGTATGGAAAGAACAAGGGGTCATATTTATAATCACTGCCCGATTTCGGTTATTTGGCACGTTTTGCGGGAGTCTCCAGTGGGTTGTCACATGTTAAAGATCCCCTGCCTCACAGAGCAGTGCATAACCACGACTTCATTAACACTCTAGGTGCACAAAGGTAAACTTAGTTTCATTTCATTTGAATAATTCATGGTCTGTATTTCACGAAACCAAATAGTTCGAATATTAGTCATGCAACCAAATATAAGAAAGCGGGTATGGCATATAAAAAAGGCGTATTCAATCGGTCATTAAGATACTCTCTCATAATAATAATAATATGTTTATTTCAGTAATAAGGTCATAGACCTAAAGTACAATTTAACAAACACTTTAAAGAGGTGGGCGACAGCAAGTGTACATAAATTAATGATAACAAAACAACAGTTCATTTCTTTACATTTTCAATAATTTTCGATGTGATAATGCGACATCGATATACCGGGATACAGATTTTAATAATCCGATGTCAATTGACGTGCAGATTTTGACTAGTGCTACTGAACACAGAGAGTGTTTATATAAAGTATCTGGAATGTACATATATCGTATATTGCTTAGGCTTGGACATATGAACAGAAAGTGATAAAGGGTTTCAATATCTGATTTACACAGAGGACAAGCCGGGTCAATACTAGTATTCCTTCTACATAGGATTGAGTTCAATGGTAACAAATTTAACCTGAGTCGAGTGATATTTCGTTTAAAGTGTATATCAAGACTATAATCCAGATATTGTTCTTGACAAATGTTTATCTTAAACAGCTTATATTCATTTAATGATACACTAGAATCTAGCTTAGATGACCATTCCTGGGTATTGATATCAGATAGTCTTTGTTTAATATCACAAATGAATAAATTTATATCACCTATAAATTGTGACTCCCATGCAAAGGCGAATCCTAGTGACGATAATAGTATTCTTACTTTTGATACCCAGGATATCCTACCGGCACTGTCAATGCTTCTAAGCATTAGATAAACTTGCTTTGGATACCTAGTTGTGGGCATTCTGACTACCTTGCACCAATACTTTATAATGTTTGTCATATACATGACGGATAGATTTTGACGTCCACATTCTCCAAGGACACCAGCATTTGAAGTAGTTTTGTATACCCCGAGAAGAAATTTACAGAAATTGGTTTGGACACGTTCAATATCGGGTCTGTATTCGAAACCCCATATTTCGGATCCGTACATTAATATCGGTCTTATTATATAGTCAAATATCTTAAAGGATGTTTTCAAATAAGGGCGACCTACATTTCTGATCAGACCTTTAATTGGAATTAACGCCTTTTCAGCCTTCATTCTAATTAGAGAGGTGGAGACGAGTTTTATATTCGTAGAAATGTTGAATATAGAAATCTAGTGGTATTTTAAGATAAGAATGCTAAATTAAGTATATCATTGATTTCTTAGCTAGAAGACATGTCTTACATTTTATAATAAAAGGAAGAAAGTGATTCGGAAAAAAAACATCAACTGGGATTGGTAATCAAGCCAAGTCAGTTAATGGTCGGTATCGGAGAAGTGGTGTGTTCATAGAAACACAAACATTACCGCTGTGGGAGGGAAAGAGCATTCCTGGCAGATCTGTTTTGATGTTTTTTAAAGCCCAAATCTTATTAACATTGCGCAGCGTGAAATTTATCTTTAGAATCTAGTGGGAAGAACGTATAAGAACGAAACGACTGAATCAATAGACATTGTGTATTTTCGTTTTGTTGATTACGTATAGGGGCTGTTAACACGAATTGTTATCCAGAAAACATCTGGCATCATTGTGGCAGCATGCAAGAACCTGATAACCCACATTTTCCCAAAAATTGAGATAAGCGTGTCATTGAACGTAGATTGGTAGTATCCATCTTGACTGTAATCATGGGTACACTGTGAATATATTTGACATGATAACCAAGTCTATAATAGTTTTAACCTGATATAAAAATAAGCATATTCCATGCAAGAACCTGATAAGCCACATATAGGATCGGATTTGTGTGCCAACGTATCCATGCAAGAACCTGGTAACCCACAATTATTCACACCCAATGTCATTTATCTCGGGTACATGTAGGTTCCTTTGGATATTCGCGCATATTGGATCGTAATTTCATGTATTATGCCCCCCCCTACCTCCCAGAAATGAAATGGGGTTTAACGTCCTACTATTATGCACCTAACCTGGGCTAATAATAGAAGACAGGCATGCGCCATACCGTGTTACAGTGTGCTATGAGGGACATTTATTTTTCTGCACAGACTAAAGCTAAATTGGAACGGAGCGCCCGCAGGGCATGACACATTGAGCGTCGGAGGCGCTAACTTATTAGGGGGGAGGGAGCATACCAATTTTGTTATAATTTCCAGAAGCCGGGAGGGGCGTTTTTAGCCATTTTGTGACACTAAATATATTTATTTTGTTGAATGGGTTATTGACGGAATTATTTCGATTGTCACATGTTAGTGATATTTGTAGGAGCCGGTCGTAATTAAGCTTTTTTTGGACTGGGCAGTAATTTCAATCAATCAATATATCGCGGTTTCTTAATTATATGACGATGATTATAAAACCATCGAAAATACCGCAAAATTCCAATATATTGTTTGGCGCTAAATACCGACGTTTGCACTGCGATATTCTCATAAAAATTAGTTCTGAACATTCAAAAATTCTTCAGTGACACCTCGAATAACTTATCACAAGGTCATGTTAATATAACAATGGACTAAAAAAAAGATACACATTATGCTGGTACATTTAATCTTGACTGGTACACCGATACTATAAAAAAAATATCGAAAGTGAAAATAGGAACAACTGGAAATACCATTACTATTTTCGTCATTTTTCTAGTATTGATTACCAACGTTCAATTTTAATTGGTAAAGTTTCGGCTGGTCGGCGATGTCTAAAGTCATCGATATTTTCACACAAATCATGAAAAGGGCAGACGAGTGGTGGAAGTAGAAATTTTCAATTGAAAAACACCTGATTTAAAAACCTGGACATTAAGGCACGTGAGAGACATTGGGACGGAACAACAAAAAGGCCCCCCCAAAACAGGGACGTATGGTAACCCTAGGCATGGGCGCTACGGCCTAATCTTATATCGAATTCCAACTGCCAAGGGATCTTTTACATGTACGCCAATGTGTACACGGGACTTCGGTTTATCGTCCCATCCAAACGACTAGACAACTGTTGCGAATCACTGACAAGAGGAAACCACGCCGGAAATTAAGATGGACTTTCTCGGCCAATGCAGGGATCGAGCACCCGACCTCCAGGCTAGCGAGCCAGCGCCTGACGCACTTAGCCACGTGGTCCGCCCCCCCCCCCTCCCCAGGCCAGGCACATGGTTTAATTTTATTTCTATAATTTGCTTGCGCGATGGGATCTTTAGCAGTGGGAGTAAACCGGAGGACCCGGAGAAAATCCAAGAAGTTTGGCAGGCGACCCTACTCCTTGTCACGTACAACAGTGGAATCGGAACCCCGCCAGTTGACTCAATGGCAGGCCTCATGATACAGCACGCACGCACAAATCAGCCATCCAGCCCCTAAATAGTGTAACATGTAGGCTATGATATGGCAATTCCAGTTTCTGGGCTGGGATCCCCTGTTGAGGGCTTCGCCACCCGAGCCCCCCCCCCCCCCAACCCATGGTTGCTGAGTACGCTCTTGATATTCCCAGATATGTGGGATTTTGTTTTATTTACTTTTGTTTGTGTTGTATCAGTTGATTTATGACGTATTTTATAAGATTAAAGCCAACAAACCTTCAATTTGATTTCATCAATGTGGCTTATCAGGTTTTTGCATGGAAAATTCAAAAAATATTATCTCAGAAATTCATATTTGACCAAAAGTCACCGTAAGGTTTGTAGTTACAAGACTGATTATTATCCAGAATGTTTATACTATGCCTCTGTACACATCAAAATCACAAAACATCAAAAAGAGATCATAGATTTGGAATTATAGATCCCAGACTTTAGATGCATTTTTCTCAAATTGAATGTCATGTGGCTTATCAGGTTCTTGCATGCTGCCACAGGCGAAATTTACTGGAACTGGATAATCAACCACACAAAATAAATGTTGGCAACAGAACGAGACCCTTCGTACGTTGAAGAGTAGCTGTTTCTTTGTTACCGAGACTAATATGTACTTGACAGTACACACAAACTTTAGCAAAGGCTGCCTTTATTCCACTTACAATTGACACATATTTTGTGATTTGTTTTTTTAATGTATAGTTTATCATGTATGGAAAGAACAAGGGGTCATATTTATAATCACTGCCCGATTTCGGTTATTTGGCACGTTTTGCGGGAGTCTCCAGTGGGTTGTCACATGTTAAAGATCCCCTGCCTCACAGAGCAGTGCATAACCACGACTTCATTAACACTCTAGGTGCACAAAGGTAAACTTAGTTTCATTTCATTTGAATAATTCATGGTCTGTATTTCACGAAACCAAATAGTTCGAATATTAGTCATGCAACCAAATATAAGAAAGCGGGTATGGCATATAAAAAAGGCGTATTCAATCGGTCATTAAGATACTCTCTCACTCTAATTAGAGAGGTGGAGACGAGTTTTATATTCGTAGAAATGTTGAATATAGAAATCTAGTGGTATTTTAAGATAAGAATGCTAAATTAAGTATATCATTGATTTCTTAGCTAGAAGACATGTCTTACATTTTATAATAAAAGGAAGAAAGTGATTCGGAAAAAAAACATCAACTGGGATTGGTAATCAAGCCAAGTCAGTTAATGGTCGGTATCGGAGAAGTGGTGTGTTCATAGAAACACAAACATTACCGCTGTGGGAGGGAAAGAGCATTCCTGGCAGATCTGTTTTGATGTTTTTTAAAGCCCAAATCTTATTAACATTGCGCAGCGTGAAATTTATCTTTAGAATCTAGTGGGAAGAACGTATAAGAACGAAACGACTGAATCAATAGACATTGTGTATTTTCGTTTTGTTGATTACGTATAGGGGCTGTTAACACGAATTGTTATCCAGAAAACATCTGGCATCATTGATCAATTTACTATCTTAAGACTTACTGATATATTTATTAACATATTTTATTAATTAATCAATACAAAACTAACGAGGTTTTATGGAATGGTCAAGGGGGTTGGATTTCCGAATCGCTAACACGTGCGTGCTGTATCATAAAGCCTGTCATTGAGTCAACTGGCCTGATTTCGAATTTCCGGTTGTACGTCGCAATGAGTAGGGTCGCCTGTCCAATCTCGTTGGTTTTCTCCGGGTCCTCCGGTTTTCTCCCACTGCCAACCCCCTACGCGCAAGCGAATTATTGAAATAAAATTAAACCATATGTTAGTCCTGAAATGACCTAGTTTGTGTCGAGTAGACGTTAAACCCCATTTCTCTCTCTCTCTTCTTATTGAGAGCCTATTTAATAACACCGGATATTATGTAGTCGTAATTTTTAGAGCTTTTACACTTGGTTAAAAATACATTTAGTGTGTGGGTTTGTTTGTGTCTTAAGGAACTGTCTCATTTTAAAAATATTATATGCAGTAATTATTTGCACAATTTCAGTGGTGTATGTAAACAAATCATGTCATAGAGGTGATTAATAAACTAGAACCCACGTCTACTGACAGTAACCTAAGATAATAATGGCGAATTAGTGTCAGTAATAACTAATAGAATGTGTTTAACACGTCATAGTTTGTTATACGCTTTATGGGCCTATTAGTGGGCGTGAGAATAATAAACAGTAGAGACCATCATCTTAGAGAGGGAGATAAACAGGATTTAATGTCCAGTCGACACAAACAGGTTATTTTGGGACTAACATATCATGGTTTAATTTTATTTCAATAATTCGCTTGCGCGTAGGGTGGGAAGGAAACCGGAGAACCCGGAGAAAACCAATGAGGTTGTACAGGCACCCCTACTATTTGCCACGCACAACCGGGGATTCGAAACCCCGCCAGTTGACTTAATGACAGGCATTATGATAGAGCACGCACGTGCTAACCATTCGGCTATCCAACCCCCATCATCTTAGAATCCTCACAAAATTTAAAACACTAAGTTCTATTGTTTACAATTTAAACATGCATTAAGCAAGAGCTAAATCTGCCTATAGTAGGTCTTTAATTTCTTATGGTCTGTAATGTTATCTAAATTACTAATTAGACATTCATTAACTTATTAAGTCCATAATTAAATCTCGGTGTCGTCGCTAGCCTACGATATTTACTTGATTTTTATCCGATATGCTACTCAACTTTCATTCATGATTTAATTATGAAATGGATAATCGAAGCTATGATTTTATCGCACCAACATGAGCAATGGTGATCGAGGCTAGGTCCAAAATTCAATTTCTATATTTTCAATTCAGAGTGGATCAATTTGACTGACATTTTCAACAAATTCCCTTTTACAATTTTTAGTTTTTAACTATACTTTTCAAAAAAAGTGGGAGATATTTGATTTTGGGGGCATAATACTAAAGTATGCAAATGACTACGAAAAAAGTCACTATAGAACCTAACAGAAGAAACATTTCCAGTTACATGTGACGCCCAAAGGCACCAATAGCTACCGCATGGAATGCAGGTGATGCTTGGGATCATCATGCATGACTCTGACTTTGAATGTTATAGTTATTGTGGCATTGAATTCCAGGGTGAAAACATCAGTTTAATTGTTTTAGTGACCAGAAAACAAATTTTGATATGCGTCGGCTTACCCAAAATGAAAGGTTACGTGCCCTTGGCATGCTACAGATCGACACAACACAGGCGGTTGTGGCGCGGACGATGAATGTTTCTCAGTCTGTCATAAGCAGGCTATGGTCCAGATACCGTGATACACAATCTGTACAGGACAAACCACGCCCAGGTCGACCAAGGGCGACAACTCAAGCCCAGGATCGATTTATCCGTACCTTGGCCTTGAGAAATCGTTTTATCACAGCAAATCAGATCAGCGCTCGTCTTCAAACAGACACTGGTGTGAGAGTGAGTCGCCAGACCATTCGAAATCGACGGCAAAGGGGTCATCTTTGCGCCCGACGTCCTCGCATGATCCCTTGTTTGAGAGATCATCACATTCAGGCAATACGTCGTTGGTGTAGGGATCGTCAACACTGGGATAATCGACGCTGGAGTAATGTGATGTTTTCAGATGAGTCAAGGTTCACTGTTGATTTTTTGGACAGACGTAGGAGGGTGTGGCGTCGTCGAAACGAGCGCTTCCAAGACGTTAACGTCATCAGACATGATCGATTTGGCGATGGTTCTGTTTGGGGAGGCATCACTGTTGCTGGAAGAACGGCTTTACATGTTGTTGCAGGGCGTGTTACAGGCCAGTACTACCGGGACAACATCTTGGCAGTCCATGTTGTGCCGTCATGGCCGCCGTTTTATCTTCCAGGATGACAACGCAAGATGTCACAGGGCCAGGATCGTTACAGGTTCCCTCCAACAACATCACCACATTACCTTGGCCGACCTCTCCTCAATCGAGCATGTCTGGGACATGTTGGAACAGAGCTTACGTCAACGTCAACAACGTCCTGCCAATGTCCAAGAACTTGCTGCTGCGTTGCAACAGGAAGGGGACAATCTGGACCAAAATGACCTTGCCACGTCGGATCAATGCTTGTTTGGAAAACAGAGGAGGATTTAGCCGTTACTGACTTTGTTGTGATGCTGTGTTAACTTTGCTGTTTGACCCCGGGTATCATTTTACCCTTACAATGGTCAGTATGTGCCTTACTTAGTCTAACGATCATTTGGAATAAATCGATGAATCTGAACTTCGTTTCATTTTGTCATTTGTTTCTTTGTCAGTTTCATTAGGTGACTTTAATAACACTTAAAAATCAAATCCCCTACTTTTTTTTAATAGTATATTATAGTGAAAACTGACTGCTCTTTATCCAATCTGACTGAAATTTTCAGCAAATTGCCTAATAATATAAAGTCACGGAACGGACAACTGTATATACAAGTATTTACAAATGTTAGGTTTATATTTAAATCGCAAATAATTTTATATTATGTATATTTATATGTTATTGTTGTATATATGTTCTACATATACATAAAGTAAACTTATTTTGTAAATTCTTGAGAGGCTGGAGTCAACAAAGGCCTAGCCTGTTCTCATATCCATTTTCAAATGAAATAAAACATTTTTTACATCAAAAAAACTTGCCAGCCCTTTATCTTATCTCCAATAGTGTATCTTTAAGTAATACAACATTCCATTTATATTTTTCGAGTATTTACGTCTGCAATTTAATTTAGCACGATTTAAACCATACGCACAAAAAAGAACGCGATCAAAAAGATTCAGATTGATGAATTTTAAAACAATATGACCATTTGAAGTTTACAATGGTTACTATTCATTTTATATCGCCATCTTTATCTCTTTAAAATAAACACAGTAATACTAATTGTTCTTTCTTCTCTGCACAAGCCAGTCCACTCTTCATGAAGTGTCTGTTCATACTTCTAACAACGTATATACTCGTCGCCCCTGTCCGTCCGTCCGTCCACAATTTGTTTGTGGACACTCTACGGGTCACTATTCTAATCCGATTTTATTGAAACATAAAATATAGGTTTATCTTCCAACGACCTCGGTTCCTTTCGGTATTTGCATAATCGACACCTTATGGAATATGGCGCCTGATGGTACGAAAAGTCGCGTTTTTAGCTTGTGATTACTCTAGAGGTTACAATTTTCAACCGATTAAAAAACGCTTGAATATATCATGGTTACATCCTTATAATTGTTGAGTCCTAATTTCGTACATATCGGACCAAAACTGCCGGACAAAATGGCTGCCCCTCATACAGAAAAATTGTAAATATATCGTATATAAAGGTTGTGGACCCTCTAGAGGACGTATTATTTTTGATCTGATTTTGATGAAACTTGAAATACATCCCCATGATCTTGGTTCCTGTCAATATTCACGCATATTGGATCGTAACTTCCTGACTTATGGCCCTTGATTGTACGAAAAATCGCTTCTTTTTTTAGCCTGTTCCCGTCATCCCTTGCAAAATGTGGGCGTATCTTGCAAGGCAACCGCTTGTTTTAATTAAAATAGAATGCCTGTGTTTTGAATGTAAACAATATCTGCCTTTAATAACAGTAAAGGTGATTATTATAGTAATTAAATTTTAGGATATGAAGCGGTCAATGCATCAAGTATCGGTGCTTCATTTTCATCCTGGACCTCCTATGAAAGAGGCAACCGGAAATTAAGTCTAATTAAAGTCAAGCCTTTGTTGTCAATGGCATTTCCTGGTAGTCTTGATTTCATAACGAAAAACATCTTTTACTGATAGATAAATCCGCAAATTATATGTATCTCGAGTTTCGATTTACAAAAGCAATCAGTGTAATCGCTAGACAAAAACTGTTAATTGTTTGAACTCCGCTCGAAAATTAAATCTTTATTCTTAACTAATTAAAGAGGTCGATACCAATAGAAATGTCTCCATTTACTAATTATTTATTTAGCCTCATGGAGTATCAAGTTACTATAATATCTGATAACTCAGCTTTACAGTATGTTCTTATACTTTTATAATATCGAAACAGTAATACTTTTTACTTGTAGTGATATATGTATCTTGCTAGATTGCAAGTTAAGAGACATTTTACATTCCAGGGGAGAGAGGGGGTGTATGGGTGTGTGTGTGTGTGTGTGTGTGTGTGGGTGTGTTGGCGAGGGGGGGGGGATTTTCGTGTGTAAAATATATGGTTCATTTTTATTTAGCAGTTGGAGCTTCCGGAGAAAACCCACGAGGTTGGACAGGCGACCCTCTCTTTGTCACCTACAGGCAGGGAATCAACACCACGTCAATCGACTGCCTGACAGGCCTTGTGGTCTAAGTTCTAAAGGATCCCGAGGGGAATATTTTATGTGAGTCACAAGGAGTGTATGGGGGGGGGGCTGGAGCCACACATTTAATATTCACAGTAATAATATTTAAATCAATAAAAGTGAACATACGATATTTTAAGAGTACACAACAAGATATATAACACAGTGTTCTTTGTGGGACTTAAAAGAATATACTTGTAATCACATCGTGTTATAAAATACTTTCTGAACAGTGACAGCTAGGATTTAAGCTACAGGAGAAGCCACGACATTAAACAAATTTAGCCGCAAACGCTAGCAACATCGGATTGCCTTTTGTGAGCAATTATGGGAAATACTAAGCTTAAGCCTGCATGTTATCTCATACACAAAATCGGCTCTTTTTTTTACTTACTGAAGGCTAAATGCGAAATCCACCCACAGTAAAAAAAATGTAATTCGGTCTGCCTTTAGTGAGCAATTATGGGAAAAACTAAGCTTAAGCCTGCATATGTTATCTCATATACAATATCGGCCTCTTTTTTACTTACGGTAAGCTAAATGCAAGAGCCACCCACAAACGAGTTAAATACATTTACACTTCATGCATCTTCATTGGCACGAGCTGGCATATTTTATTATTACCCTAGGAATTATTCACTCCATTTATCCAAGATAACCAATGTAAACATATTTAAATAAACAGTTGCAGTCAAGAGATATATAAACCACGCTGAGTGCCGTAAAATCACAGCTGATACTCCTAGCAAAATGTTGCTATACTACATGTGTACAAGGCCGTTCATGCTGTACTTTTAATTTTAAGCTTAGTTTTTTTTTTAAAAAGCCGACATTTTTAAGCTAGGTGAGTATTATGTTTAAGGGGTGTTTTCTTTAATTAAAAAGAAGATTGGTCCAGTGCGGCCGCGGGTGGCTTTGGATACCATGTTAACCTCGAATCAGATATTACAATTTGTAAAAATTAAAATCTGAATATAAATCTCTTTATATACATCTAAACCCAATTGTGTCCCTTTTAAGTTTTCAAAAAACATAGCCATGCGCCCTTTAAGTAAGCTTATAGCATCTACGCCTATTTGTTGGCATTTAAGAACAACCGATGGCGATATGTGAGAATAAAAAACGCATGGCGATGAACCGTAATAAACTGGCATCTATAAAGTATGTTAATTGTTCCATGTTCCAGTCAGTTTTGAAGTGTTAGCTAATGTAACTGATACTGTTTATAAGAAAAGGTATTAGGTTAGACAGAAGTTGAGGATGAATGTCAAGGTACACGTGTGAATCTAAACAAATATAAATAGATATCTTTTAGATATTATACATCTTTACGACAGAAAGATGATGAAGATATCGCCCCCATATTTCATTTATTATCGACTGATGCCAATCTCATTATTATCCTACTATTCTTCCTCCCGTGTGTTTGAATTGGTTTTGTATGCGCCGTGACACAGTATTGTTTACAACTAAACCAATAATATATTGAATGGTAAGAAGGCACGAGTGGTAGAACTATAAATCTGTTGACTAACCAAGGCAAATATACGACGTCGGCGTATGATGATGAACTGTGGGTAAAAAGACAAATAGTCAGCCGTTCGCTCTTGGAGGAAAACAAAGCAGATCCCTCTGGTGGTAAAGGGCGGTAAACAGACACACGCACGTATTACATTCAACACACTTTCCATAAAATTTCATGATAAAGAACACACTTTTGCAATATCAGACATAGTGAAGGTTTTCCAATACCAAGCTTAGTGTGCTTACACTTTCTGAACCTTGCAATACCGAATTTGTGTATTGTGAAAAATACCTCAAATTTTGGAACGGGATATTTCTTCATGATATGTAACAGGGATAACGGTTGATGATAAAACCTACGAGGTCGGACAGGCTACCCTCATTCTTATCACGTACACGTGTGACGTGTGAGACTGATACCGCGCCAACTGACTCAATGACAGGCCTCATGACCCAAAGCGCACAAACCTCACTCCCCATATATACCATAGCTATAAAAGTTACTAAACGTTCAAATCGATCCATTCCAAAACGAAATAGACCTACATACATCAGGTTAGGTTTCCAAAAATGAAGTCGCGTGATAGAACACAGACCACGAGGTAGTTCTCGCATGCAGACGATGAAACTACTTATCACATCACCAAGAGTAAACTGGTACCCAGATTGGCATAATATATATTTCTAAGTCCTATTTAAAGATAACTGAAATTAATACTTTGTTTCTATTTAGCTCCAAAACAGTCAATTTTATTTTAAAAACAATACACATTATTTTAAACGCCCGTACCTTATTACGTTTCCTGTCAAACTGCGATCCGTTAACATATTTTTCTGTGATCAATCAGATAAGTAAGACGCATAATAACAGTCGAAAATAGCTGCCATGTGCGTATTTTTTTACACGGAATAAAAAATAAGGCGGAAACCAAAAATGTGACGCAGTATTTGCGATGAAACCCTTTTTTTATTAGCCAGGGGGCCTGTTTCACAAAATTTTAACTAAGATAAAAATCAAAATTTTAGTAATTTGATTGGATGATATTAGATTGATTTTAGTGTTTAGCCAATCAAATGGTAGTATCTACAAAAGTTTGGATTTGATCTTTAGTTAAGATTTCGAGAAACAGGGCCCAGTAGACAGTTTACACCGCAATTCGACAAAGGGACGTAACTAACAGACATAGAGACGATGGCTTAATAAAGCCGCACACACTGTAGAATTCTTAAAAGAAAGAACGTGATACCTAACAAACTTTAGAGAGAAATCTTCCAATACATCGTTGATAGTGATACATGTAATTTTCGACTTTCGCGTTCTGAAGAAGCAGAAGAAGAAGAAGAAATCATGATTGGTAGTTCGGCTTCGATATGTACTATAATAGACGTTGAAAATTTAAATTTGCAATTTACGATTTTCTAAGAGTACATCGAACAGTCGTGTAAAACAGCTTAAAGAATATGATTACGTTGATAATTACAAAGGTCAATCAACGGATAAAACGAATAGGATTTTTTAAAAAATTAATCATATTTATTTCAAATTAAAGTGGCATTATACTACAAATAATAACAAGCGGTTGCCACGCAAGACACTCCTATGTTTTGCGAGAGGTGGGCAGAGAAAAAACGGGCCATAACTCGGCCAGGAAGTTCCTGTCCAATAAGCGCGGATATCAAAAAGAACCGAGATCCTTTGAACATATTCTATCTTTAAAGTTTCATCAAAATCGGATAAAAATTGTGAACTCTAATATAGCGGGTCCACAACCCTGGTATGGCATGCCTTTACATCATTTGAGTACTGTAAGAGGTTCTCTGTTGGGCAGTTCCGGTCCGGGCTCGGTAAATGTAAATTTGACGGCCGCAAACGCGCTTTCTTGCTATTCAAGTCCCTGAATAGAGCAAGTGGTCTAATATAAGTGGCTGACTTGAGTTCCAATCAACCAATCATACGTGTACTGTTCATGGAGAATACAGAAACTTCAAAATACTCTCCTTAAGGTATGGAGGTCTTGAAAATTCAACCGCCACAAATGCGTTTTTCTGCTTTTCTAGCCGTTGAGTCAAGCAACATCAAAGTTTCCAATCGTTTTGTAATTGGAATCCCACTCTATACCGACCTGAATTCCAACCATGCAACTGCCCCCACCTCTCCATACTATCTTGCTCGCACGCCCATTCTAAATCGTTATTAGGTAACGGTTATATATCTGATTTTGATTCGAATAAGCATGAAACACGTACACATACCATATTCTCGACTACTGTAATATGTTACATATATTGTAGAAATCGTGCTAAACTGGTGTGCATTTCTCCGGGTAAATGCTTCAAGGATTAATTGTCACTACCTTACCAATAGGCTACGAGCCGGCTGCAACAATCTGCTTGGATTTCAGTTCAGCAAAGAGTAAGATTTCGGTTGTCAATCCATTTAATACATTTTTGAAGTTGCGCTTGACTCAAGGGCTAAAATAGTGCGGCAGTAAAACTTTCAAATGTCCCCGGGGAGGGCGAGTCACCCACACTCCTCGATGACTAAACAATTGATTGGTTGTTTGGAATTCAGCTCAGCCACCTAAGTTAGGTCATGTAGGACCATATTGAGGTTGCTATATTCTCGGGCTGGAATAGCTGAAAAACGCGTTTTCGGCCGTCAAGATTTCCAAACATTCTTGAAGAGGCCCTTACACGGTAAGCTACGAATTTCAACAAATGTTGGTTTTGCAATATTCTGTACAAGATGAGTGTTTGTCTTAAGACATGGCTATGGTGGCTGATTAGTATCATGTCGTGATGTCGTCCTTCATAAGGCGACAATCCGACATCACGACATTATAGCCCGACACCACGAAAACAAAACATCACGACATTTTAACCCGGGTTGTCGTGATGGCGGTTGTCGTGGTGTCGAATGCCTACAGCGTATGCCTATATTCAATAGTCCGATTGGTTCGGAAAATTAGGGAAATGAAATGGGGTTTGACGTCCAACTATTCTGTACTGAAAACCACAGTGGCAAAGTGAGTAAGACAATGGCTCGCTACCCGTCATATTACTCTGCATAGCGTATGCCTATCGTCAAAAGACCGGTTGTTTCGGAAAAATAGGAAAATGAAATGAAATGGGGTTTAACGTCCAACGGGAGGGCCTGACAAGGACAGCTGTCTAGACATTCGGGTGAGAGTGAAAAGCGAGGTCCCGTGTATACAGTGGCGTGTCCATAAAAGTTTCCTTTGCAATTGAAATTCGATATAAGAGTAGGTCGTGGCGCCGTTGTTCGGGCAAAATGTTTCTCATAACACACTGAATGGCGTAAGCCCGTCCTCATTAGACCAGACGGAGCAGAACAGTAGGACATTTAACTCCATTTTATTTCATTTCGTTCTGCTACGACTGGGCTAATGAAGACGGCCATACCATATACGTAGACTACAAATTAAATTCGGTATTTGTGGTTCTGCATTGAATTATTTAGAAAGCTATTTTAGTTAACCGTAAAACGTCGTATGAATCTGATTTGTGATACCCAATTATATGTTTCATTTACGCATCAAAATTGCAACTTGAGAACTGTATTAGTGAAATTAGAAAATGAATGTCAAAGGATTTTCTAAAATTGAATGATGATAAAACCGAATATTTGTTATAAGGTTCAAGGCATCAATTTGCACATGATACCCCCCCCCCCTCCTTTGTTGTCAATGGTAATTGTGATATATTTTCATGTTATTCTGCACGTAATATTGGTGCAATCTTTGATAGTTTTATGCTTATGGGAGCTTAAGTAAACATCATTTGTTACTAAATTTTGCTACTTTAGTATCTGAAATATAGGTAAAAAATGTAAATTTGTAACTGCAGAGGCGACTGAGTCACTTGACAATTCTCTTGTCACGTCTTAGATAACTTTAATTCACTATTGGTTGGTTTACCTTTAAAGCGTATAGATAAATTACAAAAAGTACAAAATACTGCAGCTAGACTTGTTACCTTAACTATATAATTTACATTGGTTGCCTGTTATATATCGAATTGATTTTAAGATTATATTACCCAGTTTTAAATGTTTAAATAATTTAGCTCTTGTTTACCTCTAAGATCCTTTAGAACTTTATACCCCTGGCCGAACGTTACGTACATCAGATAAACTACTTTTAAAGCCCAAAACTTTTCAACTTATAGTCTCTTATGTTTTATGGAGTAATCTACCATTTAGTTTAAGATGCTGTAAATCTCTATGTTCATTTAAAAAACAACTTAAAACACATTTATATAATCAGGCTTTTAGATGACTCTATACAATCGTTAACATGTTCATAATCTTATTGTTTATGTATGATTACATTATCCCTTTGTAAAGTGTCCCTGAACATGTTATATGAAAGGGCGCACTATAAATATGCTGTAATAGTAATACTAATACTATACCATGTACTATGAGGGAAACTTTACCCGGATAGCGGTGCTACAGCCAACTCTTATATTGAATCCTAACTGTGCACATAATCATTATGGTATTAAGAGGAATATGCCCAAAACCCTACAACTTGACAACCCGACATCACGACACCACGACAACCCGACATCACAACATTTTAACCCGACATCACGACATTTTACGCGACATTACGATATCTTAATAATATATGACCTAGAAAGCTCTAATATTCATATTATTATTTCGGTATTTTACTGTTAATTCATACAGTAGTTCGAAAGTAGCTAAAACGACTGCTTTGGGTCAGAAAATATTGTAAATTTTACAGAGGTATTTAATTGGTTAAAAATTATCACAAAAATGGCATCAATGTTTTTAAATCAAACATATTGGTTAATAAAATCAACGATATTTTAAACTTACCATTCAAAAAACTTGAAATAAGAATTCTTTAAATTCGGCGTCTACTCCGATTATAATATTACTAATATAACAACTAATAATGATCAGCAGGACAGCCCGGATAAACTTGAGATAAAGATCTTAGAGGAAATAAATTCATTGTTTCGAATGGCAATATTCAAGCCTCTTGATAATATTCCCACGGTTAGTAAGAAAATACTGCTGTATACCTAGATGCACTAGTATATAACTTCACATTCACTAAGTCAATGAATTGCCACCTTTTACATAGATCGGAAACAACAGGAATCACGACCAGCCTCGTTCTCATAACGTTCGTCTGCTAGACCTAACCTTTTTCTATTGACCTCAAACACGTGGTACCATGAAATGAGAGGAAATGATCGGAAACTCTCTCTTGACTCAATTAAACCATTGTATGATTGGGTATATTGAATAAATGTGCTGATTATACGTTTTATTTTTCTTCTACCGACGTACATGTTTGATATTGGGAATGTTAATTATTTTAAGTGCTTGATTTGTAATGTATGATTGTTCACTGTTAAGGATGGTCGACTTTGGTTCTTTAAATCCACAGCATTTTTATCGACAAAACTGGTTCTTAATGAACATACGCTGTCAAAACTTCGACCAAAAGATTAAAACAACTCTGTACGGAGGATTGGTAAGCTTTATATTTGGCTGAAACAACAGTTGGTGTTATTATAAATTGATTTTAAACATAATACATAATATTATGTGTTTTGTTCCTTAATTTAGTTTTTTTGTTCCGTTGCAGTTTGGTTTTTTTTTGTTTGAGTTGCAACGAATGGAACAACCAATTCAACACATTTATAAAAGAAGCTTTGAAATTTCTATCAATTAAAAATAAGTGTAATCACGCTGAATAATGAATCTACGCAGCTCAAAATGATAAACTGTTTACCGTTTGTCAGATTCACCGAGTCAGGGATTAAATAATAGGTTCCTTTAAGGCCAGGTCACACCAAGGACTAGTAGTGACAATAATAATAATAATAATAATAATCGTGTCATTTTACAAGGGTAGCAAATTAGGCCTGAGGACTTTTTCCAATTTGGCCCTTGGCACAGATCGTGCGAATGATTTTGATCATTACTGCAGGAAGAAACCGAAGAACTCGGGGGAAACCTACCTGATCGGATGGGAGACCGAATATCCCTCTCACTTACAACGATAAAGTTCTTGCCCTGAGCTGGGATTGGGCCCTCGTTGCATTGGTGAGAAGCCGCCTCTCTATCGCCACGGCTATCCGACAAACGGTGCCGATTTGTCATCACTGATAATATTTAAATCTAAACGTATACTTCCACCGACTCTAACCCTAAATTGTGTATAATACTTTCAGTAAATAGTTTGGTTCTGACCGGAAGTACAATGCGAGCCTATTGTGAAACGAGATCATTCCCTTTTACGATAACTGTATCCCGACACTTGCCAAGTCTACCCGATGGGGATGGGTTGGGGGAAATGCCAACAAGATGAACATATTTTTTATCTACCGTGATGTTTTTTAGGCGACAATAATGTCGGATATTTGGGGCAGATGCAACTACAATGCATCGTCGAAGATTTGTCGGGTTATATAATTTAACACATACCAATAAAAGCGTAGCTGTCGATGATGGAACCGACAAAGACGTCATGGTGTGCTCTATGCTTGATTGTTCAAGTTGGTTCTATTAGTGTTCTATTGACATAAACTCAATTAAGTATCCAATTAAATAGACTAATGTACATAATACTTTATACCCTTCAGTAAAACTGGTGATTACTACTAATCGATTCCCTTAAGTCCTATATTATTACTACAATATATTTTGATAACTATCAACAAAGACTGATATGAAACATAAATATTAATCTGGTTGTACAAACAAGAACGATCGATCATTGAACTCATTCTTTCCAGATTTCAAACTACAAAAATTAACTAGATATTGGACTTGCGGCAAGAAGTTAATGTATGCTAAGATCACACTATGTTTGCATCGGGTGAACAGGTACTTATATTATAGTATGTAGTCTTCTATCGAATACCATTGGACCCAACTTCCCAAAACATCGAATATTTTGATATTATATTTATAATACCGTCAGGTTTAAGCAAACATTAGGTAACTTTTGGTGCCCAGAACTACGACAGACAAAACTGACAAGAGTAAATGCTAATTCTTTAGCAGAGAGGGAGATATAGAGAGAAATGGGGTTTAACGTCCAAACTCGGTCATATAGAGACTAATATATATGGTTCAATTTTATTTCAATAATTCGCTTGAGCGTAGGCTTCTTTAGCAGTGGGGGAAACCGGAGGACCTTGAGGAAACACACGAGGTTGGACACGCGATCCTAGTCCTTGTCACGTACAACCCGGGAATCGAAACCACCCAGTTGCCTCATGACCGACCTCATGATAACTTAGTACGGACGTTCTATCCATTCGGTCATCCAACATCCTAGAGGTAGACAACTTGTGCTTCAGCTATAAATAATGCCATTGACCATGTAACTCGTATCTTGGACAGTTTTGGCTTTTAGCTGACAACTTGAATTAATTTAAGAAATAATAATTATGTACAGTCCTTATTTTAAGCATTATTGGGGAATCTGTGAAACAAAATTGCTGATGATATTAGATTTTTAGAGAGAGAGAGAGAGAGAGAGAGAGAGAGAAGAGGGCTTGTGGGGGTGGGTAATGCCCACTCTTCAATAATTCCTTTGCTCTTAGAGGTTTCTAACAATAGTAAGAAACCAGAGGAGGGGGGGGGGCTTACGAAACCACAATCCTTTTGACACTTTATGTTTACGATTTATGTCTTGATCATTGCAACTTTTCTTAAATGGCTATATTAATAATTAATTCTTTATTGCTAATCTGGCAAATATATAAACCACGCGGTGCCTTAGCCTTACATCAAATTATGTTATCGCTATTCTCTGTAAACAATCATTCATATGCCTAATACTTAATTATATTCACCTGTCAGAGATTTTGTATATTATATATCGGTACAAAAAAAATACTAAACAAATAGACACCTATCAACAGTATGATATGAAACATCCGTTCACCATTAGCACCATTACTGAGAAATGGGGAAATGCGTTTAGGCAGGAATCGGCATAACGTGTCTCAAATTCCTACTCCTTTGTTTTTTGCAATTTTGAATATATTTGTCAAATTATTTTACATTTTTAGACCAAAAACACATTTCACCTTCTCTCCTAATTTTACTCAACCGATCCTAATTCCTGTCTTCTCAGTAAACTTTCTGAAACGTTATATTATGCTTATGTTTGACGGAATTATAACTTCCAACCCGAATTCTTTTAAGATAACATACAATTAGTTCATGATAATGGTGGAAACATTGTTCGAATAAATCATTTATTTAGAGCGATTTGGTGTTCGTTACATGTAATTTATTTTAAGCCAGAGTAAGAATACCTCTACTTCTATACATGATAGCCATAATGTGTAATAAATAAAATACGAAGACACTCAATCAACGGTTGTAGAATTTGTTCGATTGCGGTATGTTAATTAGGAGATAAACACCTCCTGTTTCGCATTTAGAGGGGTGTTATTTAGGAGATAAACACCTCCTGTTTCGCATTTAGAGGGGTGTTATTGTCCAATAGACATGTCCTGAGATCATTAGGACCCAAGACGCGTTAGCGTCGCGGGTTCTAATGTAAAATCTCAGGACATGTCTATTGGACAATAACACCCCTCTAAATGCGAAACAGGAGGTGTTTATCGACATTGTAACATGCTATTTTTTTAAATTTTAAACTGGAATTCTCACTTCATTTTTTTAAAAGTACTTTTTGAAATAAGATTTATGTTTTTGTTAAAGTTTTTGGTATATTTTATTGTTTGTAGCTGTTACCTGACATGGGGGTTGGTGTTTCAACTTCTTCTTCGGACATATCTTCGAATATTTCATCTAATTTACCGAGATATAAATTGATTATCGCCATTGTGGTTATCTCCATTAAAGTAGTACGCATGATATTAATACACAGTGATTTTTCTAATTTAGAGGGGTGTTATTGTCCAATAGATGGTGCCTAATTGACCAATCAAAACGCACGATTGACCCTTAAGCGTGTTACAATGTCCAATAGACATGTCCTGAGATCATTAGGACCCAAGACGCGTTAGCGTCGCGGGTTCTAATGTAAAATCTCAGGACATGTCTATTGGACAATAACACCCCATCTAATTTACCGAGATCAAAATTGATTATCGCCATTGTGGTTATCTCCATTAAAGTAGTACGCATAATATTAATACACAGTGATTTTTCTAATTTAGAGGGGTGTTATTGTTCAATAGATGGTGCCTAATTGACCAATCAAAACGCACGATTGACCCTTAAGCATGTTACAATGCGGTATAGTGGTTTGTGTTAATTTTAATGCCTTCAATGTCATCGTAATATAAATCTGATGATTACTCTACTACCTGTGATATAGGAGATAAATCAGATGAGTGATTTGTAGGTGTTTTCTTTGTCAATCTGATTAAACGTACAGGGGCCTGTTTCACGAAATTTTAACTAAGATAATATCCAAATTTTAGTAATTTGAATGGGTATTATTAGATTGAAGTGTCTACTAAAATTTGGATGTTATCTTTAGTTAAGATTTCGCGAAACAGGGCCCTGGTCTATATTTTGTTTCGCTTTTTTATACTTTCGATGGTCTGCACTACATGACGAGCTGACAAGTTATAATGGGGGTTCACGTCGGGGGTCAAGCTGGTGGGTTTTACCCTATGACGTCAGGCATCGATTAATCAATCAGCGTTGACGTTTCCTTTGGTTTCCCCACAGTCCGTGCATCAAAGGGCAAAGAACTCGCCGTAACAGACCGTTTCATTGGTTAATCCCTCACATTATCCAGAAGACGTCAATGATAACAACTCTTTCATTTCCTAATGTAATAAAGACAAGTAAAACGAAGCGAAATAGGATCTGAGTTCTAATCAGATTGTTTGTCTGTCATTTTTATATTCCAGAGTTATTTTGGTTAACTGGGGTTGGTATATTGCTGTAAACTGCAGAGTTAAAGATAAGGTTCGTGGGCGTTATTAGTGAAATATACGTATTTGGATTATATATTCACAGAAATGTATTTGCCATGTATGAATCCAAATGAAATGATATAAGAGTTAAATGTCCTGCTGTTCTACTCCTACTGGGCATACGCCTGTGCTATGAACAAAATTTTGCCAGGCCAACTCTAATATCGAATTAAGGGGGTTGGGATGGCCTAGTGGTCTAGAGTGCCGCGCTTCGACCCCTAGCTGGCCGGCCACCACTGGCTTGCGGCTGCGGTTTCGAGTTCTGGTGTCAGCGTATGTGGCATGGAGATAGGGGCGCCTTCTCAACCTCGTGGCTTTTCTGCGGGCACTCCGGTTTCCTCCCACTGCTAAAGACCCCTACGCGCAAGCGAATTATTGAAATAAAATTAAACCATATGTTAGTCCCGAAATGACTATGGTGTGTTGAGTGAACGTTAAACCCATTTCTCTCTATATATATCGAATTAAAACTGCCAAGAGTTATTTTACGTGTACGTCAATGTACAAAGGGAACCTCTTACTCGCCGAGCCACCTGGGCACCCCTAGTATAGACCAAGCATTGTAAAATTTGTTGGGATATGTATTGCGTCAGTCCCCGAATGCTTGTTAAAAATTCGTATACACGAATACAGACAGTTGGCCTAGTATGTTTCAATTAATCGCCCAGAAATATGTGGAATAGTCTGGCAACTCCACTTTCGTTAAAACCGACGATTTATCTTCGTTGATTTCGAGTGGATTTAAAGTGTTCTGAACTAATACTTACTGACACCGTCTTCCTATTTTTTATAAAGAAATATGTTACATACCCACACCTTGGGTTGCAAGGAACATTACATCTATTAATAGGATATAACATATGGTATATCGGGAAATTATAACTTTAAGTTCTGACTCAGACACACTTTACCAAGAATATTAAAACAGTGAATTATTAAAATTACACCAATTTAGTGTTTTGTAATAAGTCAACAGTTGTGATGATTCCCCTATGGCTGTATTGATTTTCTTTGGGGTTTGTTTTACAATAACGGTATAATGAATTGCACGTTTTTTGTCATTAACGAATAATTTATATTGGGTGCAGTTTAACTGATCATGATGATCCTTTTAGTATGTTTTGTCCTGAAATCAATTTTTTTAAGTATAGCAGTTCTTTCTCTTCTAACACGAATAAAAAAGGACTCTTTCATATATTAATGTATTATAATATCTTATTTTAGATTCATGGTGTATGGTCCCCTTCGTCTAGTTCATTAAGCTTTGTGAACTAAAAATAACGTTGACAATATTAACGCTAGCTGGATCCTTCCTGTGTTAGAGAGGAAACTGAAATAACGGGCGGAAACTACAAAGATCCTCTTAACCGTACCTAATGGACAATACGTTGTCTTATTCTAGATATAGTTTCATTCAATATGATTATACAACAGTAAATTACTACATGAAAGGTATTCGTATCCCCAATAATCCAGTAAGATCAATAGTAAACTGTCACCACCTGGTGTGACCTGATAAGAAACTAGAGAGATTCGACGTTAAAATGCAGATATTTTAATTAAAAAAACACAGTTTATCTAAAATACAGACGCTTTACATATAGTTTATTAGCATAGATTTGTTATTAGTATGAGAAATATCTCTTATCTCAAGTATCTCGGTGACTTTGATAAGTTGGCCAGTACAGAAATCGATCGTTTAGACATTACTATTAGTTGGATTGTGGGGCTAAGTGTCCGCTTTTACTGAGGGTGATATTGCAAACTACGCCATGCCGTTCTTTTTAACCCGATCTAGTTGTCTAGAGTGCCGCGTTCGACCTCTAGCTGGCCGTCTACCGCTGGCTTGCGGTTGTGGTTTCGAGCCCTGGTGTGGGCGTATGTGGCAGCGAGATTTGGGCGCCTCCTTAACCTTGTGGGTTTCCTCTGGGCATTCCGGTTTCCTCCCACTGCTAAAGACCCCTACGCGCAAGCGAATTATTGAAATAAAATTAAAACCCATATTTAGTCCCGAAATGACCTAGTTGTGTTGAGTGGACGTTAAAACCTAATTTATCTCTCTCTCTCTCTCTCTAGTTGGCTTGTGGGGCTAAGCGTCCGCTTCCACTGAGGGTGATATCGCAGACCACGCCATGTCGTTCTATTCAACTCAGAATAGGCTTAAAGGACAATAACACTCTTGCTGGCTTGACAGGTCCAGAAATTTTTTTGCCTAATTCTAACTACTAGATGTTTAAGTGTCCTACCTGCTGTGTAGATTATCCATTTCAAACTATCTTACTTGTCCCGAGGGTTCGAAAATATGTTTAAATCTAAGCTGCATTTGAAAGTGTTTACGTAAAGCTTTTCAAACCATGTTACAACATATAGTTGAATTTTTCCATTTTTTAAAATTAGGTGTGTTAAGATGAAATTTGTATCATTTATTAATTGAAATATTGTAGAATAGTACAAATTGTTGACCAGAATAAAGATTGGTACATATTATTCAGTTACAACAAGAGTGGTATTGGGTCTTTAAACTCGCGATTTCATTTACGTCTTATGAATGATAGATGTACAAACCAAGTACTAGAACACACCTTTCTTCAGACAGAACAGGTAAAGACGAAAGTTCCTGGAATAATAATTAACTCATTAACCTGATACATATAATTAGAAACACATACACTTGTTTCTGTGTCAAAAACATATAGTTCAACAAACGCACCTTGTTGCCAAAATTTTGGTATTTTACTCAAATTTCAAGATCATTTTTGAGGGGGTGAAACTTGAAATTAAAAAAAAGAACTGGGAATGGCTTTCGTCAAGATTAACTATGGACTGTAACGTGTGCAGTCGGTAGTAATTTTTAAGCCCATCTAACAATTAGACGTTTTTGGCGTTATTTGGCAAGACAAGGCATCTATTTACCCACTCATACGAGAAGAAATAACAAGCACAATTACATGTCGAATATTGTTGATACATCTTAAGAATACCAACTTCCTTCGATAAATTCCTCACATGCATTTTAGGCATAAACAAACATACAAAGTCAGCCGAATGGTTTAACATTCAATGTATGGTATGTCGCACGTCTTTAACTATACAAGCAGCAATACATATAAAGTCCGTTCAGACGCTTAAGTTGAACTAGTTTTAAATAAACCGGCGATCGTTAAACCAGTTCACCTTAAACTTCTGAACGAAGGTGTGAGGAAAATAAACCAATTTAAAAAAAACCAGCTCGTGACCTGTCTTCAAGAAGGCTTTTTATTTTTAACTGGTTCATCTTGGCCGCATGGACGGGTTGGTTTAAAAAAAACGGCTTCTGCTTGCTTCGAGCATGCGCAGTACGCAGTAAGTTACATTACTGTGGTCGGGCAGTACCAATGTTATCGAAGCGTGCGAGAACTGAATAAAGAATATGACGCTACCCATGCACAATTAACTCTAACCTCCAACCGAAGAGGTCAGAATAGTTCATCTGGTTTAGCTTATAGTACGTGTGGACGCAACACGATGATGTCGTAAAAGCCCCGGCGATTATGAACTAGGTTGAAAATAAGCGTCTGAACGGGCTATTAGTTTTTAAGCCGATCACGTTTATATAGAAAACGATAATTATTTTAGAAAAAAAATCCAGCTATGGTTTAAGTATCAGCTACACTTACATGCCTGGCTATTCTAGATAGAACTAAGCCGGATTTATTTGTCATTTTACAAGTAATGTTTAATTAAATTTGACTAGAAAGCTATACCGAATAATGGGGTTTCAAACTAACAAAACTTGAATGTTATGATAGCCTTTACACTACAGATGTAAGACAGTCACGCATTTATCTTGTAGATTTTTATTTTGCGTGTAATGCGGTCCTCTTGCACTTATTGTTAGATAAAAGCAGTTAAATGAAATTGAGCGGGGGCGGTAACTTCCTACCTTTCTACTCAAACCGGGCTAATAAAGGCGAAGATGCCCGCTACGACCTGCTCGTATTTCGAATTCCAGCATTCGAGGGTTCTTTTACGTCTTTGTTCCATTTGAACGACTCGACGCTGTTCCTCATCAGCCCGCAAGCCCGTCACCACTGACAAGTGGAAAATGAGTCGGAAAACCCCTAGGAACTGCCTCAACCTACACCGCGATAGAGATTGGAACTTATAGATTAACTAGCCGTGGCCCTACACACTGAGTCAATGCCGCTTCCTAAAAGCCTATTTAAACTTTGTTTTGTTAACAGATACCATACTATTCACGCCTACGCATTAGGTACGATATGGGATTATAGGCCCAGCCTTTGTTTTAATTTTTTTTCACATAAATATAAATAAACATTGACAATCCTAACAAAACTTAAAGAGTAGTTCGTATTTCCATAAACATTTAGAACAGATAACGGTAACAAGAAAACACCACATTAAAAACATTCATAATGTTACGTCATCGGGCTCACAAAGCTTGACGTAGCCGATCCTACGAGATTTTCTTTCTTGCTACATTAGTGAGCTTCAGACGCGTTCTGAGAATGAGAACGAGAACGAGGTGACGTCGTCGTTCTCGAAAGACATGACACACCTTTACCGTACTGAAAAATCAGAAAAACGCGATGTTCGTTCATCTTGATAACATTGATTGAGCGGCCATTCTAAACAGCGTCCACCCGGTTTACAATCAGGTATAAAGTCCTCAAAATAAATCTAAAAGTCATAAGCGAAATAAGTGCACCTTAAAAAAACATTTCCTGAAAATTAAATAGAGCAAATAGTGCACTGTTTGAAAGTTTAATAATAATAATCACGTCATTTTTACAAGGGTAGCAAATTAGGCCTGAGGCCTTTTTCAAATTTGGCCCTAGTTTCGATCCGTTCTATCATTTCGCTTAATTTCGACAAGTCACACAATGCTTCACAGGGCTTGGAATATATTAATGGGGTGTGTTTCGGTATATTAATGAAAAAGATTGTCTAAAATAGAATTAAACCACTACGGGATTCACTTTCGTTTATAGCCATTTGGGGAAGCCCTCGAGAACTGATGACGTAGCATGCAAAAAGTAAATCACCTCGTTTTCGTTCTCGATCTCTGAGTACATCAGAACCACTCTGTTCACGTTGTAACTGGATGTGAATCGACATGTTAAGAATGTGTGAATTTCTTATAAATATAGCTTACTTGTGTAGAGATTTCAAAACTAATTTATAACTTCAGTTAGTCTTGTGCTAATATACAAAACAACTGCGGATATAGTGATATGCGTTCACTGATAACTGATTGATTTGATTGTTGGGGGGGGGGGTTAAACAATAATTTTATTCAGGTTGTCTGGACGGGATTGGGGAAAGGCTTAGCCTATGTTAAAAACCCTCTTGATAGGTTGATGGGAAAGGGGATATTAAAGTCTATTTTATTTGCTCCATTTATTACAAATATACTCAAATAAAACTAATTTGTATTTGGGGTTTCAGCTTATGATTTAATTATGATCGAATGCCGTTAAGGGGGAAATCGCGGATGGGGGATAATAAATTTCAGTATTCCGAATCCGGTTATTCACCTCCTAATTCTGAATTTTACATTTTAATGCTTGCGTGGCAGTTTATATTAGCATTATACAAAACAGACGCTCTTTCTGTTTTCTATAAATAGTCGTCTGTCTTTAGTTCATGCACACCTGAGAAATTAATATACTTACACGTTAACCAAATAACAATAAACACATACAATCTGATTAAAAATTTCCGTAAATATGTGATTATATATAATTAACACTGCTCCATACTCTTTACACGTATTTTATTACGTTTCTATTTTATGATAATATTATTTTACTATAGCATGGTTTAGGTACTCAATAACCTGACCAACACGAGAAAGAAATAGCTTTACGGTACACCTACCATCCTCACGTATCCGTTTTTAAAAATAACCCCATTATACGCACGCACGCGCATGTTGTGAAAATAGGTGCTAATGTGAGTGTTGATGTGTATCTTGTGAATCAAATCAAATGTAAATAACGTACTTATGTTTTTGTTTTTGATCATCTGCACACATCCTGTAAAAACAGACACACTTCTGCTCCGTCTATTTCAATTGCCAAAGAAAATATGGTGGGTATAATCTGGTTAACTTTGATGAAAAATATCCCCCGAACGACAAGACTCACCTTTTCACTTATTGTTTATACGATGTAAGTGGTATGATATAATTTGTCATAAGATGTTTTTGTTTCAATATGGTGAAGTGGGATGGGATTGTAAGGTCTTGTGAAAAACCATGCAGTCTACAATCTGATTTTACTAGACACCACCTGCTTAAACCATCGGATCATTAACACCATCATTTTTAGACAGAATCAAACTCCACTAAATCCGAATATATTCCTGAAAATGCTTTTCTTTTGAATTATATATTATTGGGTAAGTGCATAAATTAAATTCGATTAGTATATAAAATATGAACCGGCTTTCGATAAGCATAATAAATCCATACTCAAAATAATTTATACTTCGCTGCTTGATCGGCACTGTGAAATATTCTTCTAACTATACAAGAAATGTGGTTGTTTAACGACGTATTATTGTCCACACGAGGGAGTCAATCTTTTGAAAGATTAGAAAATGGCATAGCTATAATGCATTGGAAATAGAAATGCACTGTAATGCCATGACAGGCACGAAACCGCATTATCAGCAGTGAATGTTTCCGACAGTACTAAACATTATTGAAGGTTCCCAAAAACATGCAGTAAACATTATATTGAAGATTTCCAAAATCAGTGAACATTATTGGAGGTTTTTAGAACTTATGGAAGGGTCACATGACACTCAAGTAGAGAGAGAGGGAGGGAGAAATGGGGTTTAACGTCCACTCAACACAACTAGGTCATTTCGGTACTAACATATGATTTAATTTTTATTTCAATGATTCGCTTTGGCGTAGGGGTCTTTAGCAGTGGGAGAAAATCGGAGTGCCCGGAGGAAACCCACGAGGTTGAGAAGGCGCCCCTATCTCCATGCCACATACCCTCGAGCCAGAGGTGGCCGGCCAGCTAGAGGTCAACTAGACCACCCCAACCCCCGACACGTAAGCAGGTTCTGCACATAAACTACACATTCTAATCATATACAATTCCCAAAATATTATCTTCAAATGTACGAATGAATCGTGAAAGATCAACATTCCCAGGAAGCATGAAATTATATTTTCCTTTTATTTGATCAATTAATCGATCGCATAAAAACATTCGTGAATAATATTCAATTAAGTTCATTGAAAAAAAAAAAATTAAATGATTAAGTGTGTTAAGTGTAAATGGGTTTTAATATGAATTGATCGTGTGCGTGATGTGAAAGCAAATCTAGCTGGTTATTATAAATTTACTATGATAACTTAAATTAGTTAGAAATGTAATCAAGGGCTTCTCGGATGGATTAATCGATTTTATGATATTCAATAATAATCTAGATGTTGTTTGATATTTTCCTAGGTGAAATGCTGTTTCGTGTTAAATGTGATATGCATAAAATCATAGTTGTATGGTTTTAATACGAACATATCACTTTTTTATTTATTTATTTATTTATTTATTTATTATGTGCCACAGAGGTCGCGATGGCTCACGGAGTAATATGATGGCTAGCTAACAAGGGGGGGGGGGGTCAGGTTGCTCCCGGTGTTGGCCGATTAAAATTGGAGCGTCAATAATGTTGTGGTATAATATTGCCATTTAGCAGGACAACACCCCTAGACCCAGCACCTTGGACCAGCCACTGCGTGTCGACCCACTTCAACCATTTCATTTCTTTTTCAATTATTCCTGCTATTTATATTACAAGTTATCAGTTCTCGTGACTTTCGCCAGTATTTATTGGATTATTTGTTCTAGGAGGCTATGCAATTTCGTGCACCTCCTTTTACCTAGAAGCAGACAAACAGAATAAATAGTAATATAAGATTACAAAAAAATTTCCCTCGACAAAACGTACAATGACCATTAGCAATGGCTATTTGCCAGGGTAACCATTAGCCTACTTTAATATACTGCTATCTGATCAGTAGTATGGGTGCCAGGGGACTGCATCCTTATTTATTTGTCTTTTTTATTTGTCTTTTTTTCTGAGAAAAAGTAAAAACCGGAATAACCTCGCACATCAATTACTAGAACTTATATCGTTCAACTTACTGGTGGATTGGAAACGCTTACAAGGAGAATAAAAAAACTCATCACGATCACGACATCTACATACTATTGTCGGGGTATAAGTACCTTTTATTCTTTAAATTACTGCAATAAAGTATTCTATATAATAGTGTCTCTCACATCACTCATTAACAAAATTTATCACCTAATAATACATTCTACACTAGATATCGCTTGTGTGATAAATTTCATTAAAATGAGAACGAGAACGAGGTGACGTAGTCGTTCTCGTGACACGCTTTCACCATTCTTAAAAATCAGAAAACGCGATGGTTGTTCGTGATAGCATTGATGGAGCGGTCATCCTAAACAGCGTTCACCGGGTTTAAAATCAGGTATAAAGTCATCAAAATAAATCTAAAAGTCATAAGCGAAATACATGTAAGTGCACCTTAAAAAAATATTTCCTGAAAATTAAATAGAGCAAAAAGTGCACTGTTTGAAAGTTTCGATCTGTTCCATCATTTCGCTTATTTTCGACAAGCCACACAGAGCCTGGAATATTTTAATGGGTTGTGTTTCGGTATATTAATGAAAAAGATTGTTTTAAAAAGAATTAAACCACTACGGGATTCACTTACGACTTCAGCGGGTCCAATACATTTCACGGACGAGTTAGTTTGTCGCCGTTTGGGGAATCCTTCGAGAACTGATGACGTAGCATGCAAAAGGTGAATCACCTCGTTCTCGTTCTCGATCTCGGAGTACATCTAAACCACTCTGTTAACGTTGTAACTGGATGTAAATCGACATGTTAAGAATGTGTGAATTGCTTATAAATAAAGCTTACTTGTGTAGATATTTCAAAACTAATTTATAACTTCAGTTATTCTTGTGCTGATATACAAAACAACTGCCGATATAGTGATATGCGTTCACTAATAACTGATTGATTTGATTGTTTTGGGGTTTTTTAAACAATATTTTTATTCAGGTTGTCTGAATGGGATTGGGGAACAGGCTTAGCCTATGTAAAACCGCTCTTGAATGGTTGATGGGAAAGGGGATATCAAAGTATATTTTATTTGCGCCAGTTATTACAAATATACTCAAATAAAACGAATTTGTATTTCGGGTTTCAGCTTATGATTTAATTATGATCGAATGTCGTTAAGGGGGAAATCGCGGATGGGGTATAATAAATTTTAGTATTCCGGTTATTCACCTCCTAATTACATTTTAATGCTTCCGTGGCAGTTTATATAAGCATTATACAAAACAGACGCTCTTTCTGTTTACTATAAATAGTCGTATGTCTTTAGTTCATGCACACCTGAGAAATTAATACACTTACACGTTAACCAAATAACAATTGAATAAACACATACAATCTGATGAAAAATATCCCCCGAACGACAAGACTCACCTTTTCACTTATTGTTTATACGATGTAAGTGGTATGATATAATTTGTCTTGTAAGGTGCTTTTGTTATAATATGATGAAGTGGGATGGGATTGTAAGGTCTTGTGAAAAACCATGCAGTCTACAATCTGATTTTACTAGACACCACGTCCTGCTTGAACCATCGGATCATTAACACCATCATTTTTAGACAGAATCAAACTCCACTAAATCCGAATATATACCTTAAAATGTTTCCTTTTGAATTATACATTATTGGGTAAGTGCATGCATTGAATTCGATTCGTATATAAAATATGAACCGGCTTTCGATAAGCATAATAAATCCATACTCAAAATAATTTATACTTCGCTGCTTGATCGGCACTGTGAAATATCGTTCTAACTATACAAGAAATGTGGTTGTTTAACGACGTATTAATGTCCACACGAGGGAGACAATCTTTTGAAAGATTAGAAAATGGCATAGCTATAATGCATTGGAAATAGAAATGCACTGTAATGCCATGACAGGCACGAAACCGCACTATCAGCAGTGAATGTTTCCGAAAGTAGTAAACATTATTGAAGGTTCCCAAAAAAACATGCAGTAAACATTATATTGAAGGTTTCCAAAATCAGTGAACATTATTGGAGGAATTTAGAGCTTATGGAAGGGTCACATGACACTCAAGTAGAGAAAGAGGGAGAAAGAAATGGGGTTTAACGTCCACTCAACACAACTAGGTCATTTCGGGACTAACATATGATTAAATTTTTATTTCAATAATTCGCTTGGGTGTAGGGGTCTTTAGCAGTGGGAGAAAACAGGAGTGCCCGGAGGAAACCCACGAGGTTGAGAAGGCGCCCCTATCTCCATGCCACATACCCTCAAGCCAGAGGTGGCCGGCCAGCTAGAGGTCGAAGCGCGGCACTCTATACCACTAGGCCATCCCAACCCCCGACACGTAAACAGGTTCTGCACATAAACTATACATTCTAATCATATACCATTCCCAAAATATTATCTTCAAATGTTGGAATGAATCGTGAAAGATCAACATTCCCAGGAAGCATGAAATGAAATTATATTTTCCTTTTTTTTGATCAATTAATCGATCGCATAAAAACACTCGTGGATAATATTCAATTAAGTTCATTGAAAAAAAATAATTAAATGATTAAGTGTGTTAAGTGTAAATAGGTTTTAATATGAATTGATTGTGTGCGTGATGTGAAAGCAAATCTAGATGGTTATTATAAATTTACTATGATAACTTAAATAAGGTAGAAATGTAATCAAGGGCTTCTCGGATGGATTAATCGATTTTATGATATTCAATAATAATCTAGATGTTGTTTGATATTTTCCTAGGTGAAATGATGTTTCGGATTAAATGTGATATGCATAAAATCTTAGTTGTATGGTTTAAATACGAACATATCACTTTTTTAATTATTCAATTATTTTTTATATGCCACAGAGATCGCGATGGCTGACGGAGTAATATACTGGCTAGCTCACGAGGGGGGGCCGATTAAAATTGGAGCGTCACTAATGTTGTGGTACAAACAACTAAATTTTGTATAATATTGCCATTTAGCAGGACAACACCCATATACCCAGCATCTTGGACCAGCTACTTTCGAATTATCTCTGTCACAGATGACTGTCTTCAACACGTGCATAATCGTGCATTGACTTCGCGTGGTGTCAGTCATTGGCTCAACGGCTCGTGCGTTGTTTACATAACACGTAACTGCTTCGGGCAAAATAATGCCTTTTACTAATTTAATACCCATTTACACTAAACTACAGATACTCCAAACGTCGTTATTTATTTTTCTTATACTTCAAAAAAATGTTTAGAATTTATTTTGTCGGAGGAAAAAAGTTAATATTTTGCCGAATTAAGACGCATAGATGTCATCTCTATCAGTGATACTAGCGGCCAAGCGAATATTTACTGCGGGATCAGTTTGACACTGCGTGTCGACCCACTTCAATCCTTTCATTTCTTTTTTTCAATTGTTCCTGCTATTTATATTTCAAGATACCTAGTTCTCGTGATTCTCGCCAGTATTTTTTGGATTATTTGTTCTAGGAGGCTATGCAATTTCGCGCACCTCCTTTTACCCAGAAGCAGACAAACAGAATAAATAGTAATATAAGATTACAAAAGCTTGTTTTTTTCTAATTATTGATACACGAATTTCCCTCGACAAAACGTACAATGACCATTAGCAATGGCTATTTGCCAGAGTAACCATTAGCCAACTTTAATATACTGCTATCTGATCAGTAGTATGGATGCCAGGGGACTGCATCCTTATTTATTTGTCTTTTTCATTTGCCTTTTTTCTGAGAAAAGGTAAAAACCGGAATAACCTCGCACATCAATTACTAGAACTTATATCGTTCAACTTAGTGGTGGATTGGAAACGCTTACAAGGAGAATAAAAAAAACTCATCACGATCACGACATCTACATACTATAGTCGGGGTATAAGTACCTTTTATTCTTTAAATTACTGCAATAAAGTATTCTATATAATAGTGTCTCTCTCATCACTCATTAACAAAATTTATCACCTAATAATACATTCTACACTAGATATCGCTTGTGTGATAAATTTCATAACCTACTTAGGAGATATCGCTTTACATGAATTAGATTGGTCAATCAAAAGGGAACTATTTTTTTTTATTTTCAAAGAACAGTTCATTTTTTTTATTTTCAAAGAACAGTTCATTTTTTTTATTATAAGTAACTTTTTTTTTCTTATTAAAAAGGGAACTATTTTTATTAATTGACTTTGGTGGAAACACTGGGTAAATATAAAGGACTTTGCAATGGTTGAATTGCTGTAAAAAAAATTGATGTATCACTACGCCATAATTTATTCAGGTTCAGTAAAAGTGAAATCCATAGCAAAGAATAATAATAATAATATGTATATTTATATTGCGCACAATTCCATGTTAATATGCATGCTCAAGGCGCTACACAGACTAGGTGTCATAATAGGCCGTAAATAGATGGGTTTTTTAATTAGATTGGAAAGTTTCTAGACTAGGTAATGAATTCCACAGAACAGGCACAATATGAACAAACGATCTGTATCCAAATGATTTGAGATTATATTTTGGGATTATAAGAAGATGTTCTTGCTGAGAACGGAGTGGACGTCTTGGAAGGTACGGTAATAACAGATCTGCTAGATAGGAAGGTCCGGTTCCATGTAAACACTTATACGCAAGGCACAGGAGCTTAAAATCTATTCTTGATTTAACAGGTAACCAATGTAGTTCTTTGAGTGCTGGTGTAATGTGCGAGTTCCTGTTTAATCGACAGATGATTCGAGCTGCAGTATTTTGAACGGTTTGGAGTTTTGATATCAGTTTGTGAGGTATTCCAGATAACAAACTATTACAATAGTCTAATCTTGATAACACGAGCGATCGAACCAGTATATGAACTGCGTCATTTGATATTAGATGACGAATGTTTCTGATAGAACGGAGGTGGAAAAAACAGGTTTTGCAGATATAATTAATCTAAACTTCCATGGAGAGTTCTGAATCGATGTAAACACCCAGATTTTTAACTTCGTTGACTAATTTAATTTCTGAGTCAGCTATTTTTAAGGTTGATGTTTCAGATTTTAATAATGTGCGTCTTGATCCAATCATGATAGCTTCAGTTTTCTCATCATTTAATTTCAACATATTGGTGGTCATCCAGTCTTTTAAAGATCGGGTGCATTGTGATGTTTGTTAAAATGATTGGGCAAAGTCACACGGATAAAAACTATCAATAATCTGAGTGTCATCAGCGTAAGAATAATGTAATAGGCTGTGTTGGCGGATGATATGAGATACACTAGTTGTGTACAGAATGAACAGAACGGGTCCTAGAGCCGAGCCTTGGGGAACTCCCCAGTTTAAGTCAACTGCATCCGACTTAGCATCTGCAATGACAGTTGACTGCATTCGATTTCTTAAATATGACGCAAACCATTTTAGACAAGGTCCATGGATACCATGTTGGTTGTCGAGAGTATTCAACATTAGGTCATGGTTAATCGTATCAAAGGCTGCAGATAAATCCAGTAACACCAGGGAAACCACTTTACCGCAGTCTACAGCGCAACGTATATCACTGGATACCCGAAGTAAAGCTGTTTCTGTACTATGTTTTTTTCTGTACGCAGACTGAAATTTATCGAACAGGGAATTAGAAGATAAATGTTCTCGAAGTCTAAGGTTAACAGCCTTCTCCAATATTTTAGAGAGAAAGGGAAGATTCGATACCGGCCGAAAGTTTTTAAGTATATTCGAATCTAAATTGTCTTTCTTGAGCAGGGGTCGAACAACTGCTTGTTTGAAAATGTCAGGAAAGATTCCGCTTTTTATACTAATATTTATTATTGTTTATTGTTGTGATAACCGGAAGAAGAATATCTAAGTGTTGGATAACTATACCAGTTGGTATAGGATCGCTAACACAAGTTGTGGGCTTCGAAGAAAGCATTATTTTAGATATTTCTTTTTCAGTGAAGACAGCAAATTCAAGAAGTGGTACGCCACAAAAGGTAGTTGTATCCTCCAAGGTGTCTGCAGAGGAGCTTTGTAGTTCAGACCGAATCTTATCAATTTTGTTGACGAAGAATTTATTAAATGAGTCGGCCAAGATTTTAGAATCTTCAGATGCTGGAAGCTTAGTGTTGTATTTCTTGCCAATCAATGAGTGCATGAATCTGTGAAGTTTTTGCTGATCATTATTACATTCTTCAAGTTTCAACAGGCAATAATCACGTTTAGCTTGACGTATGACACTAGTTGTCTTGTTTCTGGCATCGCAAAATATCTGACGATGAACTTCAAGTCGTGATTTACGCCACTGTCTCTCTGCGGATCGACGATTCGCCTTTGCAAGGCATACTTGTTCATTATACCATGGGGTAATTAGTCTAACAGTTACAGTTTTTTGGGTGACTGGAGCATGCTGTTCAAGTAGACAAGAGAGGGTGTCGTTATATAACTGTGTAAGATCGTTTACCTGGGAGGTGTGCTCAGACATAAGCTGAGAGTTAAGCAGATCTGAAAGAATCATCTTTATTTATTTATGCATGTAAGAAGGGATTGGGTGATAAATAAAATCTCCTACTCGTTCATTTATTAGGCGGCAGTCTATTCTAGAAGCTATATTGATTTATACTTTGTACCTTTACATTACATTTTTATTTATTTATTTATTTATTTATTTATTTATTTATTTATTTATTTATTTATTTATTTATTTATTTATTTATTTATTTATTTATTTATTTATTTATTTTATTTATTTATTTTTTTTCTGGGCACAGGACTCGTGTCAATGAATTTTATGTTTTCGTACAATGAACTAAAAGAACAACCTGATAGCCCTCGATTTCGTCGATATTTTAAAGGAAATGTTACATTGAGGTCAGGGTCGATTGTGCAGTATTTGCATACATCATAAACAATATTTACTTGTCGTGGTAAAATATATATTTTATATTGATTTTCATAACATGTTGAATACAAACTTGTAATATATTCAATAATAATCAGGCATTCTAGATTAAAGGGGTATTACAGTTAAAGTATATATAACGTAAAAGGAATATGTTCAAAATCCTTTCTGAGATATTAGCGATTTGATTTTAGCATAACCTTGACCTTCATTGTGGGGTTGGGTGGCCGAATGGTTAGCACGTGCGTGCTGTATCTTAAAGCCTGTCATTGAGTCAACTGGCGTGGTTTCGAATCCCCGAATGTAGAGTCGCCTGTTCAGCCTCGTGGGTTATTTTGGGTCCTCCGGTTTCCTCTAACTACTAAAGACCCTTACGCACAAGCGAACTATTGTTATAAAATTGATTTTACAAAAAACATGTCAGTCCCCATTTCTTGACCATCGTTACTAGATTGACTACGATAGAAAAATCTTGATTATGTATTCATATGCAGTAAATAGCGCAGGCTAGCGATGGCATCGAGGGTTGATTATCGTCTGGATAAGTTAAAGATACATTATGTAAGATTTAGATTAAAAAAAACCCTGGCCATTCTTGCTATAAAAGCTCAAACATAGATAATGTAAAATTAAAAAATTAAAAATTCGATTCAAATTACTCCATTCAGAGCCAAGTTATCACTGTGTGTAGTTTTGACAAGACGTGTGCGTATAGTGGTAACCAGGGCATTGGTATTTTCGAAACTTAGCCTCGCTTTTTGATTTCAATTTTTAAATGGCGTACCGTTCTAATCAAGTATCCGATGTCATCGATAGTTGATCATGGTCTTGTTTTGTTAATAAATGTCTAATTAATAGTTTATATACAATTTTGGGCCTAAAGAAATACACGCAATAGACAGATTTAGCTCTTGCATACTGTATGTTTAATTAATGTCTAATTTAAAATTAGGATAACATTTCAGATCTAAAGACAGACCTATAATAGGCAGATTTAGCTCTTGCAAAATATAATGTACGTTTAAAAAATGAAATTTAATATTATTTAATACCAACAAGTGTGATTTCATTAAATCCTTGCATATTTGTAATAAATCATTGTTTTACCCCGAGCTAAACGAACCAGTAGATGGAAATAGGCCTATCGATTATTCACCAGTGTCGGGAGATTTATTGAATAAAAAGTGCAGACATTTTTAACACGTCATTTAGTCGTGGAGGGTTCCGCTACATGATCATTGGACTTCGGGTGTTAATGCTTCGGTAACTGACGAGGATGTCTGCCGAATATTTGATTTTTAAATAGACGTAAGAACTATTCATTCATATGTCCAGGGGTTGTAATCTATATCTGGAAGAATATTTATAAATAAGCCAAACCTGTTATATCTGAGAGACAAAAGGGCGCTATCGTTAGGCCTATGCCTTTTCTGTTAAATAATTTAACAGGCTGTTAATCAAATATATCCTTTTGTGAATTTTTATATAATTATTAGTCCTAATACAGTTTCTTTCCTATGATTTCCTTCAAGTAGCCTAATTAAACGATGAACAAAATGGGCCACGGCCGATATAGTGCCTGCCCGAGAAAGAGCCTTTTAGTGTCAACACAGGCCTGGGTGCCACATTATGAACGTGTGCCTAGGTCATGCTATTAGTATTAGTGTTAGGTAGTAGCCTTCCTTGATTCCGCAATATTTATTATGTCACGGCGTCCGTAATTTTACAAATAGGTACACAGTCTAGGCGTTTGGGGAATTTACAGTTTTGACAAGGTTATATAATGATAACCAAATATACCTATATCCTTACTAATAGGGGGGGGGGGGCAGAATGGTTAGTACGTGCGTGCTGTATCATAAAGCCTGTCATTGAGCCGTCGGTGTTTCGAATCCCCGGTTGTACGTGGCGAGGATTAGTAGCGGCTGTCCAACCACGTGGGTTTTCTCCGGGTCCTCCGGTTTCCTCCAAATGCTAGAGACCCATACGCGCAAGCGAATTATTGAAATGAAATTAAAAACACATGTCAGTCCTAAAATGACCTGTTTGTTAAACGCCATCTCTCTCTCTCTCTCATAGAGCGTACTTATGTTACATACAACAATGAATTAAATAGGCCTACAGGAAGCAATTTGAATTTTGTTCACGCCACAAACTATACATTGACGTAAATTGCATTGTGACGTCATAGTAGACTCTTGGAGACTAGGCTAGCCTAGATAATGCAAAATATCCATGCTAAAGAGTTGTGGTCAAGGGATTTTTAGTGAAGATTAATAGACTTGTAAAAGCCAGTTGTTAAATCAAAATGGATAACGAGCCGGTAGTTCAACTTCCTGCCTTCTTACTTGGAGTGTTTAATGCCACAAAAGAAGAAGAAGAAGAGGAAGATGACATCCTGGAAGTAGAATCGGCACCAAACATATCATTAAATAAAGGTAGGTGTAGCTAGGTTTGGTGTAAATGATCAGGCCCGTATCTAGCCCAAAAATGTTAGGGGGGCAAGGGCTGCTGGGGGCGCCGGTGTACCTACAGTTGACGGTCGACGGAGAAGGGTCTAGCCACCCCCACCCCCCTTTGCGCCCGAAAAGTTTAGAAAAAATGGTTTGCACCTGAGGAACTATGAAAATTTCAGAAATTTTAATTTGCGATATTGGCGTATTATGAACATTTAAAAAATCAGCGTACCTATATTAATTAATGAGAAAAACAAAAAGTTTTGAATAGGGTTAGAGTGCGACTTGTTTGAATTTTGAAGATTATCACTCCTGGCGCGGGCTTGAATCAATCTCATCACCATCGGGAATTTAACCTGAACATTTCCTACAATCTCCAGTTGGCTTTCTTATAGCGGATTTCTTAAGTCGCGTTTCCGTCATTGTAGATATCTGACGCCACACTGCCCGACTTCTTTTTCGGGGGCATGTCTTCACACTGTTTAGTATCGGACGTTATACAATATCGATGCTGTATGTATCGGGAACCGTTCCTACTTGACAGTAAAAAAAGGTTTTTAATTCCTGCTACTTTACACTAAACGACAGATTCTGGGCAGAAAAATAAACGCGAATTCTAAAAATTCCCTAAAGATAAAATGAACTGTTTCCCCATGAGGTGCGCTGTATAACGGGCGCTTATAACACAAGCCCTTCAAGGGGCGCCCAACCATGCTGTATTGGGCGCCCCATTGACCAAGTCGTGAGCGCCCAACCTTTCTCGCTCGACATTATTTATTATGTGCGAACATACATTGTCATTATACTGCGCCCCACCAATCATATCATTATTGGCGCCCCTCCGGGATAAGTAACACATCTCGCAGTTTAAGACGCCCCCTCAAGTTAGGTGTTAATCGTGTGATTCATTGTGAGGCGCCTCATCATTTGGGTGGTTGGGCGTCTCATAAAATTAGGGGTCCCATCAATCTAATAGTAGGCGCCTAAGCATAGTCACTCGGTTTTAAAGGGCGCCCATACTGAATATGGACTCGTTAGTCGCTGGCTTCGTATTGCGTCCAATAGAAAGGACGCCCATTACATTTTTCTCGCAATGGATAAAGGCATTATGTGCGGCCAAACAATCATATATTGTCATAATAAGGCGCCCCAGCAATCATGTCATTATGGAAGGTCCTCTGGGATAAGGTGCACACAGATCACACCGTTTTGACGCCCCATCAAGTTGTGATGTTCATCGTGTGACTCATTGTGAGGCGCCCCACCATTCGAGGGGCGCCTCATATATAACGACATAAAACCAAGTGACATTGGTTGGGCGCCCTGTCACTCGGCTTTATGGGGCGCCCATACTGATATGGGCATGTAAATCGATGGCCTCGTATTGTGTTCAATGAAAAGGGCGCCTTCGGCGCATATTAGGGGCGCCCGCTTTTTCGAGGTGGGGCGCCGATTTTTCCCAGGGGGGGCAGCTGCCCCCCTTGCCCCCCCGCTAAATACGGGCCTGATGATATAGTTGGTCATATTGACTATTGCTGTTGTACTTGTGTCAATTGGGATTTAAACTAAACAGGCAGGGCCTACTTGAGTACTTCGCCTTCGGTAACTTTGACTTTGACTTTGACACTGGGGATGGGATCATAATACAATTAAAATCATAAAGTATTATAAACATATGTTTAACAAAGCGAAAGCGGCAGCCATTAGTCTTAGATATCTAGGTAAGAGTTGGCAGTTCTCGCTATGACAGTTCTAACTAAACAAAGTCTCTATTACCACAAAATCTATTTCTAGGTAACCCTTGCTTTGTTCATTGTTCAAATTGTTGTAGCTCTGAAAATTTCAGCACCGTAACATAACAAGTCTTTATTCATTTCAGTGACAAGAACAGCAATGGGAGAATATATTGTCGAACCTGGTGGAAAACCGTTAACATCTTTAGGTATTTATAAACAACCATTTTGTTATTAAAATTGATATTATTTTGTAAACGCTTTTATTGTTACCATTACGGCATTAGATTAGTATCATTTATTTGATGTACATGTAGTTGTAGTTGTACTCTGATATTTCTAGGTATACCTGCTCCTGGACCTGCAGATTATTTCCCTAAAATCAACTTTACTCATACAGAACCTCCTCATTATTCAGTGGCGGGAAAAAAGAAACATTTAAAACGTAAGTTAAACCGCTGATCGACATCGAAAAATAACTCGCTAACATTATAGACCTAGAAATGGACACACATGGGTAGCAACGCATATAAATGTAATATGAATGTGCATACCTGATTTGCATTTAATTGTTTCCTAGACGAGACCAATGTTAAAAAAAATATCAATGTTAAAAGGATATCAGAAGCTCATTTTTTCCCGGTAAGTTGACGTCATCAATGTTGATTTAAATTCACCAATAATTCGTGTTTTCGGTGTCGAATATTTTGGACGATTGTGAGTTACGGACTTAGGTACTTTACATATATACATGGCCATTTAATTAAGAAAACAAAATCAAAACATCAACGGTCGATAAGTTTTCGTCTTTTAGCTGCAGCCGGATTAAAAGGGCGCAACAAAGATTTTTGAGAGGAATGTAGGCTCCTCTGATATACTTTGACCATTCCTGTTAAGACCTGTTTATTCTTGTCCTTTTGGGGAATCTTTTTAGGTGAAATAGAATTTGCATAATTACAACCAACAGGTTTTTAATGTTTCAAGGGGAGAGAGAGAGGGAATGGGGTTTTACGTCCACTCAACACAACTAGGTCATTTCGGGACTAACATATGATTTATCTTTATTTCAACAATTTTGCTTGCGCGTAGGGGTCTTTAGCAGTGGGAGGAAACCGGAGTACCAGGAGAAAACCCACGAGGTTGAGAAGGCGCCCGGTCGAAGCGCGGCACTCTAGACCACAATGTCATCCCAACCCCAATGTTTCAAGGGAGAATAGAAATACTAGAGTTAAACGTTCACTGAACACTTATTGTAAACAATTTTTTTGGGGGGTGGTGGGGTCGTATTTAGTTCATACATAATTATAAGGCATGCCATTACTCTTTTTTTTCGATTACAGACAAAAAGGCTCCCGGACCAGCAGATTATAGTACCAGTGGGGATATGGCATGGAAAAATAAAAAGATAACACTTAAAGGGCGGTCCAGAACAATGTATGATGATGATGGTAACTACTATATTACAAACTTTAAATTGGCATACGTGGAGTAATTGTGTCATCACTGTCCTGTTATTAGTGTTAATGGAAGTTCAGAAAGTATTTAAGACGTTGACTGAACACAAAATGAACCAAAGATTAAACTATTTTAAGACCGTCTATTTTACAGATACAGCGTGGGAAGATTTGTTTTTTCATGTAATTTAAGCATAATGATGAATTTAAAACAAGCATTTTGGGGTTTACATTCCCTAGTTAAAGACAAAAATATTCCACTTACTGTTGAATGATATCCTCGTTAATTGGTAGATTTTATCTTTGTGGCTGTTTTGGTATACTCTCAGACTGCACATACATTAAGTCTAATTCCGTGCTATGCGATGCGAGCTTTATTACGCTTTAATTGGCTTGTTATCGTATTCAGTTTCTTGTTCTATTTTGATGCATTTAAATTGATTTGTATAAATACTACTGCTTTCAACAATTTCATGTTAGAAACAACTATTTGATGCATAAGTAATTGACATTTGCAAAACCATATTATTTTAATTTAGCTGCTAAAGCACCATCTGATATTGGACCAGCTCGATACAGTGTTAAAGTTAATGATGTGGGTACAACAGGACCCAAATGTACTATGAAACATAGACATGCCAATGCTGGAACATTAAGCAGTCTTGCAACACCGGCAGATGTACATGGTAAATCATATTTCCTGTTTTATTTTTAATGTCTAAAAAGGCGCTGAAATAGTTATAAATTTTCTTTTTAATCGTTAAAGTTATTACGTTAATGTTGTCTAAAGACATTATGCGAGAGCTAAACCTGTCTATTTACGGGAGTTATTACGATACTTTTGTCTAAATACAGAAGAAGAAGAAGAAGTGTTTATTAAAGTGTCACACGATGTACATTTACATATCATAATCCAATTACAAACTTAATTAAAAAGAAATCTAAATACATTACGCGGGAGCTTAACCTGCTTATTTCCGTGCGTTAATCAACCACCGGATGGTTTAGATATTAAGTTTAGATATTAAACGCTAATATGGCTTGAGACAATGGCGTGGAATTGGGGGGACGGGGGGGGGTGGAAAGGTCTCTGTCCCACCCATGATTTAGATCGTCAGGACAGACTTTCTGGTTTAATACCCACATCTAACCACCGCCACAGTAATTGATCTTCACGATATCTTCCTCATTAATTGTTGGCAGTCCATTTTTCCATATCATCATCATATTACCCCAAGTAACAGCCTTCATCAAAATAACACATTACAGTTAACTGTTCGTAGGCCTAATTATTATTTTGGTTTGGTAATAAACGGTTCCAGGGCTCGACCCCCCCCCCCCCCCCAAATCCACGGCCTTGGTTGGAGAATGCAGAAAAATGGGCTGACAATCGAGGTTTTATATATTATCATGACAATGGTATTCGAAAATCGAGAATATGAACCGCGGGCCGAGTTTCTACCTGCTAATTATGGCTATTTCTTGTTCAAACATCAACCCTTCATAACGTCGCTCAAGATAAAGTAATTGGCAATATATTTATAACAAATTATTGGTCCTTAAACTATTGTATTATAGAGAGCACGGTCAGCCCTTTCTCTTAACCTTGCATTTGCATTGTAATTTGTATCTTTAAATTTAAATGTGGAAAATGCTTGTTGGGTCTTCTGGGTCATTACGGCTTCAAAGAATAAAAATCATTTGCTTTACAACAATGTTTAGGAATCATGCTTATGGATTATGTAATTTATATGGGAGGAGTATATTATTATAATCCAATTTAAACACTTTGCTGCAATCGAAAAGTGAATTATGTATTATTTTATTTCTTTATTTCAAGGTTTTGTAACTCCTGGGCCAGATTATCGACCAAATTCTGCCTATTGGGGTCGAGGGACCAAGAAATCGTTTGGAAATAGTCGTAAATCCTTAGTTCAATGCAACGATTTTCCAGGTATCTAGAAATGATCGATCTTTGCATTATAAATCAACTTAATCTCTGTTTTATCTATCAATCACGAATTTTCCTGCTTTCGGCTAGTATTGGGTAACGCATTTTCAGGAATTTTCTTTGTCTATTGCAATGGCTTATATTTTCTAGCTTGTATAACTTTCCGCATAAAGTGCAGGTTCCACAAACAATTGTAATCGACAACTCAATCTCGTTGTCTATCAATGTGTCAACATTGTTATCAAAATCATGATATTGTATTCTGGCGAGTCAGTTATCAAATTAGTTAAGAGTTTAAAAATTCAGCTAGAGTAACTAATATAATTTATTCTTGATCTATTTAATACTTTCAGGTCCTGCTAATTATAATATTAGAGAAGATAGCAAGGGTCCCGCTTATTCACTGTCCAAAAGAATATCTGTGAAAGGTTTGATAAACTTGTAAATACTGAATTATTATCTTTAAAAACCCAAGAGTTGAATTCAGTGTATTTAATCATCTTTTTTCAAAAAATTTCTCTGCTGCTTTATGCTATGCTATCCAAGTTAAAAAAGGAACGGTATGCAATCTGCTTATTGTCTGGTAGTGGCACTGGTAGTAACTTTAATAATATACTTAACCGTTAACTAGATGAACACCACTACCGTAATGATTTGAGAAAATTTGCTGTCGGGCTGGGCTGTGAATAGTCAGTTTATCGTGTATATTGGGGTGAATTTTGCCTAAGACGCAAAGGGGACACAAAGGTAGGTGGGATTGGATGGGTCTGGATAGTCTTCCCTTAAAATTTAGAAACACGGAACGCAGTCATTTCCTACTATTTCGGGTCCCTGACCCATGAATTGACCCCCTGCCACCCAATCCCTTTAAATCCGTGCATTTAATCCCTGTTTTAGTTTCTTAGGGTGAGCTGATTGGAACAATGATAACCTTCTAGTTCACTAAAGAAAGACGTAGCCTCGTAGGACAGCTTCATACGCCGTGCATTTAGTACACTGTTTACTGTAAACAAGAACAATTAGTGAAGTCTTAGTCAGACTTTACACTCGAAGATCCGATGTGACTACATTTTATCTTAGAACAAGCCTGCTTTGATATTAGAATATATATTAAGTACTTTTTTTAATGTAAAAACGGTTGAAATTGTGTAATTTTAATACACGTCTCAGAATAAAAATAAACCTTAAAATAAAAGCGCAATGATTTTACTTATACTGTTTGTTTTAGAGACATACATACAGTAAGACATCGCTAGAAATCACTGTAAACTCAAAAATAACTTTGTAGGTGGGAATCATTTTTTTGGGATCAAAATGGTTTTTGATAAAGTACTTTTAGTAGGACTGTAAAGGAACAAAGTCTTCGACATTGAAAACACGACTTATTAGCCAATTAAATCAACATTCATGATGTTATCTAACAGTTAAAAGTTGGGTTTCTGATATCAAATATTTAAGACAAAGAGAAAATTTTAATATTCGGACACGAATCGAGTGCCAGACTGCTTTCGAGTGCCAGAATTTTGAAGCGTCTCGAAGAACGAGGCTGAACATATCCCATGTAGGAAAATACTACCAGTGTAGACGAACATAACTGATTAGTTAGAAATTACAGTAAAAACAGAAAAGACTGAATGTAAATCAGTTTATATACATACATTCACATTACATTATTATACGTTGCGACCCATTTGGGTCCATGTTAGACGGTTGGGATGGCCTAGTGGTCTAGAGTGACCTCTAGCTGGCCGGTCATCTTTGGCTTGCGGCTGTCGTTTCGAGCCCTAGTGTGAGCGTATGTGACATGAAGATAGGGGCGCCTTCTAAACCTCGTGGGTTTCCTCCGTGCACTCCGGTTTCCTCCCACTGCTAAAGACCCCTACGCGCAAGCGAATTTTTGAAATAAAACTAAAAACCATACGTTAGTCCCAAAATGACATAGTTTGTGTCGAGTGGACGTTTAAGACCATTTCTCTCTCTAGGTCCATTTTAGTGCATAGAATAGCGATTTAGCTCCTTGAATGTATTTTTTGTTGTTTTCTAGCAATGACAGGCGATGTTCCATCACCCAATAAGTATGATATAGGATCTACAATAGGCACTGCTGTTGCTAAGTCAATGACAGCCAGAAGAGAGGATTTACAGGGTCGGTAAGATATTCACGTTGTACCCTATGATATTCACGTTGTAACCTATGATCACATTGTACCACGTTGTACCCTATGATACTCACGTTGTACTCTATTAGTAAATGCAGGAGGACTGCACTACACGATAAACATGCGGACAAGACAGAAAATAGACATTGCAAAAACTAAACAATTATCAAATCAAGTGAATGATATTCATGTTGTACCCTATTAAAATTTCTAGCTTAAACAGCGAACTTGCAGGCCTATGTTGACCAGAGAAATCGATGATGGACGACATGTAATTTTTAATCTAATTGTCGTTTTCACTTGGTTGTGAATTGGATTAAATGTTTTTTGATATTTTGGGGAGAGTTGGTGAACGCTCCTCGGAATTTTTGGCGATAGCGCCGCTGTCAGGTTAAGATGTTCTTAATATGATTTGCCCGGCGTATGCCCTCTGCATAAGCCCTGCAACTCTATTTCTTTTTGTTTGACCCAGGTAGGAATAACACACTTATTATAATAAAATATTTTGGGAATCGGTCATGGTATTTTTTTTTAATCCAATATAATAATTATAAATTTAAACTGGGGGGGGGGGGTAACTCGGCTGCAGTAGGGATCCCCGAAATTAGTTATAATAGAATTTGTTCCATAGTTGTGTTGATGTTTGTGTCAAATAAATGTATTTGCCATACTGGCATACATATTGCTTTTGTGTTAGTATGTGAAGGACAATGACCAGAATATGCCCCCTTTGCATTGTTGATGTTTGCTCTGCGGCCCAGTGACATTTCCAACAATTGGGTACAACCCAAATATTTTTTTCTATATCTCTGCTCTGTTCTACATTTACAGGACGTCGATTTGGTCCAGCACCAAATTCTTATGCTTTAAAATCAACACTCATGGATCAAAGTAGTGCGAAAACATTAAAATATAGATGGTTTGATAAAAATGGTATGTACGTGTATAATCCTAAAGAAAACTATTTTAAATTGAAACACTCTTGTCACCTATATTTGAGTTGAATCGTGAATACAAGGGTTGAGCAAATGCTGATGTTTTTGAAGATCCGCTTTTTTTATTGTATAATCCATGTTTCGGTAATGGTTATTACGTATCAAGCTCAATAATTACTATTTCACGTATTTAAAGTAGCTAAGTTTCTAACTCAATATCATTCAAAACTTTCAACATCGAAACACGAATTATTTGTTAATTTAAATCAACATTGATGTTGGGATCTTTCCGGAAAAAGATGCGCTTCTGATATCCAATATTTAAGACAAAATAAACATTTTACCATTGGTACACGGATCGTGTACTATAATGCGTTTCAGTCCTAGTTGTAACAAGAGACTCGGGGAAAGAGGCTAGACACATTGTACCAAATCAAACGGATTCACCGTTCTATTGTAGACTGGAATAACCAGACGCTAGAAATTGACATTCGATTGAGACTGCTTACATATTTCGCCGAACATAATTGATTTGAAATTAGAGTAAAAACGCAACCATTGAATGTAAATCAGTTTATATACATTATATTACAGTAGTATATTATGCGTTACGACCCAGTTGTGTCAATACGATAAGCCCTGAGAGTAAGTAACATGCTTTGAGACCGGAAGCGATATGTATATGTTGTTAAATTTTTAATTACGTTTTATCAATAGTTGAATACCAACCTGGTCCAGGGGATTACCATACGAAACCGGAAGTAATACAACCAAGGAATCCAGCCTACAGTTGTCGTAAAAGAACTCCCATGTCTTATCCTGAGAGTAAATATTTAAACGTTGATGCAGGTAAGCTGACGTATAGTAGCTTTCGTTATCAGGCGTAGACAGTTTTACTTAAAGATTCATTTTGTGAGATTTAGATGATAATTTAAAAATAGATCATGGAAATTGAATATATTGAAAATTTCATTCAAATTACTTTATTCTGAAAACAAGTAATGACTGTTTTGAGATACAGCGTAGGTCGTTCATTATCGTAAGATTGGTATTTGAAACCCCAGACTTGGCTTCGATTGTCCATTTTGAAGTTAAATTTTTAAATATTGCGGGTGTTCGAATTCATTTTAATCTCAGTCATTCGGCGGACTAGATGACATCGCGCCTGGTACGTTCGTGCATTTTTTATGCGCGAACTCTTAGTTTTTCTATTACTGGCACGCGCACGATCACTATTTTTTTTTGTTTTACATGTACCAAAATCTGGGATTTCGCGCGTAGGTACTTTTGGGGTATTAGGTCTGTTTAGCATAACACTTGCCACTGTACCTGTGTATCGCTAATTATAAACTGAATGTTTGAAGACCGTTCAAATTTATTACGCACTTTAATTTTAGTACAGTGTTGATTCATGCTCAAATTGTTACTAAGCAAACCAACGGGATTATTTTCTCAACAGTGTATGAACTCATTTCATAGCGATAATATCCTTACACCGAGAGAAAGTATCTAGTCTCGGTGAATAGAACCATGGTTGTCTGGTAGAAAATTACTTTTGTATTTTTTGGAACGGTAAACAGTGTTTTTAGAAGCAAACTAACCTGCCGCACATGACGAAGTCATTATACTACTAATAAAAAGGCAAGAACTCCTTTTGAAGCGGAGGCTTATATGTGAGTAATAGGTCAAGGTTAAAACATACAGTACACACATCGCGGTGGTTTGGTGTTTTTTATCGTGGAATTCCGTGAATTACCGCGTGAATATCGAGTGACATGATACGATTGACAGAGCAGCCCGGAGTCGAACAATCGCCGCCCGAGCTGTCTTCGTCAGCTAGTTTCAAAATGGCGTACAACCAGTGCAAGTGGGAAAAGACGACAATAAAATCAGAAATATGTTATTTAAATTTGTCGGACTTATTACATCACTCCTGTCTAACAAATCATAAAGCTGTGGTGTTACGGTGGCGGCATAGTATTTCACCGTAACACCACAGCCACTCTAACCATTCATAATAATATATTATATCTAACTATCACTCCCTACACATTTCCCCTCGTCTACTTTCCCAAACGTCAACAACACATCTCATGCATCCATTTCGCTGATTATCCCTTGTACCATGTCTACTGGATAGTTGATTACAGCCCCGTCTAGTTCATAAATGTCTGAAGAGTACTAAATTTAAAATAAGACCAAAAGTAGACAGATTTAGCTCTTACATAATTCATCTTTAATGTGTTATAAACGTCATAATGCATCACATGACAATGTTTCCTTTTTGGACTGGCACCAAATCGTTGCCTATCTTGCTGTTCTGCTTGTTGTCGACGCTCTTCAGCAACAGCAACATGATAGCCCTTCGTTCAATCTGTGGTCTGCCCTAATAATAATGATAACGAAATTTAAATTGCGCAACATTCGTCTCACTTGGTGATGCTCTTCTAGGCACACGAAAGTGTTCACATGGGTTAATTATAGTGCACCTAATTCAAAGATACTGAAAAGTCCTTGAATCGCTTTTCTTCATTTTATAAACCGGTACAACTTACTATAATTTATTCTCGGATCTCAGTGACCCTTTTGGTTGGTAGTGTGTTAGGAGATTATGAAGATATCTTGGTGTTGTTTTATATAATGTTAAAATTAAAACTTTGGACAGTTATTTAAGGAATTATAAACGGTGAAAGTATTCCTCGTCTCCATACAGTATTGTTTACATTGAATTCGTGTTGATAGCCTCGTGTGTCACGCAATGCACTGTCGGTCATGACGTAACGTTATGTATTATTTGGTTCAATTTGGAGCTTTGTTTAAAATGTAACGATATTGTTACGCAGTTAGCTATTGGTTGTTAATTGTCAGTCATAATTTGGAACAATAAATTGCTTCCATCAAAGCAGTGTTTAGTGGGTTTAGCTCTAATCAAACGAAAGACTGTGAGGTCCATAATTTAGTACTATCGTGCTTGTTACAAACACAATCTAAATACTATTCTCGGTTTTAGGCATTCTTGTTACATTACTTTATACTTGAAACAAGCTCATATTAATCGCACCGCCCACATAAATATAAAAGGGATAAATACATAAATACAAATCGAGAGGAAATGTTTTAAATTATGAGGTTATTGAATCTGTAAAAAACATAATAAATCTGATATTTACACCTGTAATTAATTAATAGAGTTTTGTATCAATAGTCAATTAAGTATAGGATATTAACCTACCCGAGGGTGCTATATTATATAACCCGCGGGCGCAGCCCAAGGGTGATATAAATATAGCAACTGAGGTATGATTGGTTAATATCTGACATATACAACGCCCACCCTTAAATTTAAATGGACTTTTTCATTAATATTCAACAATGATTGGATAACGGCTCGGTAGTTTCCGTCAAATAACGAAGATTACCGATTTAATCACGTGCAATTACGAGATGGTATTTTTGTAAACACAGCGCCATTTTGAAGAATTGAATTTCATACAAAAAGAAAATGGAAAGTAATACGAAGTCAGACGAATAATCAATCCCTTTTAGCCAACATACTGACGATGGAATTGGCGTGAATGCAACTATCGATGAGGATCTATCCAAAGCCTAAAGAAAATTTGGATCAAAAGACATTCTTTCCCGATAATTCTGACAGTGAACTACGATTGAAGGCTTTTGCTTTGTTTTAAAGACAGAAGGATTTGGCCGACTGTTTTATTTAAGTGCATGGACTGTACCCAAAAATAGTTTATAATGGAAATCTTGGGCGATAAATATGTTCAAGTCTAGGAGTGTGTGGACGAAAAGAAGATTCTGAAAGATATGGAAAACCGATTTAAATATGCTGATAAGTACGTCGTCTATTTCTGTCTTGAATGTTTCAAACTGTTCCATAATAATTTTTAATTGTCAAAATAATAAAAAATTATTTCTGTGTTTTTTGTATTATTTTGATCAACAGCGGTTGATATGAGTCGAATACATCGACCTGACATGACGTCATTAGCGGTTGATATGAAATATCAACCTGTCGTGACGTCATCAACAGTTGATATGAAGAATATATCAACCTATTATCACGTCATGACAGGTTGTTATGAGATATAACTGCTATTCACATCAAAGAAAAAAACTACCACCAGTTGTATGTGTAAAGAATATTAACCTACCCGAGGTTGTTATATTTTATAACCCGCGGGCGCAGCCCAAGGGTGATATCAATATAGCAATTGAGGTATGATTGGTTAATATCTGACATATACAACGCCCACCCTTAAATTAAATGGACTCTTCCATTACAGTCCAACGACGATTGGGCTACCTACTCGGTACTTTCCGTCAAATGACGAATATTACCGAATTAATCACGTGCAATTACGTGGTTGTTTTTGTTTACAATTCGCCATTTTGAAGAATTGAATAGCAAAAGAACAAAAAAAATGGATAGGAATACGAAGTCAGACGAATAATCAACCCCTTTAGCAAACAAATTGACGATGGAATTGATGTGGATGCAACTATCGATGAGGATCTATTCAAACCTAAATAAAATTTGGATCAAAAGGCGTAGTGTGTGGACGTAAAGATGATTCTGAAAGATATCTTAGACATGGTCGAGTATAAATATGCCGATAAGTACGCCGTTTATTTCTGTCTTGAATGTTACAAATTGTACCATAATACTTTTTAATTGTTACAAGAATAAAAAATTATTTCTGTGTTTTTTGTATTATTTCGATCATCAGCGGTTGATAGGAGTCTAATACATCGACCTGAGATGACGTCATTAGCGGTTGATATTTCATATCAACCTGTCACGACGTCATCAGCGGTTGATATGAACAGAATATCAACCTATGATGACATCATGACAGGTTGTTATGAGATATAACTGCTATTCACATCAAAGAGAAAACTACCACCAGTTGTATATATGTACTTACCCTATATGGTAAACATACGACAGGATTAATTTATCCGGATTCAAACCATTTGAATAACGTCTTAGTTAATGTGTTATTTGTATCTACTTCGAGGTAAAAATCTTTCCTACCAATCTACTTCGCGGTAAAAATATTTCCTACCAATCTAATTCACGGTAAAAAATATTTCCTACCAATCGCCTACTCATGTGACGATTGAATGCATTGTTTCCATATCGAATCACTGAAACCAATATAGTTATTTTCATAAATCATAATAGTGTTTGGTTATCTATTACTGACACCGATATGGTATTTGATCTGATAATGGAGTCGGTTCGTTATGCTGTCATCAACTTAACTATAAGATAACATATTATATACAGCACTACCAACAGACATGCCATGTATTTAAATGAGCTGACAATCCTCACAACATCTGTTGCCAAACCAAATATCAGTAATGTATTTTCGATATCGATATATGTCTTGGTAAGTCAATAATACTATTATACTAATAAAAACACGTTATTTATACTACCCTCAAAGGAAACCATACGGGAGGAGACCTAATTTGTGGACGATGATCTTATAACTTATAATGATGGTACAAGTAAACCAAAGCTTTTTTTTGTTCTTATTACAGATTCAATAATCTCACATAATGTTTATGCAAACTAAACTCAAGGTTTTAAGAAACAAATTGGTAATGAGCAATCTGATTAAAACACAGATCCAATTTCGTTTCGATTTTTATAGTTCAAAATTTCTTTTTTACTTGTTCTGTAGTGTAGGCCATCGAAAGTATAAAAACGAAACGAAATATCGTCACGGTCATAGTACAATGACTCAACTCATTTTTTTGTGGTTTTGAGAAAAGTGAAAAAAACTTTCTCATTTTTTTTGTATTTAATTTAACAAAAATACTGTATGCCCAAGTTGATGCTATTTATGGGCTTTATAATACCCACAATGTATTTTACGTAAATTACGGATACACCGTTGGGAAACTGACTTGGGCAAATGTGTTACACTAAAATTTGACTTGGGCAAGGACTTAGGCCATCTAATTCCATGGCAAAATGACTTGGGCAACATCTGAATAGCACTTTTAACTCAGACAATTTCACTGTTAAATCGATACTGTTCACTGAACCAATGTCTGTCTCTTTCTAATGAACATTTTAACCTGAAATCATATGTGTCATCATTACTTTAAACTAATGTTAATTTTGAATAGAAAATAGCTAGAAATTATTTAGGAGTCATTAATTGGCAGGCGTGCAACTAGCTGTAAAAGATGTCATTTCTAATGTACAATAGTGACTATTAGTTGTGGTAGTTAACACCTTAGTGACATAACACCAACATTATGTATTAAAAAGAGCGCTTGGATCCGTTTGTGTTTACAAAAGTAACTGATACTGATAATAACTTTACAGTGTTTACGGCACAACACTGTTAGTGTTAATGGGCAGGTATGGGGCGTGTCGCTAGGGTGACTTGTTTGGTGTTATGCGTTTGACAAGCTGATAACTGATTTTGGTACGAATGCGCTGAAGGTGGCCAAGATAAACGAAAGAAAGAAAAATAATTTTTTTTATACATGTTTGAATTAGTTTAATTGTAGAAAAAATAACCCTCTCATATCCAACATAACATCATGGTCATTAAACATTATTGTCTAAATAGTGATTTATCTGAACGCTCACCGTGTAATACATATCAATATTTTTAAAAATGAACTCTAACTTTGGGCATTCAATTTAAAATTCCACTTAACTTCAAGAACTTAACATCAACTTAACTTAACTATAGGCTAGCTTTCTGAACACCAACTTTACAACACAACTTAACTTTGAAATTCGACTAAACAGTAACTTTGGACGCAAGTTCAAAATTTAAGAGAGCTCTAAATATCATTATGCCTTAGACACACTACTCAAATAACAGCCCGTCATAAAATACGTGAAATTGTGTTGGTAGGACCTTTTTTATCATCCGAAGATCTTCATACTTTCGTTTGGGAATTGGTCTTTTGTTTCGAAACATTGGTAACCATTCGATGGGTTCGTCCAGATTCATCACTCTGGTCGGTAGAACATCCCAGTCCTTATCTGTTCCAAATAATTTGTATAATAATTTTCCATCTGGTTTGTACATGATGTTACTTTAACATGCTTACAGTGGGATTCCCAACCTTTTTTCCTGGCCTGATACTGCTGAAATATGTGTTGCTCATTTTCTGGAAATCTAAGTAGTCCATCTGCTTTACGATGTAAGGGCGTGGATTTCGTCGTGCTGTCTGCATTACAACAACCAAGTCATGTGGTATGCATATATCACAAACTAAACGTCTTTCAATCACGCTATGCATTGAATCACACTCCATATTTGTGTGGCCGGACACCAGATATTTTTGGTAGATTGTAACTCCTGTTTCTTTGGACAAATGAAGATAAACGTTAGAAAGATAAGAATTTTTATTCTGATAACCGCATCCGTCAGACCAAATTATGATCTCCTTTATTTTCTTATCAGACTCAATAATGGTCTTAAAATGACTATACTGCAGGTATGCAAAGCTATGACTAGATAAATCGCCATTAGTTTCGTCCCAAACATAACAGTAGCCGTCACTGGTAAAATTGTGAACTTGTAGTTTTGTTCTATAGTATAAGGCACTAGCCTTACTTTGAGGACAGAGTAAAACTGATTGCGTATCCATGGTCCAAACAGAAAGACTTTCATCCATGGCGGCCCTTTCCTTGTCCAGTTGCTTTTCATGTCTTGCAGCATCTTTAGCCGCTAGATGTTTTGTATGTTCTTCAGGAGACACATTACCGTGTTTGGCACCTATGCATGTGTCGCACTGGTCCTTGCGTGGGACGAAGATGGACATGTTAAGTTCCTTAAACATCTGTTTAAAGTAAGTGAAGGACGCCGGTCTCTGTTGAGCCTTTTCTGCATCTTCTAGATACTGAAGATGCAGCTGCTGTAATCTCGTGCCAGGTTGGAGGAATCTTTTCTCTTTATAAGCAGACACTTTGCGACAATAGTGTGACTCGACACAAGGTATAGCTAAAAGCCATTCTCTGAGAAAGGATACTGATTCGCTGGACATTTTAGTGGTAACCCCTGGTTTTAAAGGGTCTGTTTGTCGTTCAGAGTGAGCTGTTTGTTCTGTAGGGGTTGGTTTGCGACTTAACCAATTACAAACTGTCCTTGCTCTGCATACTTGAAGAATGCGTCCATCTTTTAATTTCAAATTATATTGGAATGCATGATTTCGAATATTACCATTGGTTGACGATTGTTTCTTTTCAACAGATGCTGTTGAAGCATTAACCAAAGTGCGGCGCTCATTCCATGATTGTAACTTCCAAAAATTTGAAAAGATCCATTGTCTCTCTGACTCTGAAATTTTATGACAGTTTCGAAATTGTGACTTGTCACAAAACTTTGACTTGCATCTGGATCCCATATTCCGTTTTTCATTAATGACACCTCTTCTGCTTGTATGTGATTCGCCCTCTAGCCTTCTTTTTTAAATCAAATTCCCTTTCCAAATCTCCGGTTGTGGTCTTTTATTCCTTTTCGTTTTAGTGATTTCCTCGTCGCTTTTCAGCTCAGTTTCAGATTCGGACGTTTCGTAATCTTTGCGTTTACCAATATCAGGTTCATAATCTTTATCTTTACTGTCATCATAAGGTTCGTAATCTTTCTCTATACTATCATCAGTACTGGTGCTTTCAGATGTTCTTTTGGGCATGGCAAGAATGGTAGGATCGGCGGAATCGGTGTTTACTACCGAATCAAATTGGTTTGTATCGATTTCAGGGCTATTTTGTGTAAGACAGAAAACGTCATCTTCTTCGTTTTCTCTGGACGTCTCTGGAATGAGGAGATCTGTTAGAATCAAAATATTATTTTCAATTCCATCTAATTCATGTGCTTCAAAACTTTTGTGTTGTACATTTTCGATGATGTTATCTATGTTTTCCACATCGCCATCTTGACTTTCAGGTCTCTCGTCATCTTCATCTGAACCTGTAAGTAGATTAGTATTTTTTTAAACAATATTTTTATTCATTAAATCTGAATTTGGATTGGGGAACAGGCTATAGATACATGTATGCATTATAAATATTTACATACATACATACATATTTACATAAATATAGAGCATATATGATACATCATGAATAAAATAGAGACTTAGATAATTATACAGATAAACGCAAAGATTGCGAAACGTCCAAATCTGAAACTGAGCTGAAAAGCGACGAGGAAATCACTAAAAAGAAAAGGAATAAAAGACCACAACCAGAGATTTGGAAAGGGAATTTGATTTAAAAAGGAATAAAAGACCACAACCAGAGATTTGGAAAGGGAATTTGATTTAAAAAAGTAGGCTAAAGGGCCAATGACTTAATAGATGTTTATGGGGATTTAAATCTTTTGGAAAATAAATTGTTGGACACCTTTGAAAAAAAGTATGTTTATCTCAGGACTAAATTTTGTTGACCCGTACAGAAGACAACTGATTGTTTTATGGTTGTGTTGGAGGTTGTCGATTGTCTGTTTTCTAGCATCTGAATGTAATAGATTAGTAATTGAAAGATTAATCTTCAAATAACCTAATTAACAGATTGTATAAATAATTTGACAAATGAATATTAATTCTATTCTAATTGCACATTTGCCTAAGTCAATTATATAGCCTTGAAAGGTCACATAAAGCTGACCTTGGTGTTTTTAAATAGACGAACACCTGAATTAGGCAAATTTAAACTAACTAAATTTATGTCAATTTCCGATGAAAAGAGGTTAATTAGGAAAAAATTGGAGATACACAGCTAACAAAACATGTATAATAATTACTTACTCTGTTGCAGGAGTCCAATCACCTCTTGTTTACTGTAAAAGTGAGTTTTCACTTTGCTTGTCTTAGACGCCATCACTAGGCTAGACTATTGCCTAACTCAAGAAAGTAACTTAGGCCAAACAACAAAAAGCGGGAAATTGGGGTGATTTTATTGGTCGAACTCTTAAAAAGTGTGTCATTCATACAGAGCTAGTTCCACGCTTTAGTTTGGTATCCATAACTCTATTTGGTCAAAAAATGAGTTAGGCCATTGTACTATGACTGTGACGATATAGATTTTAATTAGATTGGGTATTGAACAATTTTTCATAAGCTAATCGGAAATATCTTCTTATCTGATAGGTTTTGCCAATCTGATTAAAACACAGATCCTATTTCGTTTCGTATTTTATAGTTCAAAATTTCGCGTTTCATATCTTTACTTGGGTCTGGAAGAGTTGTTGTCATTGGATGATGTGAGGGGTGATGTGAGGGATTAGCTAACTAAATGGTCTGTCACAACGATCTTTGGGTGTGATATGTACGGAACTGTGGGTAGTCTACTAGAAACATCAATGCTGGTTAATCAAATGTCAGACGTCAAAGCGTCAAATGCACTCCTATGACCTCTGACGCGACCTCCCAAAACAACTGGTCTGATCTTCATGTAAGCTTATATCGAAAGTATAAAAAACGAAACGAAATAGATTTGTATTTTAATCAGATGTTACTCATTGCTTAGATTTTATAATTCAACAGAATCTAAAGGTTGTAATCTTGAACATTTTAAATCGCTCCACCCAAGGAACCTAGAGAATAGAAAGGGGGGGGGGTGAATAGCGATGTCAATAAAATTCTAAACTGGTACCCTAAAAGACAGAGAGCATCTAAAGCATATGACGTGGAATTACGAAACCAAGAAGGGTGATATATTTTTATACGCCCACATTTTCATGTGGACGTATTATGTCGTCGCCCCTGTCAGTCCGTCCACAATTGTTTGTGGACCCTCTACAGGTCACAATTCTTGTCCGATTTTGACGAAACTTTAAATATAGCTTTATCACCAAAAGATCTCGGCTGCTTTCGATATTGGCATGTATCGGTTAGAAACTTCATGGATTATGGCCCCTGATTGTACGAAAAATCATGTTTTTAGCTTGTGGACCCTATAGAGGTCACAATTTTGAGCCGATTTTGATGAAACATTACATGCATGTTTATAACCCAAAGATCGTGGTTCCTTTTGATATTTGCGCCTATCGGAACGTAATTTCCTGAATTATGGCCCCTGATTGTCTGAAAAATCACCTATTTTAGCTCGTGGTACCTCTGGAGGTCACAATTATTATCATCCGATTTGGAAAACCGTTCGATTATATCACCGTTACACCCGAAGGAAAGTTGAGTTCAAATTTCGGGAAAATCGGACCAAAATTGCCATACAAAATGGCCGCCGTTTGTATGCGAATACTGTTAAAAAATGGTATATCAAGGTTGTGGACCCTGTAGAGATCACAATTTTAATTCAATTTTAATGAAACTTGAAATGCATGGTTATAACCCACAGATCTTGATTCCTTTCGATATTTGCGCATATTGAATCGTAACTTCCTGAATTATGGTCCCCTGTTTATGCGCAAAATCGCCTTTGTTTAGCTTGTGGTCCCGGTGGAGTCACAATTATTATCTGATTTGAAAAAAACGTCGGATTATATCACCGTTACACCCTAAGGAAGGTTGAGTTTGAATTTCGGGGAAATCGGACCAAAATTGCCATACAAAATGGCTTACATTCGAACGCAAATACTGTTAAAAAATGATATATCAAGGTTGTGGACCCTGTAGAGGTCACGATTTTAATTCAATTTTAATGAAACTTGAAATGCATGGTTATAACCCACAGATCTTGATTCCTTTCGATATTTGCGCATATCGGATCTTAACTCCTAAATTATGGCCCCTGATTGTCCGAAAAATCTCCTATGGTCCCTCTGGAGGCCACGATTAATATCCAATTTAAAAAAACGTTTGACTCTATCACCATTACACCCTACGGAAGGTTGAGTTCGAATTTCTAGAATATCGACCATAATTGCCAGACAAAATGGCCGCCGTGTGTACGCGAACAGTGTAAAAATATGGCATATTAAAGTTGTGGGCCCTGTAGAGGTCACAATTGTAATTCGATTGTAATGAAACTTGAAATGCATGTTTATAAACTAAAGATCTTGATTCTTTTCGATATTTGCGCATATCAATTGTAACTTAATGAATTATGGCCTTTGATTGTAGGAAAAATCACTTTCGGTATTGCTTGTCCTCTATCCATCTCTCAAAAATGTGGGCGTATCCTGCCTGGCAGTGCCAGCTTACTATCTTTAAAATATATATCAGCACCTGAGCGCGAAAACCTTTCTAAAATGTTCAAATAAATTAATATTTATGTAACCAAATGTAAGCTTATTCATAGAGCCTTGTTCATAATGTTCAAGCACTATGAATTCATTTGTATCCATATAAATCGTGCGATTTCAATCAAGACTAGAATATTGCGCTTTATTCTCTTTTTCAAAAATTGAATAAAAACCTGCTCAATATAATAAAAGGCTGTCTTTGTTGTTGTTTGATGTGGACTATGCCGGTAACAGTTTGAATCTATTACACATATTCCAGATACACACATACATAATAAAATATTAACATGTTATATTCGATAAATATAGATTTAACTGAAAATATGATATCAGGAGAAAAATCGTTTTAAAATAGCAGCCTGACATGAATAAACACTCAACCATCTGAATATGTTATTGTGTTGGAGTTATTTTAAAATAGATTCATAAATGTGTTTCTGTTTTATATAAACTTTCACGTAACTAAACAATATATGTCTGTTTTGATTTTATTTTCAGATAAAACTCCAGGACCTGCAAATTATGAAATAGTGCATGAATTTAAAAAGAATGATAGTCCGGCATTCTCTATGGGTCGCAGAAGTAAACAATTTCAAAATGGTAAGTGATATTGAT